>OX465373.1:1394109-2001984 GCA_950004255.1 Mesopsocus fuscifrons
ATGAATTGAAACTTCAGTCAGTCACATTAAGAACAACATCTCACCACGTGACTGGGCCACGTCATGATACTGCTACAACTGTCACGTCCCATTACGACGTGACTAAGTCACAGACAGTAGTCTGTCATGATTCTGAATCCCCCTTCTATACACAGGTCACGAAAGGTGACACCCTGTATCCCACTAGCGACAACAGTAGCGTTCATGCCTCATGACGTGACCCGTGTCTCACAACGTATATCCAACACAGTATTAGTGCCTCATAACGTGACCAGGCACCATAGCGTTCATGCCATGTCAGTCAGCGTTCGTGACCATCTGAGTGTTCGTCCCTCACATGACCATGTCTGACATCGTAGCGTTCATGCCATATGACGTGAACATGTCAGCGTTGGTGTCTCATGACGTGACCATGTCCGACACTGTAGCGTTCGTGTTGGGACCCTTGAGAGAGTCGTTGATGTCCCTGCGGAAAGTACTGAGGTTTTGCGTGAATCTGTCCCTATTCTTGACCATCAGATTCCTTTCGATGCCGTCCATGAGGTTTTCGAACCACTGCATCATCGCGCCCTGCTTCTCCATAGGCTGACTCCTGATTATTTGCTCCCGTAGCTGATTGAAGTACTGTAACAAGAAATAGGCAGAGTTCAGTTATTTACTAATTTTTTCCCTCAAAAGTGCTTACCTGTTAGTTGCCACGCGTTGCTAGGGAAATAAAATTCCAACCGGGATTCACAGAACCAAAGTGGCACCCATGTCTTTCTGTACACTTTATGAGGAAACTATTGGATATTTAAATGTTCAGGAATATAATGTCTTTTTAGCGGCCGATGCTAACAGGGTGTGTGGTGATTTTACGAGCAAGCGATTTTTGTTAACAAAAAATTGTCCGATCTAAAAATCTATGTTTCTGGATAACAGTAAAATAACAACACAGTCTGTTAATTTATGTCTTTAAAAATCATATTATATTTCAGAACATTTCCATATCGAACAGAACCCTTAAGTGCCACTATACATTCTCGACAAACTCCACCAAAACCACTATGCGAAAGTAAATATTCGACAAAACTAATGTTTACTTATTAGTACTGCCGAACACTGGTAATTGCAATATCGCAATGGTTGTGTTTACTCTAAAAGCCAAACATAGTGTGCTATTCGAATGCGAAACGAACGAGTGAAAGTAGGACACTATGTTTAGCTTTTACAGGAGAAAAAGTAGAGAAATGGTGTTGCAATTACCCACTTCCGTAAGTGAAATAAAAATTGTCAACATGTAACATGGCGGCGGTAAATAGTACAACCATTTATCAAGCGCTTTTACTAAATGTGACGATAAAATCATACATGTTTCAGTCCGAAACGTTACAAAAAAATATTCTGCGCGAGGTAGCGTGGGGTTTTCGCGATCTGTCAACAAAGCATGTGGACTGGTAGTTGACTGTTTAAAACCGCTCCTGTGGGCTTATTACTCCATTTCATGCAAAAATACAACGCTGCCTCAAGACAAAGAGTATCAGGTTTACATCCCCCTATAAACACCTTTGACTCGCCCTGTAACTTCGGAGGACTTGAGGTACGAAGCATTGCAAAACAAGTACGTGTATTTCCCCTTAAGCTGACTCTACAAACCTCTTCATTGAGGAGAATGAGTCCCAGCAGCGGGCGCGACATAGACCACTGATTCCTGCAGTCCTCGAACATGATGATGTTGAGGACAGTGCTTAATATCTGCTGTAGGATCTCTGGGTGGAGCTCGAGAACCTTGAGGAACATGTCAGACTGTGGGGGGGCTAGCTTCTTGCTTTTCACAGTCAGCTGCTTAAACAGGAACGTCACGATGTGGTCAAGCGTCGCGCAGCAGCCTGTGCACACCATCGTGTCTGCGAACACAAACACAACACACTCCTTCCTTAAGGCCGAACATACACTCGCTATTTGTTTATGTTTTTTCTTCCAACTTTTTGAGGAAACTGTTGGATACCTAATTAAATCTTCTAAAATATAATATGTCTTTATAGCGTCATAAACTATGAGGCTATGTTGTGATTTTACGCTCGAGTGATTTATGTCGACAAAAAAGATTGTCTTTATGATGTTCAAAAGACATATTATATTTTAGAACGTTTAAATATCCAGTTTCCTCGTAAAGTGTGCATAAAAAACGTAAACAAACACAATTGTGTGGTCGCTCTTAATGTCAGAAATCAGTTGAATCACAACAAAGTAACTAGTTTTGGATGTTTATAAGACATATTATACTTCAGAACAAATAAATATCCATTAGTTGCGTCAGACACTAAAAATTTAGTAACTAGTAATTTTCGAAAAGTAACATACTGTTTTTTTCTTCTACTATAAAATTAATTTTCAGTAATAGGTTGTTCAATATAGATAGAGCCTAAGGATTGATTTTGCCAGTCCAACGTAACGATAAAATAAATATAATTGTATAAGGGTGCGTCCCACCATACTGGGTTAACGGTTAATCTCCAGTTATAGCCAGTTTTTACCATGCAATAACTTTAACTTTTTAACTGGAGTTTAACGTTAACCGAGTATGGTGGGATACACCCTAAATATTCCAAGCATACCTTTTTAACTGGACGTTAAACTGGAGTGGCGAAATCCACGCTAAGTAATAATAAACTAAGGGTAAACGTTAAACTCCAGTTAAATTCTAATTATTGCTTGGTAAAAGCCAAATTTAACTGGAGTTTAACCGGTTACCGAGTATGGTGGGACGCACCCTAAATAGCAAACTAAAGGTAAAACTAGAAAGTACAGCCAGGTAGCAGGATTTTCCGAAACAAAGGAATTAAACAACTGAACAATAAGTTTCAGAAAAAAACTAGACAGGGATGCTGGAGACCGAGCGCACGACAAACAACATGCGAGATGCAAATAAAAATACTAATAACATGCATCTGGAGTAGTTAAGATGTAGTTGTAAACACGGCACACAGGACTTGGCCAAAAATTCAAAAAAATGTTTTTGCCCTTTTCGGAAAATCTTTTTTAACCAAACGATGCAGTAGTGTCTTCTGATACATTAGAATGAGATTTTACCAAGTCTTCAGCAGTTTGTTGGTTTTACTAAAGTGTATACAGGGTCAAGAAACGTGAACGAACGATACTGTGTCGTCAGTCTCAACTACAATTATTATTTTTTAACTTTTAAATTGTACCGACTATCCGACAGTTAGCTAATTTATTGTAACAGGCTTTCACGGATGCATCTAGCAGTTTAGTACTGACTATGCTAACATGCAACGCTCTGTTCTATTCAAAAGCAGAAAAACTCAAAAATGACTTTTTTTGTCAAAAAAACTTATAGACAGAAAAAGGATTACGGGTCTGGGCCGGAGAGGCGAATGCAATCATAGAAACTAACCTGCCTATTGCCATAAAAATATGTAAGGTACTTAGTCAATTTTTTAAGAACACAGAGTAAGAAAAAATTCATTAAAATGACTTTTGGCTACTTCACAGTGTTCGAACAACCCAACAGACTCCACATTTTGGATCAGTGGGTTGACTGAGAGTGGGTTGTGCAAACATTGTTAAGTAACCAAAAGCCATTTCAATGAATTTTTGCTTACTTTATGTTCTTAACAGAATTGACTAAGTATCTTGTCTGTTTTTATTTCAATAAGGAGGTTAGTTTCTGTGATTGTATGAGAAAAAGTGCTTCATTTGTCCCACTTCACATTAAGGTTCACTAGTGATATATTTTGTGATACGGGGGGTAGTCGTGCGGGGCCTCCAGCATGTGGATACCTGGCTGTACCTGTGAAATGTGTGATGTTCCCACCTAGAGCAGTCAGGCCCTCCGATATGGACGACAGGATGTAGAGAAACACTTGCGGCTCCAGCGTCGATAGGAACGTCATGTGATCTTGCGCTAAACACTCCAGCAGGACGTAGTACGTCTGCGAGAGCTTGGGGTAGTCCTGGAACACATCAGAACATCATCGTCGAGTGTCTCTCAGTGGCTGAGTGGTCAAGGGGTCCGCTTTGTGTCCCGAGAGGTCCGGGTTCGAATCCCCGCGTAATGGAAAAATTTTCCGCTTACGACATGGATGTATTGGCTTCGGCCCACTTATATTCGGCTTCGGCTGAATAAATTCTCGCAGGGAGTGATGATGGCCATGGTGTGGAAAAACTGCAGAGGGATTGGTTTGTTCGGGAGGATCAGCTATGTGATCATCACCACACGGACTGCTATGGCTGGGGATGTACAATACATCATATAGTCATGGCCACTACTTACCAGCAGATCAGACTGAGGTATGGACAACAGCAGCTTGACAAAAACATTAAGGACATTATCGAGAGCCTCGTCGCCATAGAGACGGAAGACGCCAAAGTTGACGTAGCTGCCGCAGAGCGCTGCTTTCAGCATGGAGAAACATATGGAGATTCCCTTCAGCTTGAGGGGATACATTCGATCCTTTGGCACCTCCACGTTTAGAATGTGACTCCCTGAAAAACAATACAAAACTTAAGAGGCTGGTCTACCCACTGACGTCACACAACTGTGAAAACATAAACAAAGTATTTGGTTGATTTACTCAGAATCACGCCCAACAGTCAAGTTTTCCCCCAGCTAGTAAACACCATGCACCCACCAGGGCTGGGTAGGCCAGAGCCAGGCTATATTCACCAGGAAAAATCTCGCTACGTCTTGACTTGACCCCGGGTCCTCTCGCTATGAGTGACTTACCGTAACTACAAATGATTTTGCTGGCCTCGCGGAAGAGAAGAATACCATTAGGTGAGGATACTTCGAACTGCAGGCGCTGCGACCTGTTCTGTACCAGCTCGGCAAACAGCTTCAGCACTGGCGTCGTAACCTAAGAAATACATTACCTTGATCATCTTTATTCAAAACAATTTGGTTGAATTTCTTAATTATATCTTTCTAATCTGATCAGTTTGAAGAAACTGTCAGTTTTTTCTGGTTCAGTATTTTAATACTCGTATTCAACGAGACTTCGCCTGCTCTTCACCTCGCCACTGCGTGGGGCTAGACACCCCGGCCTACGACCTCATAGTTTGTTTTTGATTTTCTGCAGTGGTAGCCAGGAAAGGGCGGACGAACACTCTCTGTAATTCTTTCTCTCTATAACGAACACTCCCTCTCTATAACGAACACTCTCTTTAGAACAGGCACACACTCTTTCCACGGCTTCACGGCTACTGAGGCAGGAGTACAGTTACCTGGGGATCGTGGTACCACAGCTTGACAGCGTGCAGAAGTATCGGAGTGTATTTAGGGTAGATCCACTCAAACAGCATCATGTACGAGTTCTTTGAGTTGAAGGCGAACGCCAAACCTCGAAGATCGCGCGCTAGACCAATCAGAGCTTTCTTTGACTCCTCCGATGCGAACAACGGCGACTCTGGAGACGATAGCATTGTTCCTAGTGACTCGAATGTATCTAAACAAACGGAAAATAACAAAAGTCACTACAAAATACCATTACAAGAGTTATCCATCGTGCTCAGCTGGCAGCACTACGAAGCACCAGCTACCCACCCATCGTATTAGAGTATACGACCGGGACCTACAGTTTTAGGTACAACCAATTAGATCCTAGACAACTCGGCTATCGAGGGTGTTAAACTGATGCCGGTATGTGTACCACCATCTCGTCACGATTATCGATCGATAATATCGAAAGTTTACACCATGGTTTCCAAGCGTTACTTCAAGATAGCCGGTAATGGTGGTGCACTTACCAGTATTATTCGAGATACCGTACTTACTAGTAAGTGGTAACATGAAGTTATGGAATCTTTCCTCGTCTTCCCCCAGCTCTACAATGAGGAGCCTCCCCAGCGACGTGTAGAACATGGAGCGACATCTCATCTCGGTGATGGGCACGTTATTACCAAGGAACGGGAAATGTTCACTCTAAAACATACCAATTTTTTTTACAATCTTGTCGATAACTTCTGTTCCGTGAGGTGTTTCCTGAAATCCTTCAAAATGTACCTGAACTGACGTTTCAGGCAGGACAGTACCAAATTTCATAAAAAATCAGTCGAACGGTGCGGCCGCTAGGACTGCTGAACGGAGAGATAGACAAAAAACACTTTTTACGATTGGTTGGTTAAGGGCGTCTACGCAGTCGTGTTTGTTTACGTTTTTCTCTGCACACTTTATGAGGATACTATCGGATATTTAAATGTTCTGAAATATAATATGCTTTTTTAACGACCAAAATTAACAAGCTGTGATACTTTCGAACTCGATCGTAAAATCACAACAGAGCTATTTAATTTCGGCCGTTAAAACGGCACATTATACTTCAGAATATGTAAAAACGTCAACAAAAAACACTGCGTAGTGTATGAATACTTACCGTGTGATTGTTGAGCATAAATTGAACTTCCTCCAACTTGACAAGTTTTTTAACACAGCTAAACCCGACGGACAAATCGTTCAGCAATTGTAAAGTCTTGCTGATTATCATCTCACTCATTCCCCAGTATTTCAAATTTGTTATACTGAAACAAATATAATAATAATAGATATCAAAAACTATGGCATCCTATATTTAGTAGGGTTGTTGCACCACCATATGTAGAAATTCGTTCTCCAGTGAAAGCTAAACATAGTGTCCTACTCGCAGTCTAGTTTTTCCTAGTTCGAATAGCACACTATGTTTAGCTTATGGACAAGCCACGGCCATTGGCGGTCGTGCAATGACCAGTTATCCCGTTCCGTATCAAAAACTATGTAATACATGTTCTGCCTCTCATTAAATTAAGAGCGGCCAGACAATTGTGTTTGTTTTCGTTTTTTTATGCACACTTTATGAGGAAATAATTGGATATTTAAATGTTCTGAAATATAATATGTCTTTTTAACGTGCAAAATTAACTGGCTATGTTGTGATTTTACGATCGAGCGATTTTTGTCAAGAAAATAATTAATGCAAAATTAACCGATAGTGAAATCACAACATAAAAAGACATATTATATTTCAGAACATTTAAATATCCAATAGTTGCATCAAAAACGTAAACAAACGCGATTGTTAGGTCGCTGTTAACGATAACAATTATATAAATATTCCAGCATATGCGGCAAATTCTTAAAATTTGGACCTAATGTAAAAAGGTAACATGTAACAGGTAACTTACATTTTCCTAATGAAAACACTCAACAACATGGACTCGTCACTCAACCCAAGCACATCCGACAGCCTTCTGTACACTTTGGAATTCTTCAGGACCTGAGGGGAAAAAATCGGTTAATTTATTTTTATTTTCGAAAGCCTCTCTATAGCGAACACCTCTCTATAACGAACGAACGCTACAGTTCTTTAACTAACCCTGACTCGTATTAAAAGTAATTGGAACCGTTCCGGCGGTTAGAAACTGAGGGGAAAATGTTCACTGACTTAATTTCTTTTGGTACCATAAAATCTGATCCAAGATACAATAATTATTGGTCCTTACCTGATCGCCAACGTATATTTTCCGAAACTGCTCAAAAAAACTGAGCATGGCCAATTCAAGGAAGTCACAGCCTTCTCTGTTGAGGCGCGCGTCAGTCAGACTCATCAGCTGCAGCACCCGACAAACCAACTCGCCGTCCATAGCGTCATGCTCATCATTAGAGTTAAACGATACTCGGCCTCCAATAGCGGAACCAATGATGTACACCAGCCAAGTTAACCTCCCTGTAATACACAATTAATCGCATTGAATCACGCTTGACAGCTTCTCGTGTATCGATATAAGAACCAATGTAATGAAAAGGACAGCAGCAGTAATCACCTTCTTGCACACAGAGGTCGACAGAGCGAGTCTGTGAGACAGAGAGTGCTGCTTGGTAGGCCTGCGCTGATTGGTCAAACAGCTGCACCAATAGCGAGCACGTTTTCTGGTACTCGCATCGACCAATCACAGACAACTGCTCCAGCTGTTGCTGGACCATACCAAGGTCATCCAGTGGGTCCTCACCTCCATCTCTGAAACATTTTCATATTATTTCCAGCCAGTTCCATAAAAAGGGCAACACACTAGGCGTTTTGGAATGAGGGGCTGGAATGCCGGGCTTGGGATGGTAACTAAGAGCTAACATACTTCTAGATCCCCCATCCCTACAATTCGTCTTTTGAATGGCAAAAATAGATGAGATGAACAGGAACATAAGACCGAACATACATTTGCTATTTGTTTACGTTTTTTCTGCACTCTTTTTGAGGAAACAATTATATATTTAATTGTTCTGAAATATAATATTATGTACTTTTAACGGCCGAAATTAACAGGCTGTGTGGATTTTTGTCAACAAACAATTTGTCCGAAATTAACCGAACGTAAACAAACACGACTTTCTGTCTATGGTTGAATTTATATTTTTGTCTCGAAATTTGTTTAGTTAGTTGAATAGATCTCACCTTATAATAACTGCGACAGACTCTAGTCTGGAGGTAATGTAAGCTTTTGTGACCTCTGGCGTGTAAATCTCCAACTGATGCGGCTCTGCGGCTTTCACGTATGGTACTGACGCCACCATCCGCTGCCACAAGCTAAGTAGGTAGTGAACACTGTTCGGTGCAAACTGCCACATCTGAAATATAAATAAATAAATAAATAAAAGGAGTCGCAGTTTTCAACGTCGAGGCCTATCTGAATCAAGGGTTCAAGACGTTTCTTCTCCCTGAAGAAATAAATATCCAACGATTACCAAAAGGAAAGTTTGGAGATTTATATGTTCGGAAGTATAATGCCTTTTTAACGTCTGAAATTAACTGGCTATGCTGTAATTTTCGATCGAGTAATTTTGGACAAAACGCCAGTTAATTTCGGACGTTAAAAAGCCATATTATATATCAGAACATTTCAATATCCAACAGTGAAACTGTGGCTGAACACTCGTGAAATGAGTACAATAAGTATAACGGTGTGCCTCTCAGTGGCCGAGTGGTCAAGGGGTCCGCTTTGTGTCCTGAGAGGTCCGGGTTTGAATCCCAGCGGAACGGAAAAATTTTCCGCTTCCGACATGGATGTATTGGCTTCGGCCCACTCCTAAACTGGCTTCGGCCCACTCATATTCGGCTTCGGCCAATCCTTCTTCGGCTTCGGCCAAAAATGTAACAAATCAACTCATCGGCGCATATGTTCTCTGAATGTCTGTAGGTCCCCACTGTACCTGAAGACTTTCGACGGTGAACTTGGCGACCAGGGCAATGAACTCAGGGTAGGTTGTCACCATCACCAGCTCTCCGAGTTGATAGTTGGACTTGAGCCGAGCAAGTAACCGGCAGAATTCGTGATAGTTGTTGGCTTCGCTCAATCCCTGCGGATTCTGCAGAATGTGCTTCACGCCGTTCACGAGCTGCGTCAGGAACTTGGCGCGCTCTGGGTTGCTGAATAGGGAACGACGCACCGACGCAATCTGCACTAGGCATGATAACGCCTGAAAAAAACAACATCACCGTTAGGTTGTTTTCATGGTGGTAGCAGTAGATAATATGGAGTATCTAGCTCCCGTTTGTCAAGATTTTTTTCGGGCAAATCTTGCCTCGTCCTGGGCGCATCCAGTCCATAGGTACCTGGCCTTCTATAGCCGGGGGTAAACTCGACCGTCTTGCTTGTGTGGTTTGATAGACATTAGACCGCTGGTCAGCAGTCTATGGTAATATTATGGTTCTAAATAAGACTGGTAACTGCACGACAGGGCGGTTCCAACAATTCGAACAAAGAAACAATAGACTCCGAATAGGACACTATGTTTAGCTTACACTGGAGAACGAATACTATCGATTTCCTACAAATAGTGGTGCAATAACCGTACTTAATACAGTATGCCACCTATAGGTCGTTTATAAGTACTTACGAGAGGCGAGAGAGAGGCTGGCAAGGAGTGGTAGAGATCAAAGAAGAGTTTCAGCGTTGAAAAGTCCAGGAACGCAGGGCGCCAACTGGTCGGGATTTGAACTGTACACAAATCATCGGAACTTTCATCTGTTGAAGTTCCGATGAAGTCAAACGTGAGGCAGTTCTGCGCTAACCTCAGCAGCTGAGTCATCAGTCCATGCTGAAATTATCACCATTGTTACTATCATCATCAGACCAGCATCAAAATATGGCACTGGGAACAAATGAGCACCGTAGAGCGGGCACCGACCCCGGCACTGCATCACTGACAAAAGAAAATCAATCAGACCGCTTTGTTGTGCAAAAATACGAAATACTTGTACGAAATTTTCGTATCTACGGAAGTAATTTTCTCAGAGCTGATTGCCTCCACATCGCTGAAATTTTATACAGCCAAGCTGACTCCAATAATTAGGCGGACTGCCGAATTTTATAACGGTAACTTCCATAACAAGGGAGTTACTGAGCAAAACAATTCCTTCCAAACTTTTCGTCTTGCCATCACAATAGTCCCTTTCTATTTTGGCACTAAAAAAAAGCAGGACATACCTGAGCCTCATCGCTGAAGTTGAGATTTTTGCAGTTCTCACGCGCTGTAGTCAGCAGAGTGCAGGCTAGCTGGAAGATCTCAAACAGCTGCGTGTCTCGGAAGGACGAGGCAATCTTCCTGTGCTTCGTCAGCGATCTGTTGGCGTCAGCTTCCGAGATTTGATTCATCTCACACGTCACTTGAGACAGCAACTGCACTCCAATCATGCAGTGCTCCACAGAGCCCTGCAAACATAGAACAAGACGGTTCCCATCTAATTAGGTGAAGTCATAATGGCGGCCTTCATAGGTCAAGTATACTCGAAAAACCATGGCTATGTTTAGCTTTTAGAGAAGTTTAGGTGCACTATATTATTCAGGGGCATTAAGACCGAACATAAATTTGCTATTTGTTTACGTTTTTTCTGCACACTTTATGATTAAACTATTGGATATTTAAATGTTCTGAAGCATAATATGTTGTCTTTTTAACGGCCGAAATTAACAGGCTGTGTTGCGATTTTAACATCGGTTAATCTCGGACAAATTGTTGACTAAAATCACTCGATATCAATACCACAACACAGCCTGTTACTTTCGGCCGTTAAAAAGACATACTATGCTTTCAAACTTTTAAATATCCCGTAGTTTCCTCACAAAGTGTGCAGAAAAAACGTAAACAACAGCGAATGTATGTTCGGTCTTAGCATTACCTGCAGGAACTTGGTGACGTCTTGGATAACATTGCGAAAAACAAATTCGCCTTCTTTTTCGCAGTCGAACCATCCCAGCTTGGTAATGCGTGCGAATAACGTCACAAGAGCTTGGATCACGAAATTCTGCAGCTTTGGCCGAGTTGCCAGGTAGTTCAACACGTAGGTACCTAAACAGACATAATACTCTCAGTGACCGAGCGGTCAAGGGGTCCGAATCCAAATCCCGTCATCAGCAAAAATGTACAGCTTACGGCACTGTTTTGTTAGAGTCCAAGTACGGAACTGGATAACTGGCAATCGCACGACCACCATGGCTGCTCCAAAAGCTAAACATAGTGTGCAATACGAACTAGGAATCAAAAGACTGCGAATAGGGCACTATGTTTAGCTTTCACTGGAGAACGAAGATCGATTTTCTACGTATGGTAGTGCAATAACCGTACTAAATATAGTATGCCATAAACTTACGTATATCCACACGTTGCTGCAGACTGATTCCTTGTGCATTTCGAGACACAAGTCTTGTGAGCGTTGTCGCAGCCAACAGCTGAGCATAGCTACTGTCGCCTCTCTCCAGCAGCAGCTGACATTTCGACAAAGTGTCTGGAGCGTTCTGGAAGCCGACCAGCGCTTTTTCGGCTTCGGCCCGGTTGGCAGGATTCTGAGACTCGTATAGCTGCTTGCAAAGCAGCTCGAGCTGACGGACCTCCTGTACAGACAACCATTTAAAAGCAAGTAAACCAACCCTAAAAAAAAAAAAAAAAAAATATCGAGAAAGACCGTCTTAAATCTACTTACTTTATATGTTTGAAAGTAATAATTATTCATACTGAAAATTTAGAGCAAAAGTTCTCCGCAAAAATTAAAATACTGGCTGATTTGTTTGTTTTGGAAATTTTGAAAAATGCAAAGAAGAAAGTACGGACCCTTTCAAAACTAATTCTCGGTACATCCATCGAGCTCAGCTGGCAGCACTACCAAATACCAGCTCCCCACGGGGACCTACTGTTTTATGTGGGTTCCGAACCATAGCCACGATATACATTTCACTCGACATGCTGAACATATAGATAGGAGGTAAGAGGCAGATAAGAAAAACTTTGATCCGGTCGGGATAGAACCGGTGTGCCAACCATCGAGATCACTGCTCGACTATCAAAGTAGGTAGTTAAAAATTATTTTAATCCAAGTCCTATGTACCTACCCTAGGTATTTGCTAAAGTAGGTATATCCCAGACTTTTTTAATATACAGTACTTAGGTATAACCCAGAGTGCCTTTGAATTCTTGGCTGATATAGCATAGGCGCCATAGGCTTTTCTAGCTTCTAATAATCAGTAAAATCGCCTGAACTGAGGTTGCCAGTGGTACCGCTGTACTAAATAACAGTAATACAGATTTAAAAAATTAAAATTACTCTCGCAACACAGCTGTAAGTCTAAACACATCCCAAATATTTACAAAAATATCAATAAATTTTCTGCACAAAATACATAAGCCCGAAAGCGTCCCTGAGCCTGCCATCCGGCTCCATTGCAGCCCATGTAAATAATACCTCAAACTCCCTTAAAACATGACAAATACACATAATTTTCAATGAAATTTTAAAGAAAAAACTATAAAGATCACAGAGAAATCGTTTAAAAATGAATATAAAGTAAATAAAATGTCAAAAAGTGGATTTTAAACAAATCTTACCTGCTCCTCCGCCATTTCCACTTTACATTTCCTCGACTGTGCTGCCCTCTACAAACACTAACAATTATCAGCCAATCACTGACGAGTTCTCAGTTCGCGCCAATTTTTAAACTTTTTTAAGAGTTAAAAAACTTTCGGACAGCGTATTTCTTTTGGTAAAAAACAAGGTAAACATGTTTTATAGGTTTACAATATTAAATTAGGCTGAGAGTGCGTCCCACCATGCCCAGTTAAGAGAAAACTGGAGATTTTCTCCTCATGTTTAAGTACTTACCATGTTAAATTTCCGAGAAAATCTCCAGTTTTCTCTTAACTGGACATGGTGGGACACACCCTGAAAAAGAAAATTTATTCGGGTTAGGAAAGAAAAACAAAATGGAATAGGTACTTACGAGAAAATAACTATAAGGAACCATCAGCAGCAAGCCGCTACCCATGGACATCTAATCGAATGGTCATGTTTGTAATCTGGTTACAGGTTGCTAGGTAGGTAAAGTAGGTACCTACCTAATTAAAATTATTGAAAATAATATAGGTAGGTAGGTACTTGTGGGTAAGTAGGTAGGTACGTAGGTAGGTAGGTAGGTACCTATGCCTTGTGGGGTACCAAAATACTCGGGGAGACCTCGCACGACTGAGGTCCTAAGTTCGAATCCCGGTAGCAGCAATTTTCTGTTGGTAGCATGGAAGTCACACCAAAAAATATTCAATTGGCTTCGGCCAAGAGCTAGGTAAGTTTCAGTGTAGGTATAGGTAAGTCTGTCTGCTGTCTTAAGTTCACACAGATTGGTAGCTAGACGTCACGTCTGAACCTCTCAGTTCCACGTCCGGAAGAGCACTAAGAAAATGATATTATAAGCAAGTTAAAGATGGTGCAGACGTCACCTCCCCATAGAAACCTTTATCGAAAAAAAAACGACAGCACGTTAAGAAAACCTGAAGCTTCCATGTTAAAGATACGGGTTACAGGAGCTTTAAAAAACGAGCAAAAAACTAAATCCAAAACTACAGGGTGATCTTTCCCCGGTTCCGTATTAGGTCTTCCTCTTCATTCAGCTTTAAGCAGCTTACATGGGATTACATTTACCCTGAAAATTGGAAATAGGATGGGTCATTCCAAAAGCTACGCCTTTACTCTTTGCTTAATAAACCAGTAAGATATTGGGGGTTGAAATTTGACATTTCATAGTTCTGTTGATACAGTAGAGTACCTAGCTGTGTCCTTGTCAGACTTTGATATATCTATTGTATAACTTTAGTTGATGGTTAGACAGGTAGCAGAAGTAGCCAAAGCTTAACGTCAATTTCGGTATTTTCACCTTCTGTACCAACAATAAATCTGGCCACTTAAGGTCGACTACACGTACTTGGTTCGCAATGCTACGTACTTCAAGCCCTACTCCGAAGTTACAGGGCGAGTGAAAGGTGTTTATTGGGGGATGTAAACCTGAGACTCTTTGTCGTGAGGTAGTGTTGTATTTCTGCATGAAACGGAGTAATAAGCCCACAGGAGCGATTTTAAACAGTCAACTACCAGTCCACATGTTTTTTTGACAGATCGCGAAAACACAACACTAAGTACCTCATGCGGAATATTTTTTTGAAAATATTCGGACTAAATAATGTATGATTTTATCGTCACATTTAGTAGAAAAGCTTGATAAATGTTTGTACTATTTACCGTACCCATGTTACATTTTGGCAATTTTTATTTCACTTACGGAAGTGGGTAATTTCAACAGCATTTCTCTACTTTTTCTCCTTTAAAAGCTAAACATAGTGTCCTACTTTCACTCTTTCGTTTCGCGTTCAAATAGCACACTATGTTTAGCTTTTAGAGTAGACACAACCAATACGATATTGCAATTACCAGTCTGCCCACTGTTTTTCTCGGCAATGGCAAGGTTTCGTGAACTCTTTAGGTACAATAGGAAAAATCTCGAGACGTCAGGACCAGACCCTGGGTCCTCTTGCACAATAAAACAAAAAACAAAAATCAGTATGAGAATCAGAACATTTATTGTCCTAGACACATTTACACAAATAAAGAAATGCACGAGTCCATACCTACAAGTCAGCTACAGTCCCCCTCACGCTTGGGACCTACAGTTTTAGGTAGGTTCCAAAATACCTGATATGCAGAACATATTAAAAGTGAAAGCCGATAAGAAAAAACTTTTGGTAGGGTCAGGATCGAACCTGTGCTCCTCTAAGCTTTATAAAAAAATGTGACTTTTCATCAAGAATGAGGGGGGCCGTATCTTAACATAGTCAACATCCAGAAAGTATAGTTGGTTCCAGAAAACGGTGCTGGAACGAATTTTTGGTTGGAAGTTCCCCCTCTCTTCACACACTCGTTTGCAAGGTTAGAAGCCCATGTTGAGATGGCCACCTGATGTCACCCGTCTGGCAACTTACGATACCTTGCAAACGAGTGTGTGAAGAGAGGGGGAACCTTCCAACCAAAAATTTCCCTTCGATCCTCCGCAGTTTGCTGGAACCAACTATACACCTACAAACATACAGAGAGCTACAACAGAACCGTTAGGTATCACATAATATTCATTTATCCATTCAAACAATAAGGGTGCGTCCCACCATGCCCAGTTAAAATTTAACTGGAGATTTTGTCCTATGTTTACCATGTTAAATTTAACTTTTAAGTTAAATTTAACATGGTAAATCTCCAGTTTAATTTTAACTGGGCATGGTGGGACGCACACTAAGTCTACCTACATGTGATTATTTACAATTTAAATTACACCAAACTTGGATTAAAAATTTAATACCAGTTTTCCAGTCGCAAGCGTAAGATTTTTACTATAGGCCAGAACCCATCCCATCTTGTGTGACCAGCGATTTGTTTGGAGGCTCCACGTTACTTAACCATAGTTAAGTCTCACTAACCGTAGATTAACCTAACTCAGATTATGACATAATGAGCCACCTTTACAAAGCAAGCGTTTTTTTCTCGATTTTAACATATCGTTTTTTTTTTAGGAAATACCTATTTTAGGTGTTGGCTATAAATATAATACTGTTTGTTGACGAAACTTCTCTGAGAAACCGGTTGTAATTTATTCGTTCTGAAATATAATATGGCTTTTAAACGCCAGAAACTAGTTCGTAATATTTATATTTAGGAACGAATAAATACCCAATAGTTTTCTCAGTGATGTGTTATTGAAAAACGTAAACAAACAGTATTGTACCTTCAGCCTAAAGCCATTAAGGTGAAATGGGACAGGTGGTGTTTACTTTTGTTCACCTGAACCAAAACAAAGCACTTTTTCTCATATTATGATATACTAGCCTCTAAACTGGCTAGACATTTTGGTAATGAATTTTTGCTATCTTAAAAGAATTGACTAAGGATTTACAATGTTTTTCCTTCAATAAGAAGGCAGGTTTCTATGATAAAAGTGCATTGTTATGGTTCAGGTGAACATCAACATCGTCTGTCCCATGTCCCCTTAAGAATTTATTATCAATTACTATTTACAATTTGTCTATCAAGGTTAACAAGCGGTGAAGCTTCCGAATTGGCAGTATTTTAGAGTTATTCATAGTGGTAAACCTAAATGTGAGATATCTGCCAGCTAAGGGTGCGTACCAGGATTTCCAGTTAAGTGCCAGTTACGTTAACTAGAGGTTTAAACACTGAATTTAACCCCTAGTTAAATACTACACCCCTCCCTCCTATTTTCTAACTTTTTTTTACCCATGCAACTAAAGATGGCAGTGACATTTTAACTAGTAACGCTTTCTTTAAAGTTCTCATTAAGTAATCGTGGATTAAGGGTGGAATTCACCAGTCCAAATTAACGATAAGATAAATTTTACAAGCATACTTAACGAACAGATTTATCTTATCATATGTTCAGCTTTGACAAGTGCAATCGCACTACAATATACTTTAAAAAGTAGTGAAATTCAGCCTTAGTTCTTGCTAACAGCAAGATAAGAGCGCTATCGGCAGGATGGTGAAAGGCAGTTTGTTCTTCGGAATGATAATACTATAGCGAACTACAGCAACTGGTAAAAAAAGCCATATTTACTTAAGTTTCAAGGCCACAAGACGTCAAAAGCTAGGTTTAGTTATTTTGGAATTTTTTTACCCGAAGTTTTTACTTGTAAATTAAGGGTCCGCTATACCTGACGGTGCATTTTCTGCCACCCATAAGATTAACATTGCGAGCGGCGATTCATTTTCAAGGTTTACCCTTGGTTGGAAAGACAAAATTTTGCCTGTACCTAGCCCTAACAATGTTCTAGGGAGTGTTCGAAGCAGATTTCCCATTTTTTTACTGGTTTTCGAGATATAGCACTTTTCTTGAGGTATGCGATGCTAGCATTTGCAAAACAGTTGCAATAAAAGAAACCAGTGAGAAATTGGGAAATCTGATTCGAACACTCCCTAGAACATTGTTAGGGCTAGGTACAGGCAAAATTGTGTGTCTTTCCAACCAAGGGTAAACCTTGAAAATGAATCGCCGCTCGCAATGTTAATCTTATGGGCGGCAAAAAATGCACCGTCAGGTATAGCGTCCTCTTAAACATGGGTGCCACATTGGCTCTAAGAATTCCAGTTGGAATTTCATTTCCCTAGCAGCCCATGTTTAACATACATTTGGGTAAAAAAATTCTGGAATCACCAATCCCAGTCTTACAGTTCGACGCCATCTTTAGTTGATAGACGTTAGCCACCTATGAATTAAAGGGATTTTTTTTATTATCACATTTTTTTGCAGAAAAACAACCAATGCACATTACCCTAGACGTTGATGACATCTATTTAAATTACACATAATATATACAGCTTTGGGCTTGTGCACAAATTCGTTGGACAGCAATTTTAAGGGCCACCATACATTCGCTATTTTTTTTTAAGTTCCGATTTCAAACTTTGTGAGAAAACTATTGGACATTTAAATATTCTGAAATATAATATGTTACTCATGAGGCTATGTTGTAATTTTACGATCGAGTGATTTTTGTCACCAAAAAAATTGTCCAAAATTAACCAATCGTGAAATTACAACATAGCCTCATGAGTAATGACGTTAAAAAGACATATTATACTTCAGAATATTTAAATGTCCAATCGTTTTCTCACAATGTTTGAAATCGGAACGTAAAAAAATAGCGAATGTATATTCAGCCTTCAGATAATTTGACATCTACTTACGCTCCACCCAAGATATCCGCAGACTTGTCCATATCTCTCTATAATGGCTAAGAAGATGGTTCTGCAGTGTATAAGTACATAGTTCTTACAGGGTCATCTTACAAAGTGAACTGTCTATTTTTCGTAAGGTGACCCTATCAGAATCACCTCTTATACACTGCAGAACTATCTTTTTAGCCTGTTATTTTAGAAGACCCTTCTCAAACAAAGTGTTCATCTTCTTTGACAATATACAGACATGTCTGCAGTACGTCTGGCTGGGCTCTAATAACAAACTTGATGTTTTAAACACAGAGACGACAACCAACCAAGATCAATAAATTGGACAGGTTGTTTCATTTCAGTAGGGTCACACGATGACGTCGTCACCCAACTTTAAAGCGAGGCGAATTCCAACATTTACAGACCACGGTGATAAATTGAAAATTTGGAAGGGCTGCTGTTTTTTTTAAAATGTTTTTCTGGCTATGTTGTGGCTTTACGAAATATTCAACGGAATTGTTGTTAAATAAAATAATTATAGGGCAGAACAGGAAATAGATACGACAGTCCAAAGAAATTGTCCAATAGAAACTGGGTTTCTACTGGCTGGTGCATTGCACTAGGCTGGTGTACAGTGTTCCATTCCAACTGAGTTCCACCAGGCTGGTGCAGTTTAAAGTGAGTGCATGATAAACAAAAAAGCGCAAACGTAAATGTCTAATCACTTTCCATTCATCCTGAAACAAGCCGCACCGCCAACCATCTGTTCTTGACACAGTATGGACAGTATGGATTGCATGGGACCATTACGGGTCACAGCTTAAGTCGTGTTTGTTTACGTTTTTTCTGCACATTTTATGAGGATACTGTTGGATATTTAAATGTCCTGAAATATAATATGTCTTTTTAACGGCCGAAATTAGAACTATGGGCTTCAGTGTAGGGAAACCGATCCCCGCCATATTAGAAAAAAAAATCATTCTGGTGCCACGTTTTTTAAAAAGAAACAAAAAGAATGTCGGTATTTTTGTTCCCCATGGTAAAACTTCATTGAAACACGTTCGGCTTGCGATGCGGTTTGCAAATGGAAGCGCTATTACACAGTTTCCGGTGAAAATCGCCCATCTAGGGCCGAATTTCGAGACGCCAGCACGCAAAACCAATGTTAACATGACACGGGATAGGTTATGTTAATTTATGTTAATTTGAACCAAAACAAAGCACTTTTTTCTCACTTTATCACAGAAACTAACCTTCTTATTGCAATAAAAGCATGATAAATCCGTAGCCAATTCTTTTAAGAACAAAAAGTAAGGAAAAATTCGTTAAGTTGGCTTTTGGATGCTTCACAGTGTTTGAATTACCAAACATCAACAAACCCGCAAGGTAATTCAAACACTGTGGTTAGATTTAATGATAATTTTAAGTGCTGCGTTTACCTCTCCCACGTCATCTTAAGGGTCCGCTATACCTGACGGTGCATTTTTTGCCGCCCATAAGATTAACATTGCGAGCGGCGATTCATTTTCAAGGTTTACCCTTGGTTGGAAAGACACAAAATTTTGCCTGTACCTAGCCCTTACAATGTTCTAGATCGTGTTCGAAGCAGATTTCCCAATTTCTCACTGGTTTCTTTTATTGCAACTGTTTTGCAAATGCTAGCATCGCATACCTCAAGAAAAGTGCTGTATCTCGTAAACCAGTAAAAAAAAATGGGAAATCTGCTTCGAACACTCACTAGAACATTGTTAGGGCTAGGTACAGGCAAAATTTTGTGTCTTTCCAACCAAGGGTAAACCTTGAAAATGAATCGCCGCTCGCAATGTTAATCTTATGGGCGGAAAAAAATGCACCGTCAGGTATAGCGTCCTCTTAATACATAAGGTAAACATGGGTTTCCGCTCAAGCAGGGTCTCTACATGACGTCATCAATCACTAGCCTAAACACAAGAGAGATCCCAGCATAACTAGCATTGGTCCAATTGAATGCTAAACATACACTCGCTACTTAGATTACCAAACTTCATATTACCGAACTGAACCGCTAATGGTGGGTCGACTTTTTCGTTCTGAAATATTTCAACGTCAGAAACTAGTTTCATTTGTTGCCACTTTACAATTAAGTGATTTTTTTCAGTTAAAAGTAAAATCACCGCACTGAAGAGACCTATATGTCAGAACAAATATTCTAGTGCCACGTTTTTCTTATCCTTACAAAAACCCTCCACCATTAGCAGAGTAATCTAAATAGCGATGAAAAGTTCAGTTCACTAGCTGCCTCTATCCTTATGGTCAGACTGAACTTCTAACAGGATTCGCACGAAGTACAGAATCCAGCGGCTCACCCCTTGACTGAACTTTTCAACGTGAGGGGATGAGACGCTCAGTCTTAAGGATCGACTGAACTTCTTACAGGAACCGCACGGGGTGGACTCGCCCAACCCCTCAACCCCGGCTGAACTTCTCATGGTGACCGGGAGCCGGTGCGTGGGTTGCCATGGTTACCACGCAGGAGATCATCACTCCAGGGTCGCTAGAAAAAAGTCACACGTATACTTCTTCTGAAATATAATTATGTTTTTAATACCAGGCTGTTTCAAGAACATGTTGGATATTTATTTATCAAAAATTGTTCAAGCCATGGTTATCAACATTTAAAGTCCCAGACAGACTTTGATGGGGACCTACAGTTTAAGGTGTGCTCAACAAATGGGGGGGGGGGGGGGGAAATCATTCTGCTGCCACGCGTTTCACCGTGTACTTACGAGAGGGGGAGCGAGTCTGCGCACGCATGCCTTGAGGGGTGGGAGCAGGCAGGACTGAAGAGCTCCCCAGCCCTCCGTCTGACGCTGGTTTGAAATTGAGGAAGTCCCATATGAGAATGGTGTCGTCATGCGAGCTTGAAACGATCTGGAACTCGTCAAACTGAAGTCGGAATACGCGCCCCGTGTGCTCCTAAACAAACACAAACATGAACAACATAAACATAATATATTTTCGAAGGAACCAATTAGGTACTGGCACAAAGAGAAGCATTCCCAGAAAAGTTCCCTATCGTAGACAGTGCAGTGTAGTGAATGAAAGGCTGGCAAAAATGAAATTCATATGAGGAAACTTAACTTGTTATAAAATATAATGTGTCTTTTCAAAGTCAGAAAGTACCTGTCATTTTACGGACGAGATTTTTCTCACATCTTCACACTTCTACCTCTCTAATAAAATACTTACGACAAGGGTGCGTATACAGAGTGTGCTGGCAGGGGTGCGGGGGTCCATAGCGGCCACCAGGTCCCACACTTTGATCTTCCCGTCATACGCTCCGGAAACAATCCGCTTCGAATCGAACCGAATACATCTCACCAGTTCTTCATGACCTTCCAATACTCGCAGACACGTCCCGCACTCGATATCCCACAGCCTGCAACCAGAAACAAGGGTTCAGGACCTACAGTTTTAGGCAGGTTCCTAACCACCTCCACACATGCTCAACATATCAGAAAAACTTTAGTAGGATCGGGATCGAACCGGTGTGACCCGGCTCTCACTGTCCTCCAGGCTACGTTACCTGATGGTATTGTCGGAGCTCCCGCTGACTACCAGTCTATCGCGGTACTGCAGACACGCTATCCCGCGCTTGTGACCGTTCAGTGTTCTCACGAACTCGCACGAAGAAGTGTTCCAGACTTTGATCGTTCTATCTCCGGACGCAGACACGATGTACTTCTCGTCAAAGTCCACAACATTGACGGCAGCCCGGTGCCCCACCAGCACCGTGCGGAGTGAGATCTCGGTCTGTGACGTCATGTCCCACACGGCAATCGATCGGTCCTGTCACGCAACAACATAGAGCAAGTTATGCCGGAATCAAAATGGCTATGTTTATGTTGTTTTTTTTTGGAAATTTAAATGTTCTGAAATATAATATGTATGTAATTTTTTATAGCCCGGATTTACTGGCTTTGTTGTGATATTACGATCGAACTGTCTCCTCAAAAAATTGTTTGAACTAAACAAACAAACAGGACAGCGTACAGAGGCAACGAAATGTGAGACCCTGACTATTCAGAGTCATGGAGTTTTTTCTCCGTTTTTGTTTACCTTCGAGCAAGTGACCATCATGCCGTTGTTGAATCTTAGATGCAGCACAGCCTCGCAGTGATGGATGAGGGTATTGACCATCTCCCCGGTAACCACGTCCCAGACTCTGACTGTAGAGTCACTGCTTCCGCTGATGATAACCTTATCATCATACTGAAGACAGAGCACGGAGCCTGTGTGCCCCGTCAATACCTGTACACAAAAACACCTCGGTTATAGCGCCATCACCAGATATAAGTGTATTCCTGTCACCTACTTTATAATAAGTTAACAAACTGGAGTGTATTCTTCTCCTATATCTTAGCATACCTTGACACACTGGAGTGTCTTCCTGTCCCATATCTTAGCATACCATGACACACTGGAGTGTCATCCTGCCCCATATCTTAGCATACCTTGACACACTGGAGTGTCTTCCTGTCCCATATCTTAGCATACCTTGACACACTGGAGTGTATTCCTGTCCCATATCTTGATAGTGTTATCTCTCAGCCCGGACACAATCTTGTGATCATCATACTGTAAGCAGTAGACTCCTTTCGAGTTTTCTGATCGACAGTTGATGCGTTGAAGTACATGACGCCCCATTCGCCAGTTCTGTTCTATACTCTGGAACAATTCACAATACTCGTATTAAGGTGGAATACACGTATTTGGTTCGCAATGCTACGTACTTCAAGCCCTACTCCGAAGTTACAGGGCGAGTGAAAAGTGTTTATTGGAGGATGTAAACCTGAGACTCTTCGTCGTGAGGTAGTGTTGTATTTTTGCATGAAATGGAGTAATAAGCCCACAGGAGCGGTTTTAAACAGTCAACTACCAGTCCACATGTTTTTTTGACAGATCGCGAAAACACAACACTACCTCACGCGAAATATTTTTTTGTAACGTTTCGGACTAAAACAGTATGATTTTATTGTCACATTTAGTAGAAAAGCTTGATAAATGTTTGTAATATTTACCGCCGCCATGTTACATGTTGACAATTTTTATTTCACTTACGGAAGTGGGTAATTTCAACAGCATTTCTCTACTTTTTCTCCTGTAAAAGCTAAACATAGTGTCCTACTTTCACTCGTTGGTTTCGCGTTCGAATAGCACACTATGTTTAGCTTTTAGAGTAGACACAACCATTACGAGATTGCAATTACCAGTCTCCGGCTGTACTAAAATGTAAACATTAGTTTTGTCGAATATTTACTTTCGCACAGTGGTTTTGGTGGAGTTTGTCGAGAATGTATGGTGGCCCTTAAGTCACTCTAAATCATCTCTTCTTAAAGTGTACCATAGTCTACTATAGTGCGATTGCACTGGTCAGTCATAAGCTAAAAATACGGTGAGATAAATCTGTTCGATAGGAGACGCTATAGGATACTTTAAGAAGTTGTGAAATCCACCAATAGGAGCGTGGGCCATAAACTTAAAATAAAACATGGCCGGAGAGCTCACACTACGTTTAGCTTTTGAGGAAGTAGGTAACTTAGCGTGTAAATACCGGACATGTTTAGCTTACCTAGGGTCCAACTGAGCGTTCACTTTTTTCTTGAAATACTTGTCTGCTGACACGATAGTTTTACAAAATACCCTCTTGCCATTTGCTGACATATCTACCTATAGTCCTAAAAACACCGAAACTTCTTCTGAGAAAGCAAACAGTTGTTACTGGGCCATCTTACAAAACTGTAAGGTGATCCAATCAGACCCTTCTTTTATACACTAGGGCCCTCTTCTTAGGGTGCGTCCCACCATGCCCAGTTAAAATTTATTAAACTGGAGATGGTAACATGGTAAACATAGGACAAAATCTCCGGTTTAATTTTAACTGGGCATGGTGGGACGAACCCTTAGACTGTTATTTAAAAAGACAAGAACACTGTTTCAGGTCTGAGCTTAAGTTGGTTTGATGATAGCTTGGCTTACCTCAATATCTTGCATAATTCTGGGGAATAGAGTTCTATAGAAGGAGTGATTAGGATGGGTTTCCCCTGGCTTCGCCTTGAATAGATTCAGCATCCTGAAATATTATTAACTAATTAATATTATTTTATACTAGGATATGAAATATAATGGAGATTTTTAACATTAGAAACTAGTTATTGAAATTTCAATAGTTATTTCAATAATAAGTCTGTTTTGTCTCTAAGATTTTTCCACAACATTCCCTCGGATATAACGCTACTACAGGCTCTCCCTCGGTTATAACGCTACTTGAGTGTTTCCCCTCGGATACAGCGCTACCTCGTATATAACGTACCAGCCTCGGCGATCAGTTAGTCCTCTCCATAAGGAGTCTCTCCTGACTTATTTCACGATAAGTTTCTTCCACAACATTTTCTCGGATATAACGCTACTACAGGCTCTCCCTCGGTTATAACGCTACTACAGGCTCTCCCTCGGATATAACGCTACTACAGGCTCTCCCTCGGTTATAACGCTACTTGAGTGTTTCCCCTCGGATATAACGCTACCTCGTATATAACGTACCAGCCTCGGCGATCAGCTAGTCCTCTCCATAAAGAGTCTGTTCTGACTTTCCTCTCGATAAGTTTCTTCCACAACATCCCCTCGGATATAACGCGGTACCATTCCTTGCAGACCCTGCCTGCAGCGTATAGGCTCTCCGCGTCAAGGTACGACAGGATGTTTTCAGCCACATGGTCCAGACCTTTTTCTGAAAAACAAATTTTGGTGTTACTACTATCTTTTCAAATTTTTCTTCAATATTTTCAGTATAAAATTCTTCACAAAAATATACTAAGGACGGCCTTCACCAATCCGAGTACGGGCGATTACACAATCACTATTTGTTTACGTTTTTTCTGCAAATGAAGAAACCACTGGATATTAAAATGTTCTGAAACATAATATGTCTTTTTAACGGTCGAAAATAAAGCAAGATGTGTTGTGATTTCCCGATCAGTTAAGGGTGAATATACATTCGCTATTTTTTTTTACGTTTGGACTTCAAACTTTGTGAGAAAACTATTGGATATTTGAATATTCTGAAATATAATATGTCTTTTTAACGTCATTACTCATGAGGCTATGTTGTGATTTCACGATCGGTTAATTTTGGACAATTTTTTTGGTGACAAAAATCACTCGATCGTAAAATCACAACATAGCCTCATGAGTAATGACGTTACAAAGACATATTATATTTCAGAATATTTAAATATCAAACAGTGGTCCGAAAAAATGTAAACAAATAGCAAATGTGTATTCAGTCTCAAACTCCTTACGCTAACTACACTAACTCGTCGTTAAAAGATCCAGAATAGACCAGCAGCTCTATCGTGGATCTTGGTCATGGTTTCGGCATTAAAGATCCATAATAGAGCTAGTGGAGTACTTACTTGGCAGTAGGGATATGAAGTCTCTCTGCAGCATGGGTTTGAGATAGGAGTCGATGTGGCCATGTTGATAGTGACACATACGCGACAGTAAATACTCGACAAACTCGATCTGGTCCTGTTCACCCCATTTCTCAAAGTACTTTATACAGTTCTCCCGCTCCATTATGTACTGCACGTGCAAATCTTTTCTCCGTGTTGGGTCGTACTGCGTCACTGTCCCGCATGGCAAGTACTGCAACATAAATACGACAGAATCACTCTCAAAGTACTTTATACAATTCTCCCGCTCCATCATGTACTGAACGTTCGTCCGCCGTCATTGTCCTGCATGGCAATAAGTACTGAAACATAAATAAGCCAGATACACTCTCTAAGTACTTTACTCAGGTGTCTATTCAAAGGGATGAAACAAGAAGGTCCAGGGATCTAGTACTGGAAGTCAAGAATTTATCTGGTGACTCTTGCCAAGAAACAGTGGGTATTAATGATTGGCCTAGGAATGACCAACAAGCCCTACAACCCTTCATGATAGTTCGGGGTTGACCCACTACCCTTCAGGGTAGTATACGATTGACCTGCAACCCTCCAGAATAGTCTAAGATTGACCTACAACCCTCCAGGGTAGTCTAGAATTGACCCACAACCGTCCAGGATTGACCTGCGACGCTCCAGGACTGACTCCGGACTGAGACGCTATTTGAGGCAGATTTGAAGAAAGGTGGCAATGAGAGATGTAGAGCAGTCTGACTCATCACCGTAACCACCAAACCATTGGCCCATAACATCTTGCTACCCAGAAGGTTTCCCTGCCTGCTCCTGCTTCTCAATGCTACCTCAATGGTACAACGTGACGTCTACTGGAGACTGCAGAGCAGAGGCAGGCTGGAGGACGAGGTCAGCTCTGATGAAACCGATTCGACACACCACCCGCCATCACTACGGAACTGGATAACACTGGTAATTCCACGACCGCCAATGGCCGTGGCTGCTCTAAAAGCTAAACATAGTGTGATATACAAATGCCTGCGAATAGGACACTATGTTTAGCTTTCACTGGAGCACGAATTCCTTCGAAAGACAGAAATGGTGGTGCAATTACCGTACTAAATACAGTACCACCCGCTATCACTAACCAATGCCTGCCACAGCTGCACCAGGGAGCTACTATCGTTCTTTTATCACCAGCGGAGCACCAGAGTGAAGACGATACAACCTTGCTATTTGTTGCCATTAAATGTCCAGTGGTATCTTCAAAAAAAATTGTTGGAAAAAAACATAAACACGAATGTGTGGTCGCCTTTAACTGGCAGTTAAGCCTACAGAACGAGTTAACTGACAGCTATAGTGACGAGGTAATTGCTCCTCCAACATGAAGTGTCCTTCAAGTAGCACTCCTTCTACTGGAGAACCTACCCACCCACTCTCTCAGTTCCAGTACTCCAGTACTTCAACATCCTGGACAGACGAGTGCTCTAGATCTAGATGGATGTCTTTAGTAAGAGGAACACGGGTTCGATCCCGATCCTACCAAAGTTTTTCTGATCGGCATTCACCTCTGATATGTTCAGCATGTCAAGAGAAATGCATATCGAGGCTGTTGTGGTCCGGAACCCACCTGTAGGTCCCATCGTGGGAAGCTGGAATTTGTTAGTGCTGCCAGCAGAGCACGTATCGAGAAGAGAAGTAACGCTAAGTCTGGACTGCGACTTCTAAATGATACTGGTACGACCGCCAATGGTCGTCGCTCATCTAAAAGCTAAACATAAGAGTGCTATTCGAAATGGAGGTCTGGCTCGATCGAGTATCGATAGTCTGGACTATAATAACGTTTACGACTGCAGACAGGTTATGTTGACCTCAACTGGTCTACCATAAACCACACCTTACTCTACCTGATACCTGGATGTGTATTCTAGCCTCCAGCGACTGCCAAGCGCTTATGACCACTTGTCTGGACTCTCCAGGCACTAAAGGTTTGAATAGCCACCCAGGCCTGCGTCACTTACAAGGAAAATGCAACGACCAAAGAAGAAATCAATCCCTCTGCAGTTTTTCCACACCATGGCCATGATCATGGCGTGTGTTCTATAGACAAGATTATCGAACGCCCCAGACAGACTTTGGTGGGGACCTACAGTTTAAGGTAGGCTCAGTGAGTCACTGTCTCTACCCATGAGGGTAGACCAAAAGACTACTGCTCCCTTGCAATGAGGCAGGCAACAGACACGTAATACGGGACGTGATTCTGACGAAATAGCTATCTTATACACAGTAGCACAGTGGGAGCACTAGGGGGGGCTTTATATGGTTTGGCGCAACCAATAGGTACGTAGGCGCTACTCATTCATGTTTAAAGATAGCAGATAAACACCTGTTAGACCCACGTGCATGAGGTGCGCCTACGTAAACACTGGGCACGTGGGCACCTAAAAACTTCATCTCTTCATTAGGAATTCACCTACTTGGTTTGTTTCAATGGTTGAGACTAGAGAGACAATGCTGTTTCTTGACGTTTTTTAATGGCATTTTTCCTGGTTGAAATACTGAAACACTGAGGCTACCCTGTCCGTGATTCTGCCTAAATAGCCCTCCATGTGTACACAAGTCACAGCCGAGCACTGGGCAGTCACGTAACGGTACTTAAATTATTTATGACTTCACACAGTGGGCAAAGTAGCAATGCATGTAGCGTGTTGTACAGGTACTGGGCAAGTACCTACCCAAGTACTAATTAGGTAGTAAGACTAATTATTAACAAATGTGTTGGGGGACTGGAAATATTCACGCTACGGGCCATCATCATGGTGCGTTACCATTGCACGCTAACTATACATTTATAAACACGAAAAACACATTATGCTCAGCGTCTCACTGTGGTCTAGTAGGAAAACACTGGACTAAGAGGACAAAGGTCCTGGGTTCGAATCCCGGCACCGGTAATTTTTTGTTGGTTGCTTGGATGTCACCTGGATGGGGACCTCAGCAGGTGTATTCCCTTTCTCGAACGCCAGTAAACCCACCCAACTAACACCTTCAAAATTTATTGTAAGAAGATAAGGTACGTCATGATACAATATACTGAGAACAGTTCTTCTTACAAAAAATTTTGAAGGTGTTAGTTGGGTGGGTTTGCTGGCGTTCGAGAAAGGGAATACACCTGCCTGGAGGGAAAAAACTTGACTTTCGGGCGTGATTGTGATCACTAGGGTCTGGCCTTCTAGGTAAGTGTTTACAAACCTGAACCTGATATCTGACTGACGTCAAATCCACCCCACATCGTTAGACTGAAGGCCGGAAAGTTATTTTTAGAGTGAAACGTGACTTGTATGGGAATAACATTCCATCCATTCTGCTGTCAGTTTTATCAAGATATGACCACCTGATTCGCAACTCTGGGTCACAGCTCCGGTCAATAACAATCCATGAATAACCGGTTCGAATCCGATCCCATCGATGTTTTTCTGATAGGCATTCACCCCCTGATATGTTCAGCATGTCAGTTATATCGAGGCTGTGGTGGTTCAGAACCCACCTAAAACTGTAGGTCCCCGACGTGTACTAACGCGATGGGTGTGGAGCTGGTATTTTGTAGTGCTGCCAGCTGAGTAGGATGGATAATAATTCTAGAAATTGTTTAGTTAGTTACTAGGCTTGTCCCTAAAACTATTTCACAGTCACCAGCATGACTCATCCAAACCACTTTCTCCAAGTTCAAGTGGCATTTCAAGATTATCACTACAGGTTACCAATGCAGAGAAAACAGCTTGGTCGCTATCTGCAAATGATTCAATTTATTGAAGGGTCCGCTATACCAGACGATGCATTTTTTGCCGCCCATAAGATTAATATTACGAGCGGCGATTCATTTTCAAGGTTTACCCTTGGTTGGAAAGACACAAAATTTTGCCTGTACCTAAGCCCTAACAATGTTCTAGGTCGTGTTCGAAGCAGATTTTCCATTTTTTTTTTTTTACTGGTTTTCGAGATACAGCACCTTTCTTGAGGTATACGATGCTAGCATTTGCAAAACAGTTGCAATAAAAGAAACCAGTGAGAAATTGGGAAATCTGCTTCTATGACGACATACAACATTGTTAGGGCTAGGTACAGGCAAAATTTTGTGTCTTTCCAACCAAGGGTAAACCTTGAAAATGAATCGCCGCTCGCAATGTTAATCTTATGGGCGGCAAAAAATGCATCGTCAGGTAAGCGTCCACTTAACATAAAATATCGATACCAATTCAAGTATATTTACAGTCCACTTAGCTGCGCCGCGGGATAGTGGTATATTTGGTAAAACAATATCCAAGAATCTATAGGTACCGAATGCCAGGGTAGGGCAGGGCCCGGAAAAAGTTCACCGGGATAAAATCTCGACAAAACGGGACTAGACTCTGGGTTCTATTGCTTCATAGCTCTGTGCCCTAATCTAGCAGTTAAGTCGCGCCCTCAATATGCCTTGTTCCCAATCCCTAGCTGCATCCATATAGTACCTCCCTACAAAGAGTAGAACCTCAAAAACTGTTTCTAAAGTTTTCACTGCAGTAGACAGGTCTTTTGACAGCCAAAAACCCCCAAAAACGTTTTTACAAGTCATGTTTACCTACAGCTGCCTTATCGTAAACCAAAGCTCCAGTTTCCCTACGGGCAAAACAGGAACATTGAAAGAATCCCCCTGGTTGAAACTGCTCCAAACCATTGAAATAATACCGAAAACTAAGAATTTCACCTGTGAAGAAAGGAAAGAAAGCTTTATGACAAAATGGCGAGGTGAGAACTTGAAATCCTGACCCGACCTCCATATTTTGAACGAGAAATTCTGGACGTTACCTGGGGATTAGGGGTTCCATCGCTAGATATCTTATCCGTTTCCATCTTCATCATTTTTGAGACTAAAAACAATCAGGAAATTTACAATAATAAACAAATAGTCTTAAAAAATACAACAAGGAAATCACTTGACGTCACGCACCGTCCCAAACTCCGCCTGCTACAAAGATATACCACAGACTCCAAGAACGGGAAAAATAAACAAATACTTATTTTTTATTTTTCTATGTTTTAAAATAATAAAAATATTTTAATTTTTATTTATTTTAATATTTATATTTAAAAATTTGCAAAATACCTCTAAAAAGTGCTCTAGATATAGTTTTTAAATCCATTCCGAAATGGCGCGAAAAAAACGTTTTTGGAATCTGTGGTATTGAAAATAGATATACAAACAATATGGCTGCCGCCCAGCTAAAAGATTTTGTAAAATTGGGTAAAAAAATCGCTGGGGCTGGTTTAAACTATAAGTAAGTTAATTAAATGTGTTTTAAATGTTTTAGGAGAAATTTGAATTAAGTGGAACTTATTTTTTCCACAATTTTCTGTGTGTATATCTACAAACTTTTGAGTAATGTTTTTCTTTGCAGGGGGTTATTGAAGTTACGAAACCTTCCTGACCCCGAGAAACCCGTTATATTTCTAAAGGCTACCTCTTCTTACATTGTCGAAGGCCAACAGATTGAGGTAACGTACACTCACCTACGAAGCAAAAGGACGTAGGATCCAATCCCAGGATATCGAAATTTTTTTCTGTAACAATGCAGATCCCCCCATGTGTTCAGAAGTCACGAAAGAAGGTACCTTGCGTCCCTGTAGTCCCTGGCACTTCTAGGGCCGGCACAGTGTTTGGGTCTATATCTGTGATTTAAGAGGGAACTCGTAACTTTGTGGTATTTTCTGCAATCCATGTTTAGTTAAACGTTAGTGGACCCAGCACCGCCTCAACCAGAGTTAGTATTAGGAACCACCACCGAAAAACTGTCAAAAAATAACTTAGTCAAAATCCACGAAAAAGTAATAATTAATCCTTAATTATTACTTTTTCGTGGATTTTGACTAAGTTATTTTTTGACAGTTTTTCGGTGGTGGTTCCTAATACTAACTCTGGTTGAGGCGGTGCTGGGTCCACTAACGTTTAACTAAACATGGATCTATATCTGTGGTTCATTTTCCCAGATTTTAGCCGGTGGAGATGTGCACCAAGAAGTGGAGCTTGGGCTGGTCATTGGAAGAAGTGGGCGAGACATTTCTGAAGAAAAGGCTGGAGAATACATCGGGGGATACTGCCTCGCCCTGGACATGACGGATGCTGGCATGATGGTATATATAACCTACATCTCCTAAGTTTCTTTATACATTAGACATTACTTAAGTAGTCAACAGGTCAGGATTTTATCTATACAATCTTTATAAGTGAAAATTATTGTTTTCTTTTAGAAACTCTGCCGAGAAAAAGGGCTTCCATGGACTCTGGGCAAATCGTTTGACACAGCCTGCCCGGTTAGTCGGTTCGTAGGAACGGATGAACTTCCCAACCCTGGAGATGTTCGCATATGGAGCAAGATCAACGGAGTCACTAAACAGGTACGCAGGCAGCCTCGATAGGCTAGTGGTCTAGATGTTTGTGGTTGTCTTTAGCTGGGTCCCACCGGTTCGATCCCAAGTCTTTCAAAGTTTTTCTGATCGGCATTCACCTCTGATATGTTCGGCATCTCAAATGAAACGTGGTTAGGAGCACATCTAAAACTGTAGGTCCCGATCGTGTGCTAAGTATGATAGTGCTGCCAGCTGAGCACAATGGATAGTTCTTGAAATGGTTTAGTCGAAACACGTGTTATTTTCTGTCGGCAGGACTCCAGCACATCTGACATGTACTTCAGCATCCCTCACCTAGTAAGCTTCATTTCACGCTACATGACTTTGGAGCCTGGTGACGTCATTCTAACGGGGTCCCCTGAAGGCATGGGACCTGTTGTACCTGGTGACGTCATTCAATGCGGTCTGGGTAATGTCCTTACCATGTCTTTTCCAGTTAAGGCTCGGAGTTAGTTAAACAACTAACGGTAGATTGCACTAGTTCAGTTCAAAGTGGTACGTACGCACGTTGTTGTAGCAATTCATAAGCGCTTTTAGGCTGGAGAGTTATCGGATTTATGTTATCATACGTTTAGCTTGTGGCAAGTGATATTGCAAGGAAACAAATGCAATCGCAAGGCACTTGTCATAAGTTAAACATACGATAACATAAATTAGATCGTTAAATCTGTTTAGCTTATGACATGTGCCTTGCTTGCACTCGTTTCCTTGCAATATCACTTGTCATAAGCTAAACATATGATAACATAAATCCGATGACGCTATGGTGTATACCTACACTATAAGTGGTGAAACCCAGACATACTCTCTATGATATTCATTCACTGTGATACTACAATAATAGTTAGGTGGTTGTTGGTGTCTCGCCTTTTAAGAGGAAATGGGAGAGATAAGGAGGTCAGTTTCTGTGATTATGTGAGAAAAAGTGATTTGTTTTGGTTCAGGAGAACACAAATTTAAATCTCCTCTCCTATGTCTTGTTAAAACCGCCATCTTGTTTTTTGAATTTCAAAGAGTACAATAGTTTATAGATCGATAGTGTATAGAGGAAATACTAGTCCATATTTATCGAAAACGTTTATTTTTGTACTGTTACTTAATTAATTGGATAGGAACCTAGCTGATATGCCGTGGTAGGTATATTATCTATCTCCTTATCTACCAGGTACAGGGCCGGATTAGCCATATGACCAGGTGTGTGCATGGACACCCTATTTTGGTCACAGGGGCGCCATGTGAAGGCAAAAATAAATAAAATAATTGTGATTTCTTGAAATAAATTAATTATATTTCGTTGTTTATAATTCTGCGGAATAATCAAACACTTAAAACTTTACTTGAACTGAAAAAGACCCTCAAAAGTTTGTCGGTGACCAGGTGGTCAGCGCGTTACGACGCATGTATCGCACTCAAAGAAAGTTACCAGCCTGTCATTAAGGCACTGTCAGAAATTGCAGACGATGCGCAGCAAAAGGCAGCCACTCGACTGGAGTCGTCTGCTTTAAAATCGAAACTGCAGCGATTTGAAAGCATCGTAATGCTTGTCGTTTGGACCAACCTCCTAAATCGATTCCAAAAGGCCAGTATCTTTCTGCAAAAAGTCGACCTTGACTTGGGAGGGGCAGTACAACTGTTAGATTCTCTGGCTGAGTTTGTAACTGATCTGAGGGACAAATTGTCCTCGTTCGAAAAGGAAGCTTCCGAAATATTGCCTGGGAAAACATACGAGGAGAGGAGTCAAAAAAAAAGGAAACTGCAGCCAGACGAAAGCCGTGAGGGAGCCGTAGGGGTTGGTTCCTGAGTCGAGGCTGTGTGGGTTTAGACCCCCTAAGAGGTCCCCTTTTAAAGGCTAGAGGTATCTTTCAGTGACGGCCGGGAAAACTTCCGGATAAATACTTTATCTACCCATTCTGGACAAATGCTACAGTGAGCTAAGTACCAGGAAGGTAGCTTATTCAGAAATAATGAAACGGTTCTCCGTTATTGAAAAATGCTTGAATAATGCACCAGATTTTGAGGCTGCTTTAGACAAAATGGACCTGACACAGTACCCATCAGATGTTACGCCAGAAATAAAGAGTGAGTTGCGGCATTTGAGACTTCATATTTCCAAATTATCAATCACCGAAAAACCAAGTAATGTCAACAACTTCTTGTCATGGATGAAGATGGGGAGCTTCGAAGATGTGCACCCGAACGTGGAGATTTTACTTCGAATTTACAAATCTCTGCCAGTGGCGAACTGCTCAGCGGAAAGGAGCTTTTCGGCGTTAGCGCGAATAAAGAATCATTTCCGAACTGCACTGGGGGAAGCCAAACTGTCGGGGCTAGCGCTTCTCTCGATCGAAAGCGAATTCACAAAAAAAGTTTCGTTAGACAGCGCTATTCTCAAATTCGCCCATTCCAAATCAAGAAAAAAGAGTTTTTCCGTTTAAGAAAAAAGGACGAACTTTAGTGCATTGACTGAATAGATGGTAGGTAAGTGGAACCAATTTAATACCTTTTTTCCTTCAACAATACCTACCCTTCCAAGTTAGGGTGCAGGCTTGTATTGAATGCAGGAGGGAAGGGGGGGGGGGGGGGCGCCAAAACGAAGATTGGTTTACCCTAGAAAAAATTGTTAATCCGGCCCTGACCAGGTACACAGATTTCACTTTCAAACTTCTTCCTAAGTTACTAAACTATGATTGACTATAAAAAAACGAACAAAAACACTAAACAAACCTATTAAAAAAATTACATAAAATACCTACGTTTTGACACTGGATTTCCGGACGGAAATATATATTTGCTATTTGTTTACGTTTTTTTGACCATTTTTTGAGGGGTACCTACTGATTGATATTTTAATGTTCTGAAATAGATGTCTTTTGAACGTCAGTAATTAAATGGCTATAGGTATTGTAGCCCAGAGATTGTAGTAAGTAATTTCGGACAAGTCTTTTAGTGATAATTTTTCTCGATAGTAAAATCACACCATAGCCAGTTACGGGCGTTAAAAAGACATAATATATTATATTTCAGAACATACTTAAGAGGACGCTATACCTGACAATGCATTTTTTGCCACCCATAAGATTAACATTGCGAGCGGCGATTCATTTTCAAGGTTTACCCTTGTTTGGAAAGACACAAAATTTTGCCTGTACCTAGCCCTAACAATGTTCTAGGGAGTGTTCGAAGCAGATTTCCCAATTTCTCACTGGTTTCTTTTATTGCAACTGTTTTGCAAATGCTAGTATCGCATACCTCAAGAAAATTGCTTATCTCGAAAACCAGTAAAAAATGGGAAATCTGCTTCGAACAGTCCCTAGAACATTGTTAGGGCTAGGTACAGGCAAAATTTTGTGTCTTTCCAACCAAGGGTAAACCTTGAAAATGAATCGCCGCTCGCAATGTTAATCTTATGGGCGGCAAAAAATTCACCGTCAGGTATAGCGGACCCTTAAATATCCGAAAGTGGCTTCAAAAAATGGTCAGAGAAAAAATGAACAAATAGCAATAGGTATGTACCTACCTATGAAGACACAGTGCTCGGTGTTGACGTGTCTTACTTTTCTGAGGATTTTTATTTTGTTCTGAAATATAGTGTGTCCTGTCTACCGTCAAAACAGTACAGATTTTTCAGAAAAGTGTCGTTAAAAAAGTAACCAACAGCACTGTGCCTGTACGACCTTAAGCAACAAAAAACTGCAACTTACATAGGTATACCGCATACCTAGACAATACGTACATTAAAATTACATATTGTCGAAGGAACGAGTTAATGGCCACAATGGCCGCCGAGTGGTTACCACCACCTTTGTAAGAGCTCGGGTCTTGGGTTTTTGCCAGCCTTTCATTGGCTACACTGCACTGTCCACCGCAGCACGAAGGGGAACTGCTACCTGCTAGGGGAACTTTTCTCGGAGTGCCTCCCTTCCAAGTGGCCATTAATGGGTTCCTTCGTCAGTATGAGAGTTGATCCTACGTTTTCAGGGAACTATGGGACTAGGAAACAAATAATTTCTTTCTAGCACCTCTCCGGTAAAGGTGACATTGTGTGGGCAGTACAGGGTGTTAAAATACATGGCGGTGTAGACCTGCAGGTGTATTCCCTTTCTCGAACGCCAGCAAACCCACCCAACTAACACCTTCAAAATTTATTGTATGAAGATAAGGCACTCCATGATGCAATATACGGAGAACAGTTCTTCTTACAATAAATTTTGAAGGTGTTAGTTGGTGGGTTTGCTGGCGTTCGAGAAAGGGAATACACCTGCAGCAAAGGTTCCCCTCTCAGCGCCCGCACACTTGACCTGCAATGCCTCTTTTCATTTATGGCTTACTTAAAATAGGCACTTGTAAATTCTGGTCTACTATACCTACCTCAAATCTAAAAACCGAATACACATTTGCTATTTCTTTACGTTTAGATATTTAAATGTTCTGAAATATAATAAATATATGTCTTTGTAACGTCATAAATTAACTGGCTGTGTTGTGGTTTTACTATCGAGTGATTTTCGCCCATAAATTACTCGATCGTAAAATCACAATATAGCCAGTTAATTTCTGACGTTTATAAGACATATTATATTTCAGAACAGAGAAATGTTTTCTACAGCCTTAGCCGCAAAGGGCACAGCTACCTCCAGTAAGGGTAGGTTGAGACCAACGCGGCAGGGATGAGGAGGGTGAGAACAGGCACGGAGGTTGATGGAGAGGCGTTACAGTACCGAGTGGCATTCAGGATTTCCTGGACGGTGTGCGAGGCTGACTTGTGGTCAGTGTACCGCTCTGCTGCCGTCAAGTCTGTGGATGAGTCCTAGAAGAAAGAAAAGTTGTTGGTGAGGACAAACCAAGCAAGAATTGTCCATCGCGCTGACCCAGCTGACAACCATAGATTACATTACCTGGAACAAGACGTTGTGTTCATCTTGAAAGGGTCCAAACACCGCAAGGATGAGACTTTTCCCCTTGTTGCGACGCATAAACAAGCGGGAAAGCTCGGAGAAAACGTGGCGGACCTCCTGCCGGCGGACGGGCGGAAGCTGGTCGGACGCCATGATGGCGCTCGGGGCGGAACTCGCCCAGCTGCAGTCGTTCTTGTCGCCCTGGTTGTGATACTTATCACCCTTGGTGTGATATTTATCGCCTGTGCATATCCTGCGGAAGTCTGAAGAGCGAAGTCCGGACGCCCACCCTGCTGAGTTGTTTCCATCTAAAACAGTAAAGTTTGATTAGGTGGCCTGAATTTGAACCCGTTTTCTACAGACTAACAATCCGAACGACTTATCCACTGTGCCACTTCACGTCCTAAAGATGCTTTGTCGTATGTTATGTAAGCACGTATTTACCTGTGTTTTCGTATATGGTAGCATTGCTGACGAAGGCCACGTCACACCCGTCTTCTGCTAAACAGCGGAAAGCCGCAGCATCAGGGTCAGCGTCGTTAGATCTCCCACAGCAAAGGGGCGTATCCGATGTAGCGTTTGTTCCAGAACTCACGCATACCTGTAGGTATGCATAGCAGATTGTTACCAACCCCAAACACTAGGAGGATGTACCAGTACGGGTAAACCTGGCATAAAAGGTCAAGTGTGAGGGGACTGAGAGGGGAACCTTTGCAGGTGTGCCTACACATTGTGAGCTGTACCGGAGAGGTGTTGGTTGGCCCAGACCTAGAGAGGCGCAGAAGATGAGAAAGAATTTTTGACATTTGATGACGTATGTGGCCAGCACCTTCGAACAATCCTATGCGGTACCTGGCTGAAGAAGTCGTGTAGCACACTAGTAGCCGTGCAGGAATGGGTGATCAGGTTGGCGTCTCGTAGAGTGACCAGCGCAGCGCGCCACGCCAAGCCCTGGTGCAGCGTGAAGCAAGCGCGCCGGCCCCGCAACTCTGACAGCGTCTTAATCGCTGAGTTCCTCTTCGTCAGGGCGACGAGGTTGTAGCCACCGTCCACAGATTTGAAGTCTTCGTAGAAAAAGGGCTCTAGATTGTGGTGCCTGTTTCAAAAAATTCCACGGGTTTTGAATTTCTCTTCTTTCTTTTTCGAATCCTAAATGAAAAGCGTTATGTCTTCCGTACTTACAGCTGAGCCTGTGGTTGATGGTCCGGCGGCACGACCGTTACATCGGCTTCCATCTTGTCAACAGCTTGCAAACATTCCTTCACAGAAGTCCTCTGCTCACAAGAGAGCGCAGGTGCCACCGCCAGCGCTTTGGCCGCCTGCGCTATCCACGAGCACTTGCGGTGCGCAGCTGCGGAGGTAACGCACCACGTCACCTGGTGAGACGGGTTGCAATTCGGCAACGTCATCTCGTTGCCCCCCATGTACCCTGGAATGTCTTCGAGGTAGTCTTCGGGTGGTTTGGCTACCTCCAGGTTCACGATGTACTCCTGAAGAACAACCATGGATTGAAAGAGACCTCCATAGCTTAGATGGTGGTCTTTATAGGAACAACTGTTCGATCCCGATCCTATCAATTTTTTTTTTTTTTTTTTTTTTTTTATCGGCATGCACGTCCATTATCTTCAGACATAGATAATCCTTGATATGGTTTAGTAGGTACCTTGTGGGCTTCAAAAACGCTGAGAACGCTCTCCTCCCAGTCGGCGAGGCTCTCATCGCTAACCAAGTCCATTGCCTTCTGCACTTCCATTGCAACCTTTGAGTTGGCGACCACCGTTTGCCATGGCCTGGCGAGCCAAGTGCATGGCTCTTCTGCGTCGAAGGTCTGTGTGGTGCCATTAGGGCAGAGGTACTGGTAGTTGGACGGCTCATCACGCGACAAGCTGGTCTGAAAAGAGACGTAAGACCGTAAGAAAGGTCACTTGTTTGGCCAAGTACTTGGCGCTTCTGTGTCCAGAGGCTGGGAAGAGTATTAGACAATCACCATTAGGAAGGACGTTATTTGGCCAAGTATTTGGCATTTTCTGTCTGTGACGAGGTAGCGGCAAACCGTGGCCAAGTACTTGGCGCGGTATCCAGTGGCTCCAGCCATTAAGCCGTAGGTACCGGGGCACCTCAGGTTTGCAAAAATGAGCGCTTTGGACTGGTTATTAACAAGGCCAGAAATAAAAATTTAAATACCACTTAAACCAAACCCTTTTCCGACTCGGGAACCATCAGGTTCATGTCTGTGATAATCAAAATCTCGAGAAATAAATAATATAGTATTTAGATAACAGCCACTGCGCCTGCAAAACCGTGATTATGTAATTTGAAAGTGGGTGTACACGATTTTCGACCGTCGTGGTCTGGAACTGTAAACTTCTTACTGGATTATTCTTTTCAACTACTGCAAGTCTAGGTCTCATTTAGTGATGCAATAACAAGAACAAGTAATGTTCTTGCAGTAGAAATCCTCTCTTGTTCTTGTTCTCGCACTTGAAATCATTTCTTGCTCTTGTTTTTGTTCTCTCTGCGGGACTCTTGCTATTTCACTTGCGGTTATAATGTGGTTTGTTTGTTGTGGTTTGTGTAATGTGAAAATTCGCTTCCTCACTTCTTTCAAACGGTCCTCCGGTTTTAAATAAAATCTGAAGAAAGTTTAGCAATATTTAAAGAACTGTTCAAAGCATGTTTCCTTGAAAATGTTTTTTATATTATAGACAAATTTCTCAATAGGTAATTTTACTGGAAAGACAGGCGTTTTATACTATCGTCCCAACTTCTATATGGCAGGTCATCAAAACGTATGAAAAATTAAAAAATAAAGCTCCCTTAGGAATACTTACTTAACGGACCAGACCCACATAAGCTAAACGTATTCAAATACATTTATCTTACAGTCAGGTAGTATGAATGTGTGAGTTCAACACTAAGTTTGAGGTTGAAATTAATGTTTGTTTGCTTGCAGGCATGATGCTTTCCATCTTCTTCGTATTGATGCCGTATTCAATGGCAGCACCACAGAATTCAACGAGATTGGAGGACATATTTCCTAGGCTACACCCCAAGGTAGAATTGCCTCCAGGATGCACCGTTAGAAAAGATAGACGAGACTTGCTCTGCGAAGATCTGATCGTCAGAAATAGAATATTTTCGATGCCAGTTTATGATATTCAGGGAGTGGTCGTGGTGAATTCCACAATTCCGAAAGTATATATTTGCTTTTTCCGAAGCCTACCCAATATTAAATATTTGAACCTTTGGAAAAATAAGATAAAAGTGGTTCGAAACGATGATTTCGGGTTTGCACGTTTGGACAAACTGACTCATGTGAACCTGGGGTACAACGAAATAACTAATCTTGATGAAGACTTTTTGTATGATTCGCCTGTGGAGGCTTTGTCCCTATTTGGCAACAGTAACCTAACCATCCCTTATGGAAAGCCTTTTTTAAAATCGTCGACACTTCTGCGTTTAAATTTGGTAGACTGTGGGATCACTCACGTTTGGACAGAAACCTTTTCGGAGTTACCTCAGTTACAGAGGTTACATTTGAGACTTAATAAGTTTCCTGCACTTCCTTCTGACGTTTTTAACAATAACAAACTTATGGTACTAGACCTCAGGTGGAACGAATTCCAATATTTACAAAGCAGTCTTCTCACCGGTAATTATTATACAAGAAATTACTATATAAACAAGAACCTGTGGATCTGTAACGATGCTCTCATGCCAACTATTTTGGCAGCCAGACTCAATGGAATTAATACAAAAAGAGTAATATGTGCCGTACCTGAAGGAGTAACCTGGTGGAACGCATTGAAGAGTTATTACCCGGATGGCCCAAATAGCAGATTGAAAACGTTATTAACACACACTACAATTTTTGGTAAAGTTATACCATTCGACGACCACCCTATCTATGAATAAAAATATTGAAAAATTCTTTTGGTTGCGTTATTTTAAATATTCTCCATTACAACACGTTCTATACGAACGAACGCGACGGTCCCTTGGCAACCCGTGGCTCATTTTGAAGGCTCTTTTCGAAGCCTCATTTTTCTTGTTCTTTTACCTGCAAAGCAACTATTGTTCTTGTTATTGCGTAGGAAATATCCTTTCTTGTTCTTGTTCTTGCAATTTCTTGCGTATACACTGTACTCTCATCCTCATCTTACCTCGTTCTTAATCTTGTTCTTGTTTTCAAATAATTTTCGTGAAGTTGATTGCTTTATTTAATTGTTGTTAATTTTAAATAATAGTTATCTCCAAATTTTTGGTTATTGACGCAGTGTTTTATTTATACAATAATAACTGGAAGAAAAAGCGTAAGTTGTTGAAGCAACGTGATGTTCTTGTGATAGGGAAGGGACTGTCACTTACAATTAAATCGCTTCTAACCGATCAGAGACAAGGACCTACCTTAAAATATAGTCGAACGTCGGCGTACGTGGTCCAGAGAGCGTTTCCGACGCCGTCTTTGAGGCAGGTGGCCGCCCCTCCGTCTCCCCAGTACTTGTCCAGCGTCGAGCACGAGACAGGATCATCACAACCGGCGCACAGGCTGGGATACGCCGCCTTCAAGCGGGCATCCTCCTCTTTGTCTGCAGACCACGCCCCAGCCTTGCAGGAAGGACCGAAGTGCTCGGCAGACGTACGAAGACGATCCTCGAGAAGACTCAGCCCCGTTTGGCATGACTGAGGGGCGACTCGTTCTTCGAGGTACTGCAAGAAGAAACAATGGAGTTACAACTTTAGAAGAATGCTGCGGGAGTGGTCACCAGTAAAAATCTGTACAGTTTGGAATAAATCCTGCGCCCTCTTGTGCCATAGCTGCAGTTAATTACGTACGAAGAGTGTTGGGAGTAGCTACCTATACATTTTACAGTTGGAAGTTCCCTGACTGATACTCCAGTACGGTGAGAAGAATGATGATGCAGTTTTCATGAGGTACCAGATCACACCATGATGATCAACTGACCAGATGGTGTTGACCCGTTGTTTTTGGCACATTCTTGTTCTTACATTAGTTGGTAGGGACCTTTGTACCTAGAGGTACCTCTATAGCGGAAGCGTTTGGTAAAGAGGCTGCAAGCGTGAGCCCGAGGCGCCCCATTCACTTCAAGGTACAAGAGATGCGATAAACTACTATACCTCGATTGCTGGGCAGTATGTATAAACAAACTCACAAAACAATCCAATGCACACTCACTTGTTCAATAAACAAACGCCATTGAAGGGTGACCATACATTCTCGACAAACTCCACCGAAACCACTGAGTGACAGTCGATATTCGACAGACAAATGAAAAACTTGCGGCATACTGACTTTCAACAAACAGCATTATGTGGGCAGGCTTGATAAGATTGTGGAAGGAACGAATTAATGGCCACAATGGCCGCCGGGTGGTTTCCACCACCTTTGGAAGAGCTCGGGGTGGCTCGGAAGGAAGGAACCTGGAAGGAATGCCTCCCTTCAAAGTGGCCGTTAGTCCCTTTGACAATAAAATAATTTCCACCCGTACCTGAGAGAAGAGGCCACTACGGGCGTCCTGATGCGTCCACCCCGGGTGGCAGAGCCGTGCTCCCTTCAGGTCTGGCCGGACATCCGCGTCCTTCCTGACTACCACCACCGCACGATACTCGTACGGATTCTTTTTGAGGACGCGGACCTCACTGACGACCAAGACGTTGCATGGGCTGGGACACGCGGACGTCGCGAAGAGCAGGTCCTCGGCCTCCAACACCGTCAGGTCCGCTTTGCGGTCTGAGACGAGCTGAAGACACTCCAGACGATCTGTCGCAAACACGCACGTCGCTTGCGTCTTCTTGGACCGCGCCAACTGTTCGCAGCTTTTGACGGTGTGGGAGCTCTTCAGGCTGGGGTTGGCGGAGACGCAGACGCGAACTGGAAGAGAAGGATGTCAGGGAATTTTAGAGGAATGCTGAGAACTAATGGAGAGACACTTTGATTTGAGCAATGAACAGTGTTCTTGTCTTTTTAAATAACAGGGTAAGAAGAGGGTGCTGGTGTATAAGGGAAGGGTCTGATAGGGTCACCTTACGAAAGAAAGACGGTTGACGGTTTACTTTGTAAGATGGGCCAGTAACAACTGTTTGCTTATACACTCCATCAGTCTTCTTAGCCTGTCATTTAAGAAGACAAGAACACTGTTTCTTTCTCAATCAAAGTGTCTGTCTTCTTAGGAAAATAGGGAGAGATATACAGGTCTGCACTAAAGTTGGTTTCATTATTAGTGATTAACTATTGATAGGGTTACGCCGTTGTTGTTCTAAGCCTACTATCTATCTGTCTTCTTGAGCATAGTGAGCAATCGCTGATGATTTGGCCCTCTGTTGTGGCCTAAATTACAGCTGACGCAACTCACGCAACTTATTCAGCCAATGCTCCAGAGTAGAGTGTAAAACTCAAATGGTCTAGATTAGATTAGTGGGGTGCAGAGTACCAACATTCATGAACTCTATACATAAGGGGGTGATTTAGTCAAAATCACGCCCGACAGTCAAGTTTCCCCCCAGCCGGTGAAGGCCATCGAGGCAAGAATCATCAGGGGAAATCTCGAGCAATCGATCCTCTAGCTTCATTGCCCAGGACCCTGTCATTAATTTTCTGTACATCAAACACCAGTTCCCCTACAGTTTTAGGTGGGTTCAGAACCACCGCAGCCTTGATGTAGGTAGGTACATTCACTTAAGGGCAACCACACAATCGTGTTTGTTTATACTTTTTTATGCACACTTTATGAGGAAACTATTGAATATTTGAATGTTCTGAAATATAATATGTCTTTTTAACGTCATAAATTATGGGCTATGTTGTGATTCAGTTTCAGTAGGTAACTAGGTGTAATACCTATACCTATCAGTAACAGAAATTTTTTCCGGTCGAATAGGTAGCTATCGGACCTAGTAGAAAGTGAAGCATGGTGTTTGGTATGTAAGGTACGCGAGAGTGGTACTTCTGAAATAACAAACGCTACTGATTGTCTGTAACGGTTAACTGACTACATGTATTCTATTTGTACAGATGTGTAGGGATAGAGAGAGCGATGTTACACAGGTACAGGTACACAATAAGAAGGTACCTATAAGTAGGTACACTGCAGGATTTGGAGTGAGATGTCGATATCGTCTGGATTTTTGTATGAATCAAAATAAAAATCCTCTCCTTGAATTTTTATAGGTACAAAAGTGTACTATTGTATACCTATGTAACTTCAGGAAATACCGAGGGGGTAACCACTCCTGAGATTCCTTGAACTTGAGATTTCATTAAGATTTCCAAAGATTCCCAACGATATTCATAGAAAGATGAACCCCGAAGGGGTAACCACTCCAAAAAAATCCAAGATTCCCTGAGATTTCATAACGATTTCCATAATGATTCCCAACGAGTGGTTAACCCCTCGGGAAATACTTATGTCTTTCTACTGCGGGTAGAGACTATAATTATTTAACTTGTAGGGCGAGATAAAGTTCTCGGCTACTTTATCCGGGAGATACATTTACTTATCTGTACGTTAAGAAACTTGTGAAAGCCATCCTACTCTATAGAAGAAAATTACAAATCGGTAGGAAAGCAGCAATCACAATTTCGAAACAAGGCACTTATTATCAAAACTAACACATAGACCTTGCCCTTCGTACCACGCAGTCGCCCTAATCTCTGTAGTTCTTGCGATAAAAACACATTTTTAGGTTTCTTTCATACAAACTCAATTTTTCATCGGAATCAAGTCAGTGGCTGGTCACAGGTTTTTAGTACTCAGCTCTGATGGCTGTTCAGCTGGGGGCGTGATTCTGACGAAATAAACACACACGTGCAGTTCAAGCATCTGTCAGTTTTGACCTTATAGTTGTTATCACTGAAGAGTGGATAATATGATTACAGGCTGATAAGTCTGTGTTAAGCACATTGTATCAGACTGATATTTGATTGGAGACGTGTTATGTCATTATCTATTGGAAGAAATTGTGCCTGAGGATCGCCCGAAGATTACCATCACGTTTCGGGTGACTTACCGTTGTCTGCCTTGCTGTCGGACACTGGAAGTACGGTGGAGACGAGAAGAAGAGAGAAAAAGAAAAACGTGGTGCCCATGGTGGTGAGAAAAGTCTTCTGGCTCGTCTGCACTGACACTACACTGGCATTGCACTGACCGGTCTTCACGAGCCTCCTTCTACACTGACTCTGCACTGACAGATCGGTTACTGGTTTGGTTCGAGCTTCGGCTAGTGACTGGCTAGAGCAAGCTGGGCAAGTGGCTCAGAGCTACAAGGACATATCCTTCTTTCGGCCGCTCTGGGACAAACGCTTTCTTGTTACTTGGCGAGAAATCTATTTAGAATTCAGGTTTCCCATGGTCCTGGGGTTCTCAGTCAAAAAAATTAGTTTCTGGAAAAAGTCACTCCATCCGTTCTCTGCTCCAGCGCCTACGGTTCACCCGATTTCATTGAAATTTGGTATTCATCTGTATTAAATCACGGCGCAGGTACCTTTTGGGAGAATTTCGAAATAACTTAACGTAACAGAAGTTATTGACAAAATAGTGAAAAAAAAATCCTGAATAAAAATAAAAATTCCACAAAACTTTTGTCACCAACATATATGGAGGTACCTTACCACCTTCTGCAAGCGAGAAAGTCAAGTGCGACCATTGTCGGACAAGGTGACTAATACAGTCAGGTGAGTCAGATTGGGGGACGCGAGTTGTCCATGAGAAGAGAAATAGTGTTGAGCTGATGCAGAACAACCCAAACTATCAATGGAAACATATGAATTGACAGTCAAATCCTGAAAATGTGCGATAGACCGTTTTGATACAAATATACCAGGCACAGGTACACACTACTCGTATAAACCAACACATACCTAGCTGCCTTGCCAGGGGCACTTGGTGGCTCTAGTATACGGCGGTCCCTAGTTGGGTTCAGGAATGCAGGAATGCACCTCGTACCAACAATACCCCCCTATACGGTACCTATATACCACTACGGGTTTTTTTTTCAGGAGCACCGGTTCGATCCCGTTCCCATCAAAGTTTTTCTGATCGGCATTCATTGGCGGCGGAAGGGGGGTGCAGGGGGGTGCAATGCACCTCCCAGAAAGTTTAAAAAAAAGTGACTATAAAAAAAGCTTAACGATATTGGAGGAAATTTACCATAAGGCAATAGGAAAAAATATTCAACCGTCTCCCGAAAAAAATCTAAAGGGCACATGCACCCCCCAGGAAAGTGGTCTTCCGCCGCCAATGTCGGCATTCACCTCTGATGTGTTCAGCAAGTCAAGTGAAATGTATATATCGAGGTTGTGGTGGTTCGGAACCGACCTAAAATCGAAACGGTCGGCTGCCGTTTGTTGAAAAACCCTATCTCCACTATATCGCCCTCTCTATAACGAACTTATTTGGAGAAACGGTCGACATAACTTCGTTGCGGCCTCTGATGGAGAAATACCGTCTTTTCTCTTCTGTTTTCTGTTGTTTTCAGTCCTTTATATCGAAAAACTGAGTTTCCAATTTTTTACTTCAGAATATCTCTCCTACTTAAGTAACCCATACTTGATAAATATTTGATAAAAAAACGTCAGGGGCATCTGGTGAGCCGAAGATTGCCGAGTGGTGCCGAAGATAGCCGAACTTTGTGCTCGGACATAGACATTGATGCACACGAAAAGTCAGATAGTGATGTGAGCTTGGAGCCGTGGTGCGGCAACTCTGCGTTAAGCTCCGCTTACGAGGTAGACCCTTTTACATTTACATATAAATCTACCTGTAGGAACGTAGGTACGTACCTACGCCCAAGTTTCGATATTTTTCAAGGACGTCATGTGCCTGTATCCAGCTTCAGTATTGAAATGCAAAGTCATTGAAGAAAAGTTGGAAGTTGTACGGGTGACTTAAGTTACGTAACAACTTCAGATCTGCACCTACCTAAGTCCCTATTACACCTCTCAATACTTATCTACTTATAGGTACCTATACCTATACCCACTATTTACCTACATACGATAGGTACAGAGGTATACCTACCATACCTACCTATAGGTATACCTATGAAGCTTTGAAAAATTATTGTTTTACTTTCTCGCTAGCGAATATGGACATAGAAAGTATAGAGAAGAGAGTACCTAGGTACCTACCTAGCTTTTTATTTTATAGGTTTCCCATCTTGCGGAGTCCCCTAAGTAAAATAAAAGTGGTTCCTGCGAGAAGCCTATAAGTACTTCAGTCAAAAATTATCAAAAAAAAAGTAAATAAATTTAAATCTAAAAGACTTTGGCAATGAGCTAAAAAAACTTCCCCCTCCTGAGCCTTATTTTTACTTTCTCACTAGCGAAAATGGCGAGTAATTTTTTTAATATCGTACATATCTCGATTTGGCGATATGTTGAGTATCGAAGCGCTTGGAGCGATAACGGGCCGTGATATGTTTGACTTCAAGTTGGCTGAGTTCCATGTCAACATACAATAACTCGTAAAAAGCCTGTTTAGCTTGTAGGGTTAGTTGACCTTGCATTCACACATTGGAAGCTTCAGTTTCAAGGCCCCAAGCTGCACTGTTTCCAATTTTCTACATAGATTTAGGTACTTACCTACCCCGTTAATTAATCAAATGGTAAATGGTAGAGATGATTTTTTTTATGATTATCATCTAAATGTCAATGAACCCTTTCGCTCAATCTGAAATTTTTTTCGAAATAACCCGTATAGTACCTATAGTCATTTTAATGGACTTGTCAATACCTATATTTATTTTTTTTTCTTAAAAGGGCTGGCTAAAGATCAACGTACCTATATAGTTTTTAGCTATATGTATACCTACCTACTTATAGTACCTACAACCTACCTACCTAAGAAACCCTATTAATCCCAAAGGAATCATCAAAACACCTTTACCTATAGGTAGATAGAAGGCCAGAAGGTATAGGTACTATATAAACAAACCTATATGTATTAGTCTCCGTAATGTCTTGGAGGCCCTATCCAATAAACACCTGTAGGTGATGGTGGTGAATTATCCTGAATTTTCCCTATTTCTTTCCAGATATCCGATCCATTGCGTCATGGATACCTCTAGGTAGGTCCATAGGTATCCAGTAAACTCTCCATGAGGAAGTCTGCAACCCCTACAGGCAGTAGGCACCCTTCGGCAGTTTTCTCCGTATTCTGTTTTCATTGCCTCTATCCATTGCCTGCTCCTAAAACTCCAGCGACTACTAAGTACAATCCAGCGAGCATATACCTACCTACTATCCTACTCCCTTCCCTCTCTTTCCTGCTGCAAAATATCCAGCGCCTGTTCCAAAAAATCCAGAGACTGCTTGGTACCTACAATCCAGCGCTTCTTCCGCACTATCCAGCACCTGCTCCAGACTATTATCCAGTGTGAAGAATGAAGGTGAACATGCGGCTTCTGCCTGTCAAGGCACATTGGTTCTTCTTTATGGCAGGTCAGTCTTACTTGACCTCATTGTAGTCATTGTACTCATTACCAACTTTAGAAGTAAATATAGGCCATCTATTTCTTCTGGAAATTCCCTCGTAAATGAAACTTTGCCAAGGAGAACTTATTTAGCGCAGACCTTCTAAGAAGACAGACAGTTTGAGAAAGAAACAGTGTTCTTGTCTTTTTAAATAACAGGCTAAGAAGACTGGTGGAGTGTATAAGCAAACAGTTGTTACTGGCCCATCTTACAAAGTTAACCATCTTTTTTTTTGTTATTCGTAAGGTGACCCTATCTGGCCCTTCTCTTATACACTAGCACCCTCTTCTTAGCCAGTTATTTAAAAAGACAAGAACACTGTTTCGTTCTCAAACAAAGTGTCTGTATTCTTAGGATAATAGAGAGAGATAGACAAGTCAGCTCTATAAGAATTTTTTCTGGCGAATCTATTAGCCCGACCTGCAGGTGTATTCCCTTTCTCGAACGCCGGAAAACCCACTCAACTAACACCTTCAAAATTTATTGTAAGAAGACAAGACACGCGATGATGCAATATATGGAGAACAGTTCTTCTTACAATAAATTTTGAAGGTGTTAGTTGAGTGGGTTTGCTGGCGTTCGAGAAAGGGAATACACCTGCTGGGCCTACCCAGTCTCAAAAACTGGGGGAAAATTCGACTGTGGGGCGTGATTCTTGTATAGAGGTCCCACTACTTCGGGCATTTTGTTTTCAGCGTCCGGGCCGATACTCCCGTTCTTGACAGTGTACGGCAAACAGCTGGGGATCTCCGAAGTGGTGATGGGGAGCATCACGGCTGTCCTTCCGTTCGGGTTCCTGCTGGCCAAACCATTCTTCGGGTTCCTCCTCGACTACTTCCACCATCAGCGGAAGCTGCTCTTCATCGCCCTGGTCTGCTCCATGTCCGGCTTCTATGTCCTGCTCTACTTCGTCCCGCAGCCCCCGCCACCTCTTCTGCTGGTTCCTTTTGAAGATACGAACGTAAGTAAAGTTTCAAAATAAGAGAGGTTTTCGTTATAGAGAATGACATCTGTAAGTATTTTTCAATGAGGAAACTCTTTTTTTATTTTTTATTTATTTGTTCTGAAATATAATATAGGTAGGTATGTAAAAAATAGCACTGTCTAAGCATTTACCTACCCCTGTTATTTTTAGAAGACGACTGCAGACTCCCTACTACAAACAGCCTGCAACTGCTCTGGCGATAATGTTGAAACCAACATGACGTCATCACCATGGGGCAACGAGGTGACGTCACAACAGCAGCCGCTCTACTCCTCCGTCACGTTCTACTCGTTTGTGGTGCTGATGTGTCTAGCCATGGTGGCCTACAATGTGGCCAATAGCGTCAGCGATGCTATATGCTTCGACATGCTAGGTAAGTGTATAGGTACCTACTTATCGGTAGCTTTTACCAGTGCAGATAAAAGTAATTAATACTTTATCTCCCCGATAAAGTAGCCGAAATTATAGTGAACTTTTAGGAAATAGGTAGGTTACTATAGCAGACTTTAGGGGCTGGTGAAAACAATCCTAATTTATTTTGTGTCTACCTATCAGTAGATTATCTCGGATTCCGTTTTGTTTTCAAACACAATAAAGTACCTTACCTACTACCTACCTATACACTATCAATAATATCCTATACGATATACCTACCTAAAAGTGCAGGTACACATAGGTAGTTCACTACCACCGCAAAAGTTATGATTATTTAATTTCGAAGTCGGTATACCTCCACGTATTTAACTACGCCTGCAAAACCATGATTATGCAATCTTAAAGTGGGTGTACACGTTTTTTCTTCTGGCACTTTTTTGAGGAAACTGTTCGATATTTTTGTGTACTTCGGTGCCCAACAGGTTCTTCAGGGAAGGGTACTTAAATAAACGTTAAGAAACAGCACTGTTTGTGTAGGATCTAAACTGAATGTGATTTGGCCAGGGCAGGGACAGGAGAGTGAGTACGGGCGGCAGCGCGTGTGGGGCGCCGTGGGGTTCGGCTTGACCGCACTGCTTGGCGGCCTCGGGATGGACCTATGGTCTCAAGATGACGTCAAAAACTACACCCCGGCCTTCGTCCTGGTCATGGTCTTCACCTTTATAGACGTGGTCTTCTGTACTAGGCTACAGGTAAATAAATCAAAGTCACTTACTTCTGTCTTCTGCATCATACCTACCAATTGGCTATGTAGGTAGGTACCTACCTTAGTTTATTTTGGTACCTACCGATTTTTAGGTTTACCTATTGGGTATATCTTGTTTTGCAGCTTCCCAAGATGGGTCAATCGCAGCACATTCTGAAAGATGTACGATGGGTGTTGCAAAAGAAACGAGTCGTCATATTTCTGGCGTTCACAGCCCTAGCGGGTGTTCTCGAAAGTTTCATCATCTATTTTATGTTCTGGTAAGTCTCCCTACTAGCTTCGGATTAGCTCACTTATGAGCAAAAGGCACAAGTTCTATTCCCGACTTGTTCATATTTTTTTTTTTTCTGGGGAAACTTACCCATCCCTAATAGGTCCTAGCTGGGGGGAAACTCAACTTATGTTCTATTTTCACCTCTAGGTTTTAGGAAGAAAGATTTCCCATCCCTCAGAAAGTGTCTGAGCTCTTATCAGTTGATCGTGGCACCAGAAAATTTAAGGGTGACCTCATCTGCTTCCACGTCTAACGTTCATTTGTAATCTTCAGGTTTTTAGAAGATCTCTCCCTCAGTCAGGGCCAAATGTCCTCCATTAAGATCCTGGAGGGGTTGATCGTGGCAGCAGAAACGCTAGGGGGTGAACTCATCTTCTTCCCTCTGTCGGGGAAAATCCTTGATAAGCTTGGCCACGGCCACACCTTCACGCTGTGTTTCCTGGGCTACGCTTTAAGGTCAGTTTCTTGAGTAAGGTGTCATTAAGACGGAACATACATTTGTTATTTGTTTACGTTTTTTCAGACCATTTCCTAGGGTACTTGCATATTTAAATGTTCTGAAATATAATGTCTTCTTAGGATGCGTCCCACCATACTCGGTTAAGAGAAAACTCCGATTTTCTCGGAAATTTAACATGATGGGTGACCTCCTTCAAAGTGCGTTTCTTGCAGACTTGGACTGATCTCAGTGATTCCCTCCCCCTGGTGGCTGCTTCCTATTGAGCTGTGCATGCAGGGCCCGACATTCGCGCTTTGCTACACCACCATTGTGGCCTATGCTAGTGCGGTGTCTCCCCCAGGAACCTCAGCCACCATGCAGGGTTTGGTCGCCGGTGTCGACGATGGACTAGGTGAGCAAAGAGGGTGTTTTCTAAAATATTCCCCAGCGAAACCCAATCCCTCTGCAATTTTTCCACAGCATGGCCATCATCACTCCCTGGGAGAATTTATTCAGCTCAATCCCTGCTGTGTGTTGAATAGCCATGGGGAGCACTCCCGAGACCAACTAGTTATCTCTCTCCAAGACAGTTCTTGATGATTTTGAATGATTTTTTCAGGTTTTGCTGTGGGGAGCCTGATAGGAGGGTTTTTGTACCGCGCAGTTGGTGGGAGGTCAGCATTCCGGATTTTCAGCTTCGCCGCGCTCGCTTGCTGCGCTACTCACGCACTTCTCTTCAAGCTTTATCTCAGCAAGGACCTCCTTCCTGACGGTAACTACAATACATTCGAACCTATTACTGAATGGAAAACAATCTTTCTCGCCTAGTGAGAAAGTTGAAAGTGGCTGCTTGTTATACCTGTTGTTATTGGTTATTGTTGCAGTGGCGGTGTGCTCAGGGAGAGATTCGGAATACAAGCAGCCTGCAGAAGCGCTCAAAACAGTCCACGTCCACGTGGAACCCACGTGATCTTACCCATACTCACGTGTATCCCTCGTGACCTTCCCGACGTGGATTCCACGAGGTGATATTACCCCCGTGGATTCCACGTGATTGTATCTACGTGGACATCACACGTGGCCTTTCTCATTTATAGGTTGTGGCAGGAAAGTTTCTACCTTAAAAAAAGAACTGACGACTGAAGCTATACGATGCAAAATTAATCAGTTGACGTTTTCACAAATATTGGAAAATGCAAATGTCAAATTTTTTACATCGTACCTACCTACTTAGGTGTTTTTATTAGGTAGGTAGGTATACCTACCTAATATTAATAGTATATAGGTGCATGGGTACCTACTTAGGTACCTATTGTATACCTTTTACTTACTCACTTTTTCACTTACCTTACTTACCACTTTTGAGCTTTACCTACTTTACTTCTACTGGTTAGGTACCTACTTCTACTGACCTGTACAATGACATGTTGCTGAAAAATGAACTGAAAATGAAATAACTGTGATGATTTGTGCCACCATGGAAAATATTCCACTGGGTAGGTAGGTAAGTTAACCTATTTAAGTACCTACTTTCCATTTTGTTATATTGTGGTTATGAGATTAAATTATTTTTCTACGTTAATTACGATAATAATAACTGTAGGTAACGTTAGGTGAAGAAGATATTGTATTCGTGCGAGCCGATTTTCTGTAAACCTAAAATTTGAACCGTCAGGCTGGGTTTATAGTTGTTCTGGAATTTTTCACACAAAAGTGTTCACTTGTAAATTAAACATGGGTGCCAGACTGGTTCTATGAATTCCAGTTGGAATTTTTTTCCCCTAGCAACGCATGACAACCATGTTTAACTTACAGGAACTCGTATCCACTTTTTGGAAACATCCATTCCTTCAGAATATGACAACCCCTTCAGTTTTTGGCTTTGACGAAAGGTTCGCCCGCTGGAACTCAAAGAAGATGGTAGATACCTACTACCGGTCGAGACGTTCTATCGGATTTTCTTCAGAGCGCCTGCAAAACTATGATTATGTAATTTGGGAGTCAGTGTACACGTATCATGAATTTTCCTATAAAGTATTTCTATAGTTCATTTTAGATCGCTATCGGCTAGATAACCGATCCCCTAGCTAACGGCAAGATAATGGCGCTATCGGGAGGATGGTCAAAGGTAGCAAAAGTCACCCTTACTGAGGTAGGTAGGCAGGTATACCTAGGTACTTACCTAGCACAGGAGAGCTATTATTATTGTGCTTTTAGAACAATAGTCTAAGTGGCAGAGCACAGCAAGCCATAGGTTTTCTAAGCCTGCGCTAAAGTTGTGAGCTCTCACTCTAAGAAATCTGCCGTGATGCCCACCTGAAGTCACCCTTTCTGCCAACTTACGGTACCTTGGAAGGCTCTGTTCCATTCTGAAACGTACCTACCGGCACAATGGGCAGTGACCGGCCTTGGTGTGACGTTTATGACCACATGATGCCTTAAGGCAAAGCGGTTCAGTGGCAAACCCTGCTATCTCACACTTTCTCCACAGTCTATCCTAGAGTCAGTTTGAACGCGAGCAGTGTATCGTACGCCTGACAGTTGTGACACCTAAGCTCAAGTGTCTTTCCAAAGAAAATTAATTCCGTGCTTTGTCTGTAGAAGTGTGGTTGTTTACGGTGAAGAAATATTTTGGTAAGTCAGAGTTGAGTACCTTGATATCTATCATAGATAAAAAACTGTCACATCTGGTTCATTTTTCGCAGCTGATAGAAGTACAGAGTACAGTAGGTATATGTAGGACTCTCTATATAACAAACACTGAGGGACTATGTAAATTTTCTCGCTTTAGAGAGGTACGTGTGTTATAGAGAGTGACCACTGTTGTTCTCATGTAGGTAAGGTATCCACAGTTATAGGTAGGTGCGAGTAGGTACTTATGTTTCTCGTATATATAACTTTTAAGGCATAGGTATAGGTAGGTCCGGAATAGGTATAAATAGGTACACAGTTTTGCAACCTATAAGATCAGGTCCACAGGAAAGGTTCCACTTCTATATACTATAAGTCTGATCGCAAAACTTTGCCAACCTTCTGAGCACATATACCTTACAGTGTTCTAATTTAGCTACTAGATCACCTTGCTTACTGCTATAGATATTATCTAATTACCGCAACCGCAACTCATTACAAGATAACTACGCCTACTTACATTTAAAGAATTTTCCCTAATATAGAAGTATTATACATTATAGGTAGATATGTTTAGTTTTAATTTTCTATTAAGGGTCCGCTATACCTGACGGAGCATTTTTTGCCGCCCATAAGATTAACATTGCGAGCGGCGATTCATTTTCAAGGTTTACCCTTGGTTGGAAAAGACACAAAATTTTGCCTGTACCTAGCCCTAACAATGTTCTAGGGAGTGTTCGAAGCAGATTTCCCATTTTTTTTTTACTGGTTTTCGAGATACAGCACTTTTCTTGAGGTATGCGATGCTAGCATTTGCAAAACAGTTGCAATAAAAGAAACCAGTGAGAAATTGGGAAATCTGCTTCGAACACTCCCTAGAACATTGTTAGGGCTAGGTACAGGCAAAATTTTGTGTCTTTCCAACCAAGGGTAAACCTTGAAAATGAATCGCCGCTCGCAATGTTAATCTTATGGGCGGCAAAAAATGCACCGTCAGGTTAGCGTCCTCTTAATTAAAACCTGACTTGGATTCATCATAAATAAAGGGTCCGACAACAGTCGCACTAAACTTTCTCGCCCCATGTGATTTTTTTTTTTTTTTTTTTTTTTATTTCTTTGAGATTTTTTTGCGGGCGTAATTTTTAAGCAATCCAAAATCGGTTGAAAATGACCCAAGACCATCTATCTGAGATCACTCCCACCAAGTTTCATGGCTGTTATTCTATTACTGTAGTCCCAAATGCGTTCCGACCATTCAAAAACGTGGTTTCTCATTCTCAACTCATTTTCGACACTTTTTTGACTACAACGGCCGTAATTTTAAAGATAACAAAATTCTGTTCGACAAATGTTTAAGTTACATGGTTCTACACAAATTTACCAAATTTCATGACAATCGGTCAATAAATGTGAATGGCGCCGAAACGATCGAACTTTGGTCCAGAACGGCCGTAATTTTCAACCAATTCAATTTTAGTTGAAAATGACCTCGAAGCATCTATTTTTCAACACACTTACCAATTTTCAGTGTTATAGATTGAAAAGTGTACCGTCGGCGCTTGTCCGACTAACCAAAAACACGATTTTTGAATTATTTTGGCGGTTTTTTGACAATAGCGGCCGCAATTTTTGACCAATCAAAAAATCCTTGAAAATGTGTCTCGGCAGTAATTTTAGACAGGTCCATACCAAATTTCATCAAAATCGGATGAACGGTATAGGCGCTAGAGCACTGCACGGACTGACGGACGGACTGACGGACTGACGGACGGACTGACGGACTGACGGACGGACTGACGGACGGACAGACTTTTTCCAGAAACCACTTTTTTGGACTCAGGGGACCCCCAGGATCATAAGAAACCCAAAATCTCAATTTCGAAATTTTGCACGAAAACAATACTTTCTCGCCATATATGGCTAGCGAGAAAGTAAAAAAAAAATCTTGCTAAGTCGGGACTGGAGCCTATGCGCCTGTTGCTTCATAGCTTCATCGTGCAGATATATCCGTTCTACACCTTTCAAGAAAGTATTGTAAAACATGATGATAGAACTACGAACTACCTTAAACGAATGAGGAAGACTAAATCAGGCAAGCAGGTACGGCTCGTGCCTGGCCAACGCCAAACTCGGCGCTATCAACCTGCTATTTATGCCTGTCACATTTCCGTACACAATAGTTCCCCGTTTTCCACTATAGCTAAGTTAAGGACTAACCTACAGTTCCGTTAAGAACATCCATTGTTAGACCAAAAGCTGACCGAGCTATCAAGCAAGAGACCCAGGTTTTCTGGTGAATTTAAAGAAGCAGTGTTCTTGTCTTCTAAAATAACAGGCTAAGAAGACTAACGTAGTGTATAAGCAAACAGTTGTTACTGGCTCATCTTACAAAGTTAACCGTCTTTTTTTCGTAAGGTGACCCTATCAGGCCCTTCTCTTATACACTAGCACCCTCTTCTTAGCCTGTTATTTTAGAAGACAAGAGCACTGTTTCTTTCTCGAACAAAGTGTCTGTTTTCTTAGGATAATAGAGACAGATAGCTAAATCAACATGCACGGCAGTGCATGCAGCCAAGTTTTAAAGAAAAAGAAAGCGCGACTAAGCCTCGAGCACTGCCAGCATGTTATACAGGAACCAGAGTTGTGCACTTTTCGTGCCTCTCTACAGGAGGCAAGGGGGCGTGGCTCGAATAGTGGGTATCCTTCTCCTGTAGTAGGGTCCCACGGGACCTCCAAAATTAAATTTCAAATTTCTACGTCCAACCGTACCTGAGCAGTGACATCCCAAACTTAGCTGTTTTTGAGGGTCACTCACTGACTGACTCACTCACTCACTCACTCACTCACTCACCTATACAAATTATAAGCATGTTCCAGCGGTACGATAGAGCTGAAACTCGGCATACTTGTAGGTACCATCCCCAAAACACCCAGAAAAATCGCAAACCCGAAGTACCTACAGTATTATAGGTTCAGGTTCGATTCAAAGTTCCCATACTAACTTATGGCAGATATTTACAAAACAAATACTGCCTCCTGCTTCTTGTCCTTCCAGGTAATTTGTGTAGATTCGCCAGGCAACTTACTTTCAGGTACGAGTAGGTACATTTCAGGTACGGGATAATAATTTGTGTAGATTTGACAGGGAACTGGTTTTCAGGTACTGGGAGGTACTTTCCAGGTATGGCAAGGTATCTTGACTCCATTCGACAGTCAACTTGTTTTCAGGTACGATTAGGTACATTTCAGGTATGGGAAGGTAATTTGTGGAGATTCGACAGGGAACTCATTTTCAGGTACGAGTAGGTACTTTTCAGGTATTTCAGGTATGAGATTGGTAATTTGTGTATGGTTGACAGGGAACTGGTTTTCAGGTACTGGTAGGTACTTTCCAGGTATGGCAAGAAAACTTGAGTCCATTCGACAGCCAATTGATGTTTTACCTACTGGTAGAAACTATTGAACCACCTCACAAAAATTATATGATATCCGACCAAAAACACTCCGTGTAAAAAACGCAGCCAAGTTTATAACCCTCCAAAAATTAGCCTAACTCAACAGCCCTTAAAAGGGTTTGATATAAAAAATGTTGGCCAAGTTCTCCACATTCCCGCTATCACTCAGCCCCCAAAATTAGTGATATCACTTATTACAGGGCCAAGTCTTTGGCGCGAATCACAAGGATGTTGGCGACATAGTTTGTCATATACCTGCTTTCCAATACCCCCGGACCGCAGCCCCCATCCAACCTTAGTCTGTGTCTATGACCGGCTGTGACGCTTACGTGATTTGCGCCAAGGACTTGGCCCTGTAATAAGTGATATCACTAATTTTGGGGGCTGAGTGATAGCGGGAATGTGGAGAACTTGGCCAACATTTTTTATATCAAACCCTTTTAAGGGCTGTTGAGTTAGGCTAATTTTTGGAGGGTTATAAACTTGGCTGCGTTTTTTACACGGAGTGTTTTTGGTCGGATAAGGGTATACTCAAATAAGATAAATCTTCACATAATTTCCGGTTGGTCCCACATTTCCCCGGTTTCCCCTGGATTGTCTGAACATCCCGCGCAGGATGGGACAATGGGATTAGTAGGGTAGGCGGGGGTAATGAAGCCCACACAATGTGGGGCATAACATTGGCGGTGGCTTATTGTATAACAGTGACAGTGGTCGGCAGTAGCCCAGCACGACTACCGCGCCAAGTGGCGCAACGTTTCACGCCAAGTCGGCTCAAAATATCGGAAAAATAAGAAAATCTTGGCGCCCGAAATAAACAGGCTGTGCGGTGATTTTATAATTATATTTCAGAACATTATAAAAGATTCAACAGTGTCCTTAGAAAATATAGTCGGAAAAAAACAAAAACAAGTAGCAAATTTATATTCCATCTTCATCGTGACGACGCATATTCACTTGTTCATAGACCTAGGTATAGGTACCTACCTAGCATAATGAAGGTCTCGCCTCAAGAAACCTGTTATTTAGCCTACCCGAGAGCTCAGACCGAGACCACAACACCATATAGGTATAGGCAAGTACAGGCTGTATATGCACCCAGACACATCTCCACAAAGCAACAATGGAGATATTGTGCAAGAGAAAAGGTCATGGTGGATAGACCGACAGTTTTAGGTGGGTTCCGAACCACCACAGCCTCGATATGCATTTCACTTGACATGCTGAACATATCAGAGGTCTGGATTGGGATCGAACTGGTCGTGTTTCTCTAAATGCAACTATGTAGACCACTCGGCTATCGAGTTTGTTCACGAAGCATATAGACCTGTAGTAGGTACAGGCTGTATGCACCCTGGCATAGGAACAATGGGCGATATTGTGTAAGAGACATGGAGTTCATAAATCTCTGAAGAACAATACATGGGGTAACGCACCAATGTCGTGGGAGGAGACGCAGATATAGTGGAACGAGTTTTGCGATCAGTAGCCACTCAAGGTCCGTCCCGTGGGGAGCTGGTATTTGGTAGTGCTGCCAGCTGAGCGCGATGGATAATTCTTGAAATGGTCTAGTTGCTGGGCTTGTAGAACGAACCTTAACATACCTACACCGATATGTTGTGCCTTTGACAAGCGCGCTCTCTCCCGCATAGCGCAGTTGAAATAGGTACTTACCTATATGGGTCATCATATATTATGAGACTCAATACAATCCTGATGTACCTAATAGGTACACCCCGTACGTAAATGGATCATAAGGATATTAGATATTACCCGCTTCAGTAGCCAGAAAGTTCATGCAGGTAGTGATGCACGATGCAAGAACAAAAACATGAAACGGCAATTCTTGCTCTTGTTCTTGCTGCGAGACTCTTGCAATTTCTTGCATGCACATGGAATTTTCTGCTTTTGAAATGTGGTTTTTTGCCTACCGAGCGGCTATTTCAAGTGCAATCTATTGTCGCATTGTCTGCAGAGTTTTTCGTACAAAATATGGACGGCAATCCATGAATGAAGATTTGAAAAAAAAAACTGCCTGGGTTTATGCAAGACTCTTGCAAGAGTTCTTGTTCTTGCAAGCCACTTCTTGTTCTTGTTCTTGCAGCCAAAATCAACTCTTGTTCTTGTTCTTGCATGCAAGAAATGCAAGAACAAATGCAAGACAAGAAATTTTCGTGCATCACTATACATGCAAGGGAATGTGTATGTCCCATTGTTTAAATGCTATTGAAAAGAGTGCTGTTTGTTGATGCTTTTTTTTTGTGAGCGAGCTGAAGCCATTCATACCAAAGCGGAAAAACTTCCTTAAGGCTATGATTCGAACCTAGACCTCTCAGGTCACGAGTCAGTCTTTCAGACCGCTCCGACACTGTGAAGCGGCACATCAGCTTTATAACATAGGCAATTACTAACTCCCATGCTAACTCTTTCAATTGGATAAGTACACACTACATATACGCCATGAGAAGCAGCGTCACCATGCCCTAGTGGGAAAACACTAGCACGACTGAGGTCCTGGGTTCGAATCCCGATAACGGCAATATTTTTTGGTAATAGCATGCTGAACAAACTCTAGACTCTATAGATCACTCGGCTGTTCCATGCAACACAGAGCCTCTATTACAGCTGCTATAATTATATAGCAACCTACCTAAACACCAGAGCTATTATCCCTAGCTACTAAGCCTACAAAAACATTGACGGAGAGCTCACCAACATTCAATTTCACTCTCTTCTAAATAGTTGTTATTTTCCCATTAGAAATTTAAAAGAACCGGTCTGTGTGGGAAGAAATTCGAAGTTGACTGCCTGTACATCACAGCCATTTCTTGGATAAAACGATATTAGGTATATTCCAGAGTAAAAAAAAACCCCCAAGAACTACTTATAAATAAAACTCCCCGTTCATCTAGCCGCGCCTCAGCTAGGAGACCTATATGTACCTATCCTGTCTTTTTACTTTCTCGCCCGTATGTAATACATGGGCTGAGAAAGTTATGTTATCGTGCGAAATTTCGATTTTGAGATTTTCATTGCAAAAGGCGTTTCAGAGGTCCTAGATACCAAAAAAGTGGTTTTTAGGTCATGTCCGTCCGACGTACGTACGTACGTACGTCCGTCCGTTTGTCTGTAGCGCGGCTACAGGTCACACCAGTCAACCGATTTGGCTCAAATTTGGAATATAGATGTCTAAAATCAGTTCCGAGATACATTTTTAATATAATTTTGATTACTCAAAAATTGCGCCCACTATTGTCAAAAAAGTGTCAAAAAAAATTCAAAATCGTGTTTTTGTCTACTCAAGACGCATTTCACGGTACGGTAATAAAGTTAGAACCTTCAAATTTTGCAGTCGTGTTCCCAGATAGATGCTCCAGGATCATTTTTATTGCTTTGGAAATGGGCCAAATATTTGGGCCAAAATTGGCCCATACGTCAAAATCTTGGCCCCATGAACAGTATTAGCCGGAATTTAACAAAAATCCATAAACTTGTGCTTAATAACATTACTTAAAGGTCTGTCGAAGAAATATTCAATCATTTAAAAATTGCGGCCAATATAGGCAAAATAAAGTCAAAAATAGGAAAAAAAACTAGAATCTCGTTTTTGATTGGTCAAGATGGATTTGGCACTACAGTTATTAAGTTAGATGCTTGTAATTTCGCAACAGTGTTCCCAAATAGATGCTACAGGATCATTTTTATTCTTTTTGAGATGGGCCAAAAATTTGGGCCAATATTGGCATTATCGTAGGAAAAATTTTCCAAAAATGGAAATCACGTTTTTGATTGGTTAAACCACATTTGCAACAACACTAATCGACGGATTTTCTTGAAAATTGGTGAAAGTGGTCTCAGATAGGTGCTTCAAGGGCATTTTCAATAGATTTTCATTTACTTAAAATTTAAGACGGTGACATGCAAAATAGAAAACATATACTTTGCGCGTCGAACGACACTTCACTGTTTGACGGTTATGTTTGAAATTCGGTATGCAGGTGCCTAAAAGTATCGCTCATTGTGAGGCAAAATACTTTTTAGAAAAAGTTAAAATTTTGACAATTATTTACGTAAAAAAAAAATCAAAATTTCGATAAAAATTGCGAGAAAGTCAAGTGCGACCATTGTCGAACCCTTTCTTTTTTTTTTTTTTCAGGTAGTCCTGTTCTTTCCAGTTAGGATGTCATGAGGTGGGACGTCCTCGCCCTATGCTGCCTGGCAGCTTTGCTACCGGCCAGAGCCCAACGACCAGCCTTCGGAGGCTGCCCCAGAGTCAAGTCAGCAAAAAACGTCAAAATCGACAAGGTCAGTCATCTTTCTAGGAGGTCACGTTACGTGACCTCCTGTACATAAGGGGGTTATTTAGTCAGAATCACTACCGACAGTCAAATTTTCCCCAGCCAGGTATACCCATCAGGGCAGGGTGTGTTAAGGTTCACCAGTAAAATTCTCGATACGTCAGGATTGGTATACCTGGGTCCTCTATACCACAGCTGTAGTCTGCCCATATTTCTTTTGAAAATTATTCATAGGAATAGGACCTATTGTTCTTTTTCAGGGCAGAAGTATCAATCTGCTGCCACGTATTTCAAAACGACTGTGTTCAGTCTTAAGAAAAATCAATTTCTTTTGTTAATTTTTGTTCGTTTTAGTTCCTAGGGCGATGGTACGAAGTGGAGCGATCGTTCTACATTTACGAAGTGCCAACTGCCTGCACTGTGGTGGACATAACCAGGCCTGACAACTCTACCAAAGAACTGGCCATCAATATTAACACATACAATAGATGGTGAGTTACCTACACCTTTATATCTACGGTTTTTGGTGGGTTCTGAACCACCATACCCTCGATATACATTTCACTTGACATGCTCAGAGGTGAATGCTGATCAGAAAAAATTTGGTAAGGGTCAGGATCGAACCTGTGTTCCTCTAAAGGCAACCATTCTATAGACCCCTCGGTTATCGGGCCAAGAGTGTAAGATCCTGCCAAAACCAGTACCCGTATAACCACGGAAGGTTCTAGGACGGTTCATGAACAGTCCAAGCTTCCAAGGAGCGTTTCCTTTCAAATAGCGTACCCAATTGTTACTGATGGACGGTACAGGGACCGTCCTCCAAGGGTCCCTGAGTAAGTTACAACTAAGGCTGATATTAACAGTTCTTGGAAGGTACTAGAACCGTACGCTGACCATGCGCGGGAAACTTCCACTATCAGTACATTTCAAGTTCTTTTAATGTAGTTGAACCTTCCACAAAGCGTCCGGGAAGTTTCACGGGGAACAGTAGAAGGAACTTCCTAGGAACGTCCTAGGACGGTACAGGAATGGTCTTGCTCACAGTTACCTACCGCGCATGCGCGCCGCCATTTTAATTCAGTGTTTATTTCGACGTTCGGCGTTGGTGCTTTACTGGCCTCGTTTCAGCGATATTATCAGGTAAATGTTTCTTTTATTCAACTTCACTATGTTAGTCTTTCTCTGATTCGACTTAGTTAAGTTAGTCTCAAACCTCAAGCAGTAAAAATTGGCGTGGCCCGTTAGGTTTTCCAAAACGATTTTTCACAGTCTGATTTCAGTTCGAGAAATGAGTTCACATTGCCTTCATTAAACTATACGGAGCTGGAATACCATAAACTATATTAGATTAAGAAATAATTAATGCATAAATAGGTACTTAGGGTGAGTCCCACCATACTCGTTAACGTTAAACTAGTTAAATTTCATTTATTGCACGGTGAACACCGAATTTAGCTAGAATTTGACCGTTAACCACGAGTATGACGCACCCGCCTTTATAGTACCTATATACGTTATTGAGGCTTTTCTTATACACTAATCCTAATCCTAAATATCCTATACCTACCTAGGATATCTGCTGATAATTTTGTAAAGAACTTATCTTTTAAATATGTAAACCGGTTTTATGAAAATTCGTAGTTATAATCTTAATTGTAATTTTGTCTTTTTTAGTGGAATTGGAACATTCGTCATCGCATTAGTGACAGCAGTCTCCTTTCTTGGGAACCACAATGACAAAGATGTCATAACGGGACCATCACTCTTTCGAATGCAGATAGCCACTGCTGACCACTGCTGACCACTACTGCGCTCCACACTGTTCACCCTCAGCTGAGAGTGTAGGTCTCACTCTTCACCTCCATCAGCCTCAGATGGCTTTTATAAAGGTTTATTTCTCCATATCTAAATAACTTATTGGTCTGGACAAGCCTCCCTTTCATCTCTTCTACTTCAGTGCCTCCATGTGGAACTAAAAAGACAATTCTTCAACTTGTGAGATTTAATAAAATTATTGTAATAATAATTATTTTTATGCTCCAAATAATTTATTTTTTTCTCATTTCATTTCACCTTATACGCTGGTAGTAATAGAACGTTCAAGCTGGATTTAGCTAATTTCGGAATGGAATTTACCCGAATTTTTTTGTAAGTTAAAGAAGGGCGTCATGCGTTGCTAGGTAAATAAAGTCGGAATTTTATTTCCCTACCAACGCATGACAACCTTGTTTAACTTACAGAAAAAAATTCGGGTGAAATCCATTCCGAAATTCACTAAATCCAGCCCTAATGTACTGTCGTGGGAAGCTTCCAAAAACAGTCCATGAACCGTCCATGAAAGGTTCATGGGAAGCTTTATGGACGCGTTTACTGCAGACATTGGACGGTACTATGATGGTATTTGTAAGGTCCTAGGAAGTTTCCAAGCAGCGTCTATAAACTGTTCCTTTTCTATGTAGGGAAGCTTCTAATACCCTCCAAACCCAGTTCTTGAACCGTCCATGGAAGGTACACGGGAAGCTTTATGGACGCGATTTGTAAACAGACATTTAACGGTACTAGGATGGTATTTGTAACGTCCAAGGAAGCTTCCAAATAGCGTACTTGGATGTTCCGTGGTTATACGGGTAGGTATTGCTCAATCACATCTGAACTACCTAATTGATAACCTGATGACTTGTGTGATGTAAACAAAATAAATGTTAAGTAGACAAGGTAGGCTGCCCCAAATAGTGGGCCATTTTAGCGCAGTGGCTGAGTCCTGGGCTATGAAGCAAGAGGATTACGGATCTAGTCTCGACGTCTCAAGATTTTTTTTCTAGGTACTGTATTTTGCCCGTACCTGGGCTGATCCACGTACCTTGGGGACCTTCTCTTCTCTACCTACAAATGAAAATGTGCCGAAAATGATGGCATACCTATTAGTTATGTACCTATAACTCTGCAGGTGTCTCGTAAAACTTCCAAGGTCGCCGTTTTAGTTATGTGTCAACGTCGTATAACTAATCTACGAGTTTAGACGCGTTGTCAACAGCCTTGACAGCCTAGGTGGTTGTCTTTGAGGAACTGGTATTCAGCTCTGATATGTTCAGCATTCCAACGGAATCTCGAGGCTGTGGTGGTTCGGAACCCTCCTAAAACTGCAGGTCCCCGCCGCGTACTAACACGATGTTGGGGGTGGGGAACTGGTACTTGGATACTTTTTGAACTGGTCTAGTTGGGTAGTGATTCTGACCCTTCTTCTAGAACAACTACTGATGGTTTTTCAGGACCAGAAGATCGTCAACTAGCTCAGGGAGAGCATCACCTATCGGAGACGGTACGGCGGTGCTGGACTACCGCGTGGAGTCCCGGCTTCCCGGCCCGCTGGCCCGTCTGCTGCCCGGGGCTGGCCGCTACGCAGTGCTGGCTACTGACCACGACACTTACGCTGTCATATACTCCTGCTCTGACCTACGCCTCTTCCACGCAGGTAAGTGTTAAGGTGACATGGGAGGGGTGAACTCTTGAACCAAAACAAAGAACTTTTTCTCGTGTTATCACAGAAACAAGCCTCCATTGAAATAAAAACACTGTACTCCAGTGAACTGTCAACAACTGCCAAAGGTTTGTCCTTTTGTGGCCTTGGTAGGGGCCACAAAGGTCACAACCATTGACAAAGGTTCCATTGAGTGACCACATTCAGGCTCCATTGCATAATGGACCTAGGTACGAGTATACCTAACCTCTGCCATTAATCTCCCTGACACTTTCTCATGAAATTGTAAGTGAAACTAATACGATTAGCTGAGTGGCAGGGCAGAGGGCGATGAAGCAAGGTGACCCAGGTTCTAGCCCCGGCTTGTCCATATTTTTTTCAGCGGTGAATCTTGCCTTGGGACTAGCCAGCCCTGATTATCCTAAGAAGACAGACACTCTATTTGAGAAAAAAACAGTGTTCTAGTCTTCTAAAATAACATGCTAAGAAGATGGTCCTATTGTATAAGAGAAGGGTCCGATAGGGTCACCTTATGAAAAAAATACGGTTAACTTTGTAAGATGGGCCAGTAACAACTGTTTGCTTATACACTCCATCACGCTTCTTAGTCTGTTATTTAAGAAGACAAGAACACTGTTTCTTTCTCAAACAAAGTGTCTGTCTTCTTAGGATAATAGAGACAGGTCCGCGCTAAAGTTTCTTTGATCATAGCAGTGAAAATTTATTTTTTTGCCGGCAGATTTGATCTGGGTGCTTGGGAGGAAGCCTGAGATCCCCGTCTGGGCCCGTGCCGAAGCCTATGACGTGCTGGCGGCTGCTGGTCATAGCTCCGATCATCTTACGCTCTCCAAGAACAGAGACTGCCCCGTGTATAAGACATAGCCATCCCCATCGTAAGATGAAGAGGCGGATCTATGGAAACTCAATTGACACCGGTATCGTCGCACCCTGTGTTTGTTCATTGAACAAGAGAGTGTTGATTTGTATTGTTGTATGGGTTTGTTTATTAACATTGCCCAGCACGTAGGGGAATCTCTACTCCGATCATCTTAGACTCTTCAAGAACACAAACTGCGCCATGTGCAGGACAGGCAGTCAGATCATAAGATGACTTATGTGTAGGCCTATGTAGGGCCTTTTATGTGTTGACGCATAGCAGCCAGTTCACATTCTACCTTGGAAGGTTAAACATACGTTTAGCTTATAAGAGGGGCCGAACCGTTCAGGTTTATAAGATGGTTTGACCTTTCCGTAAGCTAAATATATGCGCCATATTTATAATTTTAGCCGTTTAACTGGAAGGTGGATCGTGAATATGCACCCTACAGCACTACAGTCATTAGATACCATGTGTGTGAATGTGCTATTGCAGAATCGTGATAAGGAATTATACAAATACAACATGTAGATACCTACCTCTATCCGTTACATCAATTTTTTCCCATATCGATACCCGATATTACACCTCCAGTACAAGCTAAACATAGTGTGCTATTCGCAGTCATTAATTTCGCGCCAGAATAAGTATACTATGTTTAGCTTAGGTTGAAAGCTTAAACAATCCATGTTGAGCCATAATATTTTCTATTAAATTTCGTTATAATTACGAGAAATAATGAGAGGACAGATACAGATGCAGAAAAACAAAAACAAGCTTTCAGCTTTCACGACATATTTTCCCTAGTTCTGTCGTTCAGTCGTTCTTGGAATATGTCGCCATATCAGATTCAACTTTTTGAGGAAAATGCTCCGCTAGTACAATGGTGGATACAGTTATTTGGGAACTTCTTCACCCAAAAATGTTTAACTGTAGGTTAAACATGGGTGCCACATGTTGCCAGGGCAAGAATACACCAATTGGAGCTCACAGAGCCGATATGGCACCCATGCTTAACTTACAGGTAAACACTTCACATGAAAAATTCCGAAATAGCTAAACCAACTATTAAGGCTCTGCTTTGACCGATGAAGAATTTCTTCCATCCACGAAATTAAAATTGAGTGGCAGAAATGCATCGTCATCCGTTGCGCAGCCTTAATAGACACAGGAACAAATGAATTCCGTTCCAATCCCTCGATTACAATAATAATTGTAATAAAAAATCATTCTCGTTCATTCAGAATCTATGATGGGACGGGACTTAAGGCTATCCATCAGCTGACGGTGCATTCCTGCCACCAGTAAGGTTAACACTGCCAGCCACGACTTGCCAACAAATTTTTCATTTGTCAGAATAATGCTCCAGTATTTTTTTTCGACAAAATATAACTCACCGCTCGCAATGCTTAACAAATGGGTGGCAAAAAATCATCATCAGCTGACGGAGCGACCTGGCACAGCCCTCAAAATAATTTTTTTATAAGAAACCTAAGGTAGGCAGTAAGCAATCCTTCATGAAAAAAAGGTATTATATAGCATTTAGGTCCAATCCCACCAACGCAAATTTAAAGAGTGAATATACAAAAGTTGCTGTGACCATCAACTGACAAACCTATAAACCGTCGCTTAAGTCTACTATAGTGTCACCAACGTTTCTTACAGGAAAGATTACGCTATAGTGAACATTTAGGGGACACTTATAGTGCACTTTTGTAATTCGTGAAAGCCGTCCTTAATTGCACAGACCAGTTGACTATTCAATGCAGAAGGAAACTGCTGGATATTTTTTATTCTGAGATATAAGTTTTAACTTCAGAAATTAGGTTTAAATCCACATATTTATTTTATCGTTCGGAACAAACAAAAATGAACCAAATAGTTTCCTTGGAATGCCAGTAAAAATCATTCTGGCGCCACTTTTGTTTATACATTTTTTAAACGTCCATTTTCTGCGAAAACTATTAGACATTCACTTGTTCTGAAATATACATCAGAAACTAGAAGAGTAAGTGGTGATTTTAGAGAACGAGAGATTCTTGCCAACAAAACACATATTTCAGAACAGGGAAATATCAATCAGTTCACTCAGAAAACGGATACTAAAAACCTTTCTGCTGCCACTTCTGTATTTACCCTTAACTGTCAGCGTTTGTTTCACCAGTTTTCCAGTGCAGGTGTCTTCCCGTTAAAGTAGCCAATAATTTTATCTTGCCGTTAGAAGTTCACAAGCAAACGTTAAAGGCGCTATCGGCAGGATAAGAAAGGCACCGTCTTTTCGAGAGGACAACGTTATATTGAACTTTTAGGGAACACTAAAGTAGACTTTAAGAACTGGTGAATTGAAGTCTGTAATCGGTGCGAATATTTGAATTTTGTTAACGGACACATACCTCAGCTACAGCAGTAATATATTCACACATTAACGCACTATATTCACACTAGCTGAGAACCAAACAAATCCTCAAATCATATCAGCAAAACTTTTGTTTTTAAGATGACAACGGAAATGGTCCCAAACGAAAACATAACATATTCACATGTTGTGACTACATCGTTTCATTTCAAGGCATGTCAATTTAAAAAGTTTTGAATCGTTTGAAAGTGAAGCAACGTATCTTTTTTGGCGCGAATCACCATGAAGTATTCTGCACAGGAGAAAAATTATGCGATTTTTTACGTTGTGATCATGAAGATGTGACGTCACTGGGAGACCATACTTCACATTCAAACGGAACAACCCTGAGAATACACAGACCTTGATTATATGCTAATAGTAATTACACTAACATTAAATCATTCAGACCCCCATGGCTGCCATTTTGAAACGTGGCACCAGAAAAATGGCAAATTAGCTAAATGAACGGAAAAACAATTGCGTGGGACACAAATTTCCAATATGGCAGCCACGGTATGCCTGAAAAGCATATAATATTTTGTTGGTGCTGATGTTTTTCCTTTTCACGAAAAAAAAAACTATTTTTGGCGGCCATTTTGGATTTTCCAAAATGGTGGGTGGAAAGTAGTCGGCACTCGCTGCCGACATGGGTAGCAGTTTATGGAGTTATGGTATGGTATTTTATTGTTATATCATACGCAGCAAATAAAAAGAGAACAGAACTGAGAGGACTCCGGTCCGGCATGTAACGTACAAGACGTACATTTCACCTGCAACAAACGTTACTATGTTTACAGCAGGCAGGTATATTCCCTTTCTCTAACGCCAGAATATCATATTCAATCAACATGTATAGTTCCTCTAAGAAGAACCGTTCTCCATATTATATTGCAGAATGGCGTGCCCGAAAATGCTCACACAATGTGAGGTTTGCTGGTTTAGTTATTGGGACTCCCCGGCCCACACCTCAAGACTATAGTCCAAGTCGGGTTGGGAGCATACCTACCGATTAGTCATAATTTCTTGAAGATTTTCAGTTGGGTTCCATATCCTACCATACGCTAAAAATGCCAATCCGACCCTGAGCAGATATTTCCCTGATCAAGAAGAAGTTTTGATCAGCCCGAGATTTGCAAGAAATTATGAGTAATTGGCACGCTCCTAGCCTGACTTGGGACTATAGAAGGGATTTGTTCTGGTAAGATGTAATGCTCCGTCCCTAACCACCTATGTCCGTGTGGTGGTGATCAAATAGCTAACCACTCCCGAACAAACCAATCCCTCTGCAGTTTTTCCACAGCATGGCCATCATCACTCCCTGGGAGAATTTATCCAGCTCAGTCCCTGCTGTGTGTTGTATAGCCATGGGGAGCACTCCGAGACTAGTTGTCTATGATACGTGTTCAAGCTATAGTTATCAAACACCCCAGACAGCTTTTGACGGGACCTACAGTTTAAGGTGGGCTTCAAACTCACTATTCCATTATTCACAACCCAAGATCGAAGGAAAAAATTCTCGGCCCGCCGGAGTTGGAACTCTCATGTTCCTGTCACTAGTGAGACATTGAACTACTGACTTACTTGGGTGGTTTCAGCAGCATCCTCCCCTGGACGCCTCGATGGGCCTGCCTTGCTCTATCTTGACCTTATGTTGGGGGTCCGCGGCCGAGCTCGGGGGTCCGACACGGTTTTTGATCTCTGCAGCCATGGTAAGGAAGGCTTGTTCCACATTGGTCGCGTTCTTCGCTGACGTCTCAAGGAACGGAATGCCCAGCTCGTCTGCGTAGCTCTGCAAAAACAAACCAAGACCAGTTAAAGAAAGAAGCTGACTCACCTAGTTTGTGACATTAAAAAGACATACTATATTTCAGAGAAGCCAATGGTCCCGAAATATTTCTGTCGATTTTGCCTTTCGTGGAACATATGGGTAGTGACATGAATAAACAGTCTAGAAGTAATAAGTAATACTTCTGTTTCTAGTAAGATTTGCTATCACTCAGCGTACTTAGGTGGCTTTTAACAGTTCCTTATCGGACAGATATAGTTACCTATAGTTTTCAGCTTATCGATAACTCAAATTGTCCTACAAAAATTTTACCGAAAAATTAAGCGATAGCATAGGGATCACGGAGTCAGTACTCACACATTTTTGTCAAAAATCGTGGCACTAGATAGTTCATTCCACGTCTGTTTACTCACGCCACTTTGTTTACATTGACTGTTTAGTTCTCTAAAATGATTCCTATAGTTCACTATAAATCGCCATAGTCTAACCCTCTAGCTAACGACAAGGGCGCTATCGACAGGATGGTGAAAAGCACCAACCTTTCGGTAGGACAACGCTAAAGTGAACTTTAAGAACTGGAGAAATCCACCCTAATGACTTCACCGTCCGGCTGGTGATTGGTTACCTTGGCCGTGGTGAAATCGACGACTTTCTTGGTCGATAGATCGACTTTGTTGCCTACGAGAAGTTTGTTGACGTTTTCACACGCGTAGCGATTAATTTCCTCCAGCCATTGCTTCACGTTGGTAAACGACTCCTGGTCCGTGCAGTCGTAGACTACGATAATCCCGTGAGCGCCTCGGTAGTAGCTCGATGTTATAGTCCGGAACCGTTCCTGCCCCGCGGTATCCCACTGAAATCAAATTAGAGCTATCAAGTAAGAGGCACCCGGGATCGAATCCGGATGGGTCGAGATTTTTTCTAAGGAATCTTGATCTATCTAGCTCACCTTTCTTGGAGAAACCTCAAAAAAAAAATCTGTTGGTACGGAGGTAGGGACTGAGCTTTGAAGCAAGAGGAGAATTTTGACCTACCTAGCGGTAATGGGTACCTGGCTGAGGGAAATCACGAATGTCGGCCAACACTGAGTTCGTAAAATAAATAATAATAAAAGTAACATTTGCTTACAATTTGAAGTTTTATTGTTTTCCCGTCCAATTCAATAGTTCTTATTTTCTGTAAACAAGAATACATAAGTTAGAGTTACAGAAACTTCGAAGTCACGTAGGTATATAACACAATAACTATTCAGAACAATCATTTGTTTAGATTATCAAGAACAAAAAAAAAAAAGCTTTTGAAATATAGTTTTCTGGTTTTGAGCTCATTTTTTTTTATCGCAGAACTGGTTCCACCAACTAGCCAAAAAATATCGAAAAGAGAATACTTACAAAGTCTACGCCAATTGTACTGATGTAACTTTCCGTATAAGTATCATCCTGAAACACAAAAATTAAGGGTCACCGCACAATCCTGTACGCTTAAAGGCTCTGAAAATATAGTGTCTCCTTTCGTTTCGTGTCATAAAAAACGTCAACAAACTGCATTGTGTATACAGCAATAACAAAATGTAGACAAGCATCTGAATGTGTCCCATAATTATAATTGCGTTAAGTGGGTGTATACAATATACATCACGTGTATTGCCCGTGAGACCAGACCATCTGTCTATGTGACATCGCTATGCCCTTATCACCAGCGTTATCGCAAACGCGCTCTTCAAGTCTACAACGTGCGTCTATTTCTTGTTCTAGTCAGTAATGGAAGGGTAAAATATGTGTAGCACTAGAATGGTTTTCACTGACTGATGTAGGTACTTTAAGGGCGTCAACGTTTGTTTACGTTTTTTTTTTTACACCACTTATGAGGAAACTATTGGATATTTACAGGCTGTGTTGTTATTTTACGGTCGAGTGATTTTTGTCCGATCGTAAAATCACAATACACCTAGCCAGTTAATAATAAAAAAGACATACTTATTATATTTCAGAACGTTTAAGGCTGAATATACATTCGCTATTTTCGACTACATGTACTTGGTTCGCAATGCTAAGTACTTCAAGCCCTACTCCGAAGTTACAGGGCAAGTGGAAAGTGTTTATAGGGAGATGTAAACCTGAGACTCTTTGTCGTGAGGTAGTGTTGTATTTTTGCATGAAATGGAGTAATAAGCCCACAGGAGCGATTTTAAACAGTCAACTACCAGCCCACATGTTTTTTGACAGATCGCGAAAACACAACACTACCTCACGCGAAATATTTTTTTGTAACGATTCGGACTAAAACAGTATGATTTTATCGTCACATTTAGTAGAAAAGCTTGATAAATGTTTGCACTATTTACCGTAGCCATGTTGCATTTTGGCAATTTTTATTTCACTTACGGAAGTGGGTAATTTCAACAGCATTTCTCTACTTTTCTCCTGTAAAAGCTAAACATAGTGTCCTACTTTTACTCGTTCGTTCCGCGTTCAAATAGCACACTATGTTTAGCTTTTAGAGTAGACACAGTCAATACGATATTGCAATTACCAGTCTCCGGTTGTACTAAAATGTAAACATTAGTTTTGTCGAATATTTACTTTCGCACAGTGGTTTTGGCGGAGTTCGTCGAGAATGTATGGTGGCCGTTAAATATCCAATATTATTATAAAATATGCAGAATGAAATATACTTACAGCAAACCTAAGCAGAAGACACGACTTGCCCACGCCGGAATCTCCAATCAGCAGAAGTTTAAACAAATAATCACTGAAACAAAAATAACACTTCTAACAACATGGCTAAAAAAACACACAATTCTACTGAATGGCGACCAGAAAAAAATTTCATGGGACTGGGATCGAACCGGTGTCGCCTGGTTCTCTAAAGACCACTCGGTCAAACACTCCCAGAAAAACCTGAGGATAAGAACAGGTGTATGACGTCTGACAGCTGTCATAGACAGGTCAACAATGATGACGCAAGAAAAATACACCCAATGACGAGTTCGTAACATCAATAGACTTTGGAGTCAGGAAAAAAACATTGTCCCACATAAAAGACGTCTGTTACAATAGCCTACATGGTTGTCTCCGGTTCGATCCCGGCCCTAGCGAAGTTTTTCCGAACGGCATTCACCTCTGATATGTTCAGTTTCTAAAATGTATATCGAGGCTGTGGTGGCTCAAAACCCATTTAAAACTATAGGTTCCCGTTATGTACTAACACGATGGGTGGGGAGCTGGTATTTAGCACCCCAATCACAACGTTCTACAAGTATTTCTAGACTCATACACGACGCAGTACTAGAATAGGGTATCCATAATGTGTACGCGTCGTGAGACAGCTACAAATCACGTGACTCATATCTAACAACTGATCATGAACACTACATGTCAAACTCGTTTTGTACAATAGAAAACCTTACTTGGAGATCAAAAGAACCTTGACTAGCCTATGAGTCAATCCTTAGGCACTGCTAATTTGTAAAATCAACATATTTATATAGCAGATAACCACGGTAAATGACAAATTGGTATCATCAAAATATTTATTTTGAGAACCGTGAATTTGACCTCGGGAGGCAAATAGGACAATACTTACTATTCGGGGTTCATTGTGGCCATTTCTTATGTGCTAGGTTATTCACAAAACGTTCTATTTGCAGGTACAGAAGCAAATTAACGAGAAATCACAGATATTGTCAGATATTTGCAATTACGCCTTATAGGGGTTCAAGGAATGAGTGACGTCATGCCAAGTGGCACCAGCTTTTTGTCGCCAACTTGATAAAACGAAATTTCCCTCTTCAATTTTGCGCGGGAAAATCAACATTCCTGTTTCAACTTTCGTCCAGTTTCGTGTATCAGTTCTTTTTGGTTTTTATTTTGGATATGGGCAGTGGGAAGGAGAATTATACAAATCGCACTAAAATTCCAGAGTATTTGCAACCGTTGCCAAGAATTAAATTTGAAGTTTTCAGGTGAGAAAAATTATTTTTTGACTTTTTTTTTAGGTTCACTTTATAGGCTCGAGAGGTACTTACCTACCAACAGGGAAACCTGGCATGCAATCTGAAGGGTATAAATACAGAGCTTACTGAAGGGTAAAGACGTAAACTGTAATAGACTTCAACACCCGAAAGGGCCCACACCCTTTAGATTTACCGGAGAGGTGTTTTATTTAGCTATTGAGGCTCCGCGCATTTCGCCTCTACGATCCCGAGTCCAGACCACGAAGTAAAGATAGCCCAGTAAGGTGTACCTACCCTTGTGGTGAATAAAATGGGCTAACGATTACTTAAGGTTCTTATTTTGTTCTAGAAAATTCCGATTACACTACAAATCCCCAAACTCACTTGTCGAGCTATGTTGTGGGGTATTGGAGAATAAACAGCTGCTTCGAGAAAACTGTTCAGCAGGGGACTGGCCGACATTAGTCGATGTTTTAAGCGTCAGCTCACAGGTAAGTTGTTAGAACTATGAGTTACAATAGAACAATCCTACGTAGGTAGGTATATGAATGTTGAGTAAATAGGTAAATGAATTTTTTTAGGACACTGCGTTGGATATTGAAATGTTCTGAATTATAATATGCCTTTCTAACGTCAGAAGCAGTAGTTAATTGCGGGCGTTAAAAAGACATAATCCTATATTTTAGAGCAAATATATTTCCAACAGATTCCTCAAAAAATAGTCGAAATAAAACATAAACAAACACCATTGTGTGACCCATAAGTAATTTATAAAGCTAGGTCGGCTACACTCTTATATTTCAGATATTTACAGACAGCTACAGCCGCCTCTGCCATATTGATAACCCGGGCAAAGCGACAGCGTACGTCGTGGCGCGAGCAAAGGCGAGAAACATGACTCCGTGTGCTTATCTGCGTACGTTGAAAATTATCCGAGACGAGTCAACTCACGGAGTCAGAGCACAGCTACCTCAGAATCACTGGAATCGAATCCCTCCCACAATCCCTGCGTTCCCAAGGGTAGTTATTGGAAAACTGCCATCAAGAAGTCAATAAAAAATTAAAAGAAAACAGATTTTGTTGGATGAGTTTTCTGGCCGGATCCCGCACGGCACTGCTCGATGTCAACCGTCACCAGCCACCTATGTCCGTGTGGTGATAATCACATAAGCTGATCACTCCCGAACAAACCAATCCCTCTGCAGTTTTGCCACACCATGGGCATCATCACTCCCTGCGAGAATTTATTCAGCTCAATGCCTGCTGTGTGTTGTATAGCCATGGGGAGCACTCCCGAGGAGCAACTAGTGATCTCTGCTATGTATGTAACGTTCTACACATTTACATACTTAGTATAGTTAGGTAGGTATTAACAAATGAAAATAAACCAATGATATACAGTAAAATGAAGTTATAAAATACAAACGGAAGACAGCAACAAGTAAAATCACTTACCGACTCGGAATCGGTTGAGGACAAAGGCAGAGACCGCTCGCCTTAGTACTAGCATTGATTTTAACAGAATTCAATAATACATGGACAGGCAATAGAGATAAAAGAAAGATAACAGTGTCAGTGCTGTTAATGGGATTTAGTCATGCATTCGCTTTCCCCCAAAGTCAGACATTACAAAAGATAACTCAAAAAGTGAGCCGCAACGCAATCTATGTTTAAATTTTTTACCGGCCATTTTTTGAGTACACCGTTGCATATTTAAATGTTCTGAAGTATAATATGCCTTTTTAACGACCGAAATTAACATATTTTACGATCGAGTGATTACTATCAACAATAAAATTTTCTACTCGATCGTAAAATCAAAGCCACTTGATTTCGGACGTTAAAAAGACATAGGTAGGTACCTAAGTATAAATACTATATTTCAGAAAAAATAAAAATTCCACTAAAAAAGAAAACATTACCAAACAGAACTGTATCACTAGGGCTTGGTCTTCTTCATCTTGGACACTTCACGCTGAAGTATTCCCCTACTTCATTAGTTTTTTCTTCAGTAACTCCTGTATCGAAGTCTGAAGTCCATTTATTGTGAAAAGCAGCATTCTGACGTTGAAGCTTCTTCATCAGTCTTTTCTGAATTCCATGTTGTCTAGGGCTGGTTTCTCTTCATCGTGGGCACTTCACGAGGAAGTCTGCTCCTGCTTGACCAACTTCTTCTTCAGTAACTCTAGCACCTGCACCCTAAACTCCATATTGTCCAGGGGCCGCAGCCTCTTCATTGTAGGCGCAAGGCTCTTCAGAAACAGCAAATTGTCATCTTCCTCTTCCCGAGCTTTCTCTGCCAAAGTAGCCAGATGTTCCAGGTACATCAGGTCAATGTTGTCCGCGGTAACTTCTTCAGAACTGGATGGCTGAGGATCATTGGACTCTTCTTTTTCTTCCAGTACCTCTTCACTCATTCTTAGAGCTTCTTCATCGCCAAAATCGAACTCGAGTGTCTCGATTTCATCGTCGACCGGCGGCGGTGCCGTCTGCTGTAGCTTGCGCTGCGAGGGCTTCAGACGTGGCCTGGCGTAGAACTCAATACTTTTGCTTTCGTCCAGGAAGGACAGAAGAGGGTAGTACCTCCAGCGAATGTTACCCTTCCTCAACCTCTTCTCCCGAAGATAGTTGCTGCGAAGGTTTTTCCATCGGCTTCTGGCGTCGCGCCCTGTTACCAAAAAAATTTACAAGCAGAGCCAGTTCCATTCCAACCTTATCAAAGTTTTTCTGGTCGACAAATGCATAGGTATCGCGGCTTGGTGGTTCGGAACCCGCCGAAAACTGTAGGTCCCCATCATGCTCTCCTCCAACACCGTGGCTGGAGAGCTGGTTAGTAATGCTGCCAGCTGAGCACTTTTGCAATAACTTATTTACCGCTGATCTCTGCATGCCATTTTGGCAACCTGCCCAGTCCTAGAACATGGTTCAGACCGCGTCAGCGAAATCCAGTCTTTTCCTTCAAAAGGACATTATCTATTATATTTCAGAAGAAATAAAATACTCAACAGTTCCCTGTTCCCTCAGAAAAATTCCCTTAAAAAAACTGAATAAACAGCATTGGGTCTACCCTCGATAGCCAAGTGGACTTGGTTGTCGTTAGAGGAACACCGGTTCGATCCTGACCCTATCAAAGTTTTTCCGATTGCATTCACCTGTAGGTAATTTGTTCAGCACCTGAACTGTAGGTAGTGTAGGTAGGTACCATTTCTGTTCCTCTATGGTAGGTACCTAACCTAGACGTTGGCCTTACCCGAGATGCCAAGTTTCTTGGCGATGTTCTCCCAGACTCCATCCAAGTAGATAAAGTCACGGTGGTTGTAGTCCTCTGGATCGTAGATAGCTCTATTTTCTTTCACAAGCTGAATAAGCATCTCCGTATCGCGCCTCGTATGATTCATATGCAGTATTTCAAAACCTGGATGCATTTGCAATGGCTGGATTGGGCGGATAGTCTCAGTGATCGGACGGAGGGCAAAAACCTGTTGTTTACTTGAAGAAGCCATTGCGGCGACTGACGCGCTGTGACGGGGACGCGGAGCGGCGGCGAGTCACGGCGAGTCATGGCTACCCTGCTTCGTTTTCGCGCCAATTTTCAAATGTTGGTTTTTCTTTCTTTTCTTATTTTTTGACGCTCTAATTGTTGGTTTTTATTTCTTCTGACTTATTATACGACTTTTTAACGTCAGTATTAGTTTTGTGTTTTAGTTTGAGTGATTTTGGTCAATAAAAAATATTAAACTACCTACCTAGGTACTTAAAGTTCCTAGCGTTAAAATGACATATAAAGAGAGTTCGCTATAGAGAGGGGAATATTGTGGAGATGGGTCTTTAGAGAGAGTGATAGCTATATTACGTTTCAGATCAAATAAATAGGTATCTAATATTTTGGTCAAAAAGGTGTTTATAAGCGTCTGTAAACAGCAATGTCTTAAAACAACATAATTTGATTTTTAAAAGGCAAAAATAAAATGAAGCTTCCTTGATATTTTGTTTTTCTGTTGACACGAAAACTTTTCAAGCTCTTGCTACTGAATGACAGGATCAGCTACAGCTACAGTCTGTTTCTCTCTATAACGAACTTGAGACCAGACTGTATCTTCAGCCTCGAATATTTCAGAAATAGCAAAAAATGAACTTTAAAATGTACAACATGTTTAATAGATTACCTACCCGTTTTTTGAAAAATCTTGTATAAGTGAAGATAAAGAGGATATCTTACTTAGGATCTAACCTAATCTGTAGGTATACCTAAATTATTATCATTATACAACATACAGCCATATCTGCCTAGAAGGGCCAGGGCGTACTTAGTGTACACAAGGGAGTCATTTCGTCAGAGTCACCCCCGACACTCGAGTTTTTCTCAAGCCAGTAAGAGGTACCATCAGGACTTGGGACTTAGAAAAACTGGCTCATGATATCGTAAGACTTATTGGACCTGGCCCCCTCAGAGTTAACTATCGATTTTTTCGGTGGCTCAGGGGTGTCTTCATCCCCAAAGAAAAAATTCAGCACATCTTTTGGTTTGTTGCTTACTAGTTTTGTTGGGGTTTTCTTAAGTGTCTGACCACTTACCGTCGAATCAAAATTATTAGTAATATCTTGATTAGTGATATTGTTAGAAAGTACTGAATCGGATGATGTAACTCTACATTCATCAGAATGAAAACGGGGTTCTGGGTGTTTATTCGAATTACTTGATGGAGACGCTTCAGTTGTTTTCTCTACGTCAGGGGTGGTCAAAGTTCCCTGAGCCGAATCAGTCTCTTCCACTGTCATATCAATTTCGGGGACATTTTGGACACCCTGTGCTACAGAATTTTGATCACCACTTGTCTCGATACAGTTGGATCCAGCAAAAGAAGTAGATGGGCCTGGCATATCTTCATCCGTGTCTTCAGAATAAGGGTCAACTTTGACTTCTTTTTTTGGGTTTTTCCTCTTTGGCTTCGATTGCGCGGCATGTGCTTTGGTTATAATCAGTTCCTGCTCCAGTTCCGAGATTTTTTTCTTTTTCGCGTTGAGAATGGCCAAAAATTGAGACATGAGCTCGTTCTCCATGTCATCCACCGCCTTCCGCGAATCCTCCAGCTCCTTGAATAGTTTATCAACATCTGGAATATAAGATTGGTCATGAAGTTAACGAAAAGAACAGTTGGATGTTTTTCATGTTTTAATTATATTGTGCCATACTGTCTTATTTAGTTCGGTAACTGCACCACCATTTCTATCTTTCGAGGAAAGTCGAAGCTAAACAAAGTTTCCTATTCGTATTCATTTGTTTTTCGTACGATTAGCACACTATGTTTAGCTTTTAGAGCTATTGGCGGTCGTGCAATTACCAGTGTTATCTAGTTTCGTTGGAAAAGTATTTGGTTTTGGTGCAGGTACCTTAACTGAAACTCACGTACAAGCCTCAGTTTCCTTCTTGCTGCTCTCACTCATCACAAGTCTCTCTTTCAATCCTTGGTTCATCTTCAACGTAGCGCTTAGCATATTCTGTATTGTTTCATTGAAGTTGCTGTTGACAACAGGGATGGCCCCTAGCTTGATTTTCACCCCCGCGTCTGGATCCACGACTTTTTTCCAAACGAAGCTGCCATTCTCTATAGCGTACACCATGTCCGGGGGGCCTTCGCCGAGGGCAACTCGACACGAAGCCAAATATTCTTCCGGTGGCTTGGACTTAAAGGGCGGCAAGTCTTTGCTGAATTCTCCTAGTTTTTCAAGCGAAATCTGAAGAAAAAAAACAAAAACCCCATTGGCGCTACCCTAGAAGAGCCAGAGCAGGGTTTCATCTCAATCCTGGCCTGGTTCCTCTCGCCTCATAGCTCAAGGGAACAGGGTCTACGCAGTTGTGGTTGTTTACTATAGGATATTTAACTGTTCTGAAATGTAATGTCTTTTTAACGACCGAAATTAACAGGTTGTGGTGATTTTGCGGTCGATTAATTTCGGACAATGTTGTTGACAATAATCACTCGATTGTAAAAACTCCACAGCGTGTTGATTTTGCACTTTAATATTATTTGAACTTTTTGAATATCCAATACCTACTTACCTACCTAGTTTCCATAGTTTCCTCATGAAGTGTGCAGAAAAAACGTAAACAAATAGGGACAAGGTTTTACCTCCCCCACCCACGATGCGCTGCTTGCCGCCACATGCAGGATCAGTTTGTCACTTTTCCATATAGAATGAAGTCTGTAGAATCCGATTTTATTTTGCTTCTCGACGCTACATACATATTCTCCTTCCATTTTGACAGATAAGAGTACTACAAGCCCGGTGACATAATAAAAGCAATGACGCTACTAGCAGAAGACGCCGATTTTCTGCTGCCACGTTCTTGTTTACTAGAGCAGAAGTACAACAGGTGTTGGTGTCACTTTCCCAGAAAATCTTTACTTTTTCATCGATTTCCTGGAGAGTAGTGAAATATTCAGTATGAGTATCAGTACTGCAGCTGGCCGTGTGCTGGTCTATGGGGGGAGGGGAGCTTTGGGTGCCGCCTGTGTTTCTTATTACAAAAATAAAAATTGGGTAAGTTTGCAAACGTATTTTTCGAAAGGTAGGGAAGTAAGCACTTAGCTGGAGCGAGGAAGAAATTTTGGGCTGTATCATCGTCTACCTAATCAAAGAATGAAGAAAATAGTTTTGTGTAACGTATGGTTCGTATTTTTCTTGGTGTTGAAATAATTGATCTAGTTTGCGTAATACCCCCAGTGGCATTGCTTTCACTGGTGATAGCACGCGACCTTGTCAGTTTTACCACAGATTTACTGGACATTGAAGTATGAGGCAAGGACACCTAGGACCTAGGACTTGATGGGCTTGATAGTGACCAAAACAAGCCATTCTCTACAGAGGTTACGAGGGGAAAATCTCTACCCCTGGAAAATATTTAATTATCACATTGTACCTACCCCATACTTGTACCCACCTATAGTCTGATGGCTGACTTAGTTTCTATATTATACATTTTAGATTCTGACTACTAACTAAAAATTATAACACTCAAGATAGGCCGGATTTTAGGTTGTTATTGGTATAGGAGATGAAAATACCGAAAGAACACTGCTACTCATCTACTGTTACAGCTATGAAACCGGAAAAAAAAATTTCAGCCCGCTATATCTACGAAGGGAGAAGACTTGCGGTTCCTGCAACACGGCTTAGATGTCCTTTATTGCGGCTGACATACAGATTCTCCCAATTCGATACCGTGCAACAGGCTCATTGTTTTGTTCTTTATGTCGCAGTGGGTGGGTTCAATTGATATGAACAACAACGAAGAGGCGGATGTGAATATAATTGTGAAGGGAGAGAGCAAGTGGACAGATCAGGAGAAAGCCGTGCTGGCAGATTTAGACGAAGTGCTCGGGGATCTCAAGCTCAACGCCGTCATTTGTGCGGCGGGGGGCTGGGCTGGGGGCAATGTCACTAGCAAGGACTTCACCAAGAACGCTGACCTGATGTGGAGGCAGAGTGTCTGGAGCTCTCTTATTGCTGCATCTATTGCTGGCAAGCACCTCAAAGAAGGTAGATGTGGCCCTGTACCTCAACCTCAATGAGCATCTTAAACTGTGGGTCCCCTGATAAGTCTGTCTGGGACGCCTGAACATATACCAGAGATAAGATCCCTCAGCCAGGGAGTGATTACAGATCTCACCACAAAAGGACATATTTATTATCTTTCAGAACAAATAAATCCTCATTAGTTTCTTTAGAAATACATCATTAAAGAACATCAACAAACAACATTATGTCTACAATTCCTCTGTTTCAGGGGGGCTTATCACCCTGCCGGGGGCTAAAGCCGCCCTGGGTGCCACCCCTGGCATGATCGGGTACGGCATGGCCAAAGCTGCAGTCCATCAACTGACGAAATCGCTGAGCCATCCAGATGGCGGCCTGCCTGCTAACACGACGGCCCTCGCGCTGCTTCCGGTTACCCTCGACACCCCCATGAACAGGAAGTGGATGCCGGCTGCTGACACGTCTACTTGGACCTCCCTTAACTTTGTCGTTGAGTGAGTTATCTTTGGGTCCAGCTTTGTGAAAGCAACGCGTCACAGCAAGCCATGGGCGCTAAGCCTTTGCTGATGCTCTGTTCCTCGACGCTAAGAAGTTTTCGGAGACGCTCACCTGAATAGTCACCCCTTCTACCAATTTACGCTACCTATGTTGTGAGCATAGGCGTAGCAGGGGGGGCCAGAAACCGTTTAGCCACCCCCAAGATATTTCTGACCTACACATAACGTCACATAAAGCCATGCCTACCCCCCAGGTGAAGAGAAGTTCTGGGAGGCTTAGCACCCCCCCCCCCCCCCCCCCCCCAGGTTTTTGGTCCTGCTACGCCCATGGTGGTGCGTGATGGAGTGTTTTGTTTTTCAGGCTGCTGTTCAAGTGGAGTGAAGGGTTAGAACGGCCTGCCAGTGGGAGCCTGGTGAGCCTGGTTACCAAGGACAACGTCACTGAACTCGTCTTAGTTTAAGATCTAAAACAAGTGGCAGCAGAATGATTTTTAATGACATATTTCCAAGGATACCAAGAGATTTATTTTGTATGATGAGTACCTTTGATTTGGTATGATGAGTACCTATTGCTTTCTTGCATCAGTGAACATTATATATTATTATATAGCCTCTCTCCAGCATAATCTGACAGTGGTACTTGTAGGTACCGGAACTGTTAAATAAAACTGCTTACGTATGTAAAGGTATGCGCTTACAATTGCGGCCTCCCCCGAATCTATATTGTATTTTTATCATGTACTTAGATGTTATTTGTGAAGGTAGGTAAGACTTATATCGTGGTACGCAAGACGCTTTCATTGTTATCTACAATAATGTTACAATAATACTAGAAGTATGTTATCTGTCTAATACTCATTTTAAATCTCAAGGTGTAACATTCCTTTTTTTATGGAGATTTTTCTAGTTTGGTACCTTGGTTTCTATTTTTCAATAACGATTTGGCAGTAGCCAAGTCTTGCATTTCGTACTCAGTTTAGTTTCACCATTTTTTTAAATCTTCATTTTGTTACTTTTTAAAAAATAAAATAAATGGTTTTTTTAAATCCCCCTGGGCATTTTGAAAAGATAGTACTTAGGTAGGTATGGAAGTAATGTAGGTGAAGCTATATCGATAGTTACTGAAGTTCTTTCCGCCCAACAAAAGGAAAATTTTGCTTTTGTCGGTAGTCGGGGTTGGAACTCGAATTTTATAGAACATGAGTTGGCCCGTTTGATGCAATCGTTTAAAAACACTTCGGTCGCTAAAAAACTTTCAAACAAAAAAGCGGGAAAAGTTCAAAGATCGTCTGCTGGGAATTTCAGTTACACCAACCTAACAATATTTGGCCAGGTGGCGACAAACAGGGAAATTTTTCGACGTCAAGATGGCCTAGTTGGGTTAGAATTTTTAGTCATGGAAAAATGAAGTCAAAAATTGTTGGAACAGACTCAGCAGTCTTCGCTTTTGATGCAAATTACTTTTTATATCGAAATATACGTCTTCAGGTCTGTTGCTAGCGAACAAGGCGTGTCTAAATAGCCGGAGTGGGTCCAGAACTTTCCTAGACCCAGCTGAAAATGTCCCGACACGAAGGTGAGTGGACAAATTTGTCTTCGTTTTTACGTAAAAATAGCTGTAATACTTCATTGAAATGTTTGAAATTGTTGTTTAAGAAAAGTGGTGACAGTATTTTCCATATTGGGACGAATGATTCTCTGAGGCACGGCCTTGTTCCCCGTTAATTTCCACTTAGTTTATTGTCCTGCTATATCTGTGCCAACTAAAACCATCGATGACGATGGAGAGAAAAGATCAAAAATTGACCTTTTCGGGGTGGTTGCGTTTAAAATTATATTCAGTGATGAAACCTTACTAATTATTGTACCGTGGATGAGTATGGTCTGACCTTATAGCGATGTCACCGTCGTCGCTATGGTATTTTTATGTTGGAAGGTGTATAGGTACTTGTATAGTTTGAACAAAGGTTCTTGAAAGTTGCTTAGAGTTTCTCAACATCATATATCTAGGTAGTAATTGTAGCTTAATAATTTCAATGCAACGTAATCTCGAAGCGTCTGGAGCAGCCCATGGCACTGCACTGTTCGGTGATGATCACATAGCTGATCACTCCCGAACAAACCAATCCCTCTGTAGTTTTTCCACACCATGGCCATCATCACTCCCTAGAAGAATTTATTAAACTCAATCCGTGTGTGTTGTATCGCCCTGGGGAGCACTCCCGATGGTGATAAGTTATCTCTGGCATGTGTTGAAGCTATGGTTATCAAGAGCCCCAGAGGACCTACGGTAATAAGTATTTATTTATTTTTGGTCAGGTGTCAGCTGCGACGCGTGTTTGAAAGCTAACTTTCGTGGTCGACGCTTCAAATGCCTCATCTGTTTTGACTATGACTTGTGCGCTGCGTGTTTCGAGTCAGGCGTGGTGACTTCACGCCATACTACCGATCATGCCATGCAGTGCATACTTACGCGCTCAGACTTTGGTAAGTTAAACGTATAAACGTAAAACATACGACAAACATGTCCAAAAACTATCCGTCGTGCTTAGCTGGCGGCACTACCAAATACCAGCTCCCCACTCTTCGTGTTCGTATGCGATGGGGATCTACAGTTTAAGGTGGGTTCCGAACCACTGCAGTTCGATAGGTGGGCAATAGGTTTCTGTATTAGTGTTTCACTGTTTATCTATTGCAGAACTGTACTACGCCGGAGAGTCGCTGGGCTCAGATCAACCGGCGGCGTTCACTTGTCCGTACTGTGGACGTATGGGGCACACCGAGGCCTCCCTGCAGGACCACGTCTCCGCCGAGCACTTGGAGACACCTGCGGAAGTCATCTGTCCGATCTGCGCCTCACTTCCGGGCGGAGATCCCAACCTGGTGACGGACGACTTCGCGGGGCATCTCACGCTGGAGCACCGCTCTGGCCCGAGAGACCTTATCTCCTTCCTCATATCCTTTTACACACTATTTTGCGTTTTTTTTGTGTGTGGTTGGTACTTCTATAGGTGTATGCCCAGCCAAGGTAAAGTTTTCAGTGGTCAGGACTCGAACCTGGTTTTCTAGAACTTACCAGACCGTTTTTCAGGCGACTCCTCTGTTGACGTTGTGGTATCCCTGAGCTATGAAGCAAGAAGTCCCAAGATCTAGTCCCATCGAGAATTTTAATGCCCTGACGGGTACCTATCCTACACCAGCCGGGGAAAATCCGACTGTCGAGCGTGATTGAGACAAAATCACCCCCTCGTGTCCAGTGGTCATGAAAGGTAGGATCCCACTAGGCCGTGGCTCTTCTGGAATGGTTATGTTTTCTCTATTTACCTTAACTACTTGGCACGATGACCCTGTCGCGACGCGGCATGGAGTGCGGCGGATACCGCACCCGTCAGGGCGCGGCGCACCGCGCGCGCGCCGCTCGAATATGCACTTTTCGTCCTCGGGAGGTCTCAGTCCCTCCGCCCGTGACTCTGTTGACCCCATCGCTGAGCTGTTGAGTCAGCTGTCGGGAGTGCGCCGGACTACGGGCCAGAACTCCACCCTGCAGCAGCTGCAGATGCAGCTCCAGCTTGAGCGACAGCAAGTTCGGGTACGTTGGCCAGCAGGCCTTCAAGGAATTGAAGCTCTATATAGCCGTTATGTTCTGTTTGGTGCAGGGGTAATTCCCTACTGTGTCAGATAAAACAGGTATGGTTATTAGATTGGCCACCGACTTCCACCTTTCGCCCCGGCGAATCAGGAAATCTGACGGCCTGGTCCTGCGTATCCTGCTCAGTACCCTTCCGGGTGATCTGAAAGCGCTGCATAGCGAACTGAGAAAGTTCGCTTTCGGGGGGTCAGAGTTAATTGGGGGGGTTGCCTTAATAACTCGATGTCTTTTTGTGCTGATTATACTTGATTGATTGAGTGATTGCGATTGACTGAGTGATTGTTTTGTCCTGCAGGCGGCACGGCAGCAGTTGGAGCGGTTACCCCGGCGCGCGAACCCTGCAGCAGCGGCTGCTGGGACAGCTGCGGTACCTGGCTGTGCTGTAGCAGTGCCTGCGTCAGCACCTGTGCAGGAGACGCCTACCCAGACACAGCCTCAACAGTCTCAGTTCCTCCTCTCAAGGTAACAAGCCTAGCCTCGAGCCTCTTCAGTACCTGACTTGTATTCCATTTCCCTTGACATGCTGAACATCTCCTATCAGAAAAACATAGATTGGTTCGGGATCGAACCGGTGTGACCACCACTCGGATTTGGCTCTTTGCTTATGTCTAGTGTGTTTCAGATGGACGGAAGAGAGCAGATCAGATGCAGAGCAGCAGGACTGGGAGACGGAGCGCGCGGACCGCAGCCTGTTTGTGCAGGAGCTGTTCTTATCCATGCTGGCTCATATGGAGGCTCTGCCTGTGCCTTCCAGACCCAACTCCACACAAACACCGCCTACTAGGTAAGCAGGTAGTGGAATAACAGCCTTCTAGGTATTCAGGTAGTGGGAAAGCAGCCTTCTAGGTATGCAGGTAGTGGGGTACAGGGTACAGGTCCCACCTTCGTGACCTCTGAACACAAGGGGGTGATTTGTTGACAGTATCGCCCGCAGTCGGGGACCAGTTACCGTTATTTTTATGTCCAGGAAATCAGTCTATCGTAATTTAGTTCCTAAAGTTTTAATGTGCCGGATGAAACCTTCCACTGTCTTTCGAAGGAATTCGTTCTCCAGTGAAAGCTAAACGTAGTGTCCTATTCGCAGTCATTTGTTTTTCGTTCGAATAGCACACTTTGTTTAGCTTTTAGAGCAGCCATGGCCATTGGTGGTTATGCAGTTACCTGTGTTATCCAGTTCCGTAGATTTATCTATCAACAAATGGAAAGTGCCGTCTAGTCTCTTGTTGCTGTATCCTGTCAATTTAAATTCTTCAGCTGTAGCAACCCTGGGTCGTGCCACGACTGCTGGAGTCGTCAGAGTGGCGAAACGGCGCCTCCCTTGGCATCCTCTAGCGGCGCCTCTGCGTCAAGTGGCAGCGCCTCAGCCGCAAGTGGAAGCGCCACGGCCCTCAGTGGTGCCTCGGCCTCAGCTGGCAGCGCGTTGGCGCAGGCGCAAGCGCGCGCCAGTACCCCTAGCGCTAGTGATACGACTGCTAGCGGGGTGAGCGCTAGCTCCAGCGGTAGCGGTAATGGAGGCAGAAGGGCTGGCAGGCAGCTACCCACGCCGCAGCAACAGACTCCGGGCCCCAGGCCGCACCCCCACCAAGGGTGAGTACGAGAAAAACATTTATTGTCGAAGGAACGAAGTAATGGCCACAATGGCTGAAATTCACCCTGAATCCACGTAGGATTGCATTTCCTCAGTTGTAAATAACAAGTCCCTGTGTCCTCTGTTCGGCCCGTGTCTCAGCCTCGGCCCCTATCTCCCGATGTTTAGCATATCTAATGTCCAGGTCAGCCCCAGTTCGGCCCGTGTTTGGGCTTCGGCCCGCGGCCCGCAAACCGGCCCGGCCCGTCAACGGACGGAACCAGGCGAGCGAACCCCCTCCTCCTCCGCACTAGTCATCATCACACCATCCGATCCAACGCCACTCCACGTCAGCTGCTCCAGGCCTGGGCTAGCTTCAGGGCATGTGGGCCATCACGTTTATAGACACAATGCTCTGTGTTGACGTTTTTAATGGCACGTTTCTGAGGAGGCATTTGATTATTCTGAAATATAATGTTTTTCTTAAGACGAAATGTGCATTTCCTATTTGTTTAAATTTTTTTCTGACAATTTTTTGAGTACACTGTGGGATATTTAAATTTTCTGAAATATAGTTCGCCTTTTATTGGACGTTTTATATTTCAGAACATAATATAGTGTCCTCAAAGAATTGTCTGAAAAAACAGAAAAATGTGTGTTCCGCATTGTTGTGATACCGTAAAGTCACAACATACTAAACATACATAGTTTCTGACGTTAAAAATACATTTTATATTTCAGAACAGATAAGTATTTCTCAAAAAAGTTAAAAACGTCAACAAATGGCATTGGGTTTACATCGTTTCACGGAGACTGCACGTTGGTTGCTTGGTTTGCAGTTATTCTGATTTGTCGAGAAAAAAAAGTACAAATTTACAATACGGCTAGAGAAAAAAGAAGCTCCAGAAATGGGCTTCAAATAACAAGGTCCTTTTCTTCTGAAATATAATGTATATTTAACATTAGAAACCATACAATCCTAGTTTCTGATGTAAAAGGAGGTTTATTATATTTCAGAACAAAAAGAAAATTTACTATAGATTCATTTAGAAATATTTCATCATTAAATGTAAACCTGCAACCAACTTCGCAGTCGTTTGAAGTTTTCTCAGGGTACCAACCCCGAAAATGTCGAATTTGTAAAAATAAATGGCCATGTCATTGCAATAGTGAAAATTAATTAGCTTATTTCCATAAGCTAACTGTGTCAGCTATCAAAATGCAAGATACTTTTTTTTTTGCGGATTATTTGAAAAATTTATTGAGTTGAAATTTTTTTCTTTCTCTAATTTTTTAAAGCTGAAAACTAAGAACTAGTTTCTGACATTAAAAAAACACCTTATATTTCAGAACATTTCCAAGAGTTTTCTCAAAAAATAAGAGAGAAACAAACTGCATTGTCGGGGCAAGTTTCGGCACTTAGGTGAGATTTTTTTTTATAAATTCGGCATTTGACTAGAAATCGGTCGGCTTACTACGACTTTCGCCTTATGAATGTTTAAATGTGAAGCCCTACCCATTGTATGATGTCAGACCTTCTCCATAACTTTGTCTGGGTTCAGTTTACACCACTAATGTTAACATCAAATGGGAGGAGAGGTGATGTTGATTAATGTTCACCTGAGCCAAAGTATTAGCTTTCGAGTGGATTATCCGTGCGTTAGCAATAACGATAACTTTCATACTTTCAAATCATTTGGGTGCGAAACAGGCAGGGATTGTAGTCTACCCAACTATTTAATACCTTTCTCCGAAATTTCAAAACTCAGTTCCTCTGTTGTTATTGGAGGGAATGCATCGGGACCTACTGAAAATCTTCTTAACCGCCATTCTAAATGATTTTAGACTTTTAGTGGATAGAAGTAATCTTCAAAATCTACCTACGCCTTTCGGGGCTGCTGAAAGGAATTTTTTAACTTGAACTTGTTGAAATGTACACCTGAACCAAGTTGACGTAAACAAAGCAGACGAATTCTAGTGACACGAAAAAACCTACCACCAATCATATCCCAAGTTATTACCAAGTATGGAGCTGGATGTACTATAGAATCCATAAACAACAAAAAACGTTAAATATTATTGTGAAAGCCATTTTTGGTTTTATAGTGAACGTTTAACAATAGGATAAGTTTTACGGCTGCTTTAGCGAGAAGATAACAATTCGATCGTTAAGAGACACTATAGTGAGGTGGTGAAATTCAGCCTTAAGAGGACGCTATACCTGACGATGCATTTTTTGCCGCCCATAAGATTAACATTGCGAGCGGCGATTCATTTTCAAGGTTTACCCTTGGTTGGAAAGACACAAAATTTTGCCTGTACCTAGCCCTAACAATGTTCTAGGGAGAGTTCGAAGCAGATTTCCCATTTCTTTACTGGTTACAGCACTTTTCTTCAGGTATGCGATGCTAGCATTTGCAAAACAGTTTCAATAAAAGAAACCAGTGAGAAATTGGGAAATCTGCTTCGAACACTCCCTAGAACATTGTTAGGGCTAGGTACAGGCAAAATTTTGTGTCTTTCCAACCAAAGGTAAACCTTGAAAATGAATCGCCGCTCGCAATGTTAATCTTATGGGCGGCAAAAAATGCATCGTCAGGTATAGCGTCCTCTTAACCGTCTCTTCTAAATGATTTTAGACTTTTAGTGGATGGAAGTAATCTTCGAAATCTACCTACGCCTTTCGGGGCTGCTGAAAGGAATTTTTTAACTTGAACTTGTTGAAATGTACACCTGAACCAAGTTGACGTAAACAAAGCAGACGAATTCTAGTGACACGAAAAAACCTACCACTAATCATATCCCAAGTTATTACCAAGTATGGAGCTGGATGTACTATAGAATCCATAAACAACAAAAAACGTTAAATATTATTGTGAAAGCCATTTTTGGTTTTATAGTGAACGTTTAACGATAGGATAAGTTTTACGGCTACTTTAACGATAAGATAACAATTCGATCGTTAAGAGACACTATAGTGAGGTGGTGAAATTCAGACTTAAATGAGTTCTTGTTACTTCACAGTGTTTGAAGCACCAAGCGTCAACAAACAGACTCCACATTTTGTGGTAGCTGGGTTTAGTTGAACATCAATAAATGTCGCCTCTTCCCATGTCCTCTTCATCCACACACAAGCCACATCGCTAGCCCAACTTACAATATACATAAGCGATTTGGCTGGTATGTGAGAGCAATAAAAAAACTCCCGGAGAATTCAATAAAAAGGAAAAACAAATCAGCGTTACCACCGAGAAGTGGCTGTTGCCAAAATTACTCGACCGTAAAATCACAACATAGCCAGTTCATTTCGGACGTTAAAAGGACATATTATACTTCAGAACATTTAAATATCCAACAGTGTACTCAAAAAACTGTCGGGGTAAACGTAAACAAATAGCAAATGTATATTCCGTCTTAAAAAGGGGTTTCAGAACAAATTAATATCTTTAAAAAACGGTAACAGTATTTTGTCGACAGACTTAAGGCTGTATATACATTCTCGACGAACTCCACCAAAACCACTGTGCGGAAGTAAATATTCGACAAAACTAATGTTTACATATTAGTACCGCCGGAGACTGGTAATTGCAATATAGTATTGGTTTTGTCTACTCTAAAAGCTAAACATAGTGTGCTATTTGAACGCGAAACGAACGAGTGAAAGTAGGACACTATGTTTAGCTTTTACAGGAAAAAAAGTAGAGAAATGCTGTTGAAATTACCCACTTCCGTAAGTGAAATAAAAATTGCCAAAATGCAACATGGCTACGGTAAATAGTACAAACATTTATTAAGCTTTTCTACTAAATGTGACGATAAAATCATACATTTTTTAGTCCAAAAATTTTCAAAAAAATATTCCGCATGAGGTAGTGTTGTGTTTTCGCGATCTGTCAAAAAAACATGTGGACTGGTAGTTGACTGTTTAAAATCGCTCCTGTGGGCTTATTACTCCATTTCATGCAAAAATACAACACTACCTCACGACAAAGAGTCTCAGGTTTACATCCCCCTATAAACACTTTCCACTCGCCCTGTAACTTCGGAGTAGGGCTTGAAGTACTTAGCATTGCGAACCAAGTACGTGTAGTCGACCTTAATATGTTTCAAAACTTCGGGAGTGCCTTAAAAAGGGATAGTTTTTCTTGTCGCCAAACCTACAGTATTGAAGGAGTGTGTGTGTCTGTGTTTGCATTATCATGGGCTAACATATGTCACTTCATTTGTTTCCGCATTAATCCTCTTTTGTACGGAACTGGATAACACTGGTAATTGCATGATTGCTGCTCTAAAAGCTAAACATAGTGTGCTATTCGAACGCAAAACAAATGACTGCGAACAGGACACTATGTTTAGCTTTCACTGGAGAGCGAATTCCTACGGAAGGTAGAAATGGTGGTGCAATTACCGTACTAAATACAGAATGCCATACTGTACCGTATCCTTGTATTACGGAACTGAATGATACTGGTGCATGCACCACCATTAAGTGGCCTTCTTGAATTGGCGCAGCTCGGAAAAGAGCCACGTGCTGGTAAATGTTTGTTTATGATCAATCGAGAATCGAGTAAGTGCTACTATAGACATAGCGGTATCCATGGAAACCATGCAGAAAAATAATTTAGTTTAAAACTGGGCTCTTGGAACTAAAAACCCCAATGGTGAAACGAAGGAGAGTAATATTGTGTTGTTTTAGCATAAGAGTTGTGTGCGAGTCCCAGCAGACCTCCTAGAAGCTCAACAGCCCATCGGCCCTGCTGCCAGGCAACACTGCGACATTAAGGCTGTCCACACTGAACTGTTTGTTTACGTTTTCTAATGACACTTTTGGATATTTCTTTGTTCTGAATTGCCATTGCTATACGTTTGCTTTTTGTTGGAGATTTATATGTTCTGAAATATAATCTGTCAGAAATTAACCAACTATGCTGTGATTGTACGATTGGGAAATTCTGACAAATTTTGTATTTACAACATAGCCAGTTAAAGACACATTATGTTTCAGAGCATTTAAATATCGAACAGTTTTCTCAGAATGATGTCCTTAAAAATCGTCAACAAACAGTATTCTGTCTAAATCCTTAAAAACATCAAAAAATGAAGTAATGGACACTGAAGTTTTGAGTGACGTGAGAGACTTGATAAAAATACAACTTAAAATGAGTGATATTTTGTTTTTGTTATTTTTTATTGTACTACTGATTTAGATACTATTTGGCATCGATTTGAAAAGAGACGACTGTTGGCCTGTATAATGCGAAACCAGCACCCTTCTTAAGAGTCCACTCAATGAAAGTTCTGGCTTTCTGTCTCTGTGTTTTTTTTTGTGTTTTAAGGGCCCCGGGGTACTGTCATTTCCTTTGAAACAGATTTGTAAATTGTAGTCTGATTGATACCCTGACACTGAAAACAAGAATCTGGAATATAATTTGCTCTGTGTTTACGTTTTTTCGACTATATTTTGAGGAAAAATTTTCCGAAGTATAATATGTCTTTTTAACGCCAGAAACGTGTTGACATTTTCAGAATTAGGTAATCGATCGTGAAATCACAAAATAGCCATTTAATTTCGGACGTAAAAAGACATATTATATTTCAGAACATTTATCCAAGTTAGGTGGTACCTGAAACCAGATATTCTCCGGTTGTTTCAAACGTATTCTGGAGGAAAATACTTCGTGCGTTTTTTCTTTACTATAACTAGTGCAACCGTGCGTTACACTGAATCAGTGTAGTATTTTTACGGCAAGGAAATTTGCTTTACTTTACGAACAGAGTTTTATCGCAATTCCACTTGCACTGAGTGGAGGCACGTGAATAAAAAACGCTCTATGATTTGGAAGTATCTAAAATTATAATGAACCGTTGTAAAGACTGATAGTGAAAGAGCGATGTGTAAAAACGAGGTGTTCATGATTTTTTGTATGACTTCTGTGGCTTACGAGGGTTCACTTAGTTTAATCTGATAATATGTATAAATACGTCATTGTGTTGATAGCCCCATGTATAAGTAATTAGGTTTTTTTTTTCAAGTATGCTCAGAGTGAGTGCAGATGGCGGCACTAGTTCTGCGATCACAGCGTGTGATCGCAGAACTTTTCCACCACTTTAAGCCCAAGTCTTGAAGGAGTCAATGGTGCGACGACGTCACGCTTATCCATGTTTAGCTTACCTATGACGTCACTTGTTTTTTTTTTGTTTTACATTTTTGCCGTGGACAAAGATTTTTTTTGAGACGTAGAGAGTCATGGGAGGCATCTCTAACTTAGAAAAACTTTTTAACTGTGAGTTGGTTTGTTTAGGTCATGAACACCTTTGCAATGAGAATGAGTTAAACATGGGCGGAACGCGGTATGCGTGTTACTTCAATGCTAAATAACCCAACTGTGTACCGTATTCTAATATTGATTATACTTATTATTATTCATTGGAAGCTTATTTTCATTTGATTGTTAAATAAAGTAAAAGTCAAACTGTGCTCAAGAGTTTTTTAATTATTCAGGGATTTAGCAGCTACCTAGTTAGGTAAGTATTTAATAGATTTAAAAGTAGGTAGTTAGGTAAGTACACAGTAGGTTCGCCCGCTAACAGTGCTAAGTTTCAAATATAATATATTATGATGTATAGTTGTATATTAATCTCAATAATTTTTTAATAAAAGTAGAAATGTTTGTACCTATCTTAAGTAGGTACCTACCTACCTACTACTACTTTCAGTGAAAGCCTTTTCATTTTTATTTATTTATTTTTAATAATTTTTAATAATCATTATATGATCCAAAAGTATGAGCGAGTCGTTGGGCCCTTTATTAAATATTCAAAAATTAAAAAAAGTTTTTAAAATTTGGCGCGACTTTAAAATTCCCGCTTTTTTTCGGGGTATTTTGTCGCAACTGTGTTTATGTTGGCTAGCTTGTGGGCTAGCTTTTCTAAAATCAGCCATCATTGAGATGCTTTCAAGATTTGAGATTCGTTATTCAAAAAAATGTCTTTTCTGGCACTGAAATTGAATAAATCTGATGGTGGGAGCAGTTCGAGCAATCCGACAGAGCGACGGGACACACGATGACGCAAGCAGGCGACCTCGTCGTGGTAAGTTAGCTAACTGAAATTTTCCCATATTTCATCTTGTCATGGCCGGTCCGGTACGGTTGCAGATTAAATTTTTTTTATAGCTATTTCTTCATGCTAGAATTATTTAATTTAGATTTGCCCAAGATATTCCACATTATTTTGATTTACTTAAATTGGAAAAAGCCTGCAGATTTGGAAAAAATATCTAAAATGGCGGGGAAATATAAACCTTGTTACTGCACTGACGCTCTATCCTTTATACCTATTCTTTGAATCTTTTTGTGGTTTAGAGCGAAGAAGAAGAGTGGCGGGAGTTGAGGGAGAGGTTCGGAAAGGAGGGGTTAGATTATGATACCCTCAAAACTGAGGACAAACTACTGCACGTGTGGCGGTGGCTAGTAGACGCCGAGAGCAACCTGCGCAGTCTACGGAAGATGATTGACAAGCTAAGGGAGCAACAGCACGAAGACCTCGAGGAGATGGAGTGCTATGTCGGGCACATCAAGGAACTGGCCAACCAGAGAGCAGGTAAATATTATTTGAAGCAAGAGAGATTATTCTCAGCAAATCACCCCTTTGTGTACAAAGATTGCGAAATATAGGACCCTATGTCCCCCACTATGATGAAGCCAACTTTAGCGCAGACCTGTCTATCTGTCTCTATTATCCTAGGAAGACAGACACTTTGTTTGAGAAAGAAACAGTGTTCTTGCCTTCTTAATTAACAGGCTAAGGGTGCGTCCCACCATGCCCAGTTAAAATTAAACTGGAGATTTACCATGTTAAATTTAACTCAAAAGTTAAATTTAACATGGTAAACATAGGACAAAATCTCCGGTTTAATTTTAACTGGGCATGGTGGGACGCACCCTAAGAAGACTGATGGAGTGTTTAAGTAAGCAGTTGTTACTGGGCCATCTTACAAAGGTAACCGTAAGGTGACCCTATCAGACCCTTCTCTTATACACTAGGACCCTCTTAGCCTGTTATTTAACACTGTTTCTTTCTCAAACAAAGTGTCTGTCTGCCTAGGACAATAGAGACAGATAGGTCTCCACTAAATTTGGTCCTTCAACAGCTCTCTGTGGTTCTAGATCACCTGGAGTCGGAGACCCTGTGCCTGAGGTCACGTCTAGAGACGTCTCAGCACCAGACGAACACGCTGACGTCCCTCCTGCAGCGGTCTGGGCTGGAAGGCATCGCTGACGCTTCTCTGGGCGAGCAGGTGGCGTTTCTAATCGCTGACCGTTCTAAGCTCATGGAGGAGATCGATATCCTCAACAAGCTCAACGGTATCAATGGCGTTGGCAAAGAGGCGGACCTCATCTCGGAGATTATTAGGGTAAGTTAACGGCCATCTTGAAGTAACGCAAGCGAAAGGTGGTGGCGCAAAGTTTATAAACAAACCCATTCAACAATGCGACACTAACTTGTTCAATGAACAAACACCATCTAATGTGCGACGACACCATAAACCTGCTATGGAAACCATACAGTTTCGATATTATCGATCGATATTTGCGAGATATCCATACCGTTTACCGTATGCTGTTGCAGGTGTCTTCAGAGAAAGAAGTTCTGAGACATGAAGCGCTGGAGCAGAAAGAGAGAGTGACGCACCTGGAGAAGACTGAGAGGCAGCTGGAGATGGACAACGAAAGACTGGCCTTTAAGGTACGGGACCTTCCGTGTTCGAACTCCAGTGGGTAATGGAATAGTACATACCTGGTGGTGCAGAGCCCACCTTAAACTGTAGGTCCCCTATAGCCTGTTTGGGACGTATAGTAGCTTGAAGACATACCAGAGATATCTAATTCCTCGCGCGGGTGCTCCCCATGGCTATACAACACACAGCAGGGATTGAGCTGAATAAATTCTCCCAGGGAGTGATGATGGCCATGGTGTGGAAAACCTGCAGAGGGATTGCTTTGTTCGGGAGTGATCAGCTATGAGATCATCACCACACGAACGGTACAATACATCTTATAGGGAGCAGTGCTTAAGGCTTTTCTAAATAGACCACTCACCCCCGAAATAGGACAAACTTGACCCTTTTAAAGCTAAAAATAAGGAGACTTTGAACCTCATTGATAGGCGATTTGTTTTCGTCTCTATTTGTGATGTAGGGATAATGTGTGCGCGCCCTAACAGCTAACCAGTAACGTTACTATTGCACTAGTTGTCTGAAGCTCTCGCCGAGCTGGAGGAGAGGGAGTCTCAGTTAAAACAAATAGGTTTGTTTTCACAAATAACAGCATGAGCATGTGCTTCATCCTTAAGACCGAACATACATTAGCTATTTGTTACGTTTTTTTCTGCACACTTTACGAGGAAACTATTGGATATTTAAATGTTCTCAAATATAATTTGTATTTTTAATTAACAGGCTGTGTTGTGATTTTATGATCGAGTAATTTTTGTCACAAAAAATTGTCCGAAAGTGACTTGACAGTCTGTTGATTTCGGCCTTTAAAAAGTCATAGCTGAAGGTAAAACTGTTAGGTTGTTTTAACGTATAAACAGCATGAGCATGCGCGTTATCCTTAACTGACAGTTAAGTGTCTGTTAGTTGGAGTATTCACTGACAGATAAGCGAAAGTGCCAGTGTGGTGTTTATTTATGTTTGCCTCCCACCAAAACAAATCACTGTTTTCAAATAGTCTAAGGCTGGATTTCACCACTTCTTATAGTGTACTATAGTGTCTCCTATCGAACAGATTACCTTATCGTAGGTATTGCAAGGAAACAAGTGCTGTCCCAAAATATACGCCACGTTTTGGTGGAAAAAATGATCGCACAACACAACTAATTCCACTGTTTATTCTATGTCTTGTAGATATTGAGACACGTAGCGGGATGCAGACGAGTGTATCGATGGTCTGGCCTCGCAGGGAATCGCCCAGTCCGCCACCAGGGCGGCGGCGTCAATCTGCGGGCGATACGCTGGATGGACCACGCCGCCCTCCCTCACCACCATGCCCACTGCCGCCCCGAAGGCGGCACAACGACTCTCTCAAGGTAACACGCAGTTGAAGAAACCAATCCCTGTGCAGTTTTTCCACATCATGGCCATGATCACTTGCTGGGAGAATTTATTCAGTTCAATCCCTGGTGTGTGTCCCAGGCCAGGAGTATGCAAGTTCGAGTCCCAGCGGGCCGAGATTTTTTTCCTCCTAGATTGTAGATTTATCTCGGGTTGTGGGTAATGGAACAGTGGTTAGGAGCCCCATCAAGGTCTGTCTGGGACTTGGGGGCTTGAACATGCAGAGGTAACTTAGTTCCTCTCGGGAGTGCTCCCCATGGCTATACACACATCAGGGATTGAACTGAATAAATTCTCCCAGGGAGTGATGATGGCCATGGTGTGGACAAACTGCAGAGGGATTATTGTTAGTCTCTGTGGAATGACAAGATGAATAAACGTTTGGTTGGTGTATAACATTGGCGATAATGATTTCAGGCTTTCCCGCTAGGGTCGTGGCACGCAGACAGCCCCAGTAGCCGTATGGAATCTCAGGACGAGCTGGATATTGACTTGGTGCCAATTCAGTCAGGATCACTACCTCGGTCTGTGTCTATTGCGGATCGAGACCTCCACCGCTCCCATAGCTATGGGTATGTATCTTCTTCAGAATCACTACCTTTCTCTCTGTCTACAGAAAATCTCCATAGCTCAGTAGCCTACCACTGCACTAATCCTATTATTTTTATAGGGCGGATTCCACGCCCCCGAGCTTGATGCTGAGCGAAGCGGCGAGTGAGCGGCTGCAGCTACGCCTGGACGCGCAGGTCCATGCGTCCCGTGCTGAACTCGCCAGGCTGCAGGAGGCGAGAGACGCCAAGCGAGGCTATTCCGACGCTGACACTCTCAAGCAGCATCTTGCTGACGCGGTCGAGAAGTACAATGCGCTTGTCGTCCGTCACGTCCAGCTCAAAGCCAGGCGAAAAGCTCAGGTAGTGTACCGTGTACCCTAGTTACTACCTCTCTGATTAATGCTGCGCACACAGTGCTGTATGTTAACGTTTTTCTTAATATAATATGCATTTTTAATGTCAGAAACTATATCAATAGCTTTCTCAGAGAAATCCTTTCTTTACTTACTGCAAAAAACATACACAACAAAAACCCTTGCCGTTTTGGGTCCACTTTTAGGGGTCTAAAGTAGACTTTAGCCCCCGATTACATACAAATTGTATCATAACTGCTGCGACTACCTTCCTCTATGCGGCGATGTGTTGTTGTTGTTGGGTCAGTCCGTTGAAAATGGCGGCTGAGGTAAAGTGGAATGGAAATGACCCCTATATTAATAGAAAATGTGGAGGAGTACGAATTTCTATATAACGATAAATTGAAAGAATATAGCAGAAATTATTTAACCTAAAACGGTTCAAAAAAGGGTCCTAAAAATCTACGGAATTTTATTTTTTTACCATGTCAAGTTGGCATCACTGCTAAATATGATCATGTTTTTATTGTGAAGTGTATTACAGTTTTTCTAAAATTTTATGATACTAAAAAAATAGGATCATATATTTTTTGTAAGGTGTAATCGGGCCCTTAGGAACAAGTGTAAGCCACCCTAAAAATTCTATAAATTATCAGTCCATTTTTTTACTGCCTTGCATTAAATATTTAAGGTCATTGAGAATTAAGATGGGATTTGTTTTTTTTAGGTATGTGAACTGAAGGCCCGTCTTGACGTGGAGACGAGTGCGCTCCAGGTACAGGCACACAGTCTGCAGGCGCAGCTGACCAATCAGAAGCTGTTATTGAGGGGGGAGGAGGGGCTGCGCAGGCGCATTGAAGGTGACTACAGGAAAGCGCTGGATGAAAAACGCTCCTTAATGGTCAAGTAAGCATCCTATTGTTGAAAATATTGTTGTTTACGTTTTTTTTCGACCATTTTTTGTGGTGATTTTACGAATGGTTAATTTTGGACAAATTTTTTAATGACAAGTTCCTATCACTTGATCGAAAAGACACAACATAGCTACTTAATTTCTGCCGTTAGAAAGACATACTATATATCGGAACATTTAAATGTCCAACAGGGTTCTCAGCTGGTCGGAAAAAATGTAAACAGTAGAAAATGTGTATTTAGCCTTAAGGCTTGAGGCTGTTTGTTGATATTTTTCCCGTCCTAAGCCTACCCAAGTTAGATGGATACCTGGCTGGGGGAAAACTAGATTGTGGGCAAAATCAACCCCCCCCCCCCCCCCCCCCCCTGTGTCCCTCTAGGCCCTGACCCTCCTAGGGTTGTAGCACCATGTTTTATCCCACTTCATTTCTTTTTCTTTTTCCAGCTTGATGTCAATGGAGAACAACGTCCGTGAGAAGCAGCGTGAGCTATCGGTCGTCCACAAAAAGGTGTCAATGCTGGAGAAGTCCAACGCGGAGCTGCTGACAAGGGTCCTGAACGTTAAGTACTCCCACCCTTCTCACCCCTCTAGGTCACGTTCCCTCACCCGTATGGAGGGGATGTTTACTGATCTAGGCGCCGTATAAGAATTTACTGATGTAGGCAACGTCTAAGGGACAAATTACATACTCATTTATTGGTTATGTTATGTTACCAAGAAAAATGTTAACAATTTGAAATACGATGTAAAATTTTTGAAGTCAAGTTATCATATGTTTAGCTTGTGATATGCAAGGGAACAAGTCAAATAAGTGCAGTTGTTATAAGCTAAATATACGATAACATAAATTGGATCCAGCCTAAAGTAGTTAGATGTGCCAGCCAATGAGTGTGTAGTCTGCCTCTGACGTGAATTTCGTGTTTGTTTCGTTCTGCTGAGTAAGGCGACATGGGAGAGGTTATCGAAAACGAAGTAATTTTTCTCGTATTATCGTAGAAATTAATCTACTTATTAAAATAAAAACAGAGCACATCCTTAGTCAATTCTTTTAGGAACAATAAGTATGTAAAAACTTTTTGCAGTGACTTCTGATTACCTCACAGTCACTGGGTTTGTTGATGTTGCGTAATTCAAACACTGTCAAGTAACCATTTTAATAAGTTTTTGTTTACTGTACAAAACTGACTAAGGATTTACAATGTTTTTATGTCAATAAGGAGGTTAGTTTCTATGATAACGTGAGAAAAAGTGCTTTGTTTTGGTTCTGGCGAACATAAACATAACCTCTCTCATATCATCTTAAGGGGATAGCTAATATTCCGGTTTCTTCGACAGCTGGTCTGTTGGTAGTCCCATATAAGAAAGCTACCTAGCTACCGTTTACCGGATACTTCAAACTTACAGTGTGATGAACTTATTTTCAGTTGGGTAATAAGCATTTATCTTGCTTCTTGGGTACTGAGTTTAAGGTGGAAGTATACCCTGGGCGTGAACGAAACTAGGTTTCTCGGACTAATTACGTCACACGATGTAAATTCCTCTTAAAGCATTTGTGAGGTTGTATGGTGACGGTAGCATTGTTATTGTGCCAAAATTGGTGCCAATATGTTTCCATTTTGATTTGGGTAACTGCAATTCGATAATGTGTAAGTACAAACACTGGTTGGTGAGACAGAACATGTGAGATGATCTCACTAGTGAGATAGAGGATATAATTGGTTCTGTCTCACATGCGAAATTATCTCACCACCCTGGAAAAAATCGGGCCTGGAACTTTCTTTGATTGTATTGTGGATGATTTGGGACTGTACCTCCGTACCTTAGCCACCGACATACCTTCAAACTGATTTATAATCTGGGGGCTGGCGTACTGTTGACGTACCGTTAAGTCTTGACGGTGGGTTTTAGGTAGATTTTGAATCTATACTTACTCAAAAAGAGCGTGGTAGGGGCTGGTCAACTAGGACCCCTCTATCCCTGCCAACAAAAAAAAAAAAAAAAAAAAAAAACTAGCTCGTATCTCAGGCGGGTAAGAAAGTACGAGTTGCGTAAACTTCAGTAAAAGAAGTAAAAAAGGTGCTTACCACTCGTCTGCCACACTCATACCATGGTTGAGCATCCCTGCTGGTGTATTCCCTTTCTCGAAAGCCAGCAAACCCACTCAACTAACACCTTCAAAATTTATTGTAAGAAGATAAGACATGCCATGATGCAATATATGGAGAACAGTTCTTCTTACAATAAATTTTGAAGGTGTTAGTTGAGTGGGTTTGCTGGCGTTCGAGAAAGGGAATACACCTGCTGATACCCCTCCAGCAGGTGTATTCCCTTTCTCGAACGCCAGCAAACCCACCCAACTAACACCTTCAATATTTATTGTAAGAAGAACTGTTCTCCGTATATTGCATGTTGGCGTGCCTTATCTTCTTACAATAAATTTTGAAGGTGTTAGTTGTTTGGGTTTGCTGGCGTTCGAGAAAGGGAATACACCTCAATGATATACGCAGTCATCTCAGGTCCTACTCCCATCCTGTCCAACGCCCAACCAATGACACCCTGCGGCACCGTGTCAAATGCCTTGCGCAGATCTAGAGAAATTACATGATGTTCTTTGATCTTTTCCCCTTTCGATTGAATGGATGACTCTAGCGCGAGGCAGCAGTGCCGTCGGTCTCCACAAAACCCCTCTGAGCACTCTCCCGACCCGACGGGCAAGTAGCCGGTGAAATACTCTTAAGACAGTGGATGACAAGCTGATGAGACGCCAGTTTTCCACCTTACTCAAGTCTCCCTTTTTCGGGATTAGAATGGTTTTGGCTACTTTGAACCTTTGTGGGGGCCATGTTTATTTATATGAACTAGACTTGGATGATTTGGAATTGACTTTTATTACATGTCGATCTGACCATCGTGAAAGACCAGACAAGACTATCTATATGTTGTTATGCTTCTCATGGAGGCCGCATTTAAATATATCCAACAATAGTTTCTCGTATGTTTCCCAATTCACACGAGGCACTGCGATTGTGCAGTTTTGCCATGAACTCTTCTAATGACTCGTCTGCCTTCCGTTTTCTTGTGGAAAATGCATGCCTTTCCGGCGCTAAATTCTTTTTCGGTAGGAGAAATTCTTCGAATCTTTTGACAAGATCCACGTACCTTATTGCGTCTATGTCGACGTTGAAGCTGTTCAGCAGGTGTATTCCCTTTCTCGAACGCCAGCAAACCCACCCAACTAACACATTCAAAATTTATTGTAGGAAGACTGTTCTCCGTATATTGCATGATGGCGTGCCTTATCTTCTTACAATAAATTTTGAAGGTGTTAGTTGGGTGGGTTTGCTCGCGTTCGAGAAAGGGAATACACCTACAGGATTGGGAATGCTTGCGCTCCAAGGTAGTGCAGGAATACTGTTACGATTTCATCTTCTTCCTGTTCCGCAGCTTCTTAACCCTCGTCTTCACTCCGTGCCGACTTAGGTCCTTAATTATTTTTAGGCGGTACCTGATGATATCCTCTTGATGCTGACTCCGTAGACCTACCCTCGCGGTTGTTCGACGTGCAGGGGTTTGTATATCTTTATGCGGTCTCTCATCTCTCATATACCAATCGATCGTTCTTTCTAGCGTCTTTAGTCTGAGGTTAATAGGGCGGAAAGACTTAGCCGTCGTATAGTCCGTTTTCCCTGGCTTAGGTATTAACACCACCTTTACTGTCCTCCAACCCATAGGTATGTAGCCATGCCATAATCCAGACATCCGCGGAACAGCGTCGTGAGATGATGGTATAATTTAAGAAGTGAACCCCCTCAATTCACTTTTTATTATCCTCCGCTCCTTTTTAACCCTTATCTTCACTCCGTGCCGAATTAGGTCCTTAATTTTTAGGCGGTACCTGATTATATCATCTACCGTCCACCGTCTAAATTTGACAGAACAGTCTCGGAGAAGGATGACGGGAGACTCTGAAACGAAAGAAAAAGGATTGGTAAAAACACTAAAATTCCTGCTGACTTCTTGCACCTAACTATTTAAAATCATTTTCCATCTCCGCCCATCCAATCTTTCCTAACTGTGCCAACCATAAGGAGCAGTTATGGTGCTAAGTGGAAACAAGGGCTGCAGACATGGCTCTTCATTGTTCACTTCAACTTCATCGAAGATGTTGATTTGCAAGCCGATGGGTAAAGCCATCTAGACCAGTAAGCAGTTAATTCCCCCCTTGAATAAAAGTATAGGTGTGAATAAATAGGGAAATGTATTTCTGTAACCAGCCAATGGGGAAATTTCCAAAAACCATAAAAAGATCTACACAGTTCTTACATCGTCATTCAAGGCGGCTGCCTGCAAAGCACACAGCGCACCCACCAACTATCGTCTTTCAAGGCGGCTGCCTCGAGTGAGCATAGTGCACCCACCAACTATCGTCTTTCAAGGCGGCTGCCTCGAGTGAGCATAGTGCACCCACCAACTATCGTCTTTCAAGGCGGCTGCCTCGAGTGAGCATAGTGCACCCACCAACTATCGTCTTTCAAGGCGGCTGCCTCGAGTGAGCATAGTGCACCCACCAACTATCGTCTTTCAAGGCGGCTGCCTCAAGTGAGCATAGCGCACCCACCAACTATCGCCTTTCAAGTTTGTTCCTTTAATGTGTCATGAAATGAACCACAGTTTTACCTGCAGCATCCCTGACATTTTGTTCCTTAATCTGGAGGTTAGCCAGTTTCATAGCCAATAATTCCAGCTCCTCGGCATAAGCTGTTAGCTCCAGCTTTCCTTGCCGAAGAGTAGATAGTTTATTATGGAGAGTTTCCATGGTTTCTTTTGTGCCACACTTGGCCAATAAGGCAGTTTTGAGATCTCCAAAACTATAAATGGCAGATACATCACCTAAACGAGTTTTTGCTTTTCCCTGAATTCTGTTCTTACACACAAATGAGAGCAATCCTAGTTTACCCTCAGCGGGCAAAGTGTCATGATAGGACTCGACTATGTCCAGAAAGTCGCGCAAAGCTACCGCATCCCCTTCTTCAGAAAGGATGGGCAGCTTTAACCCGGTGACAAAAGAAAATGCCATTTCGAAATTTTCGGGATTCAAATCGTTGGAATCAGAATTATTGTTCCTAGGTAGCGGAACTACGGTGTCGGAATCGGAAACAGAACCAGAAAGCTCCTCTGGGGTTGAACTTAGGGATGTTTCATCCGTCCAAATGGCCTCGTGGCTTTCGAGTAAGGTGAGAAAAATCACCCGTAGGTCTTTAATTTTCCGTTTAGTTTCCAAGCATTGCTCAGCGTACTCCCTGTCACTGATATCTGTTAAGCTGATGCTATTCACAATACTTAAAATTTCGGCCAATTCAGCTCTCTTTGCGTCGACAGTGTCCTGCAAATAGGGTTGGTTTAACTTTTTCCTCGCATTACTACACAGGACAGTCAATTGTTTCTCCAAGCCTTGGAGCCTACTTAGCCTACTCATGAAAATAAGGTTAAAAGCTTAGCTGGTGCAGGCAGGGTAGAGCTGCGCTGGAACTGGGGGTAGAGTGAAGGTACCGCGAAGCTTCAAGTCTGGTTGTTGGTTGTCCCACTCTTGAGAGGGTTGTTTGGGGCACCAGGCCGGCAGAGAACCCACGCCCAAAACTCGAACGACTACTGCGATGGTCACACCCGGAGGTCGGCCAGGTCTTGTCGGCTGCGGACAATTTCACGCCGGACCGTTGACGATACGGCCCGCTTACAAGCCCATAAAACGCCATATAATAACAGCCAGAATGAGGACAACTAAAAAGGCCGCTGCGACAGAAAGGCCAAAATGTTCGGGATGGGAGACACCCTCGATGTGTCCATTACTCACTTGCCCCGTCTGAGCGATTATAACTTCCTCCTTTTTGGACTAGGAGGAGCCCATTTCGCACGCACGTTACTCACGACAGTATGAACACAAAAGAACACAATAAACAATTTGAAATAGGTCCATGGAAATGAAGTCACTTTGTCACGGTCGCCATGTGGTGTTCTCGGTAACGTGGGAGGATTAGGTAGGTGTTCACTCGTCAAGCGTGCATGATTAACTCCGTATATTGATATACTCCTCAGCACTAGCTGAGTCTAGGTACTAGTCTAGGTGCCGTACCGCCACAAGGGCATAAGATGACATTATGGACATGCAGGCTGTGCTGTGGGGGGTTCTGATCCCCAGCCCGCATTATACCAAGACTGTGTAAACACATTTGTACACTGGGTGTCAGAACCAAAAACAAAAACTTCCGTGCAGGAAAACGATGTTCCCGCCTACTCACACTCCGTCGTTCTTGAAACCAACTTTTTCTTTGCAAAACGGTATGTTTATTTGATTCCTCAGGCAGCATCGTGCATGTGGCGAGAGGCGCTACCAGGGACATAGCTAGAGCGCAGTACATGATTGCGGGGCACTGCTTCCCGCATCCCGAATCAGAATCGGTTACGAGTGGAACAACGGAGAAGCTGTTTCCCCTTATAGGATTGTGTTGACGATCTCTGTCGTCCACACATGACGAGAGGCAGTCTTTGAGCATCTGTGAGCAAGGAACGGCAGTCGAAGTTTGCAAGCAAGAGTAATCCTCAACCTGCCAAGTGAAACTTTCCTCTCCTCTTTCCGGCGATGAGACAACTTAGAGTCGTTAAGAACGTTTGACGAGTTACACTTGTGTATCTACACATTGCAAAGGACGATTACAGCTCCCAGTTTATTTGTCTGGGATTTTCAATATGCTTAGCTAATAAGTGAGCGTTCGATTTTCTGCAACAATCTTCAAAGAATTTGGTAAACTTAAAGTAAAATAAAAACTTACCAAGGGCTAGAACGTACTTATGTCAGTGCAAATAGGAATGAATTTCCTTTACGCTGTCAGTTTTATACTTCGACGTTTATTCTAAAAAGATTGGATCACTTGTATGATTTTTGAGTGTTACTTTTCTTCAGGGTCTTCTATACGAAACCCATGCACATTCCCGTAAAAACCTATTTGAAGTTTGCTACGGTATTCTGTAGACTTTATAATTATTTGCTTCCTAAGCCATTAATTGAAATTAGAAATAACCATTTCACAAGCGATAATTGGAAGATCCGCCAGATTCGTCTGTTGTTTGAATTCCAATGTTTAATCCAAAATTTCACGATGAACAGTGCATAAATTACAAAAACTAATTAAGCTTTTCATAATCAGTAAATCTGTTCAAAATATCAATAATCACCACCATCTTTCTTTTGGGCTCATATCCAACATACTGAAGTCGATCATCTCGTTGAGCGTTCCTTTGTAGAATCTACATGGTAGTGGGTGGTCTTTTTAAACCATTTTTTTTAATCTCAGCGACCTTTTCCTTGTAGTTCTTGTTCAGGTTTTTCTCTTGACTTTTTCAATTAGCCCGAAGTCCGATCGCATTCCATGAATGAGTGGCTTGTTATAAACTAAACATACAATAGCTATTTTCATAAATGTCACCGCACCCCACCTCTTCCGGTTTTCTTCCTGCTGTCAGTGTTCTTTCTGTACGTTTTCAAAAGGTTCCTCCATTTAACCTGAGACTCGGTCACCGACCGCCCCACCATAGCACTGATGTCAGCCCAAACTTTCGTCGATTTAAACCTTTTATTTTTCAGTTTAGGCAGGTTCTCCCTCATCGCCTCAATTAGGCACTTGGTGTCACTCACCGACCAACTCTTTGACTCGAAATGCGTGTCGTCCGGGGGGGGCCCTGTTCAAAAACTGTCGCCAGGACATCTTGCTCCTGCTCCTGCTCTTCAGTAGACGCTGCCTCACTTGGGTCCTCTTCCCACACGCTTCCCGCTCTAGACCCTCCACTGCTGGAGCTTGTACTTGCGATGCAGTCGATGTGCTCCATCATGTGACATGTGGCCCCCTATTTTCGTTTTTTCTACAAACTGATTGCACACTGGGCACTTCGTAATTATCTGTAACAGATAAAAATTCAGTAGTCCGTTAGAGTTGGAAAAAGAACTCAATATTGATGGACGACAATTTTGTCACTAAAGCGAACACGCCGAGGAGGCGGAAGAACACTGCAGGTAGGTGGAGGTATTGTAGGGTTGAAAGGCACTACCTCGCCTTGTTCAGCCAGGGTGGCATTTACGCGGATACGGAGTCGTTGGAAAGGAGAAAAAAGAACTAAGTCCATGAGGGCAGAAATAAGAGGAGGAACGGCTCGCAAGTAGGAAGGCGGAGGCGAAAGGAAGAAAGGAGGGGGTTGCGAGACGTCAGGAAGGATAAGAGGAGGGGGAATGTCCAGCGGACGAAGGGAAGGAGGAGGCAGGAGAGAAGGTGAACTTTAAGGTGGGAGATAGCGGAACGCCTCATCAGCCACGGACAATCCCAACGGGGAGACCGCTGAGGAGAGAGGAGGATGCCCCCTAGGGCGGAGAGCCGGGGGACATGTAATGTAATGACAGTACGAACGAAAGTGTCAAATGGTGCCACATGAGCGACCCTGGGCCACAATCCTGGGTATACAATCGACAATGCCCCTACTTTTGCCCAGAAGAGGGCATTTAACCTCAATCACAGTGTCGGGCCAAATGATGCCATCAGGGCTGCACCCAATCCACGGGAGCTTCGTCTTGACGATCAGCCCGACGTCTTCTATCGTCTTGCCCAAATGCTCTGCCAGGACTGACTTCGCAGGTCCCTCCCACTTCAAGCCGTGAAAAGTTGATAGATTTCCGGTGAATGATGACAGAAGGGTCGACGCCAGCTTCTTTGCCCAGTCGGGCTCCTTGTTTGCAGCGTATGTACTTAATCCGTACGCATTCGAAGCAGTAATTCGCGCCTTTCTAGCGAAAATCCACTCTTCGCTCCCCTGGGCGCAAAATAACAGCCTCTTGGCCTGCTCTTCATCTATAACTACATTTGTAAAATAAAATGGGATCAGCTCATAATGCACCGACATTTTGAAGATTTCATCCTCCAACACTGGCACCACTTCAAGTAGAACTGACACTAGAGAGTGTTTGAACAGCTCCTCGGGGTTGTAAATATCCTCCGCTTCATCCTGCCGCATATTGATATGTAAGCATGCCTCGCTTTCGGGCATACCTGAAAAGAAATACGCATAATAGTTAGGTAATTGACAGGCTTTTTGGCCATAACTCCCTTAATATTGCAAATAATGAAACGTAGTTTTCTCTGAGGGTCGTCTAACAGTACTACCTACAACTTTTCTTAGTAACGTTTTTTGATCCCACCCTTAATGGTTGAGTAAGGGTGGAAAAAGAGGGTTTTGCGCACAAAAAAATTCATAACTTGTGTCCTAGGGGTGTTATCGAGTTCTTTTGTTTTGTAATGCATTTGCCTCAATATTACCTACAACTTTTGTCTGAAAAAGTTATTCGTCCGACGCACCGTTTAGGCAGGGGGTGGGGGGTTGAATTTTCAAAACGTCATAACTCACTTATTTGGTGAGATATTGAGTTTATTCTTTTTGCAATGAGTTTATATTAATAATATCTACAACTTTTGTCTGAAAAAGTTTTTTGTAAAATCACTTTCATTTTCTTGTTAAGGGGGGGGGGGGGGGTGAAATTTCAAAACTCAATTTCTCCGTTGTTATTGTAGAGAATGCATTTGGGTCAATTGAAAATCTTCTTAACCGTCTTTCTCAATGATTTTAGACTGCTTTTAGTGGATGGAAGTAATCATCGAAATCTACCTACGCCTTTCGGGGCTGCCGAAAGGGATTTTTTATTTTCCTCCGCTCCTTCTTCACCCTCATCTTCACTCCGTGCCGAGTTAGGTCCGTAATTTTTAGGCGGTACCTGACGATATCCTCTTCTGTCCACCGTGTTAATTTGACTGTACAGTCTCGAAGTATGATGACAAGAAACTCTGAAACAAAAGAAAAAAGGATTGGTAAAAACTTAAGTAAAGTGACACAAACAAATATTCCTGCTTGCCCGGGGTTAGAGACATTGAGATATAGCTCTTTGAAATGAAAACGCACCAATTTTCGCGTGAAATTCAGAAGAATTGCATTTAGTGACACTTTTCTTGGCGACTTTGGACAAAGTCTGAAAGGCGTCGTCAAGTGTGGTCTCCTGAAAAAAGCGACCGGCTTATTTTTCAGACACTTGTTTGCAATCAGGAAGCCACGGGCCACGTCTCCATGAAAGTCTATCAGGGTGTTGTTTACCTGATGGCAGAAAAGGAGACATAATATGAAGAAGCTCCTTCGATATCGAGAAACGCATAAAGTGCGAATTCTTTGTGCTTCATGGTAGTTTAAGTCGTATTGATGGTGTAATGCTGACTGGTACAGCTAGATGCTAGATCTGTGCGCCAAGATCTTTGTACGGTATAACTTGCTCATCGGCACTGCTGTGCTCACTTTGCCTTAGTTTACGCAGTTTATCCTCTAAATTTTTTAGAAGAGGGTGAATCTTATGACACTTGTCAGGCTCTCCACTAGTTTTCGCTTTTTCGTTATCATTGAAGTGGATGTACTTCAACAGTGATTCAAAAGTAGTAGGTGCTTCAAAAAGCTGAATGAGGAAATTAAAAAAAAAAAAAAAAAAAAAAAAAAAAAAAAAAAAAAAAAAAACCATTCACCTCTTCTTGTTCTTCTTCCGTTTTTCCATCCGACGATGCGTCGATCACCACATCGTCCTGTGGTTGCAAAAGAAAAAGTTAGGTAACATTTAACAAAAGTGATAAGAAGGAAGTAATCAGTAAAATTCAAGTACCTGCTGCGAGGTTGATAAGAGCAGTTACAAATTTGATGTCGTCTTTTTGCCTCATTACTTGGGTTAGCTCAAACAGTCTGCAATTTAGCCAAAGGTGACCTTCCACAAAAATACTCAACTCATTTACATAGCCAGGCTGGAAAACAGGGGAGTCCATGACAGGTGGCAACCGGTTGAGATCACCTACCGCTATTACTGAAATTCCCCCGAAAGGTTGATTATAATGTCGATTGATTCGGATATGTCGGTTGATTATGATATGTCGCATACGAGTATCTTCTCTAGAGAATGTCTTCGAGCCCACCATCGAGATTTCGTCAATAATTATGAGTTTTACGTTGATGGTATTTGCCAAATCATTTGGTAACTCTGCCATTTTACTACTTCGCTGCTGGATTGGTAACGAAAATGCATTGTGAACAGTGACCTTAGTCAGTTGGAGGTCCCTTAGTGGGACCACAGCATCAGTCCTGAGTGCTTGTGGTCGACTTAGTAGGAAGAAAACAAACCTTACAGGGAACTCGCCAAGGTTCCAACAGCTACAAGTAATCCTCTCTTCTCTGGTATCACACTGCAGACAACTGAAGCCTCCCACGGCGCTTTTAAAGTCCACAACATACGAACATACATCAAACTTTTTACTTTCTCGCCCGTATGTAATACATGGGCTGAGAAAGTTATGTCTTCGTGCAAAATTTCGATTTTGAGATTTTGGGTTTCCCATGATCCTGGAGGTCCCCCGAGTCCAAAAAAGTGGTTTTTAAAAAATGTCCGTCCGACGTGCGTACGTCGGACGGACATGACCTAAAAACCATTTTTTTGGTATCTAGGACCTCTGAAACGCCTTTTGCAATGAAAATCTCAAAATCGAAATTTCGCACGATAACATAACTTTCTCAGCCCATGTATTACATACGGGCGATAAAGTAAAAACTAGCTCGTATCTCAGGCGGGTAAGAAAGTGCGAGTTGCGTAAACTTCAGTAAAAGAAGTAAATTTTTTTATAATTATTATTATAATTATAATAATCTCACCGCCTTTGTGATTTGCTCACCCAACGAGTTATCCTTAAATTCAGCATCGCAAACGAGTAGACACTTCTCATCTAGAGGGACAGTGGTCACGAATTTTCTCTGAAACTCAGCAGTGCAGATGTCAGTCGTGCCTATCATGAGTGGTCTGCTGTTCTCGAACCGAGATCTCATCATCGGCTCGCAGGGGTCGCCGACCAGAGCGGGCGGAAGGTGGTCCGATGGGTTCCCTCGGTCGTCCACGTCAACTCCCTTCAATGTGTTGTAGTATAGCTGGGCCTCAGGAAAAGCATGGGCCAAAAAGCAAACACAGCCCCCTGATCCCTCAGCGATGCAGATTACTGCACCAAATTCCACTCCACGGAAGGGGTAAATGATTTCGTAGATCTTTGCCGCTGCGGTACTGATGCGACCAGCTGTGCGGGCCGCATGGCACACATCAGCAGTTTCCACAGCACTAGGGCCCTCTCCCTTCCTCAGGAGTAGTCGTTTGAACTCTTGCTGGAGCCATATACAGGGCCGCTCCCCCACTCGAGCGATCGGCCTCGACAGAGACGCCTCATTCGCAGGAACATAGTTGTCTCGAATCATCATCGGGCCTGACTCTAAAGGTTTTCTTCAAGAACTTCCGCGGCAGCGCCCCGCCGACTGGGCATCTCAGAAGATCAAGAGTCACCGTCTCTTCGTCGGGTGATTTGCCATTTAGACGGTGTAGCCATCTCAAAAGGCCTGCTCGTTTCAGGGGGGATTCCCATGAAGGTTCATAGTGGTAGCAAGCTCGGATAATCGTGGGTTTGTTTTCTAAGACATAGCCCTTTATCCCCTTGAAGAGTACATCTGAAAACCCACTCGAGCGAGTCGCTTCGCTGTGGGTCAAAATAGGAACACCCAGCAGGAAGACCATCTCTGTCTGGCGACCAGCCTGGATAAACATCTCGGCCGCAACAGCCAGTGACTTGTGACTTGGGAGTGGAGTCCACCCGGGGTTGCTGTCCATTATATCCTCGCGAAGGCGGCTGCTGGCGCTAATCAGGCCGATTACCCACGAGAAGAGATGCACGAGTCGGGTCTCCGTGACTCCATAGCCGCCGAGCCGATTCGGTACCGAGTCCTTTACGATCACGCCCAGGTTGTCATATCGACTGAGGTGTGTGCGATCATACAGTCCCCCTACGGTCCGGCCAAAGTAGTAGGAAGAGATCAGATAGAGCTCTCGTTGACGTTCCTGGCTGATGATTGTCTTGTAGATAACAATTCCTGTATCTCCTAGAGACTCCGGGGATTCTTTAAGGTCGAGCTGGTAATCGGTAATCTCTCGAGTGCAACTTTCGCAGCGGATGTGCCCTAGAAGCTCGGGAGGGGCCGGGCCGGCCGGGAGCATGTGGTCGTAGATTAGGGATTGAGTCGACTGCATGACTAGGAAGAGCGCTTGAAAGTGGAGAGTGAAGTCCCGGCCGCGGCTGTACTTTGCCATTCCCGAGGTGCTAAATTTGAAATGGGTGGCTACAGTCACTAAGTGATTAATTATCGCTCCGGCCGCTTCTTGGTCCGTCCGATACCGGCGTAGTAGATTTCCCCCATACACCTCGCCACCGGTCTGGGCAAGCTCTTCAGGAGTCATCTGCAGCCCTAACGTCCGGATCTTCTCTTCCAAGAGGAGACGTATTAGTTGGAGAAGATTGAGAGCATTCATCTTCTATGCCCAATTAAAATTATGTATGTGTTTGACAGTGGATGAAAAGTAGGGTGTTCGGTCCACTGCTTGCAGTCGTACTCTGGTCATTTTGGGACGAGTATAAGAGCCGAGATAGGGCGACCGTGCACCTCCTCGAAGAATTCTTCTGCGTCACCTTCACAATCTTCTTCGTCCATAAATTCGTCCCAATCACCTCCCGAAGAATTTGTGAGATTCTCTCTTTTTCAAGGCGGCTACGGCTTTTTGACTGCCATCTGACTCGTAGCTTTTCTTTGTCATTTACGGACGAGCTTTTTTTCTTCCCTTTAATTGGCAATATTCCACTGGTAGTGTCTTCGCTCACAATCTTCCCACCATTTGCGTTGTTTTTCATTGGTTTTTTGGTCTTCTTCTCCTCCGCTTTTTTTAGCCGCTCCAAAACTTCATTTGACGTAAGGACTTCGCCGTACGCCAGCTGTTTCAGTCTGGGAGTAACTTTCTTCTTAGGTTTATCATCGTCAGGAACGTCGAAAATTCGCGAATGCCCTGCTCAGTAGCTCAGGTACCTACTGGCCGCAGCCTGACAAAGCGGAACATCATCTTTACTTTCGTGTGGAATAATATATTGTCGTTGAAAATTTTAAGAGACTTGTTCCTAATTTTGTTCCATGAACATATTGGATCCAAGTTATGAGGCTTTTGTGTTTTTCATACATTCAGGCTGGTACATACAGCATTCGGTTTACGATGAACAGCGGTAAATTCAATTTTTCATACACTATATTCTGAATTAGGTAGCAGGTTTCCTTACCGATCAGATTCCGGGTCAATTTCTTCTCTTCTACCCGGGCCGCCTCCAGTGCTCGAGGCATATTTTCTTATATCTACCGCACGGGACTTCGCCTTGGTCTTCATATCTTTGAGGCACTGTAATAAAGTTAAAAGTGCGTTAAGAGGAAACTCTTCAATGTAGTTTAATTACATGCAATTGGAAACTGAGAAAATCGTCTATTCGCTTGTTTCGATCCGAAGACAGTTGTTATCATTTGACTATTACATCTTCTTGTGAGGCGATTTATGCTCCCAGTCAGTAGGACATATATGTTGGAACACTCAGCGTAAGGAATGACTAATCAAAAGGGTATCGGTGCCTGCTCACGTTTCCGGCCCAATAAACTATGCATTTTACCCACAATAGCTACGCCATTTGCACGAATCAATTAAAACTGAGCGTTGTACTATTGAGATTACAAGGTCTCACCTTTTCCCACTGGGGCCCATTCCGCATTGCTCCTCCAACGGAGTTGAGACGAACCGCAGCCCTCTGCCACCATTATTTTTTTTTTGGCGGCGTACCCAACTCCTACGAATCTGTCTAAGACCTGCTTATTTTCTTCAACCAATTCCAGTAGTAGATTTTTCTGGGGTCCGCTTATTCGCTGGGCAACCTGCGTGGTAACAAACTGTTTAGTTATGAATCATAATGATGCATCACAAAATGATACAAGTTTAGGTATCCAACCTAACCTCTAACCACACTTGTACTAATCTTATTTACCTTCACAACTTTTTCTTATTCTCTGCTACATTTGCAAATGTTTTATTCCATAAAAATAACTGAGTAAAATCAAGTAATAAAAGAAAACTTACCACACTAACACTCTTTCCAGGCATTTTCCCGGCGAATAATGGCTACTCCACAATGGCGCAAACTCTCCTAAACGGCATCATGTAGGTACACAAGACTTCTCCAGGATACTTTGTCTTCATGGCACTATCAGGATCAGCATCTTTTTCAGCGTAAACATCCCACAGTCATTTTTGGAAAACCCAGTGTTTTCTTTTTGCTTGTTGTGGTTCCTGTCACCTACACAAGACTTCTCCAGGATACTTTGTCTTCTTGGCACTATCAGGATCAGCATCTTTTTCAGCGTAAACTTCCCAAATAGATCGCTTGGGAATTATTGCGATAACAAAAACTACGATAGGTATAAATATTTCTATATTTTTAATATCTAGGTACCTACCTTCTTTAACTCTTTCCGCCATGCTGTCCTTAAATTATTTATTTTGATTTTTGTATCATTCACCGAACAGTCAGGTTCGACTTTGCTCCAAATATTCTTGAGTTTTTCCAATGCCAAATTTTTCTCCGTTTTATTGTGGTATTTTCCACATTTAACATCCCATAGGCAGGGGTGGGCCCGATATTCTTCAAGTAACTCCTGAACAACTTGTTTCTCCATGTTGAAAAACCAAAAACAATAACAAAGAAGCAGACGCTTTTTTATTCTACTCCCACGTACACATGCTAAAGGGGTCTATGTACAATCTGAAACTTGCCATTACACTATCCAATCTCATCCGTCAGTTGCGGTTGGAACATGGCGGAAAATAACTTCCATTCCGTTGGAAGTTCATGCGATCAAGTTGTACGATATTTCATTACACCATACAATTCGGCTGGACGTCAGTCCAGATTGTACAACCAGATTGCATGGTGTAATCCCACCTTTAGAGTCGTTAAGAACGTTTGACGAGTTATACTTATGTATCTACACATTGCAAAGGACGATTACAGCTCCCAGTTTATTTGTCTGGGATTTTCAATATGCTTAGCTAATAAGTGAGCGTTCGATTTTCTGCAACAATCTTCGAAGAATTTGGTAAACTTTAAGTGAAATAAAAACTTACCAGTTGTGCAAGGGCTATAACGTACTTATGTCAGTGCAAATAGGAATGAATTTATTTTGCGCTGTCAGTTTTGTACTTCGACATTTATTCTAAAAAGATTGGATCACTTGTATGATTTTTTAGTGTTACTTTTCTTCAGGGTCTTCTATACGCAAATTCCGCGAAAACCTATTTGAAGTTTGCTACGGTGTTCTGTAGACTATAATTATTTGCTTCCTAAGCCATTAATTGAAATTAGAAATTACCATTTCACAAGCGATAATTGGAAGATCCGCCAGATTCGTCTGTTGTTTGAAATCCAATGTTTAATCCAAAATTTCACGATGAACAGTGCATAAATTACAAAAACTAATTAAGCTTTTCATAATCAGTAAATCTGTTCAAAATATCAATAATCACCACCATCTTTCTTTTGGGCTCATATCCAACATACTGAAGTCGATCATCTCGTTGAGCGTTCCTTTGTAGAATCTACATGGTAGTGGGTGGTCTTTTTAAACCATTTTTTTTTTAAATCTCAGCGACCTTTTCCTTGTAGTTCTTGTTCAGGTTTTTCTTTTGACTTTTTCAATTAGCCCGAAGTCCGATCGCATTCCATGAATGAGTGGCTTGTCATAAACTAAACATACAATAGCTATTTTCATAAATGTCACCGCACCCCACCTCTTCCGGTTTTCTTCCTGCTGTCAGTGTTCTTTCTGTACGTTTTCAAAAGGTTCCTCCATTTAACCTGAGACTCGGTCACCGACCGCCCCACCATAGCACTGATGTCAGCCCAAACTTTCGTCGATTTAAACCTTTTATTTTTCAGTTTAGGCAGGTTCTCCCTCATCGCCTCAATTAGGCACTTGGTGTCACTCACCGACCAACTCTTTGACTCGAAATGCGTGTCGTCCGGGGGGGGCCCTGTTCAAAAACTGTCGCCAGGACATCTTGCTCCTGCTCCTGCTCTTCAATAGACGCTGCCTCACTTGGGTCCTCTTCCCACACGCTTCCCGCTCTAGACCCTCCACTGCTGGAGCTCGTACTTGCGATGCAGTCGATGTGCTCCATCATGTGGCATGTGGCCCCCTATTTTCGTTTTTTCTACAAGCTGATTGCACACTGGGTACTTCGTAATCATCTGTAACAGATAAAAATTCAGTAGTCCGTTATTATTTGTGAACACACTGGTGTAAATTTTTCCATTGACGAGGTGTTGTATTGTATACCGAATTTAAAATAAGTGTAGGCAGTGGTGTAGTAAGTAGCAGGCAGTAGCTTCGGAACCTATAAGTATTAAACTCTGAATGGTTAATGAAACAGGTTGTGATATGGCCAGTATTTGGAATCCAGCTTAGTCGTTATGTTATTACCAAATACTCAGTTATATTTCTACAAAGATTTGGACTTACCAACCTAGGTACTTAACCAAACTAGGGGAATAAAAGAAATAGGTTCCACTCAGAGGTAATGCGCGCAGTATACCTAAGCGTCACACCACGCCGCTGATTTCAGATTTTTATTTTTACCTACTAAAATAATTAAAAAAAAAACAAAAATGTGGCAGTCTAAATATTAGTAGTAATTGTATTATCAACAGCATTTCAATGTAAGCCCTAAATACAAAGAGAATTACTCATATTTAATAAAACAGTTAAAAACGCTACGAACCTTTGAGCTGGTCGACGCCATTTTGAATTTTGAGATGTGATCGATTACTCGAGGCTGCGGGAGCGCTCCCGCCGGTGACTGATAGCACTCATCGAGGTAACATTTCCGAACGCGGTTAAAAGTTATCGCGATACCATTTTCGAACGCTCCGGTAAGGGACCAGCTTCCCGCGGTGACATTTATGAAATCCGCTTATAACATGGAGGCACGAGGCACTATAGTAAACTTTATCCGACCAAAAACACTCCGTGTAAAAAAAACAGCCAAGTTTATAACCCTCCAAAAATTAGCCTAACTCAACAGCCCTTAAAAGGGTTTGATATCAAAAATGTTGGCCAAGTTCTCAACATTCCCACTATCACTCGGCCCCCAAAATTAGTGATATCACTTATTACAGGGCCAAGTCCTTGGCGCAAATCACGTAAGCGTCACAGCCGGTCATAGACACAGACTTTAAGGTTGGATGGGGGCTGCGGACCGGGGGTATTGGAAAGCAGGTATATGACAAAATATGTCGCCAACATCCTTGTGATTCGCGCCAAGGACTTGGCCCTATAATAAGTGATATCACTAATTTTGGGGGCCGAGTGATAGTGGGTATGTTGAGAACTTGGCCAACATTTTTGATATCAAACCCTTTTAAGGGCTGTTGAGTTAGGCTAATTTTTGGAGGGTTATAAACTTGGCTGTTTTTTTTACACGGAGTGTTTTTGGTCGGATATCATATAATTTTTGTAAGGTGGTACAATAGTTTCTACCAGTAGGTAAAACATCAATTGGCTGTCGAATGGACTCAAGTTTTCTTGCCATACCTGGAAAGTACCTACCAGTACCTGAAAACCAGTTCCCTGTCAACCATACACAAATTACCAATCTCATACCTGAAATACCTGAAACGTACCTACTCATACCTGAAAATGAGTTCCCTGTCGAATCTCCACAAATTACCTTCCCATACCTGAAATGTACCTAATCGTACCTGATAACAAGTTGACTGTCGAATGGAGTCAAAATACCTTGCCATACCTGGAAAGTACCTCCCAGTACCTGAAAACCAGTTCCCTGTCAAATCTAAACAAATTATTATCCCGTACCTGAAATGTACCTACTCGTACCTGAAAGTAAGTTGCCTGACGAATCTACACAAATTACCTTCCCATCCCTGAAAATATAGTACCTTCTTGTACCTGATACCTGAAAGTAGTACGTAATCGTACCTGAAAGGAACAAGGAGACATATCCACATTTCACAACATTGTAGGTAGGTATAGGTAGGTATTTATTTTTATTGTTAGGACAAGGAGCTGGAGGCAGTATTTGTTTTGTAAATATCTGCCATAAGTTAGTACGGGAACTTTGAATCGAACCTGAACCTATAATACTGAAGGTACTTCGGGTTTGCGATTTTTCTGGGTGTCCATGGGATGGTACCTACAAGTGTGCTGAGTTTCAGCTCTATCGCACTGCTGGAACATGCTAATAATTTGTATAGGTGAGTGAGTGAGTGAGTGAGTGAGTGAGTGAGTCAGTTAGTGACCCTCAAAAACAGCTAAGTTTGGTATGTCACTGCTCAGGTACGGTTGGACGTTGAAGTTTGAAATTTCATTTAGGAGGTCCCGTGCGACCCTACTACAGGAAAAGGGTACCCACTGTTCGAGCCACGCCCCCTTGCCTCCTGTAGAGAGGCACGAAAAGTGCACAACTCTGGTTCCTGTATAACATGCTGGCAGTGCTCGAGGCTTTGTCGCGCTTTCTTTTTCTTTAAAACTTGGCTGCATGCACTGCCGTGCATGTTGATGAAGTGAACCCCCTCAATTCATTTTTTATTATCCTCCGCTCCTTCTTCACCCTCATCTTCACTCCGTGCCGAGTTAGGTCCTTACTTTTTAGGCGGTACCTGACGATATCCTCTTCTGTCCACCGTGTTAATTTGATTGTACAGTCTCGAAGTAGGATGACAAGAAACTCTGAAACAAAAGAAAAAAGGATTGGTAAAAACTTAAGTAAAGTGACACAAACAAATATTCCTGCTGACCTCTTGCCCGGGGTTAGAGACATTGAGATATAGCTCTTTGAAATGAAAACGCACCAAATTACGCGTGAAATTCAGAAGAATTTTATTTATTGTCACTTTTCTTGGCGACTTTGGACAAAGTCTGAACGGCGTCGTCAAGTGTGGTCTCCTGAAAAAAGTGACCGGCTTATTTTTAAGACACTTGTTTGCAATCAGGAAGCCACGGGCCACGTCTCCATGAAAGTCTATCAGGGTGTTGTTTACCTGATGGCAGAAAAGGAGACATAATATGAAGAAGTTCCTTCGATATCGAGAAACGCATAAAGTGCGAATTCTTTGTGCTTCATGCTAGTTTCAGTCGTATTAATAACGAGATGGTGAAATGCTGACTCAGTAGACCTGCCCTCGCGGTATGCGTGTTGTTCGACTGCAGGGGTTTGTATATCTTTATGCAGTCTCATATAACAAACGATCATTCTTTCTAGCTTCTTTAGTAAGAAAGAACTGAGGCTAATAGGGCGGAAAGACTTAGCCGTCGTATAGTCCGTTTTCCCTGGCTTAGGGATAAACACCACCTTTACTGTCCTCCAACCCATAGGTATGTACCTACCCTCATCTTCACTCTGCGGAGTTATATGTCCTTAATTTTTTGGCGGTATCTGATTATTATGTCTTCTACCGTCCAATGGGTTTGGTAAAAATTCCTGGTGACCTCTTGCCCCTAACTGCTTAAAATCATTTTCCAGCTCCAACCATCCGATCTGTCCTAACTATGCCCACCATAATGACTCTTTTTTCTTTCAAAGCGACTGCAAAACTGATAGAATGAAAAGAAATTGTCAGTAAATACTTAAAAGTTTTTGTGGACAGGAAGATCGCGTCAGAGATGTATGGCGATGCCTGCTGAGAATCCTAGACCTGCTTTTGGGCATTTGTCGGCCCCTGTATAAATTTCGAAGTCATGAATAATTCCCCTTGTCATCACTTTCACCCCTCATTTGTGGGATTTGTTTTTGTTGTCTGCTTTCCTTTGTACGGACATTCTTCCTATGCCCAGTCAGTCCCATATGGGATCTATCCCATTTTTGGGTAGAGCTAGATAATAGATCTGTGCGTCAAAATCTTTGTACGGTATAACTTGCTCACCGACACTGCTGTCAAAATCTTTGTACGGTATAACTTCTCACCGACACTGCTGTCAAAATCTTTGTACGGTATAACTTGCTCACCGACACTGCTGTGCTCACTTTGCCTTAGTTTACGCAGTTTATCCTGTAAATTTTTTAGAAGAGGGCGAATCTTATGACTTATGACACTTGTCAGGCTCTCCACTAGTTTTCGCTTTTTCGTTATCATTGAAGTGGATGTACTTCAACAGTGATTCAAAAGTAGTAAGTGCTTGAAAAAGTTGAATGAGGAAATTTTCAAAAAAAAAAAAAAAAAAAAAAAAATTGAAAACCATTCACCTCCTTGTTCTTCTTCCGTTTTTCCATTCGACGAAGCGTCGATCACCACATCGTCCTGTGGTTGCAAAAGAAAAAGTTAGGTAACATTAAACAAAAGAGATAAGAAGGAAGTATTTAGTAAAATTCAAGTGCCTGCTGCGAGGTTGTTTAGAGCAGTTATAAATTTGATGTCGTCTTTTTGCCTGATTACTTGGGTTAGCTCAAACAGTCTGAAATTTAGCCAAAAGTGATCTTCCACCAAAATACTCAACTCATTTACATTGGCAGGCTGGAAAACGGGGGAGTCCATGACAGGTGGCAACTGGTTGAGATCGCCTACCACTATTCCCTAAATTCCCCCGAAAGGTTGATTATAATGTCGATTGATTCGGATATATCGGATATGTCGGTTGATTATGATATGTCGCATACGAGCATCTTCTCTAGAGAATGTCTTCGAGCCCACCATCAAGATTTCGTCAATAATTATGAGTTTTACGTTGATGGTATTTGCCAAATCATTTGGTAACTCTGCCATTTGACCACTTCGCTGCTGGATTGGTAACGAAAATGCATTGTGAACAGTGACCTTAGTCAGTTGGAGATCCCTTAGTGGGTCCACAGCATCAGTCCTGAGTGCATGTGGTGGACTTAGTAGAAAGAATACAAACCTTACAGGGAACTCGCCAAGGTTCCAACAGCTACAAGTAATCCTCTCTTTTCTAGTAACACGCTGCAGACTTCGGAATTATTTCTATGATTTGACAGTCGTCATCATTAGAGTCAACCTCAGCTTGAATATTAACCCCCCCATCGCGCTTTTAAAGTCCACAACATACGAACATACACAAAACACTTTTTGAAAATGTAGTGTTAACAGTGTCCTTATGCAGTTGGAGATCCCTAGTGGGACCACAGCATGAGTCCTGCCCGAGTCATAAAAGAGTGAGATGGACTAGTACTTAGTAGGAAGAATACACACCTCACAGGGAACTCGCCAAGGTCCCAACAGCTACAAGTAATCCTCTCTTCTCTGGTATCTTACTGCAGGCTTCAGAATTATTTGTATGATTTGACAGTCATCAGAGTCAACCTCAGCCTGAATATTAACCCCCTCCCCCCCCCCCCCCCCCCCCCATCGCGCTTTTAAAGTCCAGAACATACGAGCATACACAAAACACTTTTTGAAAATGTAGTGCTTACAGTGTTCTTAGGCAGTTGGCGATCCCTTAGTGGGACCACAGCATCAGAAGTAATCCTCTCTTCTCTGGTATCACACTGCAGACAACTGAAGCCTCCCACGGCGCTTTTAAAGTCCACAACATACGAACATACATCAAACTTTTTTTTGAAGTTTTTCCTCAGTCGTATATATTTATATATTTAAATCAGTTGTCAATGGTAACTGGCTGCTGCAACTGGCCCTGCATGTCTTGTTAACTGTTCTCGTTTTAGTCCAAATTCTAATGCAGTGGCGACCGTCCGTGAAAGTAGTTGTGCTGCTGTTTTTACTTTTTGTCTTTTGTTTCCTTCTACCGTCAGGTGAGCAGGCGTCAGTTAGTGAGCAATTTTAAAAGTCCCATTGTCCACCTTCATCAAGTCATGTATTGGGCTTGGTCCAATGGTGTTCTCGTTAAGTACAAAGCCACTGTCCAGAAAGTTATTTCTAATACATTTCAGTATGTGTGGTGTAGTGGACTTCCAAGGCAGTGGGAATAATTCTGGCATCAGTGCCATCCTCCACCCTGGAAGCCCTCAAAGTGCTCATCGGCTGCTCAGGTGAGCGAGTGGGTTGTGGTTCGGCCCTCGGCATTATTCCCGCATCAATCTACTCCTAATCTGCGGTTCTACCAGGAGAGGTCAAAGAACTAAGCTCTGAATTTTTGTAAGCAGAACAAGATTTTTTTATATTACAACAGAATGATGGTACCTGATGTCCGAAGACATCAAAATTGCTCCGCGCTCGTCATCGCGATTTCCTGAGGTTCTCCGACCTGCTTGAGGACAATCGGGTCGTCGGCTACAGTGGCAATCAAGGTCTTTCCTAGTCCACCTTCTTCCACGGAGACCCCCAGAGTGGAAAGCACCAGAGCGGGCTGAGAGCATTCCTTGGGAGGTGTTGGAACAAGTTCCAGCGATAGTTGAGGAACCTCAGTCCTATCAGGTCTGTTCTTGGAGGGTTCGGACGGGTCTGCCCTGTGTTCTTGGTCCGAGGCTGTTAGGCTGCCTTGTTGCTTCCTCCGAAGGCGTCTCTCCTTCCAGGTTTCCGTTCCGAACTCGTCAGTAAGAGAATTGATGGCCTTCTTACCGATCTGGTCTAACTTCTCAGTCATATAATCCACATCATCGCCACAAGTATCAGTGGCTACCTTCTTTGTGCGCTGTTTCGTTTTCTGGGCGGTGTCCCGCTCCAGCCTGCATAATACGTCTGCTTTTGCAGGTGTGACCGTCTTCTTTTTTATCCGCATGTGCCCCGGATCAGTGGGTTGGCCTGGGGTTTCGGCCCCCTGACCAGTCGGGCCCCTCCTCACCGCCGTCTCCTTGAAAAAACTAGAAAGGTCCATATTTGTTCCCACGAGTAATGAGGCTAAAAATGGGGACCACCCGTGCGTAAGCCTCAAAGCCCGGGCTAGGCTACATTACAACAGGGTTGCGCCAGGTGCCCTGAGGTTGGTTGTGTAACGATAGGCCAACGCTCCTACCATTAGTGATGCACGATGCAAGAACAAGAAATGGCATTTCTTGTTCTTGTTCTTGCACAGCAACTCTTGCTCTTGTTCTCGCAGTAGAAATCCTTTCTTGTTCTTGTTCTTGCTGCAAGACTCTTGCAATTTCTTGCATTCATTTGGAATTTTTCGGTTTGACGTAATTTATTACCTGGGTATTACCCCTGACGACCTTTTCACATGCAGTCGACAGCCGTATTATCAGCAGAGTTTTCCTGGCAAAATATCGACTGCCACTCATGATTGCTACGAATGATTTAATGAATAAATAGGTCCTAAGTATTTCTTCGAATCCTACCTAAAAACATAATATCTTGGACAAAGGCAAGATATTGATAGATAATAAGTGTATAATTATAATAATGACAGAAACATAAGTAACCCAAAAGAACAATATTAATGCTGAAAACACAAGAAGCAAAAGGGTTATAAATGCTTCAAAAGAAATCGATTTTACTCAGACTCAGTTGAAATTCTTCGCCCAAGAATTAACGCATAGTAGCCAGCGCGCTGATTCATTGTTCAGGCGGCTTCTGTGTTTCCTTATTACTAAAGAGGCACGGGATAATAGCCTCTCTGCTGGGACAGATGTCGCCGAGATAGATAACAAGTCTTTAGCCATTTTCCCTAAAACTGGAAACTGCGACTGGTGCCCCCGCCACCATGCTAATATGTCTTCATTACTCGCCGCTCTTTTTTGACTGAGGTACTCTTCAAGTTCTCTCTTTGACGTTCCAGTTCCGGCCGAAGAGGAGAACGATGAGGGAAGCGAGTAGAGTCTTTCAAAATCAATCACCCCATCATCGTCGTCACTTTGAGGCATATTTTCATCCTCTGGTTCTTGTGCCTGGTACTTTTCAAACAGCATTTCGAACTCAGCTTCACTCTCAAGTTTCATTTCCGCTCCCCATGACGTGAGTGCGAATGTCTCCATTTTGTGCCTAGGATCTAGAATTAAGGTGGTGCAATAGACCCAATTCGTCTTTTTATAATGTTTCAGCATTTTGTCACGTGCAGCTTGGAAAGCTTCTATGATCTTCTCATCGATTTCATCCCGGTCAGCTTTGGTGTCTAACTGTTTCGTTGTGTTTTCAAGACTGTCAATCAGTCAATTAAAGGAGACCACAACAGTAGGAAGCGTTGCGTAGCTCTTCCCACCAAGCTTCGTAGTTAAAACTTTACAGGACTGCGTAGACGCCCTTAATAATTCGAAATTTTCTGGACATAAAAATGACGAAAATAAGTTAAATCTCGTAAGCACGCACTCTAAGAGAAATGGAACTAACCTCGGGTTTACACTTAATAATGGCAGCAGAAATGGGTCGCCCTCCGGTTATATCATGGAACCGATAAACGGCCTTCCTCGTCCACGTGGGCCCCGCCTGCTCCGGCATGTGCGAGAAGTCCTTGTGGAGGTAGTGGATGTCCTCCTTCCAGACGGTGCTACGATAGCCTTTGTCCACGTCACGGGTTCCTCAATCTGGAGTCCTTGTGGAGGTAGTGAATGTCCTCCTTCCAGACGGTGCTACGATAACCTGTGTCCACGTAGTAGCACCGCATATAATCCTGAGTCACGGGTTCCTCAATCTGGAGTCCTTGTGGAGGTAGTGAATGTCCTCCTTCCAGACGGTGCTACGATAGCCTGTGTCCACGTAGTAGCACCGCATATAATCCTGAGTCACGGGTTCCTCAATCTGGAGTCCTTGTGGAGGTAGTGAATGTCCTCCTTCCAGACGGTGCTACGATAACCTGTGTCCACGTTGTAGCACCGCATATAATCCTGAGTCACGGGTTCCTCAATCTGGAGTCCTTGTGGAGGTAGTGAATGTCCTCCTTCCAGACGGTGCTACGATAGCCTGTGTCCACGTAGTAGCACCGCATATAATCCTGAGTCACGGGTTCCTCAATCTGGAGTCCTTGTGGAGGTAGTGAATGTCCTCCTTCCAGACGGTGCTACGATAACCTGTGTCCACGTAGTAGCACCGCATATAATCCTGAGTCACGGGTTCCTCAATCTGGAGTCCTTGTGGAGGTAGTGAATGTCCTCCTTCCAGACGGTGCTACGATAACCTGTGTCCACGTAGTAGCACCGCATATAATCCTGAGTCACGGGTTCCTCAATCTGGAGTCCTTGTGGAGGTAGTGAATGTCCTCCTTCCAGACGGTGCTACGATAACCTGTGTCCACGTAGTAGCACCGCATATAATCCTGAGTCACGGGTTCCTCAATCTGGAGTCCTTGTGGAGGTAGTGAATGTCCTCCTTCCAGACGGTGCTACGATAACCTGTGTCCACGTAGTAGCACCGCATATAATCCTGAGTCACGGGTTCCTCAATCTGGAGTCCTTGTGGAGGTAGTGAATGTCCTCCTTCCAGACGGTGCTACGATAACCTGTGTCCACGTAGTAGCACCGCATATAATCCTGAGTCACGGGTTCCTCAATCTGGAGTCCTTGTGGAGGTAGTGAATGTCCTCCTTCCAGACGGTGCTACGATAACCTGTGTCCACGTAGTAGCACCGCATATAATCCTGAGTCACGGGTTCCTCAATCTGGAGTCCTTGTGGAGGTAGTGAATGTCCTCCTTCCAGACGGTGCTACGATAACCTGTGTCCACGTAGTAGCACCGCATATAATCCTGAGTCACGGGTTCCTCAATCTGGACGCGAAGCCAGCCATCGTTGCGGTTGTAGACGGCAGCAAATACCCCACTCACAGATGCCCATTTCGGCATTATAGTCGTACCGTTGAAGCCAAGGTTATTGTAGAAGGTACTGAAAATAAAGGGTCCAATAATGGTCGCGCTTGACTTTCTCACATTTTTTGCGCTACTGAAAAACAAAAAAAAATTAAAATTGTTATGTTATTACATGTTTTTGTCAAAATTATTATTTTATCACAAAGATATTTTGCACAGCCCCAGAAAATATTTTTGGGCACATGTAGCTATACGAAGGTACCGAATTTCAAGCATACCCTCTGTTTCGGCATGTGCGGAACCGAATTGTTTATTCTTTTGTCCATAACGGCCGTAATTTTTGGAAAATCGAAATTCTGTTGTATATGAGTCTGTAGCATCTATATGAAATCACTTTCACCAATTTTCAAGATTACCTATTGCACCGTAAGTGTAGTGTGAAATCCGTCTTGACCCATCAAAAATGTGATTTTCGTTTTTTTCCACTTTTTGACTTTATTTTGCGAACATCGGCCGGAATTTTGAGTCGACTGAAAAGTTCTTCGATTCAAAATTTCTAATTCGTGTTATTAAGCACAAGACTAGAGATTTTTGTGTAATTCCGGCTAATAGTATTAACGGGGTCAAGGTTTTCACATATGGGCCAATTTTTGCCCCATCTCATAAATGATAAACATTATCCTGGAACATCTACCTGGGAACAGAACTGCGAAATTTGAAGGTTCTAACTTGATAACTGTACCACGGAACAGATTTGAGACATGTATAATATTCCAAATTTGACCTCCAGCCATGCTGCAGACGAACGTCGGACGGACATGACCTAAAAACAACTTTTTTGATATCAGGGACCTCTGAAACGCCTTTTGCAATGAAAATCTCAAAATCGAAATTTTGCACGATAACATAACTTTCTCAGCCCATGTATTATATACGGATGAGAAAGTAAAAAGTTTAAACGTTACATATACGAAATACAACTTTGGTCAGACGATTCAAACTCAAAGATTAGTCTGGTATAAGCCTCCCATCAATCGCATCCTTCCCCATTTTAATTTTCGCGGCCCACATTCGCTAAAAAGCCAATGAAATCAAAACATGAAGGTCTTGGGTTATTATCCCAGTAATATATAACTTTTTTACTTTCTCGCCCGTTTGTAATACATGAGCTGAACTTTTCTTTGCACAGAGTGCAGTGGCCCATCATAGTATTCTTCTCTCCCGTGAAAGTAAAATAGCCGACAAATTTACTGTGATTTTGATTTGATTTGATTTTATTGATCTCATTTCCTTCGATGCAGCATTTTTTCTTTTTTAATTTTGAGCCCCCCTCACTGCTTGAACAACTAGAACTAGAGTCACTCATCGTGCTCTGTTCCGAAGTGAACTGACGCAAAAGTGAGGAAACGAAGGGTACGACAATGATCGCACAGTCAGCTGATTCAACACAAATCAGGTTACACTCTGTGCGGTCCTAAGAATTGCGAAGCATACGATATCATATTCCAAGTTCGTAGGCAAGTATACCATTCTCAGAAAGAATCATCGGTTATTTTTATCATAGTGTACCTACTCTCTCATTCATTACTCTTATTAGCAGCTCTAGCCAATATAAATAATTTCAATTTCTATGTGCAAGAGTCTTGCACAAATTCTTGCAAGAGTTCTTGTTCTTGCAGATCATTTCTTGTTCTTGCAACCAAAAGTGACTCTTGTTCTTGTTCTTGCATGCAAGAAATGCAAGAACAAATGCAAGACAAGAAATTTTCGTGCATCACTACCTACCATGCATTCGCTTGCCCACAACCTGAGCGTGGAATTAGCGGGGTGATCTGGCGTGGGAAGCTGGGGACGTATCCCCAAGTTCCCACGCCTTCCGGAACCCACCGTTACAGCCAAACGGGCTCCCATCGGCCGAAAGAGGCTCGACGGGGGAGATCCGCCTTCCCGATCTCCACACTAACATTTACAGTTACATTGAAGGTATGGAGGAAACCTAGCTACGGGAGGGAGGTTGTGCAGTTAGGCTGGCTTTGACTACTCCAACTGACGATAACATAGTTGACTTGGTAAAATGTTATCGTTTTTGATACAATAATTTTGATTGACAACATATGTGATCGTGACTGGGCCCTTAGATCCTATTTGAAATGCATTGAACTGTATTTGCGGGAGTATTATAGGTAATAAAGATATTAGTTTGGTGCAGTCTTTTTTCGATATAACATTATCGATTCTCGATAAAGACCGGTAATTGCAACACCATTTCTCTCGTTCGCATTTTTTCTTCCGTGAAAGCTAAACATAGTGTCCTACTGTCAGTCATTTGTTTTGCGCTCAAATAGCACACTATGTTTAGCTTTTAGAGCAGCCATGGAAAATGGCGCTGTTGCAAATACCAGTACGGTAACATAACATGTAAGACAATGTCCAAAAATTATTGATATTTTAATTCTTCAATAAATTGTGTAAAAATTACTGCTATGTTTTTCGTCTACCCTGCGTCGACCTAGGGAATGTGCGAGGAACAGTACCTACCTACCTACAAATTCTCGCAAGAAAAACTATAGGTAGGTTACCTACTCGTAAATAAGTACCTACAGAACTGAGAATCTTTTAGGATAGGTAGGTATCAGGGGAAGAGCCAGTGTAGGGGGGGGGGGGGGGGGGTATGTTCCAGAAAATCTCATTCAAGAGAAGAGGAAGTACAGGAGGTGTGAAATCGTTCCAAATTCGAAACCTGCTGATTACCTATGTACTATGTTTCACTGGTAGGTAAAAAACTTGGAAATTTTAAAATGGTGTACCTATCAGGAGAACAGCAAGGGCAGGAGTTATGAAATTTTTCTAAATTCGAAACCTCCTGATTACTATGTTTCACTGGTAGGTGTCTTGGAAATTTTAAAATGTTGTAACAGAAGAGCAGCAAGGGCAGGAGGTATTTTCACTAGATTCTGATACCTCCTGAATATTATGTTTTACTGATATACTTACCAGGAGAAGAGGAAGTGCAGGAGGTTTGAAATCGTTTCAAATTCTGGAATCCCCTAAATATTATGTTTAAGGTCGACTACACGTACTTGGTTCGCAATGCTACGTACTTCAAGCCCTACTCCGAAGTTACAGGGCGAGTGAAAGGTGTTTATTGGGGGATGTAAACCTGAGACTCTTTGTCGTGAGGTAGTGTTGTATTTTTGCATGAAATAGAGTAATAAGCCCACAGGAGCGGTTTTAAACAGTCAACTACCAGTCCACATGTTTTTTTGACAGATCGCGAAAACACAACACTACCTCACGCGAAATATTTTTTTGTAACGTTTCGGACTAAAACAGTATGATTTTATTGTCACATTTAGTAGAAAAGCTTGATAAATGTTTGTAATATTTACCGCCGCCATGTTACATGTTGACAATTTTTATTTCACTTACGGAAGTGGGTAATTTCAACACCATTTCTCTACTTTTTCTCCTGTAAAAGCTAAACATAGTGTCCTACTTTCACTCGTTGGTTTCGCGTTAGAATAGCACACTATGTTTAGCTTTTAGAGTAGACACAACCAATACGATATTGTAATTACCAGTCTCCGGCTGTACTAATATGTAAACATTAGTTTTGTCGAATATTTAATTTCGCACAGTGGTTTTGGTGGAGTTCGTCGAGAATGTATGGTGGCCCTTAAGGTAAGGTAAAATATAGGTTCTCAATATAATATACGTTATAATATTCTTCATTTTTCATAGTACACACATGCAATGAGTAGGTTGAAGTATAAAGTAATACCTACTATAGACCTACTAATACTAATAAGTAGGTAGATGTCTTGCCAATACCTATAGCAGCCCTCAGGACACCACTGCAGTTTATTAAATAAATCGCGATTAACTCCCCCAGTTAAACCTGAATGGTGCAATCGGGCCTGGGGTCACGCTACAATAAGATTAGTTCAGTAAAAAAGAATTTCGGGAAAAAATTTCTTTGAAACAGGTTAGGTAACATGTAAAAAGTGTCAAAACGTATTTCTAAAACATAGTTTTTAGGCTGTTTTAAAAAAAAATTCAGGAACAGTGCAGAGCAGGCCTAACTGTTCGTGAATAAAGGTTCACTGACTCAAGAGGTAGTCTCGTTGCCTTAATCTTAGTAAGACTACCCCTAGAATCCAACTACCTTGAATCTAGTAATGTTGACTCAATCCTATGGTCAAACTTAACCAAACTTTTTCACCTGATGTGTTGACTTGTAAGTTAAACATGGGTGCCACATCGGCTGGAATTATGTGGCACCCATGTTTAACTTACAGGTAAATGCTTTTGGGTGAAAAAGTTCCGAAGCAATTAAATCCTCGTTAAGGATTCACTGAGATTGGTCAATTATTTGATCAGTTCATCCTGTATCCCGTGGGGGATTCTTACGTTCTGCTTGCGAACCAGTGATCTAATAGTTGACCAACGTATGTGAAAACAGCTCTTACAATGACATGTCTACCAGAATCTGAGTGGTTTGGCCAATAAGGAAAGACCATATATTTGGGAGGTTAGTACCGGTAAACCTGGCTTTGCAGCTCCAGTGTGTGGGCGCAGGGGAACCTTTGCAGGTCTACACAGCAATGAATTGCAACACCATGTAGTGCCCACACATTGTGAGCTTTACCGGAGACCTGTTCGAGTTAGTTATTGGGCTCATCCCAGAATCAGATGCAGATATGACGTGTTTGTCTCATACAACCAATAACCAAATCCAGGGAACAGTACAAACGCCTGGCAGATTGGTATAGCTTAATACTGCTGGTTAAAAAGTAAACCCTGTTAAGTCCAGGTCCAAATAGGAATGTAATACTCTGTTAATGTGTAATGGGAGAGGTACCATTTCCTTTTAAGGGTGACCACACAATCGCGTTTGTTTATGTTTTTTTGATCACTTTTTTATGAAACTGACGGATATTTGTATGTTCTGAAGTACCTATACAATTGTTTTTTTTTACGTCCGAAATTAACTGGCTATGTTGCGATTTCAGAACACTTAAATATCCAACTATGACCTCAAAAAAAATGGCCATAAAAACGTAAACAAACAGCAAATGTATATTCCGTCTTAAGTGTAAGTTATAATAACCCAACAAATTATCGAACGTGTAAAAAGTCAAAAACAGTCAACGATAGCACTAGAGCGATTTGGTCGGAAATTCAGTTCGTGAGATAAAAGTATTTCTTTTTAAATGCGTAGGTAAGCTGTGAATGTTCGTGAAACAAATCGAAATCCACGAGATTTAAGACCGAACATACATTCGCTATTTGTTTACGTTTTTTCTGCACACTTTATGAGGAAACTATTGGATATTTACATTTTCTGAAATATAATGTGTCTTTTTAACGGCTGAAATTAACAGGCTGTGTTGGTTTTTTACTATCGAGTGGTTAAAAAGACATTAGATTTCAGAACATTTAAATATCCAATAGTATCCTCATAAAAACGTAAACAAACACGTCGCATGGACGCCCTTAACGGCTACTGTACGATTCAAGAGCTAAGTATAACATCAAGATCTTAGCTCCATATATTAAATGTCTATGTTTTTTATGATAGAAATGTGATCGCTATTATATACGTAACAGATGGTTGAACCTGCAATTATTTTAGTCGAAAAAAAAACAAAATACTAGGTCGATAGTGCGATATCTCGATTGATACTGATCCGAGCGGCCATCTTGAAGTAACGCTGGACAATGTTTATCCGGAGTTGAACTAACGGTACAGCGTCGTCTGCTACACACGTGTTACCGTTCTACCGTTAGTTACATTTTCTGCCACTAAAGGCAGGTCAGTCGTATTCAACTCCCAATAGACAAACCCATACAACAATGCCACAGAGAGACGCAGCCGTTACCATGGAAACCATAGAATAGATTCGATATTATCGATCGATAATTGCGACAAGATGGCGGTGCACGTACCGGTATCTATCCAGATATCATAGGTAATGTAACAGCCAAATTTTCTGAAATTCACGAGGTAATGAAACAATTGACCAATAGGCAGCAACTGACACATTCCATTCCATTCCCTAGCCAACCATTTTTGCCGATCTCGTACAACCAAACATTTCATCCACTACTTAAGGCTACTACAATCCTGTTTGTTGGCGCTTTTTAATGGCTATTTCCTGAAGAAACTATTGGACATTTATTCTTTCTCAAATGTGTCTTTTTATTTATCAACTTTAAGCCGGAATGTGCACCTGCTGTTTGCATATTTTTTTCCGACCATTTCTCGAGGACACTGTTGGATATTTAAATTTTCTGAAATATAACATGTCTTTTTAACGTCAGAAATTAACTGGCTATGTGGTGATTTTAAAGATCGAGTTATTTCTGTGAATAAAAAATTTGTCAAAAATTACAAAGGTACTCGGAAAATTACAACACATTAAAGTTATTGACGTTAAAAAGACATATTATATTTGAGAAGAAAAAGAACGTCAACAAATAGCGTTGGGTCGACAGCCATTTTAAAAATCGGACAGTGTAATCTGTACAACTGAGCTGCCTCTGGTAAGTAACTTTGATACTTACTGATTTTGCAAGTATCAGTTTTAAACGAAATTTTTGCCCCTAAAAAACTAACGTTTTAGGCTTTTTCAATTTCAAAATGGCGGATGAAACGTACGGACGTGAGTGTGGTGAGTTGTGATTGGCTAATCGCTAGAAGGTAGCTCCCCATTGGTCAAGACCTGAGCTTTACTGTCGTCGGTCCCATTTGCCAGTCTGTTTCCATTCTCCTGTAATGATGACGAGTCTAAGCTACCGCTTCGGGACGGAGGGGACTCTCTACTAGCGTCCAAACTCCCGCTCCGCGACGAAGGGGACTCTCCGTTGATTTTGACGGAGGAGTCAAGACTGGAGCTTCTGGATTTGGGAACAAACGTGGTCCACTCGTGAGTGCCTTCGTCCAGGTACTCCATACTGTTCAGGAATGTCTTTCCTGTCGACAAATCAAAAAGGAATGTTAGAACGCGAAACATCTTAGGAACTACGAGACTGAAAATGTTTTTTGGTTCTCAGCTCAGACTGCCAAGGTATTTCTCGTCAGTTTCAATCAGGAATACAAAATGAAACCATAGTCTCATCATCGCAATGAAAACCTGAAAGTAGGTTCCTACTTTTCCCTTCTCCATCTTAGGCTGAATTTCACCATTTTCCGATAGTGTCTTTTAACGAGAGGATTTAAGTTATCGTATGTTTAGCTTACGACAAATGCCTTACGCTTGCACTTGTTTCTCTGCGATCGCACTTGTCGTAAGCTAAACATACGATAACGTAAATCCGTTCGTTAAATCCTCTCGTTAAAGACACTATCGGAAAGTGGTGAAATTCAGCCTCAGTAAGTAGGTATCATAGGGTGAAATAAGTCAAGTTTTGTTCCACATTGTTTTGACGTAATTTTGACTTGTTGACATTGAATACAGGGGGATATAATATCTCTCGTCTACGCAGTCGTGTTTGTTTACGTTTCTTTCAGCACACTTTACAAGGAAACTATTGGATATTTGAATGTTCTGCCATATAATATGCCTTTTTAACGTCATATATTAACAGGCGATGTTATGATTATACGATCGGTTAATTTCGGTCCCATTTGTAGAAAAAAAATCACTCGATCGTAAAATCACAACACAGCCTGTTACTTTTGGCCGTTAATCCAATAGTTTCCTCATAAAGTGTGCAGAAAAAAACGTAAACAAACAACGACTGCGTAGATGTAAACAGGGATGGAGTAGCTTGACATGATCTCAAACCAATAAACCTATCTGTAAAACTGAAATACCAGTTTTATGTACCTGAGAACCCACCAACCGCGTAGAGCCTGTTGCCAATAACCGCAACACCGACGTTGGCGCGAGGCGTCGCCATGACAGGGCCGGGCGTCCATGTTTGATCTTCCCAGTCAAACACCTCCGTGGTAGCCAAGCTGTGCGTACCATCAGACCCTCCAACTATGTAAAGCTTGTCTGAAATATAATATTTCAAATATACTTTCGATAATGCTACAGCCCTAGGAAGAGGTTGACAAGCATGTCATTTGGTCACAATTTCGCCCAACAGCCTAGTTTTCCCCCAGCCTGTGAAGGAAGAAAAAAACTCCTCTAGTTCAATAAATGGTATCTCAATTGAAGACGGTACGTGCACCACCATGTCGAAATTATCGATCGATAATATCGCAAGTTTACCTCTATGGTTTCCATGGTAACCGCTGTGTTTCTCCATGATATCGCCGCACCTTAAATGGTTTTTGTTTACTTTTTTCCTGCACACTTTATGAGGAAACTATTGAATATTTAAATGTTCTAAAATATAATACTTATATGTCTTTTTAACGGACGAAATTAACAGCCTGTGTTGTGATTTTCGGACAAATTTTTTGTTGACAAAAATCACTCTATCGTAAAATCACAACACAGCCTGTTAATTTCGACCGTTAAAAGACATATTATATTTCAGAGCATTTGAATATCCAATAGGTATAGGAAAAATGGGAACAAATAGCGAATGCATGGTGCATGTACCAGTTTCAACCGAGATATCGCAATTTATTCTTACCTTTAAACACGGCGATGCCGCAGCCCCGGCGGTTGGCCGTCATCGGAGGTCCAGTGACCCAGGTATTGGTCTCAGGATCATAGATCTCCATGGAGTTGAGGCAGGTCCAGGCGTCGCAACCCCCAACCGCCACCACCTTGCCCTCAACTGCGCACACTCCCGCCTGGTTCCTCCCTAAACAGACAAAATACGGTCACCACAATATACTATACAACGTATTGTTAAAGCCACGCATGCATGGCCCACTGAGGGGTGGCGATACAAGGAACGTTCCCTCTCCATTATTGAATTTATTGTCAACTTTTCTCTCTACTCTCAGCAAATATCCTAAGGGTGCGTCCCACCATACTCGGTTAACGTTAAACTCCCGTTAAAATCCAATTATTTCACGGTAAAAACTGACTTTACCTGGAGTTTAACCGTTAAACCGAGTATGGTGGGACGCACCCTTAGTCATTTCTTTTAAAAACATAAAGTGCGCAAAAACACATCGGCCTGACTTTTTGTTCCTTTGCAGTGTCTGAATTACCAAACATAAACAAATCCACTGATCCAAAAAGTCGGGTCTGTTGGTTGATGTTTGGTTATTCAGTGATAGTGATCTAACTAAATGTTTCCAATGTTTACTTTTCCTTCCTGACTTAAAATTACTGTGTTTTTGTTTCAATAAAGAAGTTAGTTTCTATAACAATATGAGGAAAAGTGCTTTGTTTTGGTTCAGACGAATATAACTAACCTGTCCCATTGCTCCTTAAATTAAAATATAGTGAGTGAGGGGTTACCGGCATTGAGAGGAGCAATGGCGGACCACGTGTCGGTGACAGGATCATACACGTCACACTGCTTCATCCCGAACTGCCCTGACCAGCCGCCTATGCAGTAGACCTTGTCTCCCAGCCCACAGACACCTAAACAACACACAAAAACAGTAGCAGCAACTAGACTACTTCAAAAATCATACACCGTACTCACCTGACACCACTACCATCGTGTTAGTAAACGATGGGGACCTACAGTTTTAGGTGGGTATATGGGTGACCGGACAAGCTAAACTTATCAAAGTGAATCCGATCCACTTCTCATAAGCTAAACATACGATGACGAACAGATTTAACGATCGAATACATATGCGACAGTTACCGGCGTTGGATCTGGCGACAGGCAGGCTGGCGACACGGGTCCATTTGTTGAGTTGTGGCGAAAACTTCTCGACTGTGAAGAGTTCCGTGGAGCCATTCGACCCCCCGACAGCATACACCTCTCCGCCGACGACGCCTATGTTGAATCTGCCCCGTGCCCCCTGCATAGGCGGCAGCGCGGCCCACAAGTTGGTGCGAGGGTCGTACGATTCCACACACTTGAGGCACTCCCCGCGGTCATACCCACCTGAAACATAGGCGAACACTCGGTCCTGACACGCCGTCATGGTTTTTTTTTTCAGTCCTTAAGAAAGATGCAACCCATGGCACGCAGTTGATCACTCCCGAAGAAACCAATCCCTCTGGAGTTTTTTCAACCATGGCAATCATCACTCCCAGGGAGAACTGACTCAATCCATGGTGTCTGTTGTATAGCCATGGGGGGCACTTCAGAGGTGAACTAGTCATCTTTGTCCACCCATCACTAGTCATCACTAGTCCACCCACAAAAAGTTTCAGGGTGACCACACAATCTTGTTTGTTTAAGTTTTATTCGACCAATTTTTGATGACACCGATATGTAAATGTTCTGAAATATAGTATGTCTCTTTAACGCCAGAAATTAACCAGCCGGTTGTGATTTTGGACAAATTGTTTTACAGACAAAAATCACTCAATCGTAAAATCATAACCAGAGCATTTAAATATCCAACACTGTCCTCAAAAAATGGTCGAAAAAAAAAATATATAAACGAATAACTCAAGATGGGGGATGAAAAATCTCGACCCACCGGAGTTCGAACTCGTAAGCTCCAGCCACTAGATCATGGTGCACGGGTACATACCACAGACAAGGAGCGTGTCGTTGAAGTTGGCGCAGCCCGCAGCACACTTGACGCTGGCCATATGGGCCATCACCTGGTACGTGTCGGGGGTGAGGTTACCCTGTGAGACAGGGCGCGACCCCTCGGGGGTGGTGATGGGGCTGGGGTTCAGTTTCAGAGAAACTGATAGCCTGCTCAGCTGGTCATTGATAAGCGTCAGAGCGAGAAATGCGAAATCTGAAACAAACAAGGGTTCAAAAAATGTGGAGAATGGTTTTTAAGTACACCATTCTAAGGAAACTAATGTATATTTGGTGTTAACATACCTCCGATCTTGTCGAAGGCGATGAGGTCCCACCCCGAGTCATCATCGAGTGAGTTGTCATTATCGCCCAGGATAAGGACACGCGGGCCGGCAGGCTGGAGGGGAAGCTTCCGTGGTTTGCCGCTACGCGCCCCATGGCGCTGCGACAGTTTCCGGTAGTCCTGCACGATTTCCGAGTCTGACAAGTCAGAGGACGGGAGCTCCATGCAATCCTGCAGTGTGTTGTCCAGAGCAAGGTACAGCAAGTGCGTCTGCAACAAACACACAATGCTGTTTGTTCATGTTTTTTCTTCCCATTGAGGAAACTGTTCAATATTTATATGTTCTGAAAAATAAAATGTTTTTTTAACGTCAGTAGGCGGAGCGTCGGGCTGTGATAGTGACGAAATAACCCCCTTGTGTACAGAGGCGAGAAGCTGTTACCTTCTCCATCATTTGATCAGCTCTGACGTTGTCGTTCTGCTTTAGCCATTGCAAGCTGAGGCGGAAGAGCGAGGAGGGATTGACCATGTCCATCTCTTGCCTGCTCTGACTCAGCACTTCGATCTTGAGGCAGGGAAGACTCAGGAAAGGGGCAGAGTTGGACACTTCCTGAAACTGCAACACAGTTGTCAGTATTGTAGTATTCATAAGAAATGGGACATTTCACCTGAATCAATACAAAAAAAAACTTTATTTTGCCATTATAACTCCACTAGCTCCACGGCAATGAAGCTACGGGCACCATAGTGAAAAGCACCAACTTTTCCGGAGGAGAACGCTATAGTGAACCTTTAGGGGACACTATAGGACACTTAAAGTGAGGTTTACCCGTTCTGATATGAAGCGATTGACGGTGTCAACGAGTGCGGGATTTTTGAGAATGCGTGGGAAAGCTCTGATGTCCAGACAGTTATCCACCGTCATGTTGTCGATGAGATGTTGGACACACTGCTTTGCCACCTGCCCCATCTTGAGTTGTGTGGCCGCCAAATACACACTCATTACGTGCCCAGCCTTCACCTCCAGTCTGTCAACACAATAAAGTTACTCTGTCAGTAAACAAGGAAAGTAAATTCAGTTATTTCCTGCAGGTGTATTCCCTTTCTTGAACGCCAGAAAACCCACTCAAGTAACACCTTCAAAAATTATTGTAAGAAGATAAGGCACGCCATGATGCAATACATGGAGAACAGTTCGTCTTGCAATACATTTTGAAGGTGTTACTTGAGTGGGTTTTCTGGCGTTTGAGAAAGGGAATACACCTGCTGGGGTGGATAGACAACACAAATGTGAATTATCGTTGCTAACTCTTTTAGACCACAGTGACCCCTCCTTCGTAGGTCTATTTATTATTCTGAACAACATCAAAAATAGAAACGTGTCTACTATCTGGTAAAACTGAACCTTAATCTGTCCAGGTAAATAAGATGATTTCCCCAGACCAGTTTAACGATAAGTTAAATTTTCGGTAAGCTAACCATTCCCTAAACTGTCAGATAAGCTGAACATAAACTTGTAATATTTTTTTAAGGTGCAATCCAGCCTTAATGTTACCTGCCGGTGTAGGCGTAGTCGATGAGAGCCTCCAACGTGTTTTTGTCAAATTCTCCCGCCAGTTTACAGCTGAGCACACTCTCCTGGCTGTTGCCCTTCTTCTCCTTCTCGACTTGAAACAGCTGAAACAGCACGGGGCTCGCAGCGGCCAGGACAGCGCGGTGACCGTGCACCTCACTAGATCCCATCTAAACAAACGCAAAAGCAGCTGAACAACTGAACAGCCTCGATACCCGAGTGGTACAGAGAGGAGCACAGGTTCCATCCCGATCCTATCCAATTTTTTTCTGAACTGCTCAGCGTCTCAAGCGAAATGTACATTATCGAGGATCTGATGGTTCGGGATCCACCTTCAATATAACTTTTTTCTCAGTGATAATGACCAAGGTACTGGTTTTCCGAACGACCCAGTTCGAAGAAAAAGCAAGAAAATTTTGAAGTGGATCGGAATCGAACCCGGCTTCTTGGGCTACGGTCCCTTGACAAACCCTATATCCACATAACGATATAAAAAGATATGCTCTCTCTCTCTATAGCGACCACATTTACGTGGTTCCTTCACGTTCGTTATAGAGAGACAACTGTCTATAAATATACTAACATGTAGTACGACGTCGCAGAAGTTCTTGTTCTTGCGCATCATGTTGAGGGCTTGCAGGGTTTTGGCGTGGTGCGTGTCATCAGTGAAAGAAAACATGTGCCCCCCGTTTAGAAGCAAGTGCTCCGCCATTGGAGGGGACTCCTCCTCCCCACCCGTCACGACAAGCTCTGTAACATCATCAGGGAATACAGGACGTTAAAAAGGCATATTATATTTCAGAACAAATAAATACTAAATGGGATTGTGTGGAGGGTCTTAAAAAAAGAACAGTCACTCTACGTATTCGATAAACGTGTCCTATTCGTAAAAATTTCACTCACATACACTAGAAGCTTGTAACAGCAGCAGCAGACAGATTACACAATAAAGTTAGCAGTAGAGCTGTCGACCTGTCGAGAACATCCAGCCTAACAGGATTACCTACTGGCTAGTGTCGCCCCAAAACTAAATCAACCACTTGACAACGGTCGCATTTCACTTTCCCATATGTTACCAAGGAACTATTGTATTTTTACCAGGGAACTGAGCTATGAAGCAGAAGCACCCAGGGTCTGATCTCGACTGGTCGATATTTTTTTGGTTGCCCGGCTCTGAGCCTACCTGGGTACCTCGCTTCAACAGCCTTGGAAAACCTCAACTGCCTGGAGCCATTCTGACGAAAACAACCCCTTGTGTACAGAGGTCATCAAATTTTCAAAGTCGCATTTCTGGTATAAGAAAAAGAAATATTTTCGCGTGCTATAGGTATATGACTTGCGAGAAAGTAAACATGGCTTTAGTCACGCCACCACAGGTTACGGTTTTCAGTTTTCCCAACCTGTCTGGATATATGATGCCACTGTGAACTGAGGACCAGAATCAAAGGACGAAACGTCCGAAATTTGACTCGTCATATCCACCGAATCAGGCAGCCAACTATCTGGCTTATTGTTATTTTAGTGCCTTTCACCGGCTGAGGGGTCTGGGTTCTAATCCAGAAGTCATCAATATTTTCCGCTTAACACTCCAATACCTACTCCAACTACTCCTATACATTGGCCACTCTTGCACTCTTTATGAGGATTCCATCGGATATTTAAAAGTTCTGAAATATAATGTGTCTTTTAAACGGCTGAAATTAACAGGCTGGTTTTACTATCGGTTAATTTCGGTCAATTTTTTTTTTGTTGACAAAAATCACTCGATCGTAAAATCACAACACAGCCTATTAATTTCGGCCGATAAAAAGACATTACATTTCAGAACAATTAACTATCCATAATTATTTTCCTCAAAAAATGTTCGAAAAAATACATAAACGAACAGGATTGGGTGGTCTTCCTTAACATTTTTCTTGATAAAATTTTAATTGGTAAATTATTTAATCCAAAATATTATGAACAGGGCCGTAGCTCCCATTAAGTGTGGATTTCATCAGATCTTAAAGTGCACTATAGTGTCTCCTGTCGATCAGATTTAACGAACCGATTTATCTTATCGTATATTTAGCTTATGACAAGTGCAATCGCACTACAGTACACTTTAAGGAGTGGTGAAATGCACCCTTAGTGGGAGAGGGACGCCTCAGAGTCGGGGGGGTTGAAGCGGAAGCTGAAAGGGGGACCAGGGGGAGCACCGAGGGCCTTCGCTAACGTTTAGGGAGCACTCGGCCTTCTCTAGGGAAAAACACAGGGGGAAGGGGAGGGGGCAGGTCCGCGGATGCGCACTAGCGCTCCGATCAATATTTGACGCCTCCCAGGGCTGCCCACCTCCATCCCCCAATACATAACCAGGGCAGACTGGGTCAGGTGCACAACTAGAAGGGCCAGGGGGTAGTGGGGCTCAGGGTGCCACCCTTCGTGAGCTCTGTACACAAGGGGGTGACTTTGTCGGAATCACGCCCGAAAGTCGAGTTTCCCCCCAGCCGGTGAAGGTCAGGAAAAAATCTCGCCAACTGGGGACTGGATCTTGAGTCATCTTGCCAGTTGCCGCACAGCACAGTGCCTTGGCAAATAAGTTAAAAATATTTTCTGAACCGAAAAGCTTTCTAAGGAGATATATGATTTTTTTAACGCACCTGTTGGTGCATGGTTACAGCCCATACCCTTGGCCCGAAGGCACAGCTGATGTTCATTAATAAACTGTCTGTTGTTCGAAGCCAAATGAATATTTGGTGTGACATCCATGCAACCAACAGAAAATTGCTGCTACCGGGATTCGAACCCAGGACCTCAGTCGTGCCTGTTTTTCTTCATCGACCAACACTCTTACGTCATCAAGGAAAAATATAGAAGGAAAACCACGTGCCATACAATGTGCCATACAAACGGAGTGAGGATCTGCAACAGCGGAACTACGGCCCAGACGGGCTGAGTCAACATCAGTGAGCCAGAGGTCAATGCACTACTTACTTCCTAATCGACAACCTGCCAAAAAATTTGTAAACAAGCAGGTGACCCAAGCAATTTAACTGCAAATGTACGCCTGGCCAAACAGGTTGTCGTTTTTTAATCCTTATTTTTTTAGGGAACTGTTGGGTGTTCATTTTTCTATACCACAATATTTCTTAATAGGTAGGAAGGTAGATAGTTTCAAACGTTAAAAATATTTATTATATTTCAGAACAAAGAAATATCCAACAGTTTCCTTGGAAAAGTGCCAGTTAAGGAAAGTTTATAACATATAGCAGTCTCTCTATAACGACCTTTAAGTGACCATGTAAATTACCTCGCTATAGAGAGTACGCTATAGGGAGGTCATAACACCACGGGGGTTGGGCCGAAGCCGAAGTGGAGGCCGAAGTTTACAGGATAGGCCGAAGCTATTTACATCCTTCCTTTGCCGTATAAGCAGAAAACATTGTTTACGCCGGGATTCGAACCCGGACCTATCAGGACACAAGCCGGACCCCTTGACCACTCAGCCACTGAGGAAACTAAAATACAAAGCACAGTAGGATAGTCGGGCTTGTAGTAGGTAGGTATTTGATCGCAAGGTCACTGTGTCCGAATTGAACCCGGTCTCTCCTAAACTCCCATTGGCCCAGTCGTTGATTCCATCGCACGCTGATTGGTTAGTTCGTCCGATGACCTTGACTGTTGCGCAACTCGACCACACGCCATGGGTTCTAGGCAAAGCCGAACCTGGGACAGTGTGGGTGGAATGAGATCTGCGATCAAAACTTGAACTCCATGGTGACCCGCCACTAAGGCTGAATTTAGTTTACACAAAAGTGTTTACCTGTAGGACGTGGTTGCCAATTGTGTTGCTAGGGAAATAAAATTCCAACTGGAATTCATAGAGCCAGTGTGGCACCCATGTTTACAAGTAAACACTTCGAGAGAAAAAAAATCCAAAATAACTAAAATCCGTGATTGGGGTAGTTGTGTTAAACATAGCCAACATTTTCGTTGCGGATTCACACTAAAACTCCAAATAACTGACTACTGATCGCAGAACTTGTTCCACCAACCATATCTATCGACCCTACAAACAAACTAGCCGAGTGGTCCAAGAGTGGGCTACACCGGTTCGATCCCGATCCTACCAAAGTTTTTCTGCTCGGCAATCACCTCTGATATGTTTAGCATGTCAAGTGAAATGTATATCGAGGCTGTGGTGGTTTGGAACCCACCTATAATTGCAGGTCCGATGGGTAGGTGTGGGTGGTTATCTGGAAATCACTTCTATAGACGTCGCTACCTACGTGTGCAAAGAAATGCAGTAATTGATAAGTGTACGTTATCAGTCAATGATAATATAGGTTACTCAAACAGAGAGCTGTCGTAATACAGATACCTACCATTCAACAGTCCCTAGAAGCCATTTCTTTAAGCCTGCCCACACAATCCCGTTTGTTGACGTTTTTCTTTCCAATTTTTGAGGAAACTGTTGGAGATTCCATGTTCACAAGTTCCTAAAAGTTCACTATAGCTTTATCCTCCCGATAAGAAAAGTTGGTGACTTTCACCAGCCTATCGATAGCGCCCTCACCATAACGTTAACTAGTGGACTTTTAACGGCATTTTAAAGTTTTCGGCTATTTTTTGGGGGATTCAACAGTTTCCTCACAAAATTGGAGGAAAAATCATTCTGGTGCCAGGTTTTTTAAATCCTTAAAACTTAATTTCTGTGCGGGGGGGACTGACCCCCTCCACCCTTAAGAGGACGCTATACCTGACGATGCATTTTCAAGGTTTACCCTTGGTTGGAAAGACACAAAATTTTGCCTGTACCTAGCCCTAACAATGTTCTAGGGAGTGTTCGAAGCAGATTTCCCAATTTCTCACTGGTTTCTTTTATTGCAACTGTTTTGCAAATATTAGCATCTTATACCTCAAGAAAAGTGCTGTATCTCGAAAACCAGAAAAAAAATGGGAAATCTGCTTCGAACACTCCCTAGAACATTGTTAGGGCTAGGTACAGGCAAAATTTTGTGTCTTTCCAACCAAGGGTAAACCTTGAAAATGAATCGCCGCTCGCAATGTTAATCTTATGGGCGGCAAAAAATGCACCGTCAGGTATAGCGGACCCATAATAGAAAGTAGCCTGCAGCTCTCTTATTGCCCACTGGAGCCCATCTAGCCCTCAAGCTGTCCTTGAGACCTCGAAACAATTACAGAGATATCGCAAGTTGATCAACATTTTTATCAACAAAGCTTCTTTCAGTCTGGGAATCGATAGGTAATCGATAATCGTTCGAGAGCGCACACAGAGCTGTCAAGGGCAACTGTTGCGTGACTTAGTTTATTCAACAGTACATCACTCTATTTCCCTCCACACGATACCTACACCGAAATATCACTTTATTTTTGGATTGCCATGCAAAACAGAAAATGCCGCTTTTCTCAGTGCTGTTTCTACCACGGGACTGGCCTCTTTGAGAAACGTCTATAGTTAACTTAAGAGTGCAGGAAGGAAGATTACGCCGAGAACTCACTAAAAGGATAAGGTCCGAGGCAACTCGATTCCCGCTCAAAAATTTTCCAGCTAGAGAACAATTTCCGGTTCCATGCTACTTACAGTAAATTGCTGTTTGTTGATGTTACCGTAAAACCATGGTGGATCTTCTGCTGATAGGGCATTCTTGAAAATTCTCTTATTGGTTTGAGCCCAGTAGCAACTACTTTGCCGTAGGAACATTTTCCAATTTGTCAGTTTACCAAGCCTGACAAGTACACAGCAACTCTAAAATCTCAACGGTCATACCTCCCCAAAACCCGAAGCCAAAATTTGCAACCCCTATATCTACTAGGGGGAAGGCTTTTGGAACAAATGTAGGTTCCTACAAGAGAAGTCCTTATTGCGGCTGATATACAGACTATTTAGATTCTATATGCAATGTACAGACTGGAATTGGCGCAACGCATCTTGACCAGCACCGACTGAGGGAAATCGCGACTGTCAGGTGTATTACCCCCTAGTGTACAGCGGTCATGAAAGGTGGCAACCTGGGCCCGGGCGCTGGTTAGGGCATGTACTTTGCATACTGGCAAGGAGACAACAATTAGGTACCGATATGAAGATCAGACATAAACTTGGCACAGATTTGACCGGGCGTACATCCACCGTGATCCGGTTCAATAGCCTCCAGCCATCAGGTCCACCAAGCACGGCCCCCACATTTCCCTACGTTATCTATGAAATTAAAGACTTACCAGGACGGTCCATTTCTCCAAACATGTTGACGACACCGTTAGACCTCCTCTCGTCCAAAAACCGCTCCGTTCCGTTCATTCTGGCACGTCAAAATGCAAAAACTGAAAAATTAAAAAAACGTAACTGGACATTGTTGAGCCATTGTGCTGATACGCCATTCCGGTCAAGGCTAAATTCAGGTACTAACAGAGATATTTCCTTACCTGATTGCCGGTAATAAGGTTCACTATTATATAACAAAGAATTTAGAGTAGGAAAAGGGTCAGAAAAGGTTGGTGGGAAGCAGATTTGAAGTTTTTGAGATCGGAGAAGGACCTGAAGTTGGAGGACGCCATAACCACATGTTTACACCGCCATCTCAACGTCAACAATACCAACCCTAACGTTCTCTCACCGCCTTGTTCAACTTTTCCCGCCATTTTGTATATAATTCAAAACTTTGATTTTGGTTGAACGGAATTTTATTTTTAGTGTTATCGAATTTTTTGGAACAAAAAACACAATTATTTCATATTCTCAATTACTCTAATTATTGTATTTATATAGGTTTAATAATAATGAACTAACGGTCCAGAATAAATTTTTCGAAAGTTGTAACACTAATAACCTCAGTAGATAGGTAGGTATGTAACTAATAATTCGTCGAGGCCTGACAGTGGTTACACTTCACTTTCTCGCATTTAGAAAGTACTAGACGTTTTTCATTCAAGTTTTTTTTCGATACACCAGCTACAAAGAAAAGCGCATTAGGTCAGTGATGCGACGTAGGTACTTAGGTACCATTACTGGAGAAAAGACACTTGAGCAAACAAAAAAGTCAAAGAACACCTAAGTTAATGTAATAATCAAAATATTTATCCCCATTAAATTTAAAACTAAACATAAATCCCTATATACGACATAGAATGAAGCCGATAAAGAGGTAAGTACCGCGATAAAGAAGTCTAGGTACCTAGATAGGTAAACCTATTGGTAGGTATTTGTCTACGACCTAGTACGGAATCAACATAAAAACATGGTAGGAATGGAGGATTGTGTTAGAATGGTGGTTCCCAACCTTTCAAACCAGAAAAAGTAAGGTTCACTAAAGAAGCGGCAGTATAGAATGGGTTTTTAATGACATCTTCTCAAGAAATGAAAGCTCGGGAACTGACAATCGAGGGGGTTTTCATCTAAAATTTCATTGTATCATCACTGGTGATGAAGTGCATTATATTTCAGAATAATCGAAAATATCCTTGGTAAATTTAAAGAAATTTTTTAAACACAAATGTAAAATGTGTGCGACGGTGACGATATTTAAATACAAGTCTTTTCCTTTATTTTATTTTTTTATTGAATTCTGCTGAACTATAATACGCCTTTTATTATATCTATACTTCGAAATGTTTCGAATTTTTTAATTTGCCTAAGAAGATATTATCTAGGTATAGTGAGTGAACTAACGGAAATTTTTTTAACTGACAAAATCGTTGTCTTTTTTATGGAATAATTATTTACCTAATTTTTGGGAACCACGGAGTAAGTAGGAGGGTAATGGCCAAAACAAATGAAGAAGTAACCGCCCCCTGTCCGAAGTTGTTCCATATGACGGTACCATTTCTATGTGCTTTGGCCATAAGTAGGGTAAGTAGGGGATATTTAACCATTCATAACAAGTCGCACAAACTCTTCATAGTTGACGTTGCCCTGCGAGTCTTCTTGGCCCTGCATCACCTGCTCCACTTCTTCGTCCGACAGCTTCTCGCCTACAAACAATGAAAATAAATTAATAAACGATTAGTAAGTTATAATAATGACAAGAGGCAAAAGAGTGTCTATGTCTAGTTTTTTTTGGAAACTGAAGTATAGAATTAACTGGCCATGTTCCGATCTTGCGATCGAGTAATTATTTTGGACAGATTTTTTATTGGCAAAAATCACTCGATCGTAAAATCAGTTAATTTCATCCGTTAAAAAGACATTTTATGTTTGAGAACATTTAAATATCCAACAGGGTCCTAAAAAAAATAGTAAGCTGTCATTGCAGCAACAAAGTTCTTTAACGGAAGAATAATGCTACAGTCAATTTTAAATAGAGTAGACTTTACCAACCTCTACAATCCTTTTTTTTAGCCCTCAGCGAATAAAGTTTGAGAAGATGGTGCGTACCTAGTGTGGTGAGAAGATGGCGGAGCTCAGCAGAAGAGATGAAGCCATTGCCGTCCTTGTCAAAATGGCGGAGGCCTTCAATGAAGTCGTCGGCCGTGTCGCTGGTCCGGCCTTTAGAGATCGCCTGGTAGATCGGTAGAAACACCTCGAACGTGATTCGCTCCTCTGCAGAAAAAAACATTCATTTGTTAAGTTGTAGATACAATGCTGTATCTTTTCACGATCGACATTTTAGCCCAAATATCCAACGGTTTTCTCAGGAACATTTCTTAATATTGTAAATTTGTACCTCCAGTCTTACGGGTTTCACTGAGTTACGAATGAAAAGGACCGGGATCTAGTCTCGACTTATTAAGATTTTTCCTAGTGAACCTGCTCTGCCCTGGGCGTCTGACGTTCCACCTGGTGGTGCGACATGCTCGGAACTGTTCATTAACAAGCCCACCAACCCAACAATCCAATGCAACACTCACTTGTTCAATAAACACAGCGATTACCATGGTAATCCAAGAGTGTCTCTCGATATTCTCGTTCGATAATTGCTACAAGATGGTGATGCACTTACGGTAACTATCGAGATATACTTAATAGTCGACACGATATGGAATACAGTTCCTGAAGGTAAACATAGTCGTAAAATATGTGTCCTTATATGGCGATCTTTTAGTGGAAACTCAGGTATAGGTACCCAAACTAAAACTGACATCCCTCCCCGCTAAAGATACTTCCGGGGATGCAAAATGGCTAGAACGTATCGCATGTGGCCAAAATAAGGGTTGGTTTACCTGGTTTGTGCTGGAATGTGTACTTCTTTACATCAGACTCGGTAGGATTCTGACCCAGAGCTCTCAAAACGTCCCCAATCTGCGCCACATGAATTTTGCCATCCCCTCTGCTATCGAACAGTTGGAACGCCTCTTGAAATTCTGTAGAAAAAAAAAATAACTTGGTAAACAAAGATCTTGTTTACGTTTTTTTTCTTTTTCAGAAATTAACTGTGTAGCTATGTTGTAATTTAAATTTGTCAACAAAAATATGTTCAAAATTACTCAATCGTAAAATCACAACATAACAGGTTAATTTGGACGATATTTCATTGTATCCATGCATCGTTCATTCATCTTCCAATATCGTCATCACATTCTTATCAGACCCGTAGGCACATACCGATACCATGAATCACGCCTATGACGTGAACATGACGCATACACATTATACATCCAAATTTACTCCTCTTGGACTGATAATGTGTACGCGCCCTGAAAGTCAACAGCAGGTGGTGCTTATTCACCTTCCATAGTGGTCATCACTTTCTTATCAGGCTCGTATCCGTACATAACGACAGCACAAGAATTACCAACACAACCGTCAATAAACTACTGAAGATACTGCGAAAGAAATCCTTCTATACGAAAGAAAAACTAGTTCTCCATCTCCGTACTTTCAAATTTTTGCCTAATAAGGTAAAGTTAGTTGTGGTCTGGGCGTGACATGAACGATTGTGTCACTCTGTGACCTCCTTAGCAAGCCGGTACTACTTACCCGCCAACTGATCCTCTGAGTAGGACGCCTGAAACGTTAAATAAAGAATTAGTCAGAGACCATTGGGAATTAACCAAAAAACCAAAAGAAAGAAACTAAAATATTCAGCAGTGACTAATATTTACCATTGTTTGATGAGATGTGGAACGTGGAAGCAGACGCCTTTTGATGGGTTTTACAAATGGCGGATAATTGCGCGCCAAATTCAAATTGTTTACTTTTAAATATTTTTAATTTTTTACAAAACAAAAATTGATATATATTTGTTATAATTAATATATTTTAAATTGTTATTATAAAAATTTAGTGGTGATATATATTCAAATTAAAAATGAAAAATGCAAAGTTAGTAAATGGACGTAACGGAAAATGGCGGGAAAAAGTTTAGACAGTTTTTACTTTTTTTGTCTTACCTAAAGAAGATACTATATTTTGTACTTCTTGAAAAATAGATAAAGACGTAGGTATTATATTACAAATTAACTGACCTAACCAGGTACCTTCCTAATATACCTACTGAAAATTACAGAAACAATAAGAAAAAATTAACCTACTTTTGGAATGGGCAGGCAGTAGGTAGGTATTCAGAAGGCTAAACTTGTTAAAAACGTACCGGAAATAAGAACCTATCTACCAGGCTAAAACACAGGCTCTCTTGACTGTCCTAGTACAGTTGCTATCTGGAAATCTAGGTATGGGGCTAGGACGGTTTATTGTTATTTTAAGAAGTAAGTTATTCCTGATATTATTTTATGTCCTTATTACCTACATCACACCAGTAGGTGCAGTTTACATGTAAATTATTAAGAAATGATAAAACAATTATTGATTGAGTCTAGGACTTTAAAATCAGATAAAATTGGAGAAAAAGTCTACACCGCCTGCAAAACCTAGGACAGTTAAGAACACTTACTTATATGTACTACACTTGCATAATCCAATTTTTGCAGGCGTTTGATATTTTTCCCCACCCAAATAAGGATGCAGTCGCAATGAACGCGTTGTCGGAACGACAAGCAAAGAAAAAGAAGAAAATTTACTCCGTGACATTACAACACACAACCAAATACCTACTAGGTACCCCCCCCCCCCTACCATCGAGATAGTAGGTACCTACCCTTTAACTAAAGACAACTATATATTTTAAACACCACTCGGTTATCGATAGGCAGGTAGGTAGGTACTCGACATCCTATAGAAGGTAAGTCAAAATTATTGTAGCTATTGATTGATTATTTTTATTTATTTTACACATAATTATTGCAATATCATCACTTGCGGATGTTCTTTTGTAAATATACTGTATAATAAAACAATATTATGCAGAGAACATAACAGTTCTGGGTGGCGAGACAAAACTCAAAGCGAGGTCATCTCAAAAGTGAGATAAAACAATTTTCTCACATCAGAGAATACGTTCAGTGTCATCTCACCAGTGACAGTATCTCACTGTGAGTTGTATCTCACCACCCCGAGCACCATACTATTTTGAAATCAATTTTTCGGTAAATAATTGTACGAGACAATATCACAGCACATCCATATCCAAATTCAATGGCTTGACGGCAATCGCTTTTAAATCTCACATCCTATCCAAGCTAAACCAAAATTTGCCACTTCATTCTTTTGGTAGAGACGGCCAGCTAAAACCTTAGGTGAAATTAATAAAATTAGAGCAGGTAAGTAGACATTAATGCTCTCGGATATTCATTGTTCTGAAATATAATAGGTAAGTAAGTATAAAAATCGCACGATCGTAAATTCATAACATAGGTACTTACCTACTCGTTAAAAAGATATTTCAGAACTCAGATATTTCATCAATCAATAGCATTGTGTCTTCATATAGGTACAAAACAATTGAAAATATTATAAATCTTCAGGAAGGCATATTAGCTAGGTAAAAATTGTTATTTCGTTCATAGTTTGATCAATAGGAATAAAATCTGTCTACTGCAGGTAGGTAAGATAAGGGTCCATTCTTACTCTTGTATCAAATCCTCTGGTAGCTAAATTTTTTCCAAGAATTACCAAATAGGTACACACGTTATCATTTCTTTTGATACAATTTTTATTCATAACGCATTTAATCCGAAATATGAACATGTAAATTGTACCCTTATATAAAGTTAAATAGGACCCAGGCTCTCAATAAATAGGTAGGTAGGTAGGTATAAAATTACTGATTGTCATTTGTTAATGTAGGTAGCTAGGTAGGTACGTAGGTAAAGGTAAAACAGCTCTAAATTTATTATAACACTGTTGGATACTTATTTGCCAATAAAAAAAATTCTGATGCTTAAAAGACATAGGTATTATACATCAGAACAATTATTAAATACCCAACCTTTTTTAGTAAAGGCCAAATTAAAACTCAAAAGTTTTTTTTTTCAAAACTGCCGCAGCACGGACAAAATGTGTGCGAATGGTTTAATGTGCGTAAAACTTAGGCTTAGGCTTAGGTTAAGCTGGCCGTCTCGATGTTCAAATTCAAGCAGTTTGCGTTGGTACTGGTTGTTGACAAAGTGTATTGGCGCGAGCGGGTCCGCCATGTTGTTTTTGCTGGCAATAAACCGCGCTCTGTTATGGTTTGTTGCTGCTTACTTTTAAATGAATAAAGACGTAAAAACAGACAAGTCTTTTACAAACATGGTGTCAGAAGTGTACCAGGGTACCGCGTCCACTGCTCCTACTCATCTCCAGCTCCCTGCAAGGCAGAGGTAATAAAGCGAATTCCGCTGGACTCAGATAGTGGCGCAAGTGCATCCTCCTCTGGGATAGACTCCGAAGAAGTTGAAGAAAACCCCAATATTGATGATGACTGTCAGATTATCGCAATAATTCCCAAGCGATCTATTTGGGAAGTTTACGCTGAAAAAGGTGCTGATCCTGATAGTGCCAAGGAGACAAAGTATCCTGGAGAAGTCTTGTGTAGGTGACAGGAACCACAACAAGCAAAAAGAAAACACTGGGTTTTCTAAAAATGACTGTGGGATGTTTACGCTGAAAAAGATGCTGATCCTGATAGTGCCAAGGAGACAAAGTATCCTGGAGAAGTCTTGTGTAGGTGACAGGAACCACAACAAGCAAAAAGAAAACACTGGGTTTTCCAAAAATGACTGTGGGATGTTTACGCTAAAAAAGATGCTGATCCTGATAGTGCCAAGAAGACAAAGTATCCTGGAGAAGTCTTGTGTAGGTGACAGGAACCACAACAAGCAAAGCTGGACTCAGATAGTGGCGCAAGTGCATCCTCCTCTGGGATAGACTCCGATAACCTAGTCTCAGATAATGAGGAAAAAGCAGAAACTCCTTCCTCCGAGATAGAGTCTGACGTTGAAGAAAACCCCAATATTGATGATGACTGTCAGATTATCGCAATAATTCCCAAGCGATCTATTTGGGAAGTTTACGCTGAAAAAGGTGCTGATCCTGATAGTGCCAAGAAGGAAAAGTATCCTGGAGAAGTTTTGTGTAGGTGACAGGAACCACAACAAGCAAAAAGAAAACACTGGGTTTTCCAAAAACAACATGGCGGACCCGCTCGCGCCAATACACTTTGTCAACACAGGTGGGTGAGTCGGGACTGAGACAGCGCCATGACAGGTGACATAATAGTCAGGGGTGAGTCGGGACTTTGTGAGATAGCGGACAAAGAGACATAACACAATGGGTTAGTCACGCGTTGGCGTCTGCTATGTCGCCTGCCCTTTTGGAAGGCGACAAGGCTGACATAGAAGGTGACATAATTTAAACTCCTCTTCTGTATACTTTTATTATAAAAATTGGAAGTTTATAATAAAATGCATTGATTTTTTGTTCGGTTTCTGTTTAAATTAACGGAAAGTATCTTTATTTATATAATGAAATTTTCATCTTGTGAACTTCGTGGAATCTGTGGTTTTGTTTACAACAAAAAAGGCATAGAATACTACTTAAACTTTCCAGAAAACGATTTAGTCTATATTTCAATATAATAATTCTAGAAATTGACGGTATTTGTCTGTATTTAATTGGTTTAATTGGTGAGTAACCTTGAACGAAGCGGCCAAGATGGCGCTGTCAGCGGGTAACCGGACTCACCCCAATGACATGACATCCATGACATACGGTCATTTCTATGTCTCTTTGTCAGTGGCGCGGTCCCGACTCACCCCCCTGGTCACTCCCAGTTTGGTACCTAAGAGTTGTAAACACAATGCGGTTTGTTGACGTTTCTCAACGAAACTGTTCTGAAATATAGTTTTTTTACACCGGTGTAATATGTTGTGATTTAGGCTAGTTTTTGACGCTAAAATAGTATATTACAGAACAAACAGTTTAAAAAATATCAACAAACAACATGGCCACTACCTCTTAAGAGGCAGTTAGTTAGCCCAGCAATCGGCATTTCATTTTAACGTACCCTAAATGATTTTATTTTTCTACGGAAGGTAACGCTGAATATAAAAGGGCCCTGAAAATGTGAGATTTTCAAACAGAACACCAGGAAACTACTAAAAATTACTTTTTTGTCTTCAGTAAAATACGAATACACTTTAGAACAGCTATTCAGTGTAAAAATTCCGTCCAGCATTATCGAATGATGTAAAAAATTAATTCTTATATTCCAGTACAATTCTCAGTAGTTTCCAAGTACTTTGGTGCATAAAATACACATTTTTAGAGCCTTTAAAATACCCATTATTATTGCTTACTCAGTTTTCAACGATGGGAGCCTTACTCGGTTGTGGACTTGGCACCAAAAAAAAATACGTCTGTTTATGGTTCTTTTGACGACACTGTTGGACTTATTCTGGTGCCACGTTTTTTTAGCCACGAGGTCCACAACCCTGCCTGTATGAGCGATCATTGTAGGTACCGATGTTAAGAGATCATCGTGTCATTAGACTGCTGTACACGTCAACACTCTTGCGACATCTAATCTCGCAATTCAAGTTTAAAACCACTAACCAGGTTTACGACGGTTGATTTTTGTTGCCACTTTACCAACTTTGGTTTCGTCTTTTCTTGTTTGTGTAACGTTTGGATGGAATTTAGGTATAAAAGTAAATCTTCAAATTGTGCCTGAAAAGGTTCTTTGACAAACTAGGTAATTTGAAAAGTGTAGGAAAAAAACAAAATCCAATATGGCTAATAAAATCTCCGTTTTAACCACAGTTAAGTTCCGAGTTAACTTAAACTTGAATTGTGAAATCGGACCAGAGTAAAAATCATACAAATCTATTCGCAACCATCCAATAACCCTTTTAAAATATTTCTGACATTTTTAATTTAGTCTTTTAGTTGAGGCGAAAAAAACATGAAACCTTATTTCAGCTGGTCACAGTTTACGCCACAGAGAACAAAAAAGTAAGAAAAAGCTGCCTCAGGCTCGTCCCCGTACTACAAAAAACAGTCCAGCAGCTTGCTAGAACGTCCTGAATAATGCTACAACGTTGCAATTTTTCTGTGAGAAATGTTCTCGAATCGTTCGCCTCACAACTTGCTTCTAGAGAATTCCGTGCAACTTGATTTAAAAGCGGCACGACTGAGGTCTCGGGTTAGAAAGCCGGTTCTACCATAAAAAATGCACAAATGCTCCAGAAAGTTTTTTGCAACATTGCAAAAACATTGTAGCAATTTTCCGTTGTTGTACGGGCGGTAAGTACAAATCGTCTAGAAATATTATAAAAAGACTAGTAGAGATTATTCAAAGTGAACTAAGTTTTTAATCTTCTATTTACACATTTGGACAGACTACGCATAAAGTCACTCTCTGTACAATATTTTGTACATTCATTTGTGCAAAATATCCATCTGCCTCACAATCACATTTAAAACCTAATTTTCTCTAACGTATAAAAACTTAAGTTAAAACAGAAAGTACTGGTTAAGTACTTAATATGGCTTTTCATCAGTTCAAATGGCTCTTTTAAGGTATGGGGTCGGTACAGGTCGCTTGCCTATCAAACCTACAAAGATCGATCCAAAAATTAAAATTTGTCGAACATTTTTCAGTGGCTCTTTTCGGAGAAAACGGTTGGACATTCATTTTCTCTGAAATATAATAGTAGGTCTTTTTTAACATCAGAAACAACTAAATTTAATATACTGTGATTTTACGATCAAGGACTTTTTGTCACAAAACATAATCCTGATTGTTGACGTTTTTTCTTCACATTATTTGAGGAAACTGTTGTATATTTACATGTTCTTATATAACATATATTTTTTTAAAGGTCAGAAACTAATCTCAGTTTAAATATCCTTCAGTTTCCTCAACGAATGGGAAGAAACCACTGGTGCCACGTTCTTTTATAACCGTTACAATGAATCAATAGTCGAAGCCAAACGACCTTGTACCTTTAAATTGTAATGTAGGTATAGAGTGTAAAAAATAAGTAAAACAACAGAGCAAGAGATCATAGACAAAAAATGCTGTCGGCAAGAATCAAGATTTATCTATCTATCATAATAAAATCTACGTCAAATATTGAACAAAACAGTTCTTATACCCCGGTTGGCTTTCGTATTTCTGATAAATATTGCTTATAATTTTGAGCTGGTTCATAACAACGAAAAATAATATATGAGAATGAACGTGAGTGAGTTACGGCAGGACAAGATGACGAGTTGTTCTCAAGAAAACAAATTCCTACAACGCGAACGTCATTTCGCTTTGAAACATTTGGTCACTTTTCAGTTGAAATAAATTGATAAAAAGAAAAACGAATCGATTGTTGTTAAAACTTGTTTTACGAAAATGAATGATGGAGAACAAATCATCGAAATTGTACCGAAAAATAACTATCACACCATTTACTGCAACTAGCTCACCCACACAACACTATAGTTGAATTGACTGGAAAACACCATTGGACACAATTCCTGCGGCTCGTTATTAGTTAAATTGTCGAATTGCGAGTTACGACTAACTTACACAACGTATTCTAGCTCAAACTATCAGCCACACCCCACGCCCCCTGCCTGTCGGGGCTCAGGTAACTGTGGGGAAGACTGGGGGGCGGGGCCCTCACAACCTGAGTGACGCAGCGCGCAGAGTGCGGCGGATGCTACGAGGTGACCAGCACGTGCGGGTCTGGCGCTGCCTTCAGCACGTCTTCAGCACTCACAGGGGTCAGCTTCCAAGACGGCAGCAGGTCATCAAACTCAGACCCCGCGTCCCCCGTCCCCGAGTACAGCTCGTTGTTGTTGATAGGGTCTAGCGCAGACTGGCTGCTGAGAGACAGGACAGACCCCCAGTTGATGGACCTCTCCCTCCCCGTCTCCTCACCCACCCCCGAGTCCGAGTCGAGCATGGGACCCATAGGGTAGGGGGTGGCGCGGCCCGAGGGCTCGTACAGGTCAGGCACTTGCAGGAACTGCGGCGGAGGGAACGTCGGGTTGACGTCGGCGGGCGGGGCGGGTGGCGGGGCCTGGCACGCTGCCGGCCCGTTGTAGAAACATCCCTCCTGCTCCATCTCTCGCTCAATGTACCGCAGCGTATTACAGATGAGCACGGATCTCAACAGACTCGGGTCCGTAAACTGTCGGAACCTGCCTAGCTTGCACATGGAGAGGTTGAACACGGCCAGACGGCGCTGGCGGTAGCAGGAGGCTTCGGGTGAGCGCCGGCACCAACTCGTCCGTGCCGCGTCGCAGCACTTGTCACTACCACTGGGCGTCCGATGCGGGCTCGCGCCCAGTTCCAGGTACGACTTTCCGTTTTCTTCACAACGAATGGTCTGTTGGGGTGGGCAAGGGGCGTAGCCCCAGTAGGGAGGGGCACGAGGGCAGGGGGGCCTTGCGGGGCTGGACCCGCCTCCGCCATAGCCTTGGTCCTCATAGCAAGGCTCAGAAGAGTAGCGACAGGAGTAGCTGCGGCCAGGCGGAAGGTACCGCTCCTCCTCTTCGTCCTCCTCAAAGTCGTCGTCGGCGAACTCGTCATCATCATCGAGGAGGGTGGTGAGCAGGGGAGGGCGCTGGGTGGCCCAGTCCGGGGGAGCCACCGACGCCAACTCTTCAAGGCGGGATGGCCTGGGGGGACGCTGGGGGGCGGGCGGGGCGCCGGGGGTGTCCCCCACCCACGCCTGATGCTCCCCCCTGCACTGCTTGGGGGGAGACGCTGCTCCATCCCCCTCCCCCTCTTCTTCATTGCAAAGTTTCCGTTTGTTCATCGAGGGGAGCCCCATCATGTCAGGGCTCTGAAACAAAAACAAAGTTAACGTTAGATACACAACCAAACTAATCGAAACCTGATGAGTACCAATAGTGTAGGTTACACCCACACACGAGCGGGAAACCCCCGCGAATATAAATTGTTGAAAAAAGTACAGAGGTCTGAAAATAATTAACGGTAGCAAAGTAAATATCGAACGAAGGTTCTGGAAGGAACTTTCGAACGAAGAAAAGTCGGCTCCAATTCTAGCAGGCTCAACTGGAGAAATACCACGGTTTCTCAGTTTTTGATCATAATATCCCATACGTTCAGACAAATTTTCAATTTTTTCTTTGGAGCAGGAGAAACGGGCAATCTTACATCCCTTAACACCAATAAGAAACAGTGAATAGACATTCATCCCTATAAGGGACAGGGCTAGTGGATGCAGGGTGACAACTTCCATGACCTCTGTCCACAACGGGGTGGTTTGGTTACAACCACAGTCGAGGACTCAAATCAAAACGGAAGGAAGCGCGCAGAGCTGTCAAAGTGTGCGAAGGTGACGGAGCGGGTCGCCATCGCCAACAGGTGGCGGGCGGTGGGTCAGCCTTGACCGAGGGCGCGGACTGCCGAGTCCCGGTGACAAATTATGCAAAGGAAAACAATGACAAGACGAAGAGAGCGGAAGAGCGCGTGCCCCGTGCTCGCTGCTCGCTGCCCTCACGGAATTCCACATAATTAAGGCAAGTCGTTACCGCTAATGAAGCGGGAAACTGCGTGACGTCACCGCGGCGAGCCAGACAGCGCCCAGACAGGGCTGAACCCCATCTGTCAATCATTCCCATACCAACATGTCAAATACAGATTCTCCCGCCAAAAAGTTATTTGAGTTCATTTTACAGAAAAAGGTTCTCCACTTCAGTTTCATCACTGATTCCCGGGGCACACCGGTACGATCCCAATCCTATCAAAGTTTTTTTTGGATCGGCATTCACCTCTCCTCTGATATGTAGGTCCCCATTGTTCCTTTTCCCCCGACACCTCCACTACATCCACTTATCATACAAAATTAAAACGTAGAAAAAAAAGCCAGTAATACGTTCTGATTTTATGAGACTAGCAAGAGATAGCTAGTCAGAATACATGTGTGATATGTCGAGGTGTACCTATACCTAGAAACCGTCAGTTTATCTGCCTAACAAGTATAGTTACCTACTGCTACAACAACGTTGCCAAGTTAGTCAGCAGGTACACCTACCTATAGCTAAACGTTCACATTCAGCTGTTTAGTCAGCTACGTTACTACTACGGACTGCACCACCAAAGAGGTATTTATGGCAAACTAGTATTGCAGGTGGGTACTGTCGACCAAATCATCCCCTTGTGCACAAAGCTCACGAAAGTTGCCACCCTGTATCCCACCAGGCTCGGCTCTGCATATAGCTGTAGCTACGTCGGTTCACCTTGGTACGGCTAAAGGTATATACGTCTAGGTAGGTACGATTGTAACCTCTGGGCGATCGCCCGACACTCACTTTGCGCGGAGCAGCCTGGTCGTCCTTCAGGTTCCAGAACCGAGCACCGCGCTCTTATACTAGCTACCATTCCACTACACTGCCACATAGCTACACTTCTAAGGCGCTTATCCACTTGCGGCAAGTTTCAAATCACAACAGGACATTTTTTTTTTCATACTCTAGGCGGGTGGGTAACAGGGTACCTCTGTACACAAGGGATGATTTGGTGAGAACCACTCCCCACTGTCGGGTTCTACCTCAGCCAGGGGGTGGCAAGTAGGAAAACGAAAAGATCTCGGAAAATATTAACCCCCCTTCACCCTCCATACGTCATAATTCGAGAAAGTATAAATTGATACACAATTTGGTAGGGCAAAAATAATTACACACAATTCTCGGTAGGACTGTCTATGGTAAGTCTGAGTGAGATTGGTAAAAACCAATAAACAGTGCTTCATAGATAGGGTCACCCATCGAAGAAGCAACCACAGCCAGTATAGCTTAAGTTTGGTCAAAGCAAAAACAAATTGGCAACACCCGACTGGCTGCCTTCAAGAGACTAATCTCGGGTGGAGTCTAATCAAATGTCAATGGAGAACTGACCTACCGCAATGTCTACACAGTACACCTCCTACATACACATAAGCAAACAAAAAGCTAATAAAAATAACAAGATAAACAAAATAAATTTGAGTGTGCACTAAGGTTGCATAATCATGAAACTGCAGGCGGTCCCCGCACAACACGACATCATGCTGCCACTGTCAGTCTATAGTCAACAGTCAAGGCCGAAGAAAGCTCACCAATCACACTCGAGCATTATAACGTCACTGTTATGTTCTGCTGCCACGACAATCCTAACTCCCACGACAACTCGTTTTTAGTCACTAGTCAGGGCAGTTCGTTTGCATTTTTTAATGACACCTTTCTATTGAAAATGTTGGATACTCTGAAATACAGTGCCCTGAAAATGTAGCATTTTTATCGGCTATCTGTACCTGGCCCTCTGCATACAACGGAGTAGCAATCAGGTCAGAACAGTCGAGTTTCCCCCCAGCCGGCCAAGCAAGACACCAGAAAAAAATCTCGAAGAGTTGGGATTAGATCCTCCTGCCTCAGTAACAGGTGCCAAGGATACAGCCCATGGTACAGACGAAGATATGAAGACAAGCAACAGATCCGTAGTATGCAATTGCGGCCCTCCTAGCATCGAACCACCACCGGTGACGGTGAACCCTCTCGGTCTCGGGCTCCCTCCCCCTAAGCTAGCGCAGAGCTACCCTCGTCTCTCAGCCCTCTTCGCTTCCCTCTATTGTGAGCTGGCCCGTAGGTCGGGGTTCTTTTGTTCAGTTCTCTCCCTACTCTCCATCCAACGCTGTTTACCGACAGCTTTCTCTATGTATAACCAAATCACGAGAAAGTATCGTACGTAGTACGAAAAAAAAAAAAAAAAATTGTAATCAGTTCAGACGTGGTTGCCAGAAGGACTACCCTCGCTTAAGAGGTTGTATACCTGACGATGCATTTTTTGCCGCCCATAAGATTAACATTGCGAGCGGCGATTCATTTTCAAGGTTTACCCTTGGTTGGAAAGACACAAAATTTTGCCTGTACCTAGCCCTAACAATGTTCTAGGTCGTGTTCGAAGCAGATTTCCCAATTTCTCACTGGTTTCTTTTATTGCAACTGTTTTGCAAATGCTAGCATCGCATACCTCAAGAAAAGTGCTGTATCTCGAAAACCAGTAAAAAAAATGGGAAATCTGCTTCGAACACTCCCTAGATCATTGTTAGGGCTAGGTACAGGCAAAATTTTGTGTCTTTCCAACCAAGGGTAAACATTGAAAATGAATCGCCGCTCGCAATGTTAATCTTATGGGCGGCAAAAAATGCATCGTCAGGTATAGCGTCCTCTTAAGTAGATATGCAGTAGATCGTCCCGGCACAACGCAGGGCACTATAGTCGACCTCATTCTTGAGAGTCATATCCAGGGGAGGATAGACTACACGACGAAGACCTAGAGTTTTAGATGGGTTCCGAACCACCACAGCGTCAATACATTTCACTTGATAATATGCTGAACATATCAGAGTTGAATGCCTACCAGAAAAATTTTAATAGGATCGGGATAGACCCGTCACTCAGTGTTCCACTAAAGTAGGTGGGTTAGTACGGGAAAGCAAAATATGACCGTGGTCGCGACGTTATGGGTGGTGACGTCACGAGGCCCATGAATGAGCTCATCTCAGTGCAGGCAATTATCATTCACGGGTTGTTTAGTATTTACACTGTCCGTTATTGCCTTTTTTCCTTCGTTTTATCAATGAATTTTTCACACCCCAGTTCCCACTTACACACACCGGGTGGTATTACTGGGGTAGTTGACCTTACAACGATGCAATTCTTCAATATCCTCAAGGCTACCCTATGTCTTTAGGGTGCGTCCCACCATCCCCAGTTAAAGTTCTGGTAAAAGAAAAAGAAAATCTCCCGTTGGTGAGGAAAATACATCTGCTATTTGTTTTTTTGGGACACTGTAGGATATTAAAATATTCTGAAATATAATTGTACGTCAAAAATTATGATTAATTTTGGACAAAAATCATTCCATCGTAAAATCACAACACAGCCTGTTAATTTCGGACGTTAAAAAGACATACCTATTATATTTCAGAACGTTAAAAATATACAACAGTGCCCTAAAAAAAATGTTCGGGAAAAACGTAAACAAATAGCAAAATGCATATTCTGTCAACTGCGCGACAAGCCAAGTCACATAGTATGACTTGGCATGTGGTTATAATATTCGCCATATCCATACAACATTGTAGTATAGATTGACCGTGTTTGGTGTGGGCTCGAGTAGCAGTTGTTTCTTGTTCCCGCGTGTGCCATCGATACCTCGAAGTCCTCGAACGATCCCTTTCGAGATACGTCCATAGCGACACTATACAAATAGGAATAGGAACAGACGGATCAATTCGATATACAACAATGATCGATTTTTCAAAACCGAATTTAGAAATAATTCATTTTTACACACTGTAGTTATTTTAGGCAGGATTAGTCCAGTGCCAGGACACATGGACCTGGTAGGTAGCTACATAAAAACAGTAAGTGTACCACCATCGCAATTATCAATCGATAATATCGAACGTTTATTCTACGATTTCCATGGCACCATAAATGGTGTTGTTTATTGAACAAGATAGATTGGATTGCTGTATGGGTTTGTTTATAAACATTGTCCAGCACGTGGCACCATCTTTCACTTGCGTTACTTAAAGATGGCCGCTCATATACCAGTATCAATCGAGATATCGTAGGTATATTATGGGGCTACGTGCGTTGGGGCCGAGTCCGAGCTTGATCTGGCAACACCGCGTTGCGCCGACGTTCCGTGCTGATACCCACATAGCACCAGCACCCTACTAAGACCAATCCTCCTATGCTCAAGCGAATGTACACCCTGTCACCTTACAATGCGGCTGAAATTGAAAAAGGCCGACAACGACTAAGAAGATGGGTTTGCCTGTGTTAAATGAGTAGGCGCTGCAGGTATCTAGTCAAATAATTTGCCGAAGGTTAAAATAGCAGTAGAAACTCACGGTCGAGTCCCATCCAACTGCGGAGCTACCGGCTGGCTTTACATAACGCTACCGTTGAACAAAAATTATACTGCTATTTTTCTTTATCAATATTTTAAGAGTTAACAATTAACACGTTGAAATACGTCTTGATGCAATTTTTGTCTACTGACACGACAGTTTAGCCATTATAGTCTCTTGCCATTGGTTGGCGTAAGTATCAGATAAAAATAGAAACATTATCTAAAAGTACACAATCTTATTATTTCGTGTAGTTGCAAGTATTTGACAAACATGCGTTTACTTTAAAAAATAATTAAATTTTATACCTACGTCATGAAAAAATATTCCTATCATATTTCAAATAGCATAATTAAACGCTGATGTTTTTCTAGGCACAATTTTTATTTTTATATTAAACTTAATCCAAAATAGGGGCTAGGTGGTCGCTTTATGTTATAGGGATGTTGAGATGCACCTAAATAGACAGATCAGGATTTTTAACTCGATAAATCGAAGGCAAGAAATCGATTTGATTCGTCGAATCGATTGGAAAATTTTTAACCAACGCAACGCCAGGAATAACTGAAGTGAAGGGAAGAGAGTCTTGCGTGTGCATGCCTGGCGAGCAGAGTACCTGGCTCCAAGTTACGGTGGGTCTCTAAATATGTTGAAACCATTGGTAGCTGGTAGAATCGAGTGCGCAACCATGATGGCGCAGCTCATGTCCATGGCCTGCCAGCCAGCACCCGCTCTCTCTGCATTCCCTATCTTACATACACCACACGAGCCGCCACTGCGCCAAGTCTTCCCTATACGAGCCGCCACTGCGCCTAGCCTCCCCCACAAGATCCGCCACTGTGCGAAGTGCGAAGCCTCCCCCCACATGAACCGCTACTGCGCCAAGTCTCCCCCACTCAAGTCACGAACCGCCACTGTGACACAAAAGTTACCCCCACACGTCCCGCCACTGCGTGTCTAAAGCCTCTCCCACACAACCCGCCACTGGTTCTCCAGTCATGAGCAAGTTTTCTCCACTACACGAGCCGCCACTGTTTCAGAAAAAACCTTCCCTCACGACCCGCCACTGCACCATTTTAAGGGGTTCCAGTCATTTCATAAAAAAAGTAGGGGTAGCCAAAAAACTAGAAACATTTTCTTCTAAAATAAATCGATAGGTAATCGAAATGCATATGAAAGCGTGGTTTTGGCGGGATGAATCAGCAAGCGACCTTACGACGCGCGACGCATCACCTAGAAGTGAGGATCAAAGAACCCTACTATGGGTCCTCTCGCTGCCTCAATCGAATAGATCGATAATCGAACAGCAAATGAATGGAAGAAAAAACGTAATTTTGGCGGGATGTGTCAGCAAGCAACCCTACGACGCATCCCCTTCGCCAGTTGGACAAGAAGTGAGGGATAAGGGATGAAAATCCCCTCGCAGCTCGGAGTCAGCGAGGACGTAGCGTAAGGGAGCAGGAGAGTGGGGGCACATCGCCCTGTTTTCAATACAAATGCCGGTTGCCAGGCAACGGGGGGCCATTGTATACAACCCCCCACCCCCGCAGCCCCCCAGTTCATGTTTCTCTGACACGAACCTCGCTCTCATTTCTACCTAACCCCCCAACCTTCTCTATACCTAACCTTTCAACCTTACATTTTGGATTATTAGCTTAGCGCCTTGTAGTACTATATTACAACCTTTCTAGAGCCCTAAAAGGGCTAGGGCGTAATGGGTCGAAGGGGACCACTTTTCGCGACCTCTGTACAGAAGAACCCAACATTCGAATTTCCTCTAAGTCACTGAAAGCTTTAGAACCCCATAAGGGCACTGACCAGAAGAAATCTCGACAACTCGGTGCGAGAATCTTACTTACGACCACCTACTCAATTTCCAACACATTGAGGTAGCCCAACCGATCAACCACCGACCTAGCCATAAATTCCGTTCAGATCAGTAGTAAGATTCCAGTAGTGATACGAACGGCCAGGAATGGAAGTGAATGAATCGTGTCAGGAGACAGGCCGAAAAGCGCGGCAACCGGAAGTGGGTGGAAGGAGGCGGGAAACGAATGACGGATCGTCTGATCGGGTGATGGTCGATCGGGATCGGGCGCGTGCCTGCACATCTCGCTACTACTTCACTCACGTCGAGTCAACAGCCGGATGCACCATGGTCTGATGCATAAATGTCGGACTCGCGAGTTCGAGCTCCGGCGGGCCGAGAATTTTTCGCTTCGATTTTGCATTTTATCTTGGGGTAGTTGATATTGGAACAGTGTGTTCCTGGTAGTTTGGAGCGCCCTAAAAACCCCATGGCTACAGCACACACACCAGGGATTGAGCTGAATAAATTCTCGCAGGGAGTGATGATGGCCATGGTGTGGAAAACCTGCAGAGGGATTGGTTTGTTCGGGAGTGATCAGCTATGTGATCATCATCACACGTGGACTTTGGTCTCTTACCATTCTACAGTTCATAACAAGACAGAGGGCACAGTGACAGGTGGCACAAGCGCCGCTGGTTCCCACGGGTGTCAGATTATCATGGGCACGCCCCCCTCTATCCACGTGCCACTGCAGTCCAGACCATCAACAGACCCTTCACCTTTTGGTTTTGGATACAGCAGGTCTATTCCGGATCTTTGGTCGTTAATTACGCGGTAAGCTCCTAACGCTAAAACACAGCTAAGACTACACCAATTCGTCGGTAACACCTACGTATATTCCCCAATTTCCAGCTCCCCGTTTTCAATGTTTGCCATACGAACAGCAACAAAACGGTTGATAGGAAATTACCGAGGCTAGGTTTCTCAGTCTTTCCAACCCAGGGAAAAAATTAAAAGTAATTCGCCGCATGCGAATTTCATCTTCTGGGTGTGGGTGCACCCTAAGCTGACGTCAAACTTACTGAGATACATCTAATCTAGGAATATGTTAAAACGTCAAAAAACAATCAAATATTGAGTCCCAACTTAGCTTACAAAATGAATTTCAGAACAATTTTTTCCCCAAAGAATACATTTCCCATTCTGTCGCTACGTCCTCATTATCCCCCATCTAACATCGAAAAGTCACAATTCTAGAAGAATCTAGATTCAGTATATAGCACTTCTATATGTCTAGATTACTAGAATCTAGACGGATCGAGTTCGACAGCAATGTTTCTCCCAACAGAGCAGCACAGATAACCAGTGAGGTCACATGAGCTTCAGATTAGATAATGCCATCAGGCTGCCGCTGCCGCTGCCGCTGCCGCCGAGCTTCATCACACCTATACAGATACAGCTAGAGAAAATCAGAATGACGAACAACCAAGTGAGGGTGGTCCTTCGATTCGTAAGCCGGAGGTTCAAAGTCCAGCGTCTGAAAATTTTTCCTCTACGTACTGCTGCCTCTTTTTTATTTTATTTAATAATACAATTTTTAATCCTATACAGATACAGAAAATCAGAATGACGAAAAACGAAATGAGGGTGGTCCTTCGATTCGTAAGCCTTGAGTTTTTGAAAATTCCAGCAGAAAGCAGACTGAGATAACACACAACACAGGGTTTTCCCTGCGCCTATACCTCGGCACCAGCATACCTACAGTCCGACGCAGAAGAGAAAACGTCGCTCCTGCGCAGCCTGAAGACAGGGACGGGCATTGCTACAGCACAAACAAACCAGTTTTCTTAGCGTGGATGGGTATTCAGGAAACGAGGCCCAGCGATTGAAATGGGTACCTGGCAGTCCCAATGTTTAGCTTATGGAAAAAGCAATTTACAAGGTCCGTTATGTTCGTCGAACAGTCAACCCGACGAAACGAGCAGCGCTTGGAGGTCCCTCGGCCCTCTGCCTCCACAAGTTCCAGCCTGTACCGGGCCTCTACAGGCTATACCTAGCTAGGCTAGGGGTGGCCACCTGTGCCTGTGTGCCTAGCGAGACTAGGGGTGGCCACCCACCCTCTGCCTCCACAAGTATTGTGCCGGTATTGTATACCTACGTAGGCGAGGGATGGCCAAAATTTCGCACATATTTTATTTTGCCTAGAAAATAAATCAAAATCAAACCGGATATGACAGATAAGTAGAACTTGAACAAACTGCAGAAGCGTTGCTTCCGGAAATTGATAACATCAATTAAGTGTAAGGCACGATGACAACAACCGACGATGCGTCATAAGGTTAACATTGCGAGCGACTTCGTCACATGCAGACTCAGTTATAAAGGGTCCTCTTATAGGTCAAAATACTGACATTCAGTCAACTATGGTGAGACTATGTACTGAACAGACATTTTTGGAATGCCAGAGGGGAAGTAGGTAGTTACCTGGAACTGCTCTCAACCCAGCTCAGGCTCACGCACAGAGCACAAATACCAGGTAAGCCACCAGCTCCATTATTACCGTTTTCTTAACACCAGAATAGCACCTTAAATCCAGTGTTATTTTCCGCGCCCCTTGGCGTTAATTTAGGTGCTCCGCTGGTGTTAAAAGAACGCGAACAGACCCCTCATTTAAAGTTGGGCTCTGTCGCGCCGTCTGAAGTTGAGCCCAGTTTCTAATTGGCAGGAGGTCAAAACCGCAAGAAATGAAGCGGGGTAGGGTGACCTTGGAGGGGAGGGGGTAATCCAGGCTGAGGGTAAGTGGAGGTGGAGGGAGGGCGGGGGTGGTCGCTGACCTTGCAGCCTTGCTGTCTTCCCTAACCGCCTCCTTACCCGTGTTTAGTGTTTACCTTTCACCTCATTCATTCCCCGCATGTTCCCCATGCGGCTCATATTTGCCCGCCGCCTTGTATAGCCTGTCCCAGTTCCCGCCAATTTTTAAATCATATGGCTGACAAAATGTCCGTTACGACGGGCCGGATGGAGCTAATGCTATGAATAAGCAAGATTTGCTGAATTTTCTGGTGGGTAATAGGGTAGGACTTGGCCTGGAGGAAACTTTGAAAACGAAACAGGCTGCTTCAGTACCTTTCCTAGAATTTTCCAAAATAAAAGACTGAAAAGGTTCGGGGTGAGTCATGTGGTGGGGGGTAGTAGGCGGGGGGGATAACTCGTTTATCTGAGCACGAGGGTTCGCCACCTTCCCCACCCCTCAGTCCCACACAAGACACAAGTCGTTTCCCGCCAATATTCAAACTTCGACATGTGCACACTGAATAGTAAGTTTTCTCTTCCGCAACATCAAAACGCGTCCTCCCATGCTGTTTCACTGTGTACGAAACAAGCCTATATCCAGTGCAGAAATGCACCAGTAGCTGCAGCACAGCCTTAAGAGTCGTCAAATCCATCTAAGGGCGGTCTATTTTCGATCAATTTTTCCTTATAGACTCGGATTCCAGTACGAAGCAGTGTTATCACCAGAGTCTGGCCTATAACATCGTGACCATAAACAATACATTGTGTTGGCCGTATATTATCATGATGTGTTCTGGCGTAGTGGCATCCCCAGACGTATCGTTCGTGGAGAGGGATGGTAGTTTTTTTTGGTGAGGAACGTCCATCCCTGCGATTCCATGGTAAGCCCGCCATTCCACACATCGCATGTGGCCAGCCTTAATCCCAAAAATGTATCAGCCTTAAGCCTGAACTTCCTGGTATGGATCTTTGGATGATGCTTGAATGGGTCTGGCTACGTTTCAGGCGAATTCCCTATCCAAACAAGGGCAACTAATTGATATAGACTCGCACTGGGAAAGTTTATGGCTACGTTAGTGGGGAGCAGGCGGGAGTGACCGCTGACGAGCAGTAGACGGAAGGGGAGAAGGAGAAGGGGGAGGGATGAGGGGGGGGGGGATCAGCTGACGTGTTTTATCACCATGCGTTCGTCATGCATCCCCCACCCCTACTGTTCACGAGCCTTTAGCACCTTTTTCTCACGTGGAGGGAAGGAAGGTCACACGCAGTGAGCTGTGAAGCAAGCAGAGAACCCACCATCTAATCCCGACTTGCTGATTTTTTTTTTTTTTTTTGAATCTCGACTCGACTGATTTCATCCCTTGTATAGGTACAGGGATCACGAAAGGTGGAACTCACAAGGCTCAGGCCCTAAGGAGTTCAAGCACTGCATTGCTGCACTGGTGTAGTGTCCTAATAGAACCTGACACTACACTGGTGTAGTGTCCTACTAGAACCTGACACTACACTGGTGTAGTGTCCTACTAGAACCTGACACTACACTGGACACTGGTGTAGTGTCCCACTAGGCCGTGAGTTGTCCAAGCACTGCACTAGTGTAGTGTCCCACAAGGCCCTGATGAGTCCAAGCAGTGCACTGGCGTAGTGTCCCACTCTGAGTCACTGGGCCATCCCAATTGCAGGCCACGAGATAATGATTGTGATTGGGGAAGTAGAGCACAGAGCACATGGTTTCTGTGTTTACTGCACCCACGTGGTTTGAGACAGAGGCAGTATGTAATCTGTATGTGCATTGCATTCTCCAAACGAGAACCGTCACGAGGGCTTGCAAAACCATAACCGGTCAACTCCACAATCACATCAAATTACAATAGTCGCTATCTATCGGGCCGTTATCACTTAGCCATGATACCCGCTCGGGTCAAGGACTCACAAGTCCAAGGAGCCCGTTACGACAATTCTTTCGTTACATAGGGCCCCTATGACTGAACATACATTCGGTATTTGTTTACATTCTTTCTTCTGAACATATCAGAGCTGAATGCCGATCAGAATAACTTTGATAGGATTGGGATTGAACCGGAGTGACCCGGCCCTTAAGTGTTCCTCCTTGAAGTAGGGAAAATAGAAGTGAAAAGTTTGTAAAGAAAGTGAAGTTGGAGGCTGAGGGCAAAGTATGAATGGGAGGTGAGTTTGTGTAAATTCCCGGTAAGCTGGAAAACTACAACTTCCTCTCCAACTTTTTCAGTTCGACGCATTTTTCACTGCATCCCAAAGTTTACTTCCATAAGAAAGTAAGCGACAAAAGTGAGGGGAATTTCATTTTATCGTTTTCTATTGAAACTGCACTGACGCAGTGGTATAGATTTGGAAAAACGAAGCATGATAGCTATCAGAAATTATACCACTAAATTTTGGTAAATCGAACACGTTCCATTTAATTCGTGAGGTGCAATTTTGTCACCTTCTTAGAATTTTTCAAATATCTGTCTTTATTTAACAGATAGGATAAGGATAAGATTCATTACTCGTTTCTTTGGGAGGCACTAACAAAAGAAGTGACAACCAACTTGAGTTGTATTCTCGTTCTCTCATCACCTAACTTTACACCAAAAAAGCACACTGAATCAATAATATACAGTGTCATTTTCCGCACCCCTTATCGTTGGCTTAGGTGCTCCACTGGTGACGGGAATAGACCCCCTTCGAAACACAGGGCTAAACAGCTGAGTAGAGCATGTCGCGAAAGTGTCAAACGACCCGGAAGCCTGCAGCAATGCGACATAGACGTCTGTAGACCGGAGCCGACGACCTTGCCCTTGGAATAGGCTTGAATGGCCGCTTTAAACAGTCCTAAACAAATCATTAAAAACCAACGACTACAATGGTTGCATCCATAAACGGTCTGTGGGAGAGCGTGCGGGCGCGCATGGTTCGCTTTCGGGCTGTCAAGTCTTGTTAGCGTCGCGGTCGTTCCCCCCGGCGTAACGATAATTGCTGTTCCGATCTCCGGTGTCGTGTGCAACCGAACCCGCCTGTTCCTATTTGGTGCCCATCCAGTCATCCACTTGTCATCCAGCACTACCGGCACGAGGACACCTCCCAGTCAGTCCGACTCCAGCCAGTTCCTATGCCGTTGTCATCTACTACCGACACCGACACCGTGCAGTCAGTCTTTGTCAGTTTCTTCAGTCATCCACACGTCCCAGGACTTCCCACAGTCAGTCCGACTCCTGCCAGTTCCTTCGTTGTCATCTACTACCGACACCGACACACCATGCAGTCTTTGTCAGTTTCTTCAATCATCCTCAAGTCCCAGGACTTCTTCCAGTCACAGTCAGTCCCGACTTTTCCCGCAGTTTCCGTTTCGTTGTGGTCCACTACCGGAGTACCGACACCGCGCTATAAATCTCAGTCCACACTGTCGTCCAATATCCGGCAAGACCCAGGACACTTCCCAGTCTCAGTCAGTCCAAATTTTGCCAAGTCCTATTTATGGTTGTCATCCACTACCGAGTATACCGACACCGAGCAGTAGCAAGTCTCAGTCTGACTCCTGCCATCCTGAAGTCAATTTGTCATCCCGCAGCATCGACACTCAGGCATTACCCAGGACACCTCCCAGTCAGTCCGTAAGTAGCCTCAGAAAAGTGAAAAAAGGTCGAAATAAGAGGATTTTTTCTGCATGATCTCGAACTAATGAACACAAGAGGTAGGCAGATTTTTTTTTTTTTTTTTTTGAAAAACGGACCAGCAAGTGCGCGTCGGTTGTTTAGCAGGAACCTGCGCTAAATCCGAAGTCTCAGGAGTGGGAGCGCTGATTGGAAAACTATTACAATCTACGGATGGCGGCAACAAGAGACTTGTACAGTCCCAACTTGTAATGAAATCTCTTCCCCAATACCTGTTACCCAACACCTCCCCCAAGAATTAAACCCAATTTGCATTTACATGACATTATTTGCTGAAAACAATTATGTAAATCTCTACACCCATTTCCATTTTTAGCTGAAAATGTCAAGCTGCGCGGTAAGTGGTTTCACTACTATCTTATCACAGGTAGCACAGCTTCAAACTGCTGCACTTTTTTTTTGTAATTTTACACTGATTTATTTACTTAGGTTAGGTCAGAGTTGGTCCTGGGTACAAACTCCTGGACCTGCAAATTTTATTTTGGTGTACGCATGTTTTTTCAATGTCCAAACTGGTGGGGTTGTGAGCTATGAAGCAAGAGGACTCCGCATCTAGTCTCACCCCCTTGAGTAGAGAGATGACGAAAGATGGCACCCTACATCCCGCAAACCTAAGGCTGAAGCTGCGCCTACGTAGGTGGGAGATCCGCAGACAGTGTTCCATCTCAACCTCAACAAAAGAGCCCAGACTGACAACTGACAACACTAGTGGTGGGTAGAGTAATGGCCGACCTTGACCTGCACGGACTCGGTGCACGCGGGCACGGTGCATGCACGGATTCGACACTGGCTCATTACGGTTCGCGTCACAGCTGTCGCACTCGCATCTCCATGTTTTATTGATGGCTTCCGTGCTATCTCCACTAGTTATTCTTGTTCGGCTCCCGAGCTCCCGAATCAGTGAGTGCACGTGACGTCACACTGCATGCTGCACTATACACCACGTGCTTCTACATGTCATGCAGTTTTCGTGCGGCTTCTTTTGCTCGACTGCAGGGAGAGGACCAAAGATCTAGTACCGAGCTCTCAAGATTTTTCCTATTGGGGGAAAACTCAACTATCCTTGGACCCTGGCCCTGTTCCTGAATGAAAGTATGTCTCTGCACAGGCGGCGATGATCGCTATGGGTGTTCCCCATGGCAGCAAAAAACCCAGGCCAGGCGCAGGCAAGGTGCGCTTCTGGTAAGGGCCAGGTACAATCGCAACAGGCCGATACAAACAATTTATTTTACCTGCAGAGGATACAGGGAGCCCAAGACGTGAATACGACCAATACTGCCTCCCTCAGTGACGTATGAACACTGAATTTCACCACCTCACGCTAGTGCCATTTAACGTTCGAATAGCTATCGATTCGAAAAAGCAGACATCCTCTCCAAGTTAGGTTTTGTTGTGTCAATAGAATTCGCCTGCTTTGTTTCCGTCAAATTTATTTCAACAATTTCAATCTAAAAGTGGAAATAAACGTGAAAAAACCCCTATTTTTTCGGAGAAAGAAGTTAAAATGTTGATTAGACTACATTAGACTACACCAAATGAGTCGCAGGTATGAAAATTATCGTTTTCGCTAACGCACAGAAAATCCACTCGAAAGCTAACGAAACGGTAACGGTGCATGGTGAAAGCCGTTAACATTTTTTACCGATACGATAACGCTATCGTGTACACGATAGTCTTCACGTTAAAATGGTGAAATCCAGCCTAACTGGTATATAAGGCCAGGCCACCAACCCTTTGGTCCCAGTGGCCCTTTTTGCCCCCTGTTGGGGCCAATGACGAGCCATCGAGATCGCAGTGTTTTCCCAAGGTTATAAGGAACGGTTATATAAAACATAGCGTATAAGCTTAAACATGTGTGGGCAAACGTTTGTATACAACGATTCTGCTTGTAAAAGAAACGACTTTGCAGGACAATTATTATTCAACCACTAAAAACCTCAACCGCAACCAGGTACCACCACCGCGCACCGTCCACCAAGAATTCAGAAAAGAACCAGAACCACAAAAATATAAAACCAAAATAAAAGCAACATACCATATTGACGAAAGTATCCAAATATCACATACAAATCTAATAAAACTAAAATAAATAAGTAGGTGCAAACGTTTGTTGACCATCACGGCCATTACAAAGTGACAAGCCTCGGGGAATTATGTCGCCACTCTACAAATAACTGTCGTTATTGCAGGGCTGCCACCAAAAAAAGCGGGAAACTACGTATTTTAAAGTTTGAAAACTTTTAGTTTTTTATATTTTCTATGAATTAGTGATGGAAGTTTAGTTGTAATCGAAATATTGAAGATAGCAGGGTACTTGGATTTTACATTGATACTATGGGAATATTTGGTGTGATATTTTGATTTCTACTGTAAATTTGGTCTTGGATATTTTTCTTAACCTGGAAAAAGTTGATGGATTCCAAAGGATTGTATAATGTATGGTAAAATCTATTTCTCTTCCATACCTATAACGAAAATCCAAACGGCAAAGGTACGAACCTTATTGTGAAATACCCTATTTCTCAAATTAGACCGTTGTAGAAGCTTCGTCCAGCACTCTTCTAATGAATACCATTCAAACAAATAACAATTTTGACAATTTTCACACATGTATCCGGGTTTGAAGGCTATGTCACAGTTGCTACATCACAGTGTTACAAATCACAGTAGGAAATGGGGTGAAAAATAATAAATGAAGGAATAAATGAAGGCTTACCTTGGACACACACCACATAGTGTTTTACATCAGTGATGGCACATTTTGTCGGCAGTATGCCGATCGCAACACGTAAGACTTAGCACGAACACATAGTACACAGTCGGTAACATACCTTCGGCGTCCAAACGCCAACTGAGTTCCATTAAAAATATACCCATTCCCATTGCCAGTTGCTTGGTCCCCCTTATAGCAACCACTGCCAAATCCTTCCCACCGACGAGAGGGCCCATTGACCGTCGGGATTTCCCACTGATCCCAGAGGAAATGTGCTTGTTTTCGAATTTCTTCACTGTAAGAAGATGGGGCAACCTTCACTGTTCCAATTGTCTGCCGGGTTGTTTTAGCGCTTTAGCAGCGACAAACGGCAAATCTGTATCCGAGCTCTAAAGCCAACTCCACACGTACAAGAAGGATTCCAAACTGAGTTGAGATATAAATTGCTTATGTTCTATCTCGGAGTTGAAACAGTTGAATTTACACTACAAGAGTTTCAGCTTACCATCCCCGTCTTCTTACAAAACTTCATTTACTTGGGAACTCTAAGCTGACTGACCTACAATTTCTTATACAGGCACAACTATTTCTTCTCGAAATAACGAGTCTGACGAGACAAATAATAATAGAATAAATGTAGGTTGACTGGGCTACAATTTCTACAATACGGAGAACTCGTTCTTCTTAGACAAGTCCATTATCGTGAAATTTTACGAGTGGGAATGTAAGATGGCCGAGTCTAGAATTTCTTGAGCACGGGCGAAACAGGCAGGTAAGGGAGGATGAGTGTTTCTTAGGTCGACTGCCTGCGTTGGAGCTCTCCATGTGAACGGAGCGTCGTTGGAGCGACCGATCCAAACTGTGCTGGAAAATACTCTGCCTGCTATACCTTCCTATCCTATAGTCCTACACTATACTTCTCCACTTTCCCGCCCTTATTTCCCTCAAACAACTTCAAAACTCCTAAAACTCTGCCTTGTCCAAATGCCCCCAGCCTCCCCTAACCCCCCACCGAAATAGGGTTGGAATCTTGTGGGGTCTAATGCAGAAGCTTATACCAAAATGTTGCTAGTTCTAAATAAGCAGCGAAGCAATCACACAAATATCCCAAAATAGCAGTAGGGGAAATTAGGGCAAATTTGTACCTACGCTTTTTCATGTTACTAAAAGTTTACGCGCCTTTTTGATAAATCTATTTATTTTTGAGTTTTCAATCAGAGGGAAGAAAATAAGAAAAATTTTACAATATAAGAAACAAAAAAAATTACCCTGAAACTTTTGAAGTAGGTACCTACCTAGGTAAGTACGTACACTAGACACTAGACTATCAAAACTATCGACTGGGATTCGAATCCCTGCATTGCAATTATTTTGTTGGTACCTACCAAGGAGCCATCTTGAGCCACAGCTTGACTGAACGGCGAACATATTTGTTTACGTTTTTTCTGCACGCTTTATGAGAAAGCTATTTGATATTTAACTGATCTGAAAAAGGTATAATATATCTTTTTAACGGCCAAAATTAACAGACGATCGAGTGATTTTTGTCAACAAAAAATTTGTCCGAAGTTAACCGCTCGTAAAACAACACAGCCTGTTAATTTCGGTCGTTAAAAAGATAGGTATTATTATATTTCAGAACATTTAAATATCCAATAGTATCCTCATAAACAGTTCAGAAACAAACACGACTACTATGTAGACGCCCTTAAGGCAAGGAAAAGCTTACACAGGTTGGGTATCCCAAAAGAACTCACCTGCACTTGAGTCTGCTGCAAAAAAAATGCACATCTTCTTGCACTGGACTGGGGCCCTGCAGCACGGTAGAAAAATACCTAATAGCGAATGCGAGGTGGACAGTGGGCTTCGATCTTGTAAGTGCTGAGGGGAAACTCTGAGATTACAACCCGCAACATAGAGATAGGAAAGAAGATCTCAGAAGGACAACTGAAACATGCAGTTGAAGCAAATAATCAGTTTTGCTTTGGCAGCAGTATTGCACGATGCAAGAACAAGAAATGGCACTTCTTCTTGCAGTAAAAATCGTGTTCTTGCTCTTCTTCTTGCAGTAAAAATCTTGTTCTTGCTCTCGCAAAGCGACTCTTGCTCTTCTTCTTGCAGTAAAAATATTGTTCTTGTTCTTGCAGTAGATATCATTTCTCGCTCTTGCTCTTGTTCTTGCTGCGAGACTCTCACAATTTCTTACATACCTACCTATAGGTACACATGGAATTTTGTGTGGTTTTTTGCCTACCGAACGGCCATTTCAAGTGCAATCTAAGTCTGCAGAGTTTTTCGTACAAAATATGGACTGCATCCATAAATGAAGGTATGGAAAAAAAACTGCCTGTTTATGCAAGACTCTAGCGAGAACTCTTGTAAGAGTTCTTGTTCTTGCAAGTCATTTCTTGTTCTTGTTCTTGCATGCAAGAAATGCAAGAACAAAAACAAGACAAGCAATTTTCGTGCATAACTATATGGCAGCGAGAGGAACAGCAAAAGAATGACTTCCTTTGTCTTACCTGAACTAGTGATGCACGATGCAAGAACAAGAACAAGAAACGGCATTTCTTATTCTTGCAATGCGACTCTTGCCCTTTCAGTAAAAATCTTATATTGTTCTTGTTCTTGCAGAAGAAATCATTTCTTGCTCTTGTTTTTGTTCTTGCTGCGAGACTCTTGCAATTTCTTGCATACATAGGTACACATGGAATTTTCTGCTGTTTAAATGTGGTTTTTTGCCTACGGAGCAGCCATTTAGGTGCAATCTATCGTCGCATAATCATGCAGCAGAGTTTCTCGTACAAAATATGGACTGCAATCCATGAATGAAGTTTTGAAAAAAAAAAAAAAAAACTGCATGCCTGGGTTTATGCAAGACTCTTACGAGAACTCTTATTGCAAGAGTTCTTGTTCTTGCAGCCAAAATCAACTCTTGTTCTTGCATGCAAGAAATGCAAGAACAAAAGCAAGAAAAGAAATTTTTGTGCATCACTAGCCTGAACAAGAAAAAAAGCAAGGTTTCGATTTCGTTGCAAGAACAAGAACAATATTTCTCACTAGAAATCTCCCAATAAACACTGGTAGTTTCCAAAAGCTTTATTCATAAGCGACAATGGATGGCAGTCCATATTTTGAGAAGAAAACCATACTGTCGTCGTTTGCGTGTAAAAAATACGTTTAGATAGACAACAATTTTCGTTATAATCGCATTAAATTCCATCCGTGTGCAAGGAAATGCAAGAATCTTGCAGCAAGAACAAGAAAGGATTTCTACTGCGACAATAGGTGCAAAACTTACGTTGTAAGAACAAGAACAATAAATGTCGTTTTTTATTCATACATCGTGCAGCACTGTTGGTGACTCTCCAGCACCCTTACGGTTGGTCTTTTTCTATTCCCCATAGAAGATTAAGATGAAATGGGACAGATGACATTATTTTATGTTTACCTGAACCCAAACAAAACACTATTTCTCCTACAGTCAAGAAACTAGCTTCCTTTTTGAAACGCAACATTGTAAATCATTATAGTCAATTCTTCTAAGAACATAAAGTAAACAAAAATTCATTAAAGTGACGTTTGGTTACTTGACAGTGTTTGAATTATTACCAAACATCAACAGACTCTACCTAAGATATCCATTTTGGATCGGTTTGTTTGGTAGGTAAATAATTCAAACACTGTGAAGTATAAAATATAACCAAAAGTCATTTTGTAATGAATTTATTCTCACTTTATGGTCGGCTGAATTTCACCACTTTAACGTGTAGACTATCGTGTACAGTGTACACGATAGCGCTATCCTATCGCTAAAAAAAATTAACGGCTTTCACCATCCTGACGATAGCACCCTTATCTTATCGATAGTGAATCCGTGCGTTAGCAATAACAATAACTTTCATACCTTATTCGACTCATTTGAGTGCGAAACGGGCAGGGATTGTTGTCTACCCAACAATTTAATACCTTTCTACGAAAAATTAGCGTGTCTTTCCCGTTTATTTTCCATTTTTAACTCGAAATTATTGAAACGTACAATGAACGTACACCTAAACAAAGTTGACGTAAACAAAGCAGACGAATTCTAGTAACACGACGATAACGGCTGCTATAACGAATCGATAGATATTAGATCGTTATAGGAGGCACTATCGTGAGGTGGTGAAATTCAGCCTTTTTTAGAAGAATTTACTAAGGATTTACGATAAGAACTTTAATTAAAAAAGATGTTAGTTTCTTGATGACACCTATGAGAAAAATGTTTTGTTTTGGTTTAGTAAACATCACCTCTTCCCATGAATCCAATGCATGTACTCTTAACATTACCACTGCCGAATTAATGAATTCATTTCACCCAGGATTTAAAATACTCAAAATTTCGACTCATCGTTATAGGCCCTTAATTTTTTTTCCATGGTTTTCTATAGATCTTTCCCCTTACAAAATTGAGTTAGGATGTCGTGCAACTATAAGTAAGTACCTACTTACTGGTAAAGTGGTAAAACAGATTACAAATAGAAAATATTTTTGTGAAAATGAGAAATCTATGCTAGTAAGCTTTGAGCAGTAAGTAAGCCAAAATTCGGAGTTTTTTCAATCAAGAGGAAAAAATGAAAAATAATTCGTCGGACACAATTTAAGTAACAGAAATGAGCCATCAGAAAAAGTACAACCTTCCCACTTTTTACTTTCTCGCCAGTATACTATACCTACCTAATAAAATGGGCTGAGCGAAAGCTAGGTCGTCATGCAAAATTTTGATTTTACGTTTTCCATGATCCTGGAGGTCCCTCGAGTCGAACAAAAGTGGTCTAAAAAAATTTCCATCCTTCCGTCAGAATTCTGTCGCACGCCTACACCTACGTCACACCGTTCGTCCAATTTTGCTCAAATTCGGTTTTTAGGTAGGTAAGTACCTAGTGTAAATATCTAAAGATGTTTGTGAGCAAATTTTGATCACTCAAAAATTGTGTCAGCTAATGGTAGGTAATTAAAGAAAGGCAAAATATCGCATTTCTTGACAATTAAGAGGACGCTATACCTGACGATGCATTTTTTGTTGCCCATAAGATTAACATTGCGAGCGGCGATTCATTTTTAAGGTTTACCCTTGGTTGGAAAGACACAAAATTGTGCCTGTACCTTATATAGCCCTAATAATGTTCTATAGGGAGTGTTCGAAGCAGATTTCGCAATTTCTCACTGGTTTCTTTTATTGCAACTGTTTTGCAAATGCTAGCATCGCATACCTCAAGAAAAGTGCTGTATCTCGAAAACCATGCAGTTAAAAAATTGGGAAATCTGTTTCGATCACGACCTAGAACATTGTTAGGGCTAGGTACAGGCAAAATTTTGTGTCTTTCCAACCAAGGGTAAACCTTGAAAATGAATCGCCGCTCGCAATGTTAATCTTATGGGCGGCAAAAAATGCACCGTCAGGTATAGCGGACCCTTAATAGAGACTGGAGGCTATAGATGAACTCTGAACCCTAGAAATAGGTAATTTTTCTGTAAGATGTAGGTAGTAGGTATAGGTACCTACTTATTGTACCTACCTACTTATACTCAGGATACCTACTCGTATCCAGAAAGCAGTCATGGGGGGGGGGGGGGGGGGGGGTTCAGCAGACTTTATATTCAGTGCCATGTGAATTTTCCGTTACCCCCCCCCCCCCCCCCCCCTCGGTGTACCTATACGGCTATGTACCTACCTATCTATAGTTAAAGGTGCAGTAAAGGGTAAGGTACCGGTAGCTCAAGGTTTCTTATTCTTAGGTGTATTACGTAGGTACTATATTCATGTTATACTATAGGTTGTAGCGTTGTACCTACCTATCTACTTACCTAATTATGGTACCAATAGCGTTGTTCTTAAGGAGGGTAGGTGAGCTCAACACCTTACTATCGATAGCTATGTAAAACCTTCCTGAGTAGGTAGCTCTTGTAGGGCATACCTGAAATTCTTGATCGATCCCTGTACACAAGCAGGGCCGCCCACAGCGTTCGCGGGCCCCAATGCGGACCACTCCCGGGCAATACTTTGGAAAAAAATCTGGGGGCCCCGGGCCCCAATGCGCCGCGCATTACCCGCATTATGGAGTGTCCGGCCCTGTACACAAGGGTCTACTCTGGATAACCCAGACAGTGGAATTTTCCCCCAACCTACCAGGGAGAAAAATCTTGTCAAGCCTGGATTCGATCGTCTTGTCTCGGTACGCTTATACCCTACTTGGTTGGACGAAGGGAAATTTCCCCCCTTCAGTGCTTGGGCGATACAGGGGGTTCCCTGACTGGCACTGCGCTCTCCTCCAAGTCGGCCACTCAAATAGACGTTCCCTTGGCTCCAAAGCAAAGCACCGGTGTTCTGCGCAGCCCCTCACCCTAAGAAACCCATCCCTTCCATTAGAAACCAACCCAAAACCCCATCTTCTTAAACCCAAACTTTTTCTCGCCAGCACTGTAGCAAGAAGTCTGATTCACTGGCTGAGACACACAGCCAACGCTGACTCTTTGCGAGGATCTGGGCCTCGGTAAGGGTTTGTTCAAGAAGCCTTGGTAAAGTGACTGGATAAAACGAACAGCCGGACTTCTTTAGACTGTATTTTAAGAAGACAGGTCGGAAATATCAGACTGAACGGTGATCGGCTGTCTTCTTTTGGTTCTGGAGATGATTGCCATCTGGCCTGGGTTGGAGCCGGAGAGTTTCCTCCATGGAGGCAGAGTGGCAGCTGCCGTCGACATAGCAAGCGAACACCCGCCAACTCTTCCGAAGGAACGATTTGCCCAAGATATCGATATCGATTCGATACGAGAAATAAAATCGATAATAATTTTAAAACAAGAGGGAAATATATTTCGATTTTTCGTTTTGAATCGATATTTTTTACTTTCTGAATGACGAAGTAGGTAAGTAAGTAGAAAGGCCGCAGCCGCCGATCGATAGTTACCGATTTGGTTTAAGATGGAGAAACAAAATCTTTAACGGGAAAAAGGCGGGAAAAGTATCGATTTTTTGTTTCGAATCGATATTTTCTACTTTCCCATATGAAGTAGGGGGAGGGAGAGTGGCAGACTAGCAGATGTCGCCGATATGACTAACGAACCACCAGTACCACCACATCGATTCGATTCGAGATGGAGAACCAAAATCGATAATGGAACAGTAGGTAGGTATAGGCGGTAATAGGTTATTGTAAAAGGGAGTTATTTTAATATTTTTTGAACATTTCGAAAATTCCTCCCCATTTCCACCCCCGTACCTCATTTTCACCATTCAAACTTGCCCTGAGTAAAAAATAATCCCTTTCGGCAGCCCCGAAAGGCGTAGGTAGATTTCGAAGATTACTTCCATCCACTAAAAGCAGTCTAAAATCATTTGGAATGACGGTTGAGAAGATTTTCAGTTGACCCAAATGCATTCTCTAAAATTACAACGGAGGAATTGAGTTTTGAAATTTCACCCCCCCCCCCCCTAACAGAAAATGAAAGTGATTTTACAAAAAACAAATTCAGGCAAAAGTTGTAAATATTATTAATAGAAACTCATAGCAAAAAGAATAAACTCAATATCTCACCAAATAAGTGAGTTATGACGTTTTGAAAATTCAACCCCCACCCCCTGCCTAAACGGTGCGTCGGACGAAAAACGTTTTCAGACAAAAGTTGTAGGTAATATTAAGGCAAATGCATTACAAAACGAAAGAACTCGATAACACCCCTAAGACACAAGTTATGAATTTTTGTGTGTGCAAAACCGTTTTTACACCCTTATTCAACCATTAAGGGTGGGATAAAAAAACGTTACTAAGAAAAGTTGTAGGTAGTATTGTTAGACGACCCTCAGAGAAAGCCAGGTTTCATTAGTTGCAATATTAAGGGAGTTATGGCCAAAAATCCCGATTTCGAAAAAGTCCCCCCATTCCCCCCCCCCCCTTCGCCCGATTTTTTTGATTTTGGGATCCAGGGGTCATAAAAAGAAGAACTGAGAAAGAATTTTTTCGAAAGTGAGACTACTGGTACGACTACAATAGGTAGATTTTTCTTCGAAATCTACCTAAAAATTAAATTCAGTAGGTATATACCTATAGGTACCTACTTAGTTGTACCTATAGAGACAATCAGAATATTTCAGTCAAAAACATGACCGTGTACAGCTGTCCACTTTTGCCCTGATTTCCCCTACTTGCCTAGGTACCTACTTGTATTCTTACTTAGGTACCTACTCCAAGTAAGGTAAGGCAGCGCTAGCGCTCCCACAGGCCCGCGGCCGCCCCCGAAACTAACGTCCACAGGCCGCCCTTACAAGAGCTAAGCTGGCATATTAAATAGCTAACATCTAGCATATTGTAGCTACAGTAACTATATGGCATAGGTACGGTATTGAGGTCTTGCTTATGCGGCGTGGGTATAGCACAGTTAGCGCTCACACTGGCCTGCGGCCGCCCCCGGAACTAAGCTCCAATAGTCCGCCCTTACACGAGCTAACGTAGCATAGGTAGCTAGCATCTAGCCTTAGCTATAGTAGCCCCAAATCTATCCAGTATATACATATAGCAAGTAGGTTTTGCATATTGTTGATGGTATGGGTCCAGCAGCGCTCACACTGGTCAGCGGCTGCCCCCGGAACTAACCTCCACTAGCCCGCCCTTTGCCTAGCTAATCTCAAAACAGAAACAAACACTTTTTGAAAGTTTTCAAGTTTTTTGAAAACTTGCCAAGCAGTATTTTCAGCGTTTTTGTATCCTTCGTTGTTGTTCGTATATTTCTTCGTTCGTTTTCGTAGATGGAAGAGAGGTTAGTTGGGAATCTACGGATGCTATAAGCTAAACATGGATACCACGACATTTAGATGTGCAGCATTTTCCTCCCGTCACAGAGAAGAAGAAAATCCTGTTCCTAAAGGGGGACGCAAGAGGTACATGAGGGATTCAGTACTGGCACTAACAGCGGAACATTTCAAAACCCGAATGCCTTGGGCCATGACAGTATATTTTGAAGCGGGGGCTAAAGCGGGCTAACTTCGCCTCTGTAATATCCCCTTAGACCGGTCTTGAGCGGAGCCGAGCTCTCGCGATGACGTTCGTAGATAGCATGTGGGTTGAGAGGGAGCCCATAACCAATGCTCAAGTTTCCACTGAGCGGTGAGCGCACCTTCACTGTTAAGACTGAAGTTACCATGATATATAACGTTTTAGTATTGTATTTGGAAAAGTTGCCGTTTTTGTCAATAAAAAATTTGTCGGAAATTATTTGATCGTAAAATCAAATCTTGCAGTAAGTAAGTACCTACTTACCTATACAAAGAAGTAAGCACTATAATTTCAAATAAATAATTCCAAACAGTAGAAAAGTATCAAAAAACGTCAAAAAATAGCATTGTGGTTACTGGTTAGGTTTTTCACATGCAGGTACATAAAAGTACGCAGAATGAACCTCTGCAGTGTACCATGCCAGCGATCCCTTTACAGAGCTCTTGTAGAACTTTCAGATGTTTTTCTGTTCTGTGACATTTTTATTCATTTATTTCTTATTTCCAAAATGGCCAGTACTTTTGTACACTTACGTCGTAAAAAGAATCTCTATCAAGTATCATTAAAAAATGGCACTTAAAGGCATACAGTGCTGTCTCTTCACATTTTTCATGACAAACTTTTGGGGAAACTGTTCAATATTTATTTGCTCCTAAAAATTTGTAACGTCTGAAAGTAGTTACAGACAACGTCTGTACTGTAACTCTAACGTCAAAATTTGCATCAGGAACACTCACGTAAGGTAACTGCTATTAAAAACATCAATAAACAGTATTTTATCTTGAGCCTTAAATTTTGAAAAGTGGGGCTTGGACTATGGGCGTCACCATAGAATCCAGTGAAGCTGGGCCCGGTAACGCTTGCCCATATGCTCAACATAGGCGAAACAGTTCTCTTTGTGCGGCCAGGTTCCGAAGAATTCCTCTAGCCTTGCTCACAGTGGCTATATATCTACCTGACAGCCAGCGCTCCGGCCAGCTAGCGGCCAAATCCAGAACTAACTCCCCATAAACACTGCAGTCACATACGAAATAGACATAGTATGAAGTATGAGGCCCTTAAGTATGAGCACTTTGCAAAATTTGACCTGCCTACATCGTACCCTACATAGTCGTTTTAAATAAAAATTTAAGGTAGGTACTTCTATCAACAAAAAAATTTATGAAACGTATGAAATAAAAACATTACCTGCTAACAGTTGGATCCCAACCAATGACAAGACGCTATTTGTCGAAACTGTCGTGTCAGTAGACAAAGTATATACTTATCAAGGGGTCACTCGCCCTAACCCCTGACATCTGACATGAAAGAGGTTCATTTTGAATTTTGGCGCGAATATGTCAGCTTCATTTCCGCTTCCACCGTCCCTGAATTTTCCGACCACTGAGCCACCTTCGCTTGGTATGACGTCAATGTGTTACCTAACTACCTACTCTTTCAAGTAGATGTGAAAAGTGACTACTTTCATTTCAGCATTGAAGTGGGTGGGTGCAGTAGGTGTTTACCTATACCTTGGGCAGTATAGGTATAGGAAGGTACCAACGGGTATAGGTACGAGGTAGCCCTGCGGTAAGGTTGGCGTTATATGGACCGCTCGATTGGGAAAATAGGTTGCTGAGAAGTTCAGCAGTGGGTGTCAGCAGTGAGAGGTTGCGGGTGCGCAAACTCGCTCCCTCTCCTCTCTGAGCAAAACCGAATCTACCCGTCTAGTTTGAAAAATTACTAAGTCTGACGCTACTGCGCTCTGGCCAAAGGCACTCGTCCTTGTAAGAAGACGGGAAATCACATTACAAAACCATAGGGCCGGTCGGTTTCCAAACCTATACACTGCGGCAAATGTCATTTTCTAAGATGATGGTTGTGGTGCTGTAGATCAAGCGGGTGGCTCTTCTTTTCACAAATTTAATCTTTCAAAAAAGTTAAGAGAAAAACACAGCATTAGTAATCGGCCAGGAAGGTTTTTAACAAAAAATGGAGGAAAAATCCACCTCACAATCTCAAAAGTGAGCTCTCGTTCCAAGTTTGTGGCACAGCGGAAAGGGCCATGGGCGCCGGGCGGGAGCTGGCCCCTCAAATGAAAAAGGGCGGGAACGTTCGAGAGGTTTCCTCGGGAGGTTTTGCTACTGTTCAGAAACTCCTTGGCGCTGCAGCCCTAGTGGGATACAGGGTACCACCCTTCGTGAGCTCTATACACAAGGGGGTGATTGGGTCACAATCAAGCCCGACAGTCGATTTTCCCCCCCACCGGTGAAGGCAGGCTAAAGGGTCAAGTGCCGGAAATGATTTACCAGGAAAAAAATCTCGTCCAAGTCAGGACGTCCTGTTTTATAGCAGTTGCGCCAAAGTTGACTTGTTATTTTGATCCTTTCTAGGGGTGGGTTGGGCGATCCTATGTTAAAAATTTAACTGAAGCTTAAGGGTTCGGTTACATGACACTTAACTGAAGGTTGTCCAAGGTAGCGGAGTAGGAAAAATATAATATCATTTGTATGAATACATCTATAGTAGGTTCAAAATGCCCCCTGTTCACATGTTCCCCACTCGCCCCTAAAATCACTGATATAAATATGGATACGCTCCTGGCAGAACGCCCAGTAGAAAAATACCGAAAAAAGCACGGAAGTAGAACCCGTTGCCATGGAGAAATCAGTTCAGGAACAGACCAAAGAGGTTTCTTTGTTTCTTATGATTACGAAGTTCAAAAAAAGCGCGGGAATCTGTAGCCATGCGGTCGCTAAGGATTGTATATCCTGCGGTAAGAGTATCCTATTGTTACACTGAAATCCCACAAGCATTTCCGTATTATTTGGATAAGTACTGTCAACAATACATGCACTTACAAACTGGAGGATGAGAGACGCCTGCAGATTCATGATTATGTACACAGGGTACACGTTCTATGGGCAACCCATCATGGGCTGCATTTCACCACTTCTTGAAGTGTACAATAGCAGTAGTGTGATTGTTATAAGCTAAACATACGATGAGATTAGTCTGTCCGATGGGAGGCACAATAGTTTACTTTAGCGAAGTGGATAAATACACATACACCCATACGTTAGGTATACCTACCTAATGTAACAAAGGATTTCGATACCCCAACCCAACACACATTAACTTCGGCTTCGGCCTGGGGACCACTGAAAGGGGGGGGGGGGGGGGCAAGCCCAGCTATCAGACCATTTAGAATTATCCATCGTGCTCAGTTGGCTTCGCTACCAAATACCACCTCCCCACCCGTTGTGTTGTGCCTCGAATTACATTTCTTGACATGCTGAACATACTAGAGTTGAATGCCGATCAGAAAAACTTTGATAGGAACGGGATCGAACCGGAGTGACCCAGCTCTCAGCGTGGGAAGGCAACAATTTAGACAACTCAGCTATCGAGGCTGTTCTCGAGACTACAGCTCCTGGCCGTACTTAAATGACGATATTGAGTCTTCTGACTCTGTCATGGTGAGGTAGTGAACGAAGCACACGAGGGGGTAACCACTCCAGAGATTTCTTGAGATTCCACTAAGATTCCATAAATATTTCCAAAGATTCCCAACGATATTCATAGAAAGATGAACTCCGAAGGGGTAACCACTCCAAAAAAATTCCAAGATTCTCTGAGATTTCATAAAGATTTCCAATGATTCCCAACGAGGTTAACCCCTCGGAAGCACACATCATGGATCAGCATTAAATGGAAAAAAATCAGTACCTCAGGAAATGATTGGATTATGTAGTCTGATGTCTGACTTTATTTCTATATTATCGCATTTTATATTCTGACCACTAAATAAACAGTTATTATTCACACTAATGTGGCCGGATTTCAGGTTGGTATAGGAGGTGAAAATACCGAAAGTGACGTAAGCTTTGGCTACTTCTGCTAAGCTCCGCATCTTCTGTTACCTATCTCACTGTGAGCTAACTGTAGGAACCATCAACTAAAAGATATCGATATATCAAAGTCTGACAAGGACACAGCTACTCTACTGCCTCAACTATATGAAACCAGAAATAAAAAAATTTTAAACCCGCTTATAAGGTACCTACGAAGGGAGAAGACGTTTGGAACAAATTTAGGTTTCTACAAAACCGCTCAAAAGTCCTTTATAGTGGCTGATATGTATAGATTCCCCATGCAAATTCGATACCATGGAACAAGCTCTTTGATTCGGCATTTGTCACAAGTGGGGATGCGCCTGGATTGAAACATTGGCATGACTGAGTCAGACTGACAGATGACCCACAGTGACATGACTGCGTCAGAATGACAGGCGACCAGTGACATGACTGAGCGAGAATGACAGATGACCAGTGACATGACTGAGTGAGAATGACAGGTGACCAATGACTCAGAGCGCCGGTGACGTAGTGAATCGTAAACGGTGAATGAAGCATGGATCATGGATCAACATTCAACTGATTCGACATTGAAGATGCATAAAGAAGCCGAAGCTAATGCGGTCAAGGCCGAGAAACGGCGAGTCCGACCCAGTCCCCCGTGCTCAGGCCAATGATCTTTTTATTGCTACTTTGTAGTGTATAGTGTAATGTGCATCTAATGTACAGGGCACAGGCCACGGAACAATGATCTGTATTGCCCCTTTGTAATAGTGCAGAACTGGTGTAGTGTCTATAATGTACAGGGCACAGGCTAGTGATCTTTTTATTGCTACTTTGTAATGCAACATTACTGTAGTGTATAATCTAACGTGCATATGCGACTAATGTACAATGATCTGTAGTGTAAAACTAGTATAGTCCAAGTCAGGCTAGGAGTGTACCGATTACTCATAATTTCTTGCAATTCTAGGGCTGATCAAAACTTTTTCTTGATCAGGGAAATATCTGCTCAGGGTCGGATTGGCGTTTTTAGCGTATGGTAGGATACGGAACCCAAATCCGGATTGGCGTCAACTGAAAATCTTCAAGAAATTATGAATAATCGGTATACGCTCCCAGCCTGACTTGGACTATAGTGTCCAGCGATGGGGGCTCGGAAAATTTCCGGAAATTTTCCAAATAGTAAAATTTCCTTTCCATGACTTTTTTATATCGAAAAAAATTACAATATATATATTTTTTTTAACTTAAAATATTTGAATTTCGCGGGGTTTTTTATTGTCACGTTTGCAGCTGAGGCTCGTTAATATAAATATACTTGAAAATCAACTACCGTTCACAGAAATCTCAAACCGTTCCTTCAGCTATCTTCAGAATAGCATTCTGAACTAATTATTAATACACTTAAAGACACCAGAGCTCCAGTTTTGAGTTTTCACACTTTTTGGTGGCTTCTTAGACGCGGATGATACTTATCAGAGATTAAGGGGTCGGCAACTACTGCGGCATCACATAATCCACCAGTAGCTAAGCCTGTTAGGCGTTATACAGCCAATCAACACTAAATTTCCAACAACTTCCACATTTTCCGAAAATTTCCAGAAATTTTCCGAAAATTTTTTTTCCGGAAAATCCCCCATCACTGATAGGTAGTGACTAATGCACCTACAGGGTATATATTTAGCACTTAGTACCTACAGGGTACTGGCTACAGGCCAATGATCTTTTTATTGCTACCTGCTTGTATAGCGCCATGTAATGTATAATCTGAAGTGTAGTGATCAGCCACCCCAGGCCTTCTCCTCATGCATGGGTTTATGTGACGTTATGTGTAGGTCAGAAAAATCCTGGGGGCAGCCCCCCCCCTCCCCTTGCTACGCCTATGCAATTACCGTACTAACTACAGTATGCCCTTACCTTCCGCAACTCTGTGTGTTATGATTTATGATACATCCTGTTAGTACATCAGCATAGGAACAAATCATGGGATGATAATAAACAGAAAACCAAAATAAACATGATATTGGATTGGGCAATAAGCGCAAGGTGAATGGGCTCTCGGCCAATAGGCTCCCCACACTGTGACGTCACACCTCCCGCTACTATATCACGCTATACCCAACGTTAGAGTGACGTCACTATCATACCCAAAGCTCACCTTAAGAGGACGCTATACCTGACGGTGCATATTTTGCCGCCCATAAGATTAACATTGCGAGCGGCGATTCATTTTCAAGGTTTACCCTTGGTTGGAAAGACACAAAATTTTGCCTGTACCTAACCCTAACAATGTTCTAGGGAGTGTTCGAAGCAGATTTCCCAATTTCTCACTGGTTTCTTTTATTGCAACTGTTTTGCAAATGCTAGCATCGCATACCTCAAGAAAAGTGCTGTATCTCGAAAACCAGTAAAAAAAATTGGGAAATCTGCTTCGAACACTCCCTAGAACATTGTTAGGGCTAGGTACAGGCAAAATTTTGTGTCTTTCCAACCATGCGTAAACCTTGAAAATGAATCACCGCTCGCAATGTTAATCTTATGGGCGGCAAACAATGCACCGTCAGGTATAGCGGACCCTTAAGAGCGACCACACAATCATGTTTGTTTACGTTTTTTATGTACACTTTCTGAGGAAACTATTGGATATTTCATTGTTCTGAAATATAATATGTATTTTTAACGTCATAAATTGTAAGGCTATGTTGTGGTTTTACATGTCCAAAATTAACCGATCGTGAAATCACAACATAGAAATTATATTTCAGAACATTTAAATATCCAATAGTTTCCTCATAAAGTGTGCAGAAAAAACGTAAACAAACACCATTGTGTGGTCGCTCTTAACCGGGCATTGGATTTTGCAGAAATACGTTTTTTGTGTAAAGTAAGGTGACAATAAGAGAACGGCAATAGCACTGGCTAGAGGTAGGGGTACGGGTGTGACGTAGCTAGGGTACCGGTAGGAAGGGTTGCGGTTAGGGAGGACTCTAGCTGACGTCAGACAGGGACATCTCCCAATGAGAAGCCTGCATTATTAACTGCCGTGAAAGGGTTCGCCTGTAAATTAGCATCCACCACCCTCCAGCCCACATCAAATCACTATAGCTAAACAAATCAACAACACCTACAATGTTTAAAGGTGAAAAAAACGTGGCACCAGAATTATTTTTTCTTCCCGTATTTGAAATATAATATGTCTTTTTAGAGTCCGAAATTCAGTGGCTGCGTTGTGATTTCATAATCGAGTTATTTTGGAAAAAGTTTTATTGACAAAAATCACTCGATCGTAAAATCACAGTTAACTTCTGACGTTAAAAATACATGTTATATTTCAGAACATTTAAATCTATACCTACAACAGAATAAGTACTAGGCTATAGTTTGCATGCAAGAGTTCTTGCAATTTATTCCTAACTAATTTTTCAAAATTATCAATTGGTGCACGTCATTGTTTAACTTCATGCTATGGTTTCGTAGCTTTGATCGCAGAACTCGTTCCACCACCTAACAGGTATCAGCCGTACCTCCAGAGATATACAGCTCTATAGGTACCTCGCTAGTTAGTATGGAGAAAGCGGATGACTGCATGGCGCTATCCAGGTGACGTAAGCGCCATAAGGTCCATAACGTTCTATGCAGCCGATGCATATTACGTACCTACGTACCTACATACCTGCATCCGAGGTACTACCAACACAACAAATAGAAGAAGAACCATAGGGGCGAAAACACTGAAAATAACGGTCCAACAGTGACCACAAACTTTTCTATTCTAATTAGGTTCGTTTTCAAACGAATCACGGAAAATTCAAAATCTCAAAACTGATATTTTCCCGCTCGCAATATACTTTCCCTGTATACTCGGTATATGGGAAAGTAAACCTTGAACTAAACGAAAAGTCTGACAACCAGTGAAGTAGAACTTGTACTCGACGGCTCCAGGATTTCACAGAAGGTGAGTCACTGAGCCAGAGACTCAGCATTCCACGGTGATTCATATACCACAAGTTGACTCAGTAGTAGAGCCACACCTGCAGGAGCTCCTTATAAGTAGCGTACCAACTGCTGATTTTTTGGGGAGCACCCTGGTCTAGTGGTCAAATGTCGGACTAGTGTGGTAGGAGTCCCAGGTTCAAACTCCGGTGGGCCGGGATTTTTTTTTAGGTCGTCCACATATCGTAGGTGGATGATGGTTTGGAGCCTTAAACTGTAGGTCCTCATCAAAGTCTGTGTGGGTCGTAGTGCTCCCCATGGCTATACAACACACACTCAGGGATTGAGCTGAATAAATTCTCCCAGGGAGTGATGATGGCCATGGTGTGGAAAAACTGCAGAGGGATTGGTTTCTTCGGGAGTGAGGACGGTATCAGAGGGATTCAGCAAATTTCCCTAGAATAAAAAAATGTCTGAAAAAGCAGCGCAAAAATAGAACGCATCACTTAAGTGTGGACGTACCATAAGCCCTCCTCAGCAGCAGTGGGGGACTGAGCGCATTGAATTCGCAGATCCATTTGGAAATTGCAGAAAGGGAGGGGGGGGGGGGGGGGGGGTTCAGGTACAGAGAAGGGGAGACGTAAAACAGGGGAAGCAGCACAGCAGAGCGCGCCATTTTAAACTTTTCCGGGGGCCCTTAAGTCCCCCTTCAACCTCTCTCAAACTTTCTCTCTGTTATAAACCTGAATTTTTTAAAATAAAGAACATAACCCCAGCTCAGTATAAGTGTACAAGCAGAGGGGTGGGGGAAAAGTGCAGCAACTAGAACATTCCAAGAAGTATCCATTGTGTTGTGCTCAGCTGGCAGCACTGCCAAATACCAGCTCCCCACCCATCGTGTTACTTCACGACGGGGACCTACAGTTTTAGGTGAGTTCTGGGTTCCGAACCACCACAACCTCGGTCTACATTTCACATGCTGAACATATCAGAGGTGAATGAAGGATATGATCAAGAAACGTTTCAATTAATTAATTGGCAAACTTTTTCATTATTTTTTATATAACGGGACCAAATCTCAAAATTGAATTTCGGAGGTAAATCTAGGTAAATAATAAATTAACCATAGCTCTAACAATACTAACAGAAGCAGTGTTGGTCAAATCTACAGGAACTACATTAAAAATACGTCTCTACAGAGCCAAAAGTTACCTTTAACTGACTAAGGTTGGGTTTCACCACTTCTTTAAAGTATATACTATAGCGTCTCCTATTTTCCTTATCGCATGCTTAGCTTATGACAAGTGCCTTGCGACAGCACTTGTTTCCCACTTGCCATAAGCTAAACATTCGATAAGATAAATATGTTCGATATACTAAAAGAAAGCCACCCTTAGGGTGCGTCCCACCATGCCCAGTTAAAATTAAACTGGAGATTAACCATGTTAAATTTAACTTAAAAGTTAAATTTAACATGGGAAACATAGGACAAAATCTCCAGATTAATTTTAACTGGGCATGGTGGGACGCACCCTTAAGCTGAAAGGAGGCAGGAGGCAGGTAAGGGTAGTTTTACTAAATACAACAAGGTACGACAGGAACAATGCTGTATTAAGGGTGCGTTGTCATCAGTCGCTAAAACGTCGCAAAAAAAAAAAACGGGACCCTGACCACAGCAAAGTTTTTACGTTACGAAACGACGCAAAAAGCTTCGGTTGGCACTCCTGGACGGATATCAGAGAGCAAGCTTTGGTAGCAGCAGCACCAGCAGCAGGGCTGCCACCCTAGCAAGGGGTATTGAATATCGCGAGCTCCGAGTGCTCACCGTTGCCTAGCAACACTAACATTTTTTTCCCATCAGTGCCCTGTCTCTCTCTGAGTCCCTCTTGCTGTCTCTCTCGCACCCCCATCGCGGAGCCTTTCCATAGATTACTTGTTAATCTATGGCTGGAGGGAAAACTTCATTCTACACTCAGCCATCAAGGGAATACGTTCTGTTCACAATGGGAATATAACTAACAAGAAGAGCGGTCAAGGGCTCCAACTTGAGTCTGAAAGATCTGGGTTCAAACCCAATAACAATTCAATATCTATTTTCCGATTGCACCTACTACCAAAACGTTTGTTTGTCAGGTACTTTAAGTATCCCACACATAAACCGAGCATAAAAACTCAATTACCCCTTTCACCCAGGCGCGGCGCGCCGCGGAAAAGTCACCATCTCGCCCGGGTTGAGCGACCTCCAGGCGATATTCGACAAAAGTCGGCCGTAATCCGAACGAGATCGTGCCTGGCTCACTGTACTGTATTTCTCCTATAGACGGTGTATACAGGGTGTTTCTGGTAAAAAAAATATGGCGGGTAGGTACACCCACATAGACCATTTTTGGGTGATACATGCGGGGGTCGCAGGTCCTTCTTAACTGAGATACAGGGCCGGAACCAATCAACTTGACAAATCGTTTTTTGCCCTTTTCTCACTAACAGCTTATAATAGCGAAAAAGCAAGCTTAGTTTTGGTACAATTTTTTTGAAAATTCGAACATTTCTGAAATCCTGCCTCGAGGTACCTATAATATAAGGACGCAGTGTATTGGCCTACGGTGCACTTGTTTGGTAACCTCATAGAGAATCTACTACATGCAAAACTAGGGTAATGATCAGTTCAATTGAACCGTACGACAAATCCAGGTGCACTATGGGTAACTTAATTATCGAACTTCTCCAACTTAACCTAATTCTCCCATATAGGTAATGCATCTGGAATAGTGCTTCGACTTTATCGTTCAGACTTTAGACTGAAATAGACTCCGCCCTAGGAGGTCTCGCAGGTGCCACCTTTCGTGACACAAGGGGGTGACTTGGTCACAGGTACCCATGAGGGGTAGGTCCAAGGCCATCCAAGACACCAGGAAAAATTTCGATAACCCGAGACTAGATACGCTTGCTTTATATCTTAGGGCTCTTGTACGGTGCTCTCCACGAGATGTAGGCACCTTACATTTTGTGGAAGGAACCAATTAATGGCCACTTTGAAGGGAGGCATTCCGAGAAAAGTTCCCATTCCAGGTAGCAGTTCCCCTTCGTGCTGTAGTGGACAGTGCAGTGTAGCCAACGAAAGGCTGGCAAAAATCAGAGCCGCCCCGATGTGGTGGCAACCACCCCGCGGCCCATATGACCATTAATTCGTTCCTTCGACATATTTACATCAGTATGCTAATTGTGAAGGTATCAGATCGAGGTAAAATTAAGGACAGGGAGGGGGGGAAGGGGGGGCAGACGGTCATGTCCCCCCAACAAACGCTCAAGTGCAATCAACAAAGAAGGGAAGAAATCAAGAAAAGGAATCAGCATGGGGGGAGGGGGTAGGTGGGTAAACAACCCTTGGGGGGAAGGGGGGCAGACCTGGCGGTGCCGTGCAATGCTGACAACGCAAACACGGCAAGACGCGCAGGGAGGCACATGCGAGAGATACCCTGCCCATGGGCGCACAGCGGCAGAGCACTCAGTCATGAAGCGAGGGCCTACCCGGTCCATATTGTGACCAAAATCACAAAGACTAGCCTCATTTTTGAAATAGAAACATTATAAATCCTTAGGGTGCGTCCCACTATACTCGGTTAACGGTTAAACTCCAGTTAAAGTCAGTTTTTACCGTGCTATAACTGGAATTTAACTGGAGTTTAATGTTAACCGAGTATGGTGGGACGCACCCTTAGTGTGAAGCATCCAAAACTCATTTTAAGGCCGAATATACATTCGCTATTTGTTTACGTTTTTTCTGCACACTTTATGAGTGCTTTGTGATTTCTGCGATCAGTTAATTTCCGACAAATGTTTGGTTAATTTCGGCCGTTAAAAAGACATTAAGAAAATTTAAATATCCAATAGTTTCCTCATAAAAACGCATAAAAACGTAAACAAATAGCGAATGTATGTTCGGTCTTACAGAAATTGACAACTGATTGACAGTGTTTTTATTTCTATAAGGAGGCTAGTTTCTATGAAAAAAGGGGAAAAATTGGTTTGTTATGGTTCACGTGAACATAAACAAACAACATCTCTCCCATATCAACTTAAAAGGGTACGCCTATGGGGGGCACCGCCGCACCGGCCGCTAATGTTGCCAACTTGTCATAGAGGCGCGATACGGGCAAGGTCGCGGCGTAAAAACACAGGGCGGGCAACCCTTTGCTCAGCCCCACGAGCCTTCTTTGTAAAATGACTATCAAGGTCGTCTCTACGTGCGGTTTCCCTATTAGATATTTATTCTAATGTGATATCCTGTGTCCGGGAGGATCGTGAGATGAAGGCTCGACACACGCACTGCAAGGGGTGCAAAGCCTCGTCTTAGGGCTCGCAACCCTCCATTCACAAGTTGAGATGCATTCTTGGAGACTTGACGGTTGACGAGCCTTCCCGGGGGCGGGAGGTGACGTCACACAGTTCAGAAAAACAGCTTAAGGTTCAGCTGCAGCTGATGATGCATTTCTGCCACCCGCTCATTGCAAGCGGCGAGTTATTTTATGATTTTTTCCCTTGTTGAAAATGTATAATGTTTAATGCGGGCCATACATTGCAATGCGTCCTGGTGAGGATGCATCCCCGGACGCCTCGTTAGTGCGGAGGGATGGACAGTTTTGAGGGGATGCGATCCCGATCTTGAAATTCCCACTTGACCATATTCCATGCACGCATCCCAGGTGGGCGTGCTATTATTGAAGATATGTCCTTTTTGCATTAAGAGGACGCTATACCTGACGGTGCATTTTTTGCCGCCCATAAGATTAACATTGCGAGTGGCGATTCATTTTCAAGGTTTACCCTTGGTTGGAAAGACACAAAATTTTGCCTGTACCTAGCCCTAACAATGTTCTAGGGAGTGTTCGAAGCAGATTTCCCAATTTCTCGCTGGTTTCTTTTATTGCAACTGTTTTGCAAATGCTAGCATCGCATACCTCAAGAAAAGTGCTGTATCTCGAAAACCAGTAAAAAAAATGGGAAATCTGCTTCGAACACTCCCTAGAACATTGTTAGGGCTAGGTACAGGCAAAATTTTGTGTCTTTCCAACCAAGGGTAAACCTTGAAAATGAATCGCCGCTCGCAATGTTAATTTTATGGGCGGCAAAAAATGCACCGTCAGGTATAGCGGACCCTTAATTCGTTACACCGACTACATTATCTATAACTGATCTTTATTTTTCTTGTGTATTTTTAACAAACTGGAGTCTAGTAGAACTGTTTTGAGTATATTTATTGAAATATATCAAGAGACAGGCGAAACACTGTGATTTTCACAACAAAATCAAGTTTTCATCAATTTCTGCCAAACAAAAGACAAATCACAGGGATGCGGGTCTGGAAGTATCCTGTGTGGGCACCAGCCATCCCTGAGTTAACATCCCGAACCCCGCATCCCAGCCAGGGAGCCTGGATGCCATCCAAAATGCATGGTGGCCACCTTTAGTGGGGAGGGATGGCCATTCCGCCCCGCCATTCCTGAGTTGCCATTCCAGCCCCACCATTCCTGAGTTGCCATTCCAGCCCCGCCATTCCAGAGTTGCCATTCCTGAGTTGGCACTCCAGCCTTGCCATTCCTGAGTTGCCATTCCAGCCCCGCCATTCCTGAGTTGCCATTCCAGCCTTGCCATTCCTGAGTTGCCATTCCAGCCCCGCCATTCCTGAGTTGCCACTCCAGCATTGCCATTCCTGAGTTGCCATTCCAGCCCCGCCATTCTTGAGTTGCCACTCCAGCCTTGCCATTCCAGCCCCGCCATTCGGGAACGCAGGTTTCAGTATCTCCCAGACATTCTTTTACTTTTACTGCCACTGAGTTCCTCTCACGCAACAGCAATAACTGAAAATTTACTAGTTCGCAATCGCTTACTATTCAATCGTCCTTCAGAGGTCCGAAGAAAATTTACAGGATGTAGCAAAACAACTGAGAATCTGGAGACACCGTACTTTCTCAGCTGTTTGTACGGTATGATATAAATTAGTCGTCTCTCTCTATAACGAACGAAAGCTACGGCCCCTGGACAAACCCTACCTCCACAATGCTTTTTGCATAACGATCGTAACCTTTTCTACAGGTAAGACCTATAATACTGTACTTAGCAACTTAAGAACTATCTTGCATCCACCCCAACACTTAGGGATGTCAATATATACTGAGCTATTCGGACGTGAAACAAATGATTGCGAATAGATCACAATGTTTAGCTTTTACTTGAGAACGAATACTATCGAGCGATAGAAATGGCGCTGCAGTTACCGTTCTCGATCGAGTATCGATAGTGTCGGTGGAAACTAGATGGTCTTGCAGTACACATGTATACATAGACAAACAGACGTTTTCCTAAAACAAAATTTTTCGACTCAGGGGACCTTCAGGATCACGGGAAAACACAAAACATCGACTTCGAAATTTTGCTCCAAAACAGTAGTTTCCCACTATTTTGACAAGAGAGAAAGCAAAAGGCTGAAATCAGAGATAACTCTGCGATGGGCGAGAACAGTAGTCTTCCTCTATAATTAACTACCGTCAATGGCCCACGTAAATTTCCTCGCTATACAGAGGGTTTCTAAGGTAGGGATCGCTCGTTATAAAAAGGTTTTCGGTATAGAAAGTGACAACAGAACTGTACCTACACTTAAAATTTGTGCCAAATCAGTTGGTTGATGTACTCGCATGCAAAGCTACAGAAAAACATACGTACGTCGGACATGACGTAAAAACTACCTTTTTGGTGCTCGAAGTTTCGCATTATGCCATGACCGAGGGGTTAACCACTCGTTGGGAATCTCGTTGAGAATCATTGGAAATCTTTATGAAATCTCAGGGAATCTTGGAATTTTTTTTGGAGTGGTTACCACTTCGGGGTTCATCTTTCTATGAATATAGTTGGGAATCTTTGGAAATCTTTATGGAATCTCAGTGGAATCTCAAGGAATCTCTGGAGTGGTTACCCCCTCGGCCATGACGTACTTTCTCTGCCCTTATATTACACGAGAACGAGAAAGTAAAAAGTGGTTTTGCCTTATCTCGATAAGACTCGAACGCTGAGTCCTTTTTAAAAGAGTAACAATAAAAACTAACGAACTGAACTTTGAAAGTTGGAAAGAAAAAGAAACGGTTAGAGTTTCCGGTGGGCAAGAGGCCTGTTGCACCATGTGAATTTGAAATTCCCGCCAAAACAACGTAACATGCGTCGATTCCCCCAATACTTTTCCTTCTAAATTTGATCTCAAAGGAAAAACTCCTCAAAATTTTATAAGATGATTTATTTTAAAATAAGTCCAACACAGGGTAGAGTCTGTTTAAAAACGTATAATGAGGAAATTTTGAAGTTGAGGCAAAATTTTCAGAAAATTCAGTAATTTTGAAAAAGGTGGGTTGGGAATCGAAACGGGGTAAGTGAGAGTTGGGGGATTGGGGGAAACATGAGCGATGCTACGAGGGGAAAAGAGGACGTTTAGATGAAAATTGAGTTTCTCTCTGATGAAGGTGGGGATTCATAGTCCTTTAGCACGTATTTATCCACCTCCAAGCAGCCTCTCCGCGGTCCAGTCTAGTGCATAACCACTAGACTGAGCGTGAGTCTTGCTTTCGAATCTTGGCATCAGAAATTTTCTGTTCGATGGCATCCATGCTACTGATTGTCTCTGATGTCAGGCAGACAGTATCCAAACAACTCTATTTTCGGGCAAAAAAAAAATCGGCTAAGAGAAAAAGGTCCATTTTCTTGGACAGTTATAATATAATACTGCAAGAAAAGTTAAAAGTAGTTTAATCTGTTGTGATATTATAATAATATGTCACAGTTTTTAGTAACAAAAATCACTTGATTGGAGAAATCTTAGCACAGCGAAACTAGTCTCTGACAAAAAAATCTCCCAAACATAATAAATGGTCCGACAATAGCTGCATTTTCTTTTTTTTACGATTTTCTTTCATTCATATAATTTGTATTTGCGTAATTTGTATGCAATCCAAAATCGGTTGAAAATGGCCCATGAGCATCTATCTGAGATCACTCTCACCCAGTCTCATGACTGTCATTCAATTACTGTAGTCTAAAATGCGTTCCGAAGCCATATTGGCTTGTGGGAAAGTAAAAACCTGACAACTACAAACGAGATACGAAGAACAAGGCCCACAAAATCCATTTTCATGATATTCCCTTGAAACTCTCTTCAGTGCTCAAGCAAGACTATGAAGCCCACCCCACAGTTCTCTAACCGGGGAAGATAGAGAGGGTAATATTATTATTGGAGTGAGGGGGAGTTGGAGAGGGGGGAATGAGGGAGGGGAGGGGGTTCAAAGCTTCCAGCTACGGCCACGGTCGATGCTACACCAGCTCCAGCACTTCCATCCCTCGCATTCTGCTCCCACGACTAACTCTATACAGTACATACCCCTATGAACTATAGTGGGTATAGGGTGATATTCTGCTACCACGACACCGGTACACACCCTTATGAGACAGTGGCGCAGGTAACTTTCTGCTCCCACGACAAACTCAACTTATGAGCTAGAGTACAGGAAAACATTTAAGTACCTTCTTCTGCTACCACAAGACTCAAAAGTACACACTACACACCCTTATGAGCTAGTGGGTACAGGGAGTACAGAGTAACTTTCTGCTCCCACGACAAACTCTACAGTACACACTCTTATCAGTTAGTGGGTATAATGAGTACCTTCTGCTTCCACGACAAACTTTATAGTACACACCCTTATTAGCTAGTGGGTGCAGGGTAACCTTTACTTTCTGCTACCACGATACTCAACAGTACACACCCCTGGCTGCCGGCATGGGCGCCCGCAGGAAAAAATTCAGAGGGTGGGGCAACCTGACAATTTATTTAAAAATAACCCACGATACAAATCACGCAATTGTTTTGTATTTTTGCAATTCCAGGGGGGGCGGCCCCCCCCCCCCCTGCGGGCGCCCATGGCTGCCGGTAAGCAGTCTATTCAAATATAGGTCGTTAGTTCAAAGGAAGAGTGGGGAAAAATGGGGAAGGGGCAAATAGGTAACTAGATAACCGATTTGAAGGGGAGCGGGACAGGTAGGGGGAAAACTGCTTCACACGGAAGAGGAGGGGGAACTGACTATTTCTTAGGGTAGAAAAATACAGGAGAACTTGCTTTCTGACTGCGGAAATTGCAATAAAAAATAACAGATTTTCGAAAAAATAGCCTTGTAGGCCTTACCTGCCTATAAAAACATACGGCTAAACTTTTATTGTATTGATAGTGCTTAAAGAGCAGTTGTCACGGCATGGCTACCTGTTGGCTGTTTCGCCATGGTTAGCCTATAGGGTCAATCCAAGGCCTCAGTCACATTTTAGGTCAAATTTGTTGTCAATAAAAATTGAAAAAATAATTTTACGTCAATCAATAAAAATGGCAGTGCGAAATCGGGTTATTCTCAGAAAAATTGTATCAAGAAAAATATGGGGCTGTGATTGGGGTATAAGGAAACTAAGCAGTCTTCAGCAGTGCTGCTGCCCACACAATGGACTCTATTACCACCCTACCCCATACACGATCAGAGTGGGCCATTTAGGACCATGCTGGGCGATATTGTAGCAGCGTCAGCAAGCTGAGCTGCCCACCATTAACTCTTTTAGATCATTGTGACCTCTTCTTCTTAAGTCTACTTCTTGGTCTGATCAAAAAATAATTTTGGAAAGTCAGTGTTTTTTTGAGAACACTGTGTGTAGCTATACTCCCATACAACAGCGGTGTGGAGTATAAAGGGGCAAAGTGACGCACCCTCCCAACCCTTACGACTGCCGTAGATGTATTATGACTCACGCTGCAAGAGGGGTTATAGCCCCTCACATGATGCCAGCAGAATACAACTGTTCAGCTGCTAGCTCCGCCATATGTTCCATTCAAAAGCCCTACAATAGGTCTTAAGGGTAAAAAAAACGTGGCACCAGAATGGGGATTTTCGAGGAAACTGTTGGATATTCATATTTTGCTCTGAAATGTAATGTCTTTTTAACTTCAGAAAATTTTTCTTCCAGAAAAAAACTCTCTATCGTAAAATTACAACTCACCATGCACATGGTCCGGGTTTGTCAAGGGACGGTATAGCGTTTGTTCGTTATAGAGAGTGACCAGCTGTTATTCAAAACAATCGAATTGTCACCTATCACCTACACCCAGCGTTCACAGGTAGTGATGCACGATGCAAGAACAAGAACAAGAAACGGCATTTCTTGTTCTTGTTCTCGCAAAGCGACTCTTGCTCTTGTTCTTGCAGTCAAAATCATATATTGTTCTTGTTCTTGCAGTAGAAATCATTTCTTGTTCTTGTTCTTGTTCTTGCTGAGAAACTCTTGCAATTTCTTGCATACACATGGAATTTTCTGCTGTTAAAATGTGGTTTTTTGCCTACCGAGCGGCTATTTCAAGTGCAATCTATCGTCGCATAGTCTGCAGAGTTTCTGGTACAAAATATGGACTGCAATTCATGAATGAAGCTATGGAAAAAACTGCCTGGGTTTATGCAAGACTCTTGCGAGAACTCTTGCAAGAGTTCTTGTTCTTGCAAGTCCCTTCTTGTTCTTGTTCTTGCAAACAAAATCGACTCTTGTTCTTGTTCTTGCATGCAAGAAATGCAAGAACAAAAGCAAGACAATAAATTTTCGTGCATCACTACTCACAGGTACGGTACCAGACAGAAAGTAGATACGATGTTGGCGTCCAACAGAGACGCACCAACAATACGCAAAGTCCTCAATAATAGCGGCTACCACTCTCTGTAATCATCAACTGCCGACGCAAATAAAAGAGGCCAACCTGTCGTTTCAGGTAGGTACGCTCGGCTCAAACATTTCCGAACCAATGTTAATTACACAGTGGCCAAAGCGGCTCAAAGCCTAAAATATGCAATGATTCCTACTGCAGGTGATGTCACCAATTAGATCTCCTTTATAATTATTAGTATATCGATCGATATACATATCGATACTCGATTCAGACCCAGTCGATAGTATTCGTTCTCCAGGCCAATTCGCAGTCATTTGTTTCGGGTTCGAATTGCACACTATCGTATGTTTAGCTTGTAGAGCAGCCATGGCCATTGGCGGTCGTTCACGCACCAGTATCATTTAGAAGTCGTAGTTTTACTATCGTGTTGTTGACGGTATTGTACTTACCTGTTAAACTACAAAGCAGTGATGCCTACTTCGTAGTCTATAATACAGATTTATATTTCTGACAAATTCTTCATTGAAAAAAATTACCCCACCGCACCGGAACAAATTTAAGCATATACAAATTATTTTACTACGTTGTGTAGAAATCAATATATAAGAATTTATCCAACAATTTCCTGAGAAAAAATGTCATTGAATAAAATTGAATAATTAAAATAAATAATATTTGGTAAATTTACTGATAACTTCAGTTAGAGGGAACTCTGCAAGTAAGTACGTCTAAGCTATAAGAAACCGCAATATTACAACATCAGAATATTTTTTATTCCGCACACACGACGGACAATAAGAAATAGGATTTCACATTTAAATATTTCTGTCCTAAAACTACTTATACCCAGTTTAAGGGTCCGCTATACCTGACGATGCATTTTTTGCCTCCCATAAGATTAACATTGCGAGCGGCGATTCATTTTCAATGTTTACCCTTGGTTGGAAAGACACATAATTTTGCCTGTACCTAGCCCTAACAATGTTCTATTAGGGAGTGTTCGAAGCCGATTTCCCATTTTTTTACTGGTTTTCGAGATACAGCACTTTTCTTGAGGTATGCGATGCTAGCATTTGCAAAACAGTTGCAATAAAAGCAGCCAGTGAGAAATTGGGAAATCTGCTTCGAACACTCCCTAGAACATTGTTAGGGCTAGGTACAGGCAAAATTTTGTGTCTTTCCAACCAAGGGTAAACCTTGAAAATGAATCGCCGCTCGCAATGTTAATCTAATGGGCGGCAAAAAATGCATCGTCAGGTATAACGTCCTCTTAAGGACGACCACACAAGGACACTGTTGGATATTTAAAAGTTTTGAAAAATCATGTCTTTTTAACATCCGAAAAAACTGGCTATGTTTTGTGATATAAAAATTGGGTAACTTCGGTTTTTTTAACTGACGAAAATCGGTCGATAAATCACAACATAGCCAGTTAATTTCTGACGTGGAGAGGACATTTATATTTCAGAACATTTAAATATCCAACAGTGTCCTCAAACAGTGGTCGGAAAAAATGTAAACAAATAGCAAATGAAACCAATAGGTATACCTTTAAGAGGACGCTATACCTGACGATGCATTTTTTGCCGCCCATAAGATTAACATTGCGAGCGGCGATTCATTTTCAAGGTATACCCTTGGTTGGAAAGACACAAAATTTTGCCTGTATCTAGCCCTAACAATGTTCTAGGGAGTGTTCGAAGCAGATTTCCCAATTTCTCACTGGTTTCTTTTATTGCAACTGTTTTGCAAATGCTAGCATCGCATACCTCAAGAAAAGTGCTGTATCTCAAAAACCAGTAAAAAAAAATGGGAAATCTGCTTCGAACACTCCCTAGAACATTGTTAGGGCTAGGTACAGGCAAAATTTTGTGTCTTTCCAACCAAGGGTAAACCTTGAAAATGAATCGCCGCTCGCAATGTTAATCTTATGGGCGGCAAAAAATGCACCGTCAGGTATAGCGGACCCTTAAGCAATATTCCACGCCCGTATAAGTTCAGCACCGGGCACAAAGCTCAAATACGAGACATTAACTCATCTCACTCTTATCTCACTCAAAATCAGAATTTTTCTCACCCTTATACTGTGTACCTGTAAATTAATCATGGGTGCCACATGAATTATGTCCTTTAACAACGCATAGCAATCTTGTTTAACTTACAAGTAAACACTTTTGGTTAAAAAAATTTCAGGATAGCTAAATCCAGCCTTATTCCCTGTGAAATTTTGATCCAGACCGTGTCAAGTACATACTGAGGTGACGGTTTGGAATATAACAAATTCAGGCTGTAGATACAGTGGTTTCTCTCTATAACGATGTAAATGTGCTCGTTATAAAGTGGGTTGCAAGGGTTAGTCGTTATAGAGAGTGAGCACTGTATCAAATACCAGCTCACCACCCGTTTGTTACTATACATATACGACGGAGACCAAAAATTTCTGGTGGGCTCCGAACCACCACAGCCTCGAACATATCGGCGGAGAATGCCGCCCAGAAAAAATTTGGACAGGATCGGGATTGAACCCGTGTGACCCAGATCTTCCTCTAGACCAGCGGTTTCCTTAGGGGTCCACGGAGAATCCTCAGGGGCTCCAAACGAGTTCTCAAATTTTAGTTGGCACCCTTTCCTAACACCAATAGGTACCATTACACTTATGACTTGGGGCTCCGCGTTGAAAAAGTTTGGGAACCGCTGAAATAGATCACTGCTGCAGATGACTTACCTGGCACGTTAGGCAGCGACATTATGCAGATTCATCTTGTGTTTGCGCATATCGGTGCGCTGTCGGAATGCTTTCCCGCATATATCACAGACATTGGGCTTCTCCCCCGTGTGTATCCGCCTATGGCAGACCATGGTGTGCGAGCGTTTGAAGGCGCGTCCACACACATCGCAAGGGAATCGGCGCTCGCCAGTGTGGATCATCCGATGTTGGTAGAAAACCTGCCCTGTACGGAACCGCTTGTCGCAGAACTGGCACTTGTACGGTTTTTCACCGGTGTGTGTCCTTCTGTGGCTGTCCCTGAGAAACAAAACAACATAAGTCACAGTTAGAGGATTGCGAGGTTTCCAGCCCAGCTCTTGAGGACCTTACCATGCAGTGCACCTCTTCTATAGTCAGCCTCACTCTTGCATGGATAATAAGAGTAACGTCAGTCATATCCAGAGGTGGATAGACTACACAAATGTGATTTGTCGTTGATAAACTCTTTCAGGTCATATAAACAGAAGTTTTTCTGGAAACCTAGCCGGAGCTATAAAGAAAGAGAACCCAAGATCTAGTTCGGACTTGCCGAAACTTTTTCTGGTTAAACTTCCTCGGCCCAGACCTGATGGGTACCTAGCCTTCACTGGCTGGGGGAAAATTCGACTGTCGGGCCTAAGTTGGACCAAATCACTCCCTTGTGGTCAGAAGTCACTGCTACACGTTCTACAGAACGGGATAACACTGGTAACTGCACGACCGCCAATGGCGGTGGCTGCTCTACAAGCTAAACATAGTGTGTTATTCGAACGAAAAACAAAGGACTGCGAATAGGACACTATGTTTAGCTTTCACTGGAGTACGAATTCCTTCACCGACCTGTCAGACTTGATGCGGAACTTGCGATGACAGATATCGCAGGAGTGCGGAGTCTCGCCTGTATGTAGCAGAGCATGGGTGTACATGGCAGAGGTCTGTGCGAAGCGTTTTCCGCAGGTTCCGCAAGCGTACGGCTTCTCCCCCGTGTGTTGCCGCTTGTGCACGATGAGGCGGTGACGCTCAGGGAATGCTTTCTCACACATGTCACACTGGAACCTGACAACACACATCAACAAGGTCAAAAAAAAAAAATCATTCCATCGCAGAATTATAACACAGTAAACTGGCTTCTGAAATATAATATGTCTTCAACGTCAGAAATTAACTTCTCACAAAGTTTGAAATCGAAACGTAAAAAAATAGCGAATGTATATTCAGCCTTAAGAAATATTGAATCTTACCACTTAGTGAGTTTGTGTGACTTCTTATGGGAGAGGAAGGATGCTTTCTCTGAGAACAGGCTCGGGCAATGCTCGCATTGGTAGATCTTTGGCTGCGGCTTGAGTGGCGCTGCTACGTAGCCCGTGTGTGTCTTACGGTGCACTCTCGCCTCATAGAGAGTGCGGGTGGACGTGTCGCACAAGGTGCACACGTACGGGTGTTCATCCGGGTGAAGATACCGTCGATGCCGCGCCAGAGAGTTCGGGCTAGGGTGCGCCTGAAAAGAAAACCAATAAAAACTGAAAAAAGGGCGTCCACGCAGTCACGTTTCTCTTCAAATACTATTTGATATTTAAAATGGTTTTTTTCACGGCCAAAATTAACAGGCTGTGCTGTAATTTTACATCGGTCAATTTCGGACAGGATTTCAACTTTGGTTTTTATTGGTACTAACAGGGTACTAAGGCATCAGTGTTGCCCCACACTAGTGTCGTGTTGGGTACATACCTCCCCGCAGTACTCGCAAACGTAAGGTAACATGGGGTCTGGGCTCTTCCAGTGAAGAGTTCGGTGCACCAGGACCTCTGCTGAGGTTTTTATTCGCTCAGAACAGACGTTACACTGGTACTGAATGAGGGACGGCATGCGCCCCATAGCGTCATGCGCAGTCTCCATGTGGTGCTGCAGGTGCGCGCGCTGCCCAAACTGCTGCCCGCACTTCGCACACTCCTCCTGCATTGCCTCGGTAACCTGCAAATAAATATACCTTGGGTTAAACACTGTGACGCTACAGACCTAGTGGGATTCAGGGTCCCACCTTTTGTGGACTGTTTCTAGCTATGAAAAGATTTAAAAAATACATCGCTCATGTGTTGTAAATTTTGGAGGACAGAGACGTAAAAAGGACTCGAATGTATCCTTTCAAAAGTGAGAAACTTCAAGTACGCTTTAAAGATAATAAGACAAGGTCACGGGCTCAAATCTGCCCAGACAATAATTCCCAAACCAAAGGTACCTGCTTCTACTAGACTCAGGAAGTTGGTTCGAAATTTCAAAGGGACCAGCATAGCGACCTTAAAATGGGTACGCAACATGGTCACCGGTAAGCAGTGCACTGTATTATAGGTCGTTGGTGGGCACTTTCGGGTGTTAAAATCCATCCAATCCAAAGGTATTTCTGTTCTTAGCGCCCACAAGGTCCTCAAGGTACGTACCTCGTCCTCGGTATTGTGCGTCTGCACGTGCTGGTTGACGGCCTGCAGCGAGGCAAACGTTTCGTTGCAGAGCGAGCACTGGAACTGATACTGCAGGTTATCGTGCACTTTACTGTGCCGGGTCAGCTGCTGCTGCGTCATGAACCGCAGTCCACACTCGGTACACCGGTGCTCCACCTCTTCATGTACTGAGGTCACGTGATGCTCCAGGATACGCTGACTCCCCGTCTGCAACAGCACACAACTGTAGTAGAGGGGTGGTGGGAAAAGCCCAGCAACAAGAAAATCTGGCAGCACTACCTTATCCCCACATACATTTTTAAGGAGGTTTCGAACCACCGCAGTCTCGATATACATTTCACTTGACATGTTGAACGAATCAGAGGTGAATGCCGATCAGAAAAGCTTTGATTGCATCGGGATGGAACCGATGTGCCCCGCATGTCTCCCCTTGGCTGTGGGAGTAGCAACAAGTCCCACCTACGCATAGGGGGAGGTTAGGGTTGGAATTTTTGGTCAGTTTAGCGTTCCGGGCACAATACATACCTGCATGTCGCACTCCAGGCAGGAAAACTCCCCCGGGTCGCCCTGCTCGTGCTCCAGTCGGTGTTCGACAGCTCTCCGGGCCGTGGTGAACGTCCGCTCACAGTCAGGACACCCGAGGTCCTCGCCCGTAGCGCCCGTAGTCCGCACGTCCAGCACAGGGTTACTACACTTGTGGAGGATGAAGGTTTTGCGCGTATTCGCCTGAAGTCCGCAAGTTTCACAGCGTAGCGTGGTTTTCCACGGTGACCCCCGACGAGTCAGCCCCAACTGAATCAAACATTAAACTCGAAAACATAATCGTAGAATACGTGGCAGCAGAATGATTTTTCTTCCCATTTTTTGGGGAAGCTATTGGCTAATTTAAAATGTTCTGAAATTTAACATGCCTTTTTAACGTCCAAAATTAACCGGCTATGTTGAGATTTTACGCACGATCACGTAAGAACAAAACAAAATAGCTTCTGACATTAAAAACACATAGATACCACATTTCAGAACAAATAAATAACCAGAGTTTTAGCACAGAAGTGTCAACAAACAGCATTGTGTATACAAAATTAACAAGAGTAGACACTCACCTTAATTCTATGGTGGGAAAAGTGGTTAGTGAGGAGATCGTCAGAAGGGAGTACCAGCCCGCAGACAATGCAGGGGTGGTAGGCAGCATTTGCGTCAGCATGTGCTTTCGTATGCAGCAAGGTCTCGCTCGCACTAGCGAACACTTCTTCGCAGATCCCGCACTCATATGAAAAGTTCTGTACAAACAAGATAATGTTAGGCAGGCAGCAGGCACAGCTGACAAGGCGTCCGGTTTGGTAAGCGAAAGAAGTCAGGTTCAAATCCCAATCAGGAGGGAAATTTTTTTTGTTTGTTTACGTTTTTTTCAGCACATTTTATGTGGATACTATTGGATATCCGTAGATTCTGAAATATAATATGTCTTTATATTGATTTTTGTCAATAAAAAATTGTCCAAAATAACTCGATCGTAAAATCACAACATAGCCAGTTAATTTCGGACGTTAAAAAGACATATTATATTTCAGAACATTTAAATGCCAACAGCGTCCTCAAATAGTGGTCGGAAAAAACGTAAACAAATAGCGAATGTATACTCCGTCATAAGACGGGCAAGGGAAATCCTACCTTATTTACTTAATTTATTTATTCCCACGCACCCTGTCATCAGGAAGGTAGACTAGGTTGAGAAAAGCTCCGCTATTTTCGTTGCCCAAAATGACGTCCGTGACGTCACCATCGGACTCTGCGTCATCAGAGTAGAGGCCCGTCATTGTGTCATCCGCATCATGCACGTCACCCACTGATAACGCATCCTGTGGGTCCTTGCTCCCGTCCTGCTGCGTGATAGCTGATGACGCGTCCTGCTGCTGCTCTGGGGTGGCTGACGATGACTTGTCCTGTGGTTAAGGATGGAAAAAAGGTTTGCTATATTGTTCTTTCAATCGTAGAGGGGACAAACACAGCAACTAGACCATATCAAGAAGTATCCTCATGAACGTCACTTTCTATGACTTCTTACCTGTGGCTGGGAATCGTTTGTGACGTAGCGCATGCCACCACGACAGCACAGCGGGCAGCAGTGCGTCTGCTTGCTCCTGCCACGTTTTCCACATGTTGGCTTCTTCAGCCCATTTACTCTGAAAACAGAAACAATTGCTCACAATAAGCGTCGAAAAACTCCACACTAGAAGTGTCTATAGTCCCAAAATTTGTCAACTATCCATACAACGGCCATTTGATCACAATCACGCCCGACAGTCGAGTTACCCCCAACCAGTAAGATTCAACAGGAAAAATCTCGACAGGTCGGGGTTTGATCCTCGGTCCCCTTGTTTACTTACAGAAATCGCCGTGTAAGCGCTACGAGCTTCTTCTCTGCATTTGCGCAGGCTTGGGCGAAGGAGTGCTGAAGTTCGACACGCTGCCAGCAAACCTGGCACACCTGCTTTGGTAGCACGTCCCACTTACTCACCTGAACAAAACGAAATACAAGAACTTATTTTCTATGTCAGATTGTTACATTTATAAATATATAGTGGATGGAAGATTCATACTTTCTCGATATATGTATATTGCACAATTATTACTAGTCTGAAATATGTCATCAGAAACTAGTAGTAATTTTATTTATGACTGTGTGAGTTTTGTCAAAAAAGCTTGCCGTTAAATCGACATAATATTTATAGTTCAGAGAAAATAAACATACAATAGTTTCCTCAGAAGATGGACGTTAAAAAGACGATTCTGGTATAGTAGGTTTCAGAAAAGCGCAACGAGATAGGTACCATAAATTGGCAGAAGGGGTGGCTATTCAGGTTTGTGTCACGGCAGACTTCTCAGAGTGGGAGAACAAAGCATCAGCGTAGGATTAGAACCTATGTCTTGTTTCTCAGAGTATCCTACTACCTACCTACTACACCACACGTATACTTACGGTAATGGGTAGACTGGCGTTGATTTTTTCAGCCAGTGAGGAGTCTCCTCCATCCTCAAAGAGAAACAAGGGGTTGGAAGGTATAGGGGAGGCGCAGAGTCTGCACAGGGAGCCAGGGTGCTCCTCCTCTTCCTCCTGGTTATCCCCACCCTCCTCCAGCTTAAACAAACAACACAGGGTTCCCAAAATTAATTTTTGGTCAGAAAAAGAAGTAGACTTAAGAAGAAGGGGCCACAATGATCTAAAAGAGTTTAGCAACGACAATAATTCACATTAGTGTCGTCTTTTTACCCCTGGATATCACTGAAGTTACTTTCATCCAAGAGTGAAATGGAGACAGTCATATGTTTCAGAAAGAAACTGTTTCCAAGTCCTTCCAAAATAACAGGTTAAGAAGGGAGTCCTAGTGTATAAGAGAAGGGTCTGATCGGGTCACCTTACGAAAATTGTAAGTAAAAAGACAATTATTTTAGAAAAACTTGGAAACGTTTCTTTCTCAAATAGAGTGTCTGTCTTCTTAGGATAACAGAGACAGAAGATATTGATGAAGTTACGTTGGGGCGACCATAGTGCCCTAGTGGGGTGCAGGGTCCTATCTTTCGTGAGCTCTGTACATTAGGGGTTGATTTAGTCAGAATCACAACCGACAGTCGAGTTTTTGAAGGTCATGTGTCACTCCTGCTCCCGTCATTAGACTTGAGCATTGAAAGAGACACTGTTACAGGAAATACTAAGTAACTTACCATTTCAGGTTGTTCGGCATGTTCTGGTGGTTCTGAGTACGACAGGCTCATCATATCTATAACAAAACATCCACACTGAATCAGTCGTCGTCATGATCCTCCAGATGAGGAATTCTGGTTCCCTTGAACATGCGCGATAACAGCAATTTTACATTTTCTTAATGTATTACTGTGATCCCCAGCTACTTGACTGAAGTGGATTCGGAAGAGGAAGTCTGTGAGCTGGGTGGTGAGGCATTTGAAGAGGATGGTATTTCAGCTGGAGAATTGGAACAGGAGGAAGGGGTATTAGATAATAAATTAACTGTTGGGGAAAAAGCTGGAGAATATCACACACTAGAAATATTTTTTTGAGTCAGTTGTCACAACAGTCAGTTGTTATAACAAACGTAAGTACACTAGTGAGAAACCCAGAGATCTAGAACCACGTGAAACCTACCAGTGAAGTACCAATAACATTGTGTGAACTGATGAACTCCTAAAACATTTGAGCCGGAGGTATTTGATGGGGGGAAGGGGATGTTAGCCTTTACAAAGCATTTTCTTACAGTAACCTTCCCCTCGCGGTTTTCTGGCGGGAACAATACTTACCTTCATCCAGGATATCAGACTTGGGGTCCTGATCAAGCAGCTCTTCCTTGACAGGGGACAGCAGGAGGGAGGGCACTGCAGTCTGCCTCAGCAGTTTTCTGTCTTTGCTCGCGAACTCCTCTGCTGGGAAGTGATTAGCGCAGACCGCGAGCTGCGTGCTGAGAAATCCCACCGTCTCCTTATCGAGGTCATGTCTCTGGATTGCCTCAACCCACATCATACAACTAAACACAAAGAAACAAAACATAAGAAACCAGTATCAACAGGACACTGTGGATAGCTTTCACTAGAGAACGAATTTCTTCGAAAGATAGAAATGGTGGTGAAATTACTGTATGTATGCCATTGATAGATGTTCGTTCACGATTTTTGGATAAAGATACAGCAGCTTCAGTCTCAATATCTTGTTCCGTAATATAATAGGTTTTTTTTTACATCAGAAAAATGTCAACTAACCGCTTCTTCTTGGCGGGAAATCTGAACAGGGCGAGGTCAGGGTTGTCCAGCTTGTTGGAATCACATCCAGGCACGGAGCAGAACATTCCCGCCAACCCCTCCACTTTGCCACCCTTCCCCTGTTGCTGCTCACCCCCACCTATCTCTTCCTCTTTCAAGTTTGTCTCTTCAATCCTTTCTTCCGCTCCTTCACCACCACCTGCAAAAATATAAAAGGTTAGCTACCTACGCTGGATCTAGTCCCGTCTTGATGAGACTTTTTCGCCCCTTGTGGTACCCTAATTCCCACAGAGATCTACCATCTACCTGATGCCACTGCAGAGAAGTAGCTGAGGACGTCGGTTTCATCGTCAAAGTCCGCCTGGCTGAAGTCAACAGAGATGCCGCCGCTCTCCTGCAGCCGCTGTTTGAAGTCTCTCATAGTTTCGTTCCTTCTGACCTCGAAGTACATGGCCTTCCCGTTACCGAGGTCTATCTGGAAGTAGTCCCCAGTCTCTTCGTCCTCCATTTCCATTTTCGGGGAGATTGTTCTGGAAAACATTACAAAAAGATTGGTCAACTCTGATGACGCAGGGCTAAAAAAATTCAACAAGGCGTCTCTCAGCACTACCCTAGCACAACTTCTTTCAAGTTTTTCAGTTTTGAGCTGTATTTATATCGCGCTTACAAGCCAGCCTAGCAGCGCCAGACCGTAATATAGGCCGGATACGTAGGATAATGATTAATAATTGTTTGTACCATTGAAGGCCCTGGCTAAAAGGTATTGAGATGGACTCAGGGATAGTGAAATTAAGCAACTGCGAGTAATTTCATGATCTAGCCTCCTGAACATGACGATTTTGAGGGTTTTAAGGACCCGGGCCGTTGACAGGTTCTGTGTTGAAAGAAGTAGGCGCCTTCTAAAATTGCTCAATTCCTACTTACGTTCTCCGACGCCTTCACGAAAAAGATGTCCACCGCTAATCCTAATCGTAGCTCAACCCCAAAACCGAGTATAACCACACTTTGATTCACTCGAAAACTACCTAAAACATTTCTAAAACTGAACTATGAATAAAAATTTCAGCACAATTAATTAAATAAATAAATTTTGCACTCAACCAAATTTTTTATAAACTTTTACTTTCAACAAAAACTAAATTTTAAAAAATAAATAGGTAAAATACGAAAATGGCTTATATAATGTTTTAAAACTGGACCACACAGGGAATTTTTGTTTTGTTATGTTGTCACCGTGGTAATGACGTGTCAGCAGACGACGATGCTATTGATTTGTAAACAAACATGTCGCTTACTTTGCGATTGCTAAAAAATCGTTTAAATCTTTTCTCGCCGGTAAAAATGTCGAAAGGAATTGCAAGTTCAGCTAAAGTGTTAAATGAAGCAGTGGAAGAACTAAAAACAAACCCGTACTACGAGAAATACGCTAAGAAAATAGCGTCGTTGCAAGCAACGTCCCCCGAAGAATTTTTGTCTCGGATCGAGTCCAGCGTAACAAGTAAAAAGCCAAAAACCAGCAGCGGGAGTGTTCACAAAGCTATGACATCGGGCGATGCCAAACCTAGGCAGGAAACTCATCCTCAGTTCACCAAGATCAAACTATTAAGTGACTACATGAAGACGGAACTGTTAGCTAACCAGTCTGCTGAGGATATCAAACAAATCTGGTTGAATTACCACAAAGATAAAGATGTGATTGCTGCGGTTATTCCCAAAGAAACTTATAACTTGATGAAGACCCGTGGTGAAGAGTTTAACACGTTTCTCCTCCCGTTGCCACGGAATCAGGGCTATGAGTTTATCCTGTGCCAGTTCTACGGGCATGAGGTCCACTTCACGCCGCTTATTGCGTACCAGACGCACAAGGAGAATGCCCCGGAGTGTCTTACCATGGTCCACTATACGGAGTTTGCCGAAGACAAGGGAGTTGTGCTGATGAAGGGAGATTACAACACGGACGTGCTGCAAGCGCACGAGGCGCAGTGTCTCATCAATGAACTTCAGTTGTATTATGCGCAGAATCATGAGAAGCGGCTAAACATGCTGAGGAGGTTTACGTATGCCCCAAACGAGTTCAAGCACATGGATCTGATTGCTGATATGGAGTGCCTCACACTGTAGTAGGGTAAAAAAAATTAAGTGATCAAGGCCAACCAAGACATGTTCGCAATCTACTTACCTATAAGTGTAAAGTAAAGGAGGTCATAGGAATTATTGTCGAATACGAAAATATTCTTATAATTACAATTTCATTATAATATGTAAAGCAGTTTTGAACGATGGTCCACTGGTCCTCAAAAAATTCGGGATGTATTAGGTATTAGGAAGCTGCTACAGTAAGTTAGTACGTACCTACCTTCGGGCTGAGAGTCTGTAGATTTATTTGTTGAGATATTTGGCCACATCCTCAGCCAGATCCCTGTGAGCATTGCGTTCAAGCATTTTCACTTCTTCCTCCAATGTTCTCAAGGCCTGTTTTGCTTCAGTAACGTTGGGGGGAAGCCCAGCAAAGTGTGATAACTTTTTCTCAATCGCATTCACCTTTTCCCTCTTCTCAGCAACCTCTTTATGCATATCAACCAATGCACACACATCGAATTTGTTTGAAGGACTTGACTTTTTCATCTGTAAACATATTTTTGCTTCAGGCACCTATCACATACCTATAGTAGAGGGTTGGGGGGATAATTTTTTAGGTGGGTTCATATAAAAGGTGAATGCCGATTAGAAAAACTTTGACAGGATCAGGAGCGAACCTGTGTTCATGCAAAAAACCATCTTCCTAGGGAAGTAAGCATAGTAGGTACCTACTTAATGTCTAATCTATAATAAGCTTTTTGCAACAACGGGCACACTTCGCTTTACTTACTTATGAACTTACCATTTCTCTGTAGGACTCAATCTGTTTCTGTATTTTCTGCTTATCGGGTGACTCCAAGTTTCGGTCCATGGTTGAAACAATTTCCAACTGCTCGTTTAACTCCTCGTTGAGTTGTTTATACATCTTCACTTCCCTCTCTTCGAGTTGAAGACGAGCTTTGAGTTCATCGTGATACGTTTCCAGTTTGATATCGGAAATGTCTTGACATATTTCTTCAACTTGCATTGAAGCCCTCTCGGCTTCACTAGGAATATCCAACGTAGAAAGTATTTTAATCGTCTCCGAAGATAATTTACTTAACATTTCGTCTATAAAATTATCCATTTTTGACATTAGTTGATTTTGTTGTGATTGTAAACAAATTTTAAAGTCTTCTGCTATTCGCGCCAAAAAACCCACCGCCTTCTATTCTAAAATTAAAAACGTTTCGCTTTCCCTTTTCAAAATGGCTGGCAGAGGTAAGTTCACTATTATTTTCTTCATTCGACTCTACTAATAATGGCTTTACGCATTTTTGACGCTTAAATTATGGTTCATTTTTGACTTTCAAGTTTTCCCAAGCTAACTTTGGGTGTAGATCGCCGTGGGTAGCTGCGCTGCGGCTGAGAGACAGGACCAAAGCTGCGGACCCGAGCTGTGCGTCACGCATCAAGGTTTATTTCTAGATAAAGTCCTCGATGTTTGCGTACTGATATGAGTTAACCTGACATAAAACCTCAAGTGTATGGGTGCTGAGAGGCAACCTTTGCAAGTCTACACCGCAATGTATATTTCAGCACTAAAAGCGCCCACATCCTGTGAGGTCTACCGGAGAGGTGTCGGTTATGCGTGTTTCGCCTCCCTGGCTGAGACCTCGAGGTAGAGAGGAGATAGTGCCGGTAAACCTTCTAGTTTATGGTTACCTTAAAGTAGTAATCTGGACTCTGTTGGCCATCTTGTAATATTGTGACCTGAAAACAAATTTTTTATTTGCAGGTAAAGGTCGAGGTCGTGGAAGAGGGCGTGGAAAAGCCAAGACCGTTTTGGAAAAAGAGAGTGAAAACGACGAAGGTTCCGTCCCTGAGCTTGACGTGCCACCGCCGCCCAGCATGACTTCCCCTGTACGGACCAGCGTTCGCCTCAACTCGACATCGTCTGTCCATTCGACCCCGGACAAGCAGTCCGACGATAACGAAGTGGAGGCCATGGAGACAGACCTGTCGCTAGCTGAGGATACTGAGGAGAAAAACGGTGTGCAGAATGGCGAAGAAAAGCTCGATGTGAGTAGAGTTGAAGTATACATTTGTAGGTATTGTGTGTGGATGTAATTTCCGAAAATATCATCTGAGAATCGCATAGGGGCCTCACTCGAAGAACGAATGAGACTCCCTCCAGTAAATTTAAAAAATGACCTGACTCCCTCCAGTGGACTCACCAATGACCTGACTCCCTCCCAGTGGACTCATCAATGACCTGGCTCCCTCCAGTAAACTAGCCAATGACGGAGCTCCATCCCTTAAACTGACCAATGACATTATTCTTTACAGGGAACCGTAGAAGATGCAGAGATGGTTTCAGAGGAGGAAACCTTTACTAGCCAAGAGGGAGGAGTGTCTCTTGGTACGGAGGCCGTTAGTGACGGAGAGGGAGAGGTAAGAAGTCACCTTCTTCACAGTTCTTATTGTTTTCTATCAAAAAACTTGCGAATATTTTTTTTAATTTTTTTTATTTTTACTGTTCGACAAAATTTGACTTTTGTTACATCACTAGGGTGAGGCAGCGCTTGGCACTGATGCTGTCAGCGACGCAGAAGGAGAGACGCAGTTAAGCACTGAACCTGTCAGCGATGGTGACGCAGAGGCGACATTGGGTACCGAAGCGGTCAGCGATGGGGAAGGTGAGGAAGAAGGTCCACTTGACACCGAAGCGGTCAGCGAAGACGAATTGAAGGTGGAGTCGCAGGGTGTTCTTGAGACTGAGGCTGTGTCTGACGATGAACTCCCACAGGAGAAACGGAAAAAAGCCAAAGTCGCTGGTAAGTATTTCGTGGCGCTACAACCGAGGGAGACCCAGGAGCTAGTGGGATACTGGGTCCCACCTTCCGTGGCTTCTGTATACAATCACACCCAACAGTCGAGTTTTCCTTCAGCTGGTGAAGATGGGGTACCCTGTAGGATTCACTAATCAGGACTAGATCCCTGGTGTCCAAACTTAACTTATTCTTTTAATCTTTTTCAGAGGCGGAGGCTGTGTCAGAGGACGAGCTCTCTGACGAGGGGGAGAAAAAGGGGAAAAGGAAGGCCAAGGGAGCTGGCGATGGAGAACAAGAGGGCGGTGAGGCGGCTAGGAAGGAGGGCGGGAAGAGGAAAATGCCGGACGGAGAGTACGACCCGAGCTCTCCCACAAGTGAACACAGCGGAGATGGGAACGCGGACGGTGGACCTGCCGCCAAGAAAGCGGCACTTGGTGACAAGAGCCCCACTCCCAACCCAGCGGTAAGTGTTAGTGCTGGAGCATGAGGATCTAGTCCCGGCTTGTTGAGATTTTTCGCGGTGAATCTTTCTCGGCCATGAGCCTGCTGAGCCGTGATGGGTACCCGGCTTTAACTGGATCTCGACTGTGATTCTCCCCAAATCACACCCATCTCGACTGTGATTCTCCCCAAATCACACCCTTGTGTAGAGAGGTCACGAAAGGTGAAACCCTGCGTCCCGTTTAATGTTTATACGGCTGTAGAGCATCTAGGATATTGTTTATACGGCTGTAGAGCATCTAGGATATTGTTTGTAATTGCAGTTTCCAATGTTTCTAGGGAAAGAAGCCTCTGCCGGAGCTGGAGAAGTACTGGAAGGTGGTGAGGGACGATCCTTCAGACTTCACGGGCTGGACCTATCTCTTGCAGTATGTTGATCAGGAGGTCAGTATAAACGTTTTCTTAAGGGTGTTGGGAAGTTTCGGGGATAGGGAAGCTGCTTTTCTCTTAGTTAAATGGCCGAAAAAGGAGAGGTCCCAGGCCTTGCTGGGTACGAAAACAAACATGTGACACCCTTGTCCAACTGGGTTCAAAAAATCCTAGTTTACTGACAGTGTGACTGATTGTCCCCTATATTGTTGTTTCAGAATGACATCGAAGTGGCGCGAGAAGCGTACGACACATTCCTGTCTCACTACCCGTACTGCTACGGCTACTGGCGCAAATACGCCGACCTGGAAAAACGGAAGGGGTTCCAGGAGCATTGCGAGCAGGTTAGCCAAACCAGCACCTCACTACTACACTAGTTACCGTAACTTTCACTTGTTTTTACCCATAATGTCCTTTTTTTCCTACAGCAGTTACAGGTTACGTCACTCTGCGACCCCTGCGAGCACCGCCTCGACGAATGCCAATGGTAATGGTACTCGAAATACGAAAAATGATTATGCTTTAAATTTGGATGTAATGATGATATTCTAGATGTAAGTGGAAATTGGTCACTTTGTAGTTGTGTGTAAGTGTATTTGGTAGTTTAATTGGAACGCGGCTCTCCCCGTGGCACCGGGAGGAACCCCAGCTGGAACACCGGACGTTACAAACGTAAGACTTCTCTCTGCTCTCCTCATCTAATCACGTTTACGTTTATTTTGGTAAGTTTGGGGGAGGTTGGTTACGTTTGTTGAGCGGGGACTTGCGGTTTTAGGTGTTTGAGCGCGGGCTGAAAGCTATTCCTCTCAGCGTGGACCTGTGGGTGCACTACATCAACTACTGCAAGGGGGTCAAGACCGACGAGAGCGAGTTAAGGAGTCAGTACGATCGAGCCATAGATGCCTGCGGACTCGAGTTCAGGTATGTTGAAAAAGGAAGTTCCTGGCTTTACAGCTCTAGGATGGCCGGTGCCTCTGTACACGAGGGTGCGATTTGGTACCAGTCCCTTCCGATGGTTGGTTTTTCCCCCTAGTTGGTGAGAGCCAGGTACCCACCAGGGCTGGGCAAGATTTGAAAAATCTTTTCAGAAAACATGTGTACCTAGGGCAATTTTGTAATTCGTAGTTTTAGGATAGAGCTTTTGGTTTCCTACTTCCAGCAGTGGTATTCCCTTTCTCGAACGCCAGAAAACCCACTCAACTAACACATTCATTGTAAGAAGATAAGGCACGCCATGATGCAATATATGGAGAACATTTCTTCTTACAATAAATTTTGAGGGTGTAAGTTGAGTGAGTTTTCTGGCGTTCAAGAAAGGGAATACCACTGCTGGTATTTGATACCGGCCGATTTTTTCAGTTGTTATTGTTTCTATCAACAGGTCAGATCGGCTGTGGGAAGGCTACATCAAATGGGAGAAGGAGAAAAAGAATTTGACCAATATCACAAGCATCTACGATCGACTCCTCAGCATTCCTACCCAAGGCTACACCACACACTTCGATACGTAAGTCAAAACAGTCACACACTGTTAATTACAGGGCTTAGTTTGTTTGCGTTTCTTAAGGGTGACGTCAGAATCCTGTTTGTTTATGTTTTTCCAGCTTGTTATTAGTCACTTACTTTCGGACGTCAAAAAGACATATTTCAGTACATAAAAATCTCTAAAAAAAAAAAAAAAAAAAAAAACACGAGTTAATTGAAGATACCTCTCTCGTCGTACCTGGCCAGGGACTTTTTTTTTACTTATACAATTATTTATTTATTATTGCTCAGGTTCCAGGATCATGTGAACGCGAACCCTCCGCAGACAATCCTCCCCGTGGACGAGTTCCTTGAGCTTCGGCGTGAGGTTGTGGCTGAGCTCAAGTTGAATGAGAAGCCAGCGCCGCCCTCAGCCATGGAGGAGGCGCCGCCCGGGGAAGAGATGGATCCATCCAAGGAGGACGACTCGGCCGCCACTGCCACATTGGTACGTATTAACACAGGGCTGTTTGTTAAAGTTTTTACGTTAACGTATTATTTTATTTTTCAATGTGCAAGGAGCGTCGTCCGTTAAAAAAATTAGGAATTTGTTAGCGGCGGGAATCCGAACCTGGCTTCTACAATTTGCCAAACCGGACGCTGTATCCGTCATTGCGCGACCCTGTTGTTTTATTTACACAGAAATGTTCACAAGTGGTGATCACCTGATCATAATTTGTCCTTACGTTCTAACGTGACATTGTTTTTGTAGCGTATGGAGGAAGAAACGAGCGCGCTACGGCAGAAAATTCTGGCACTTCGGCGGAAGGTCCACAAAGCGACTGTAGCGGCCGTAGCCTCCCGATGGAACTACGAAGAAGGGGTAAACAGGCGCCATCATTATCTTATCTCGAGCTTCTCTATCTTAAGACTGATGATACAGCCCGAAATTAACAGGCTGTGTGGTGATTTTACGATTGAGTGATTTTTGTCAACAACAAATTTGTCCGAAGTTAACCGATCATAAAATTACAACACAGCCTGTTAATTTCGGTCGTTAAAAACACACACACATTGTATTTCAGAACATTTAAATATCCAATAGTATCCTCATAAAATGTACAGAAAAAAACGTAAACAAACACGACTGCGTAGACGCCCTTAAGAGGGAATACACATTTTCTATGTTGTGATTTTACGATTGAGTAATTCTGGCCAATTTTGTTAATGACAATTACGATAACATTTTTCTTGATACATATTTTATTGATAATATATTTAACCCAATATACTCGTCGGTTTTGTTCCAGATCAAGCGGCCTTATTTTCACGTCAAACCCCTGGAGAGGTGTCAGCTCAAAAACTGGAAAGAATATCTGGATTATGAGATAGAACAGGGAGACCATAAACGAATCACCGTCCTCTTTGAGCGATGCCTCATTGCATGCGCTCTCTACGAAGAGTTCTGGGTCCGGGTATGTCACTTCCAGATTAGTATCATGCTCCTTGGTAGAGAGAACAGGGACTTTTATATGTTGAAACTCGATTGTTACCGGTAATTGCACCACCATCATGTCGCAACTATCGATCGATAATATCGAAAATTTAGATACTGTAGTTTTTCCATGGTAACCGATGTGTTTCTCTATGGTACCGTCGCACCTGAAGAGGTGGTTGTTTATTGAACAAGTGAGTGTTGCACTGGATTGTTGTATGGGTTTGTTTATAAACATTGCCAAGCACGTGGCACCACCTTTGGTGCACGTACCAGTAGTTGGGCCGTGGGACTAGACATGGCCCCTCTTCGGCTGTATGCGCCAAGAGTATCTCGAGTCTTGAGGCCCCTAACTTTTGTTCAAAGGAAATGTTTTCCGGATTTCAGCTGATCCGGTACCTGGAATCGGTTAAAGGGGAGCAGACGGATCGGATCCGCGACGTTTACGAGCGCGCCTGTTTGATTCACCACAAAAAGAAGCCCAATCTTCACCTGCAGTGGGCCGTTTTTGAGGAGACCCACGGTAACTATCCAGTTATTAATCAGTCAGACACTCTGCTGGTATTTGGTAGTGCTGCCAGCTGAGCGCGATGGATACTTCTTGGAATGTTCTAGTTGCTGGGCTTGTCCCCCTCTACTAAAAATGTATGTTCATTTGCAGGATGTTTCGATAAAGCTGCCGAGATTCTGGAGCGCCTCGAGACCACCTCCCCCAACATGCTGCAAGTGGCTTATAGACGGATCAACCTGGAACGAAGGCGGGGCGAGTATGCGGAGGCGGCGAAACTGTACGAGCATTACATTACCTCTACCTACGCCAACAACAAACCCACTCTTACCAACATGACTGTCAAATACGCCAGGTTCACATGGAAGGTAAGTACTACTTGTTAGTTATGTAATGATATAAAAGGGTCGTGTCGCGTAAAGAACACAGTAAGGTTATATACTCTGAACTGTTGTTTATTGTTGGATCTTATGTGTGGAACAAATACAGCTGAAGCCTGGTTAAAAAGGCATATTAATATTTCAGAACGTTGAAATATCCAACAGTGTACTCAAAGTGGTCGGAAAAAATTATAAACAAACACGATTGTGTGGTAGTCGTTACTCTGAAATATTGTTTACAGTTTCTTAACGACATCGACAAAGCCATCTCTATTTTGGAGCGGGCGCTGGAGAGCGACAAGGACAACACGCGGCTCTACCTGCAACTCATCGACATGGCACTCCAGAAGTCTCCCGTGGATGAGGATCGAATCGTCGCCATCCTGGATCAGTTCCTGGCGAAGGAGGGGGACCTGGACCAGAAGGTCATGTTCGCCCAACGCAAGATCGAGTTCCTAGAGGACTTTGGCTCCAGCATTGAACGGTAAGTAGTAGCTTAGAGTCCCAAGGTGCCACCTTTCATGCTTCCTGTACGCAAGGGGATAATTTTGTCACAATCACGCCCAAGAGTTTGTTCCTATCAGGGCTGGGCATGATTAGGTAGGAAAATTTTCGACAGTCAGGACTGGAACCTGGCACTTCTTGCTACTTCAGAAACGTATACAAAACAGTTACGCAACAAATTCTAAAAAAAAAAGAATGCAATGGATCGTTTTGAAAAACTGTCGTGTCAGCAGACAAAAATTGTATCAGGAAAACAAGACTCTTAACGATGGTTTTTATTTTGTTTTTTAGTGTGCAGAAAGCCCAGGACGACTTCCAGAAGTACATCAAACAGGTTAAAGATAAAAAGAAGAAATCAGAGGCGGCAGAGCCACCGCCGCCTGCCCAACCTCCGACCCCTACCTCCTACACTAAGAAGGCGAAGTCTGAGGCGGTACCCCCCATCTCCAGTAATGCAGGGCCGCCTATGCCTACAGCGCCTCCCCCAAACAACTACCCTCCACCTGCTAGCTACCCTCCTAACTACTACGGACAATACCCTCCGCCCACTGGGGACCAGGGTAACTACCAGGGTAATTACCCTGCTGGCTACAACAACTACTCCAATTGGAACAATTACCCTCAGGGTAACTACCAGAATTACGGGCAGTCAGGGTGGCCTGGCTATTACCCTACCAACTACTAAATTGCACTTTTCGATTTTTACCTTTAACTTTTTAGCGAATGTGTGTTGTATCTGCTCTGTTGTAATAAAAATTGTGTGAGGTGCGAATGGCTGCTTATTTTGATTTCGTTTATTCTAGTTTAGATGAACTTTTCAGTTCGTGATTTTACTGGAAAGCCAGACTTTTTTCCTTACTTCTGAAGAAACTCCAGTAGCTACTTACTGGAATGTTATTTTGTTCTGAAATATAATAATGTTTTTTAACGTCAGAAAATAGCTCGTCACTCGACAGTATCGTCGAATCACATCGTATTATTATATTTCAAAACAAAAAGTCATCTACAGCCTGTGAAATAACAAATTGAAAATATAAACTTTTAATATGACCACCATAAAATACCTTTACCTTACGAATAGTTTACAAAAAGAAACAACAAGAATAATCTCCAATACATGGACTCTTAACTAGAAAGAGAGCTCAAAGCAGTTGAGCCAATATTGCATTGAAACGCATCAAACTAACGCCCCATCCCATTTGGGATCAGTCACAAAGGTAATATGGGCCATATCTCGGGCTCAGCTGTATCGAAAAGAACAAAAGCTATGACTATCTGTGGGAAAAACAAACAAAAGACACTCTAGAAAAACAAGGGTTGATCGTTCTCTCATGGGGAGTTAAGTCATTTCGCAGCTTTTTCACCCGAATTTTTGGGGGCACAACTTCCGAAATAACTACATCCACCATCAGTACCTATAACTAATGCCGCATGAAAGCATAATAATAACGTAATAATAGTAACATACACAGAGAAAGAAAAACTAAAAAAAAAGTCTGGACCTCACCGCGATTTTTAGATAGGAAAGTAGGATTCATTTTCTTTAGATGACTGATGACGCCCTCGAGCACTGCTGATGTCTGTACACAAGTACACTGAAGATATATTGCTGTTCGTTAACATTTTTTCAATGACAGACTGTTGGCACATTACATTTCAGAAGAAGTTTTCTCAGACACTTGTCATTAAGAAACATAAACAAACAGCATTACAATCTTAAGTTACGAGCTAAGTATTAGACAAATGTGTCATGTTTCTGTATTAGTTAGGGTAGAACTTCTTGGAGGAGTCGTTGGCATGATCTCTGAGCAGCTGGCACGCCTGGAAAGGTTCTCCGTAGTCACGTGCGAAGGCATCCATTTTGGCCGCGAGGTTGGCAGCTCCGTAACGGTCTACGAACCGGAATGGACCTCCGTAGAATGGCGGAAAACCGAGACCGAACACGGCGCCTACATCACCTTCAAGCTGGAAACAAAACAAGGAAAGGTTAAAGGCGAATTAAATGACCTAAGGTGTGACTACAGCAAGCAGCGATTTAGAAAAATTAAAAAATTCCCGTGAACGTTTATGCTGAGATTTAAACGTGGCATAGCTTAATTTTTTATAGGAAAAACAGAGATTTCGAAAACCAGTGGAAAATTAGGGAACGTCTAAGGCTTATTAGACTCTAAGCGATATTCTGCGTTGCTGCATCCAAGGGAGGAACTTATTCGACGAAAGCAATGTTAATCTCACTGGTGGTAAATTTTTAAGCAAGTCAGAAGTCACTCGCCAGCAGCGTGTTTCTCGAAAGTCGAAATGTATGTTGAAAATCCCGACGTCATCAGACAATACAATCTCATTTTCGTCTCGAAAATACAAGAGACATGAACAGGGTACTCACAGGACTGGCCAAAATCCCCTCTTGCAGACACAGCACGGCCTCATTGACGAACCGCGATACCACCCTTAGCGTCAAGTCCTCATCGGTCTGGGAGCCTTTGGGGGTGAGTTTGTATTTGGTCAGGATATTCGCTAGCCCGGAGTTGGTTGGTCGATCTTTGCTACCCTTCGCGTAGACAAATACACCCTTCCCCGACTTACGACCTAAAAAATGAGAAAAGGGTCGATAAAAAAACATGTAAGGTGTAAAAGTATGCGGACTTCAAGGACACTGTTGGATATTTATTTGCTCTGAAATATAATATGTCTTTTTAACGTTGGAAACTATATAGTTACAAATGTTTTGGTTTACGGTCGAGCAACTTTTACCAGATTTTTTTTAATGAAAAAATAAATTTTATATTTAAAAACAAAAGTATCCAATGGTTCCTACCCCAGAAACATTTCATAAGAAATATAATAAGCAACACTGCCGAGGCACTGGTTTCTCAACCTACTCACTACCAAGAGACAGATGCCTCTCAGTCCGACCTGTGTCTGAGTTTGAATTTTAGGTAGGTTTCGAAGAAATACTACCTACTGTAGTCGTACCAGTAGTCCCATTTTTGAAAACTTTCTTCACAAAATCGTTACGAAACCGGACTGGCCACTGTGCCACTCTTTACAGCCATTCCTCACCCAGAAAGCCCTGATCGACCATGTCCCGAAGCACGCCCGGGTCACCGCCTTGGAAGCGTGCCCCAAACGCTTTGCCCAGGTCCACTGCTATATGACTTGCTACGTCCACGCCCACCTCGTCCAGCAGAGTGACGGCTCCTACTGGGAACCCGAACTTCTTCGTCAGCTTGTCCAGCCGCTTTACATCGATACCCTCCTATAAACAAAAGAAATAAAGGGAAGGTTCAAATCTCGACATGACAGGATTTTTATTACTAGTGAATTTTAGGCAAGTGCATAGCAAATTTCAATGGGTCAAAGATGTAGACAGTGTACCTATCACTTGGGTTGCTGTACATACCACATTTGAATGCCAATGAAAAACTTTGATAAGATAGGATTCGAACCGGTGTGGCCCGGATATCGAGGCTCTATCCAGTACCTGAATGAGTCTGAGAGCCTCAGCAGACATAGCGCTGAGGATCCTGGTAGTGTAGAAGCCTGGCCCATCCTTCACGGTAATAACAACCTTGCCCTGCTTCAGGCCCAGCTCGACCGCTGCAGCGCACGTGTCTTGCGACGTCTGCTCTGTAGCAATCACCTCCAACAGCTGCATCTTGTCCACCGGCGAGAAATAGTGCATCCCAATCACCTATACAAAAAAATGGAGCACTCCAGGATTTTTCAGCTTACTGCTTACTTGAAAATGGTTAAAAAGGACCAAATATCTAGTCTAAATTTGCCTAATAGGTACCTGCCCTTCACCTGCTTTGCTAAAATTTGCTTGTGGGGCGTGGCTGTGATCAAATCACTCCCTTGTGTACAGGGGACACGAAAGGGACCATGTTTCGCACAAGGCTCTGACTCTTCTACGAAGTTTTTATTTAGGTACATACCTTGTCGGGCCGCTTGCTAGCTTGAGCAATGTGCGATATCGGGATAGCGCTAGTATTGGTAGCGATGACGCAGTGCTCAGGCACCACAGCCTCGATGTCTTTAATGACGCGATGCTTGATGTTGAGATCCTCAAACACAGCTTCGATGACGACGTCCGCGTCGCGGAACTTGTCGTACGATAGAGTCGGAATCAGGTGAGACATGAACCGGTCGCATTCCAGTCTGTAAATTTAAAAAAAACGTTGGAGTTGAATGGTTTTTAATGAAGTTTTTTCTAATTGATTTCTCACTCTGAGAGTGGCTTAGACTTTAGAGCAACCCTTTCTAACATGGTACAAAAAGCTAGAAGTCTCTATCTAACTTGCATTGACCCCTCTAGGGGTCTTACTTACTGAGTGATTTTTCTCTTCTTGACGGCAGTGAGGAGGCCATTTTGAATTTGAGCGACGCCTCGGTTCAGGTTCTTGTCGTTTGTGTCCTTCAGAATCGTCGTCAGGTTTGCTTTATCCAGAGTCACGTGAGCGATACCGGCACCCATAAGGCCTGCACCCAAGACTCCTACTCGCCTAAAATGAAAAGAAATAAAGGTTGGACAGTGTCGGCATACGGTTTAGAATGTGGTAGAAGTTAGGTTCAAAAATTCTGAAAATTTTCCCATTTTCTTGATACGGGAAGGTAGGAAAACCAATACCTTGGCTTGTCTTGAAATAAATGTGAAAAAAAAACTGATCACTAACTTGGCAGGGCGCTGAGGCTTCCCGAATCGGTTCTTCTTACACTCAGTCTGACCAAAGAAGACGCTCATGAGTCCCTTGGACTCGGGGGTCATTCCCAAGTCTGCGAACCCGTCCGCCTCCGCTCTGTATCCTTCTTCAGGGCCCTTTTCCAGCCCTGTTTTCACCACCTACAAGTAAAACAAAACAAAATAATGCCCAACAGACACCCAAAGCGATTTTCAACTAGTCTATTTTTCACCTCTTGATAATAAGATAATCCTAAAAAAAAGGTTTCAAATTTTTTGAAACGTTATTTCTGGTAATATTTGGACCTACCTCCAATATCCGGAGCGGAGCCGGATACAGGCCATTGGTGAGACGCATAACTTCAGCCCGCGCTTTTTTAAACACCTGATCCCTGACCAAACCGACGCTAAGTAATCTCTCCGTAGCTTTTTGTATAAAAGACTTCTGTTTGTAGCGGTCCACTTTGATTTTCCCGCTCGCCAGATCGCGCGCAATGTCTACTGCCACTTCTTCCAAGTACTCTAAAGTTCTGCAAAAATAACAAGTGAAGAACGGTTGAGGCTGAAGACACAATGCATTCCCTGGAAATATACACCACTAATGTAGTTAAGGCTGTAGATGAAGTGTTGTTCGTTGAAGATTTTTTATGTCGATTTTCTGAGGAAACTATTGGACATTTATTTGTTCTGAAATTTCTGCTGAACAACAGAAAAAAGTTTAACATGATGATCGAGCAATTTTTGCCACTCAAATATTTGTCAAAGTTAACTGATCCTCACCTGGTTTTGGGGTCCGTGAGACCAGGGCCGAGAGGATCCACAGTCAGGTCCACCAAGCCGAGCTTCTTCGCTTTGTCAGCCCGTACAGTTCGGCCCGTGAGGCACATGGGGAGAGCTTCAGTGAGGGGGATGAGACGGGGGAGACGTTGTGTTCCTCCACCCCCTGGCAGCAACCCCAGCATCACTTCAGGGAGTCCCAACACTGTTTTCCTGTCTGAAAAAACTCAACATACTCAGCATGGCGGGTCACATTACCGGATAAACTTACAGTTTTATGGCTCACAATAATGAGAGCTGTGCAGTAGGTGGACCGAGAATTCAATCCCGACTGGTAACCAGCTTTCACCGGCTGAGGGAAAACTCGACCCTTGTACCCTACTAGGGGCTGGCCCCTAGCACCAAGGTGTTTATTTTATACCTTTAACAGCGATTCTGTACTGGCACGCCAATGCAAACTCTAGCCCTGCTCCAAGGCAGGGACCCATGATAGCCGCTACCACGGGTTTTGGCGAGGCTTCTATCTTAGCCAACATCTTCTGTCCGTATGTGCTAATGGCATGAATTTCTTCTCTCGTCTTGCAGGCACTTAGAACCTTGATGTCCGCCCCGGCGATGAATACGTCTTTTTTACCTGGAACAAAAAATTAATCAAAAGTGACTGTCCAATGCAAGCTTTTCTGAAATATAATCTGAGAATTGTTTAGGAACCTGGGTTCAGGACCCTGGGTCCCCTTGCTTTACAGCTCAGTGCGCTAATTTCGTTTTCAAAAAACCTACCAGAAATCACAACAACTGAGGAGATGGCCGGGTCGGCCGCGACTTCGCTGAAGAAAGTCTCCATTTCTTTGAGGACCTCCCAGTTGACGGAGTTGACTCTTTCGCCAGGGGTGTCCATCGTTGCCACACAAACCCCATTATTTACTTTCAGTCGCATGTGCTTCATCTCTCGACCCAGATCAACTGCATACCCTCTTCTCGCTGTTCAAAGGAAAATAAGTAATGTAAAAGTAGGCACTCCTAGAGGTGCATGGTGACGGAAGGGTCTGTGACGCATCCACTCGTGTCATATTCGTACAGCATAACTATATGTCAACAAATGAAAATTATAGAAACTAAAGCTTCTGATCACTGTGAGACTGTTTTTTGTACCTAGATGACATACTACGTAAAAAATTTCCGCAAATCGTGATCAACTGAACTTTGACTGGCCATGATAACGGCAAATGATCGTCAATAGGTAGATTTAAGATGGCTTGCTAGAAATCCTTTTATCGGTGACTAGTTAACAAGTCTCACTGTGTGAATTAGTACATTTTGAGTGAGTAATTTCCTCCTGCGACTTTCATAATTTAGTTCAACAGTCCCTATTAGGCACAAAATCTCCACCTAATCTCAAGAACTGCATAGTAACATCCACTAATTGAGATAAAAATCTATACAAAAACACAACACCATTCAGTCATTTTGCCTTTTTAAGCTTATAAAACCTTTTTAGAAATTGAAAATAAATATTTCAGCTTACCAGAAAGGCGAAAAAGTGTAATATTTGATTTATTTAGTTGACGAAGCAATCCTAGCGCCCTGTAGCCAGCCATGTTTAAGCTTGCACAGGTAAGCCAACATAAAAGTGAAAATATTCTGCTTCCACGAAAATGACGTGGATGCAGCACATTTGTAAACACAACAAAAGTGGCTTTCTGGTGGCATGTTTGCACGTAAAATATGTTTAAATTGATTTTTAGCTGAAAAGTCGATTAAAATTATGACAGAGGAGTGCAAAGTAACGGAGCGCCGAGTTGAAGATATCTGCAGTGGTTTCCAAGTGTATCCTTTTATGCTTTATTGATTTTGCTAATGATTACTGCCTGGTAACGATTGTGTGGTTTGATTGTTCTTCATTATCATTACCTATCTACCCAGCAGTTTTAGCAGCTAAATAAATAATCCAGTCTGGCAGTGACACTGCCTTCCTTCTTTACATGCCTATTCAGGAGGTTATTATTTTTATACATTCTGTATGAGATTGTCAGATTTGTACCGTTCCCACGTAAAGGACTATTTTTTTAAAAAAATTGCGTTTGTGCTGTTTAAGTTTCAACCGACTATTGTACTTACATGTAATTCCTTAACTATATAATCAGAAATTGGATGAATCTGAGAGACGTGGATACAGGGAAAATCTTATGGCAAGGGAACGATGATCTGTAAGATTTTTGTTTATTATTTTAGGGCTGGAAACAACTGAGTGGTTTTAGTAATTTTTTGTTCTGATATATAATATGCACTTATACCTATATTGTGTAGGGGTCAAATGTCATTTGTTTGTTAAATCTAGATATGAGAAACCTAATTAATTTCCGACGTTAAAAAGTTAAATCGAACTATCTCAAAGGGCCAGGGTAAAGGTCTAGGTAGGTACCCATCAGCGCCGGACAAAATTATCCCAGAAAAAATTCTCGACACGTTGAGACTAGACCCCCCCTGTTCACCTTACTCTTCAACTGAGCTAATCCTTTGGCACTGCTCTCTAGCAATATGTAATTATTTTTCAGATCAGCTCCAGATGTTGAGCATGAAGCCCGCGTTCCAAAGAAGATCCTGAAATGCCGCGCAGTAGCACGAGAAATAAATTTTTCATCTGTCGAACCGATGGAAAAATTTCGGCTGGAGCAGAAAGTTCTCTTCAAAGTACGTCGATATGGTTTTTTTTTTTTACTTTAGTAAAGAAAGGGGCAACCCTGTAATGGTGGGTTGAAATGTTGCATTTTTAATAAAGAATATTATACTTCAGAACAGCTATTTTCAAATGTTTCCATAAAAGTATTTTATTGAGTGTCATTTTATCTACAGCCTTGATGTTTCAGAACCGCTGTTTGGAGGAATGGTTTTTCGACTTTGGATTTGTAATCCCGAACTCCACGAACACGTGGCAAAGTCTGATAGAGGCGGCACCCGAGTCCCAGATGATGCCTGCAGCTGTCCTCAAGTAGGTCCGACTACCTCAGTCCTCTCAAGAGCCTCGACAGCCGAGCCGTCTAAACGGTTGTCTTTAGAGGAACACTGAGAGTCAGGTCTCATCCCGATCTTATCAAAGTTTTTCTGTTCGGCATTCACCTAGTCTGTTGTTGGCCTTGTCACCCCTCTAATATTACTGCTGCTGCTCCCTATTAGGCAATTTTAGCTTTCTTTAGTTATGCCTGATAACCATACTTATGATGAAACCAAGATCTCTGTGGTATTTGATTTCAGTGGGAACGTAGTGATAGAAACCAAGTTTTACGATGACGAGCTCCTCGTATGTACGTCTAAAGTTCGTCTCTACTACGTCTGAAACTTCATCATTCAACGTCCACGTGTTTTGGGGCCTAAACTTTACTACATTTCTTGGCACATTCTTAGTTACTTAATTACTGTAAAATAGTTAAGACAGCATACAATGCTGCTTTGCTGACGTTATGAACTGTTGAATATTTTTTTCTTCTGAAATATAATATGTCTTTTAACTAGTTTAGTAGCGTTGAGATTTCACGGTCGAGTTATTTTTGTCAATAAAAAATATGAATATCCAACAGTTTCCTCAGGAACGTCAGCAAATTAGAATTGTATCTACAGCCTTAAAGTACCTACATTAGTAAGTATTATTATTTATTTAGTTTTTAAGATAGACGTTATTCCATTTCACCCAACGACCATATCATTAAATTATTTTTTTGTACCGTTGCGTAGAGACAAATGTAGATATCAGTGCTCACTTCTAGGACTAGAAAAAGCTCTACAAAAACGGTCAAGGGTTAAAAAAACGTGGCACGAGAATGGTTTTTTTTTTCTTCCCATTTTTGAGGAAACTTAGAATATTTCGAATATTCTGAAATATGTCTTAACATCAGATACTAGATGGCGAGTTGTGATTTTACGATTTGTCCAAAGTTACTCGATCGTAAAATCACAACATTAGTTAATTTCGGACGTTAAAAGACACTTTGTAGGTATAGTAGCGCCAGGCTACCTGCCTGCCCCGAGGGCATTCTGTGAACAGTGAACAGTGCAGAATGCCCTCGGGTCAGGTCAGCCTAGTGATACTTTACTTCAGAACATTACAATATCCGACAGTGTCCTCAAAAATGGTCGGAAAAACATAAGCAAACACGATTGTGTGGTCGCCCTTACTGCCTACCTTTTTACATTTCGGTTGGTTAGGTAATCATTTTAAAACTTTACAGAACCTCTGCACAAAATGATTGTATTGTACCTGTGTGTTAAATTGTCATCTAAGATCTAACTAGAGAATAGATGATAGATTTTTTTTGTGCCTTTTTCTTTTACCTAGTAGGAAAATGAATAGTACTGAGAACTACCTGTTGTCGGTGTTTCGTCCCACTATATCAGTTATTCCATAGTTTGGTACAACCTATCGATAAAATGGTTTTGTGACACGTAATGAGGTATTCTATTTTGGGGGAACGTATCTTTCTTTCCGTAGTGGAGGTAATAATAATTTATTACTTTAAAAGGTAGGCCTACCTAGATATCTACAGTATCTAATAAGAAAATGCACTATGATTGTGGCACAATAAATAAATAGCTATAAACTAAAAAGAGATCCAACGAAGATTATGAATCGGCTGCAACCTAGGTACATATTAAGTACATTCAGTTCGAAACACACCACTCCAAAAATTCCTTGGCACCTTCAGGGCCCTTACACTCACGCCAGACAGTCGAGTTTTTCCTCAGCCGGTACCCATGAAGGCGGAGCTGGGAAAAATCTCAACAAGTCGGGAGGAGATGATGGGCCTTCTTGCTACATGATAGCTCAGTCTAGATTTGCGAAGGTTTGGTTACTCCCTATGCAGGATGAAGTGCCAGGAATCCCTCCAGCGCAGTTTGAGGAGGTCGGCCGTGGTGAGGGGAGCGAAGCCGTAGCTCAGAACTGAGAGCTTTCTGAAGGCCCACACCACCCCAACACACCACGTCAGGATTAGAAGCTTCAGCACTGCTGCGACACGCCGCAGCCCTAGTTGAGATCTGAAACAATACATGATACATGATTATAGATGACATGATAGAGTAGTGATGGGAGTTTGCGAGTTCGAACTCCGGCAGGCTGAGATTTTTCCTTTTAAATAGGTTAGGTGACGACCATGGCTTGATCACACATCAGCTGAATAAATTCTCCTTAGGGAGTGATGATGGCCATGGTGTTAGAAAAAATCTAGAGGGCTTGGTTTCTTCGGGAGTGATCTCATCTGACGAATTTTTCGTACATTTTTTCTACCCACATTGAAAATAAATGACGGCAAATTGAATTCGAAGTCTAAAGAAAACAATTCCTCCTCCACCAATCAGATAATTCCAAGACCTTTGCTCACTTCTGTTGTCACTGTCCCAACGGCCAACAGTCATATTTATTTTCAGTCCCAACAGTGACCTTATCCTCATAAGTACATGATTATAGTACGATAATTTTATCCAGAGAGTTCACAATAGGAGTAAAGGGACACGCTATGAAAGTAGAAGCACTTCGGTATTAGAAAGGATCGCTCTGTAGTCTGCGACGGCTCTCTTTCTACGTAATCGTCTTATCCTATCTGGAGACAAAAGAGAGACGAAATATGAAAAATGGCACCCACCTACGTGACGTAAGTACTTAGACGGTAAGTAAGTAGCATTTATCTCGATAGTCAAGTGGCCTAGTTGGTAGTAGGCTTTAGAGGCACATCCAGAGCCGGGTCACAGCGGTTCGATCCTGATCCTACCAAAAAGTTTTTTTGATCGGCATTCACCTTCTGGTGGCTCGAAACCCATCGGGTACTGAAACGACGACTGGGGAGCTGGTACCTACTTGGTAAATTTGGAAATTTCTTAGTTATCGAGATTGTCCTAGGCCTATATCCAGCCCTACCTAGCCTCATCACCGGCATAACCCGACTGCCGGGCGTGATTGTAACGAAAACACCCCCTTATTGCGTTCAGAAGTCACGAGAAATGGCACCTTGCATCACACTAGGTCTTTTATATAGAGCTGCAGCTAAAGTAGTTTACATTCTACAAATAGGTAAGAACAGTAACGGTACCGGCTAGGCCATATAAAGTAATAATAACCGTAACAGTGTTTACCTATATTGAGATGAGACTACTGTCGATGGGAAGGAGTGACCAAGGTTCGAGGGTGAATCGGATCTTCACGTCATAAATACCTAGGTAGGTACCTACCTACTTAGGAAATAACGGATTTTTTTCCTGAACTTTCTGATGGTTGGTAGAAGGTAGGTACCTAACTACTTACCTACTTAGGTACGTACCTACCCAAGTAGGTATCAACCATCCAACAAATAAATTAAGTTTAGTTTGTAGAACGATAATAGGTAGGTAACTATAAGAAAGGTTCTGAAATTTTGAAAATTGGCGCCAAACTGCCCTCGAGTAGTCTGTCTAGAGCAGAAGAGCAAAGTATCCAGTGCAGTCTTTAAAAAAAAATATATATATATAAAAAAATAAAATAAATTAATAGAAAGGAGTCGAATCATTGAGTTAGCATATTTTTTGGCCATCCCTAGATGTTTGTTTTGTTGTCAACACACACGTGGTTTCAAGAATCAACAATGTGACAAAGAGCGATCTGTCAGAGCATTTCTTCTTATAAACGGACAGGAAAGTAAGTTAGTTGGTGCCAGATTACAGTTCTAGACGATATTTCCGGGTAAGTTGGTTAGTTTTTATGCAACAGTTCTGCTTCTGCGATTTGAGGTGCCAAAAATATGGCGGGTCTCAAACCAAAGTGCGTAGATTTTACAAATATTTATTTGGGTGTCAGGAAAATGTTTGAACATTGAGTCAGCACTGAGGGAGTTCTTGCTATTGGAGTTAAGATTAGGTTAGCAATATCTGGCTGCAGATTATAAGAGGTTAGATTGGCCAGTTGCTTTTGCCGTTCACCATAACATTACTACCTGTATGGCGTTGCAGCCAATCACGCCCGAAAGTCGAATTTTCTCCAGCCAGTGAAGGCCAGCAGGTGTATTCCCTTTCTCGAACGCCAGCAAACCCACCCAACTAACACCTTCAAAATTTATTGTAAGAAGATAAGGCACACCATGATGCAATATACGGAGAAAAGTTCTTCTTACAATAAATTTTGAAGGTGTTAGTTGGGTGGGTTTGCTGGCGTTTGAGAAAGGGAATACACCTGCAGGTACCGATCAGCAGGTGTATTCCCTTTCTCGAACGCCAGCAAACCCACCCAACTAACACCTTCAAAATGTATTGTAAGAAGAACTGTTCCCCATATATTGCATCATGGCGTGCCTTATCTTCTTACAATAAATTTTGAAGGTGTTAGTTGGGTGGGTTTGCTGGCGTTCGAGAAAGGGAATAGACCTACAGGGCTGGGCTATATGCACCAAGAAAAATCTCAACAAGCCCGGACTAGATTCTGGCTCCTCTTGCTCCGTAGTTTAGTCCCCTGCCACTGGAAAGGTTTCTGATTCGCTTGTGTATTTTAGTTTTGGAGGCGACATGGGTGCGGCGGAGTCTCACCATCACCCCAGCAGAACTAGCTCGGCGGCTCCACCATCAGTTCGAAGCACTTCTAGCCTGGCCAGCAAAACTGCACGGCCTGCTGCGACAGTCAACAGGAGTTCCGTCAGCACTCCAAATCTCATTTCTGACGTACCCCCAGCTGCTGAGAACCTCATGCGAGCCTCGACTATGTCCGATACGGCCACCACAGCTAAGAACTATCCTGTAAATGCCGCCAAAATTCCAGCCGGAAGCTCAACAGTGACAGACTCCGGCCGTGGCAGCAGCACTAACGGTAAACCCGACAAAACGGTTTCAAACGACGGATACAAAGTTTGTTCAGGTATTGCCAATGCTGCCCCCACTAATACGTTGAAAGCTAGTACTCAAGCTAGTCATAGCTCTGTTACAGTGGACAGATTCCCCAAAGAAGTGAACCGTAACTTCGTAAGCCTCAATCAAGCCCAAAGTTCGGCTAAAAATCAGGAAAAAGGTGTTCAGGCTGACTTTCCAAAGCTGAAGCCACCGCCACCGCCACCGTTCCGAGACGGCGGTTTAGCTCAAAGAACCACCGGCGCTCAGATAGTTCGCCCTAAAGAAGTGCCCGCAAATCTTCAAAATCAGGACAAGCTGGTGATTGATCCGAAGAAGAAATTAACGCCAGGGAAAAAGCCAGAGGTTTTGCCTCGCGAAAAGAAACAGGAAGTTTTGAAAAAAGAAAATGTCGCAAGCCTTAGTAAAGAAGCCCCCAAAAATTCCTCAGGTAAACAAAAGGAGGAAAATAAACAGGGGGGCCCTTCCGAAGTTCCAGGAAAAGAAGGAAATAATGGGCCGAAAAATGAGCCCCCGAAAATGAAACCCGTCGATGTCAAAGAGCAGAAAAATCCGAAACAGGATTTTGCTCCTAACGGTGAGACTTCTGCTGCTCCAGATAACCAAAATAAAGAAAATTCTCAAAAAGAGACTAAAAATTATCCCAATATCCCAAAAAAAGAACAAAAGGAGTATGTTCAAAACTCGTCTAATCCTGTTGGGAAAACGGCCAACAACAAATACAACCCATCAAAGAGCTTCAGACCGCTTAACCAGCAAAACCAGTTCGACATTAATCAGCAACGGTCTCCTCCTGTATGGATGACTGGCTACGAACCAAGTAACAATGATCCGTGGTGGTACTATGGTCCCTCACCCCCCGCAAACTACCCCTATGGGTGGAACTACAATAAGATGAAATACACCCCTGGCGAAAACCCTTACGAGTGGAGCGCAAGGCAAAGGGATGGAACCGCAGGAAATTCTCCCAACGGCGATCCTGGCAATCAGAGGCAAGGTCACCGCAGCCGTGCTGAAGAGTACAATGCAGATCGCTACCGGAGCCAGTCGCTCCATCAGAGCAAGAACGAACATGTCCGGTTTGCGAGTCCGTGCTCAGAGCGAGGGGAAGCTTCCTCGTTCAAACCGACGTTTGAACTGTACTTCGACGACGAACTTAACCACTGGGATGTGCGCAGAGTAAGGTGGGTATGGAACATTCACATTTTCCTTGACACAATTTTGTCTGCTGCCACGTAAATTTTCTAAATAGTCTCTCACTATTAGCTGCACCGGCTTGGGCGTGACTCAAATCACCCCTTTGTATATCACGCTATGCCCTCCCAAGAGTTTTGTTTTTCTTGATAAATTTTGATTTGAATCTTTAGCGCTGTTTGCTCGCCGGCTAAAAACGTTGGACCGGGGACTCATCCCCGTCTCGCCCCGGACTCTCCGTTCGAACTTTACTATGATACCGTCCGGAAGCGGTGGGACGTCAAGCTCGGGCGTGGACGGGCAGGCAATCGCGGAGGGCTAGGACATGGCGGCGCTGAAGAGACAGAGTGGGCAGAAGGAGGATACAAAATGCAGAAGGGTGTACGTATCATTTAAAGGGTAAAAATACTAGCAAAGCTGAATGGATGTCATAGGCTAGGAATCGTGCAAAATTTCTGTTTTGAGATTTTGGGACCAGGTCCCTCGAGTCCAAAGAAGTTTTTTTTTTCGTCACTCGCACTTAGTAGTCACTACCCTTTTGAAAGCTCGAATTCAAAGTTGACTAAACAATTTATTTTATTGCAGGGACGTCGAAATGAACCATATCAAGAAAATCGCCAGTTCTCCCCCGATCGGTACTCTGAAGAATCATATGGCGGGGGGTCAGAGAGAGGCGCCTATGGTTCGCGAAGTTACCGTGGCCGAGGGAGGGGAGCCAGATGGAATGAAGCTCGTGATGACACCGAATACTCAGAGAGAGGTAACGATTCACAAGTCTGTCTGCTGTCTATTTATGTTTAGTAATGACATGTTTCTGAGGAAACTGTTGGATGCACTGGATATTCTGGTACACATTATCCGACCAAAACCAAACATTATGATATCTGTTGAACGCACAAGTTGACTAAGTTTTAATAATCAAGAAATGCGGACTAATATTATATTTCAGAGCAAAAAAATAGCAGACAGTTAGACAACAACTATTTAGAAAACAATGAAAAAAACCACGTTCTTTTTTTACATCGCTAGACGGAGGCAGGTTCAAACCTCACACCGGGGGCCACTCGCGACCCTATCGTGGACGCGGGCGAGGCGGCCATTGGAACGAACACCTGGAGGTGGATGTGGGCTGTGGCTCAGAGAGAGGTGGCTTTAAATCACACAATGGAGGGCGTACGCGACCCTACCGTGGACGCGGACGCGGTGGTCGCTGGAGCGAAGACTTGGAAGTGGACGTAGACGGCAGGTCGGACTGTGGCTCAGAGAGAGGCGGCTTCAAATCGCAGAGGCGGCCACGTGAACCAAAACGCGGGCTAGGACGCGGGCGGGGACGTGGTTCGAAGCATGGCTCTACTCCCCCAGAGCACGGTGAGATAAACTCCTTAGGCTGAATTTCACCACTTTCCGATAGTGTCTATAACGAGAGGATTTAACGAACGGATTTACGTTAGCTTACGACAAGTGCGATCGGAGAGAAACAAGTGCAAGCGCAAGGCATTTGTCTTAAGCTAAACATACGATAACGTAAATCCGTTCGTTAAATCCTCTCGTTAAAAGACACTATCGGAAAGTGGTGAAATTCAGCATTAGTGTTAAACCAAACAGTCGTGTCTTCCCCCATCCGGCAGCTAAGGTAGACCCAGGACCTAGCAGATTCACCAAGAAAAACTTGGACCGCTCGGGAGTAGACCTTTGGTCTGCTTCGTATGGCGGACGTCCCAAACAGTACAATATCCTGACATTTTCAGATGATGCAGAAGAAGATGAGGAGACCCATGCCGGCCCAAGTCGAGGACGAGGGCAAGGACGCTCGGAAAGCAACAAACAGAACCAGCCGACCAATGCGGAGTGCCCCATCTGCCGACAGTTGATGGAGTCGCACTTCCTCACACTGAGCTGTGGGCACGGGCTGCACAACAAGTGCGCTCTCCAAAATGCGCCAGTTACTGTAAGGATGCCTATTTTTATTTATCTGAATTAGGGTGGCTTTCACAAGTCTTTTTTAACGGTTAGTTAATTTATAAACAACTGACGCACTGACAGTCGGTACCACAGCACGTCAACATTTACCTTTGATACATTATTATTGATAACAGAGATTTTATTTTTTGTCTGAAGCTGAAGAGAATAATCAGGATCAGAATACATCATGTCGTAATCGGAAAAGTTTTTCCCTTACGCCGGGATTCGAACCTGGACCTCTCAGGACAAAAAGCGGACCCCTTGACCACTCGGCCACTGAGAGGCACCAATTCAGCTATTCCTGTTCTCTGTGTTTATTCTTCTTTATTGTCTTGTTCCCAGGAGAACCTGGTATGTCCTGTCTGCGGGGAGCGCCTGTACGGCCAGGAATGAATAACTAGGTAGGTGAGTACCTACTAACACTTAATGGGTGAACGGACAATGCTGTAGGTTGACGCTTTCCAATAACACATTTCTTAGGAAACTATTGGGTATATAAGTAATTTTTGACCGACTAATTTCAGAATAAATAGGTATATCCAAGTATGCAACAGTTTTCCCGGAAATCCGTCTCTAAAGAACGTCAACAAACGGCATTGCCTTAAGGGCGAACATACATTCGCTATTTGTTTACGTTTTTTCTACACACTTTACGAGGAAACCATTGGATATTTAAAAGTTCCGAAATATGATATTATATTTCCAAACTTTTAAATATCAAATGGTTTCCTCATAAAATGAGCAAAAAAAACGTAAACAAACACAACTGCATACTCCCTTAAGTAGTGATTGATTAGTTTTTCAGTGTTGGCGCAGATTTTGTCATTTTTGTATTTTCAAAAATTTTTGGGACCAAATGTTACTTTTAAGGTTAGATTGGTTTCTTTTAAGACAGAGTGGGATACTTCCTACGCATACTTGTTCACTGGGTGTTTAGTTAGTTAACTGTTAGTTAGGAAGTTTACGGGGCGCATACATTTCCTTAAAAAGTAACCCCTAGATTAGTCTGTAATTGGTTTTCTACTTTTGTACCTACTGCATTAAATGGGAATAAAATCTTCAGTTTTCGTTTTGAGAAGGGTGATTGCAACGCCACTTCTAACGTTCGATAGTATTCGTTCTCCAGTAAAAGCTAAACATAGAGTCCTATTTGCAGTCTTCTGTTTCGAGTTCGAATAGCACACTATGTTTAGCTTTTAGAGCAGCCACCGCCATTATTATTTGGAAGTCGTACCTTAAGCCACAAAGCTGTGACATGTTTCGTAGGAAACTGATGGATCATTCATTGCCCTGAAATGCAGTTTGTCTTTTAAACTAGTTAGTCATGGCGACGACGTTAAAAGACAAATTATTTCAGAGGGTAAAAATATCCAACCGTTTCCTTAGACTTAGAATTATGTAGGTAGGTACCTAGTTAGAAAAAATAATAACTTACTCAGTGAGGAATATAAAGTGCTGTAGCAGACCAGCTAGGAGAAGTATTTTGAACACGAGGGCGGGGAGGTATTGATGAAGAAACAGCGTGCGGTCCATCAAGAAGTACGGGAAGTAGTGGAGGAACCACCCGAACAGCAACACCTGCCCTAATCCCACGAACCGCTCCCACTCGTCTGCTGCCACGTCGAAGCACTGCCGCCTCCGCCGCAGAAGGTAGAGGGTCAGTAAAACAATGTACACCATCACGGCGACTACCCCCGACCACCAGGTTATTACGTTCCCGACGAGGTGAATCTGCGCCTGTAAAAACAGTCACAGTGTCATTAGATACTACCTATAGACTGGTGCCACGTGGTGCCCAAATTCGTCCAGTACTGCTGTGAATACTGGTATTAAGTTCTGGTTTTTGCATCAAGTTAAGAAATAATTGTGGGCTAGCTAGATCACCCTCCTAGGGCTGCTTATCTTCCTTCCAACTTACATTACTGTTGCTGTCGATCCAGTAGGCAATGGTTCTGGCCATAAGCGGCCACTCTGTCGGCTCGCTGGCGTACATATGGCTCTGCAACGTTTCTTGGTGACCAAACAACATCTTGTACTGAAGCTCAAGGAATTTGGGCCAGAAGCCTAGAGTGGTGCGTTGCAGCGGTATCATCTCGGCATTCACAATCTCCAGTTCCCGTTCCTTGTGGTTCTCGTCTGAACATTCAAAATTTCTATTAAGACTGCAGATACAATCCTGTTGACGTTTTAATTGACATTTTCCTGTTGTGGAGTACAACAGTACAACACGTCTTTATCACGTCAGAAACTTGGGACCGCTAGATCGTAAAATTACAACATATCTGTCTAATTTCTGACTTTTCTAAGACACATTATATTTCAGAAGAAATCTAACAATTCCCTAATAGAAATCGCTTACTTAGCGATGCTCTCCAACATTTCACACAGTGCCTAGCTGGTTAGTGACTGGTCTGTGTAACTCAGTGCAGAATCATACAAAACGCTTACTTTTGGTGTACCGGTGCTCCTCCACGTTCCAGACTGTGTCCAACTGGTTTGTAACGCGGTCCGTGACCACTTCATGCTGGTTGAATCCCCATTCTGGCAGCTGTCGCCCACTGAACTTGAGCGCTTGCAAAGAGTTTACGTGAATAAGACGAACCTGAGGACACAAGTCCACAACCATTTGAACCGGCCTGGGGGAAAACTTGACTCAAGTCATTTTTTTCAACGAAAAACTTGCCCAAAATTACTCGATCGTGTAATCACAACATAGCTAGTTAATTTCTGACGCTAAAAACATTATATTTCAGAACATTTTACCTAATATTTAACAGTTTCTTCAAAAAGATTATAAGGGAAGTCATTCTGCTGCCACGTGATTCATAACTGTGTATTTAGTGCCTCTCAGTGGCCGAGTGGTCAAGGGGTCCGCTTTGTGTCCTGAGAGGTCCGGGTTCGAATCCCGGCGGAACGGAAAAATTTTCCGCTTCCGACATGGATGTATTGGCTTCGGCCCACTACTAAACTGGCTTCGGCCACTTCATCTTCGACTTCGGCCAAAAACATGTAATAAACCAACTCATCGGCGCATATGTTCTCTGAACAAAAAAAAAAAAAAAAACTATTTATTCTTAATCCGTCCAAATTGGATAACCCACCTGCGATTGAATGGTGTGCCAAACATCTCCAACTTGCTCTCTGTTTACAATATCCACGGTCCACAGATTTTGAGCAGGCATCGAAACGTTATAGTCGATATAACACGAAACTTCCTGCAAACAAAACACATGTAATCATTTTCTATCATGCACCGCGCCGCAAGAGCCAAGTTCCATTCCCGTTCAAAATACCTACATATACCAACCTAAAATCCGGCCACTTTAGAGTTTAATAACTTTTTATTTAGTGGTCAGAATCTACAAAGCGATAATATAGAAACTAAGTCAAGACTACATAATCCAACCATTTCCTAAGGTAGGTACTGATTTTTTCCCATTTGTGTGAATGGACATGCCTGGTTGTGCGGTGAAACTGGCGCGGCTACATCGTGAGAGTTGAGCGCTCTGCTGGTAATTCCGTGAACTAACTGAATGACGTCACCATGCTTAATGGCATCCACAGGCTGGGAAACGACGAGATCGTTACGTGACGGCCGCTTCAGGATCCACCAGTTGTTCACGTCTTTAAATGAGTAGCATGTCACCTGAAACGTATCCGGTGTTAAGGACGTCTACGCAGTCGCGTTTGTTTACGTTTTTACTTTCCCCTATATACGAAGTATATAGGAAAGTATTGTGATCAATGTGATCATGTAGAATGTAGAAAATCGATTTTGAGTTTTTCATTGCCAAGCTCCCAGGCCTCAAAAAATTATTTTTTACGCGCAGCCTCCGTTTTTTCCGATTTCTCAAAATATCAGGTTTTTAATATCTTTTTCTGAAAATCGGCGCCTTCGATTTCGTCCATGTTTTCAGGGGTAGTAGTACATGTTAGGTATGTTATGGGTAAAAATAACCCCATTAGCGGCATATCTGGGAAAACTCGAATTTGGGAGATTACAACCCCTCAAGGGGTGAGTTTTTTGATGTTCACAAAATATGCCACCTCTCCTTATAGCGTTTTCACTCTGGCCTTTTTTCAAATAAAAAAAAAAACATCTCTCCCATTTCTAGAAAAACTAGCTTACCTGTTGTTGATGGGAGGAGCCTCGGTTGTCAGTGTAACGCACAGGGTACACGTGTGGATGGGAATGCAGCCAGCACGTGCGTCCGTGCGTGTGACGCAGCGTCACTTGTGACCCGTGAGCTACTACCAGCGGCTGACCACGTGTGATAGACGCTAGTCCACCCTTATGACATGGAAGACCAAAAAAATATATATTACTACTTCATCAAGAATATAAAAGAAATCCACTTATAGCTGCTACGTTTCTGAAATGTAGTCTTTTCTATTGGATATTTAAAAGTTCTGAAATATAATGTCTTTTTAACGTCAGTAATTAACTGGCCATGTTGTGATTTTACAAGTAATTTTGAACAATTCAGTTACTTTCAGATTTTAAAAAGACATACCTACCTATTTTTTTTTTTGTTTACGCGCGACGTTCAGAGAACATATGCGCCGATGAGTTGACTCTTTATAGATTTTGTGGCCGAAGCCGAAGATGAAGTGGCCGAAGCCGAATATGAGTGGGCCTTTCCTCTCAGGACACAAAGCGGACCCCTTGACCACTCGGCCACTGAGAGGCACATACCTACCTATTATATTTGAGGGCATTTAAATATCCAACAGTGTCCTCAGAAAATGGTCGAAAAAAACAGAAATAAATGTATATTCCGTCTTAAGATCACGCCCTTGTGTACCTACAGAGATCACGAAAGGTGGGACCTTGTACCCCTCTAGCCCATCCAAAGCTGTAGCGCCTAGGATTTTTTTTACCTCAAGGCTGGCTTGAAAAGCGCTGGTCATAACGCTGTCGTGCGGGCCTGCTTTGGTCAGCAGTGTAAGATGCACGTAGAAGATGGACAGGTACACAACAGCAGTGACGGCAGCAACAAACAGAGCCTGAGCACCTAGGTACAGGCTCAGGAATCGAGAGCTCAGCTTGCGGTCAGCAAGCAATTTCCACGCGTCCCACGCGATGATCCACAACCCTAGCAGGTAGGACAGCATTCCGATGTACTTAACGCTAAAAAAAAAATGTTCAGTGGCTACAGGAACAAGTTCTAAATGATAAAGTACATAAGTATCGTACGTGGGTACCAGCCATCCTCGAGTTACCATCCCAAGCCCGACATCCCAGCTAGGACGCCGTCCAAAACGCATCTTCTTAACACTTTCCTCAGAAAAGTTACATTAAGAAACGTCGTCGAGAAACAACTTTGTATCTGCAGACACATAGGTATACCTACCACATAGCGCAGGTAAGACATCTAGCTATACTAACCACATAGCGCAGGTAAGAGATGCAGTGGCAATACAAAGCCAGAGCCACCTAGATGGGGACAGCAGGTGTGACGTATGGTGAGTAGACTTTAGAGCGCAGACCAATCCAAATAGAGCAAACAGAAGCAGCATCGACTCCATCAGCACAAAGCGAGACTGCGTCAGCAGCGCGTTATCTGAAAAACGTTAAAATTATGTCAGTGTGGAGGTATGGGCGAGAGAAATAAAGTATATTTGTACATTTATATGTTTTGAAGTATGTCTTTTCAAAATGGTAATTGCACGACCGCCAATGGCCGTACTGCTCTACAAGCTAAACATAGTCTGTTATTCGAAGGAGGAAAGAAAAGACTGCGAATAGGACACTATGTTTAGCTTGCAATGGAGAACGAATTCTTTCGAAAGATAGCTATGGTGGTGCAATTACGGTACTAAATACAGTATGCCATAGTGAAGGCATGGTTGTAGGTATTGTAATACACCAGTGGTGTTATGCCATTTCTATTACTAACACCTTTACAGACAGCACTGGTGTCTACAGCCTTAATTCAACATCCATCGTGGCTGTAGTGAGCAATGAGTACGTACCGCAGAGTATGAGGAACGCTGCAGTGGCAGCAGTCCACTGATTAAGCCGGAGTTGCAACATAAGATGGTAAGCTGTCGGTATCAGCAGACTCCCGCACACAGCAGGCACGAGGCGCAGCATAAACAGCGGCGTGTTGTCTGGGTAAGGACTCCCGATACGCTCAAACTTTCCCACACCTTGACAACAATTCAGATCATCAGAATCACACCTGAGAGTTGAGTTTTCCCCAACAGGACAGATCTCGATAAATTGGGACTCGATCTTGGGGTCTCTTCGTAGCGCAGAACCATGCCACTGCGCTAATCTATCCAATATTACCTATTTGTAATTATTGGACTTTACCGTCAAAGCCGGCTAGGTAGGCAGCACCGGCAATAAGCAGCTTCCCGAGCGGTGGATGCGGGTCAAAGAAGAAGACGCGCTTCATGTATAAACTCACGTACTTCCCGTAATGCAGCTCGTCGAATACTATATACCTGAAAAGTGGTACACCTAAGTGTCATATTTCAGATCAAACAATTGTCCAACAGTTTATTTAGAAAGTTGTGTTAATACCCATACATCTAAGGTAAGTAGTTAAACATGACCTAAGTTTGGGCTTGCAATGCAGTTGCGGACTCACCCATGAAAATAAATATTCTCGAGCTTACCTAGGCTCATCAAGACGGTACAGCCTCGTCGCCAGCGCCATGAAAAATAAAACGAAGGCCATAACATCGACCTGAAATCGCACATCCAGAAGTTTGACATCGGAGAAACCTTCCAACGAGTCTAGAGACGTCTTTTTCTTCATGTTGGAGCTTTCTTCAGAAACTTCAGAGAGTCCGTCACCCTGAAACACGGCAACATCGTTAACTCGGTACACAAAGGGTCAGAATCACGCCCATCCAGACGATTCTGCGCAGGTGTCCATCCTAGGGTCGGGAAAGTTTCACCAGGAAAAGTCTCGAAAACCAGGGACTAGAACCTGGGTCCTGGATACCTACGTACCTTGCCACAGCGCTAATTCGGTCTAGCATATTTCAGTGGCTCTACCACGTTAGATGTTTACTAACTATTTACTTACTGCAATTTACAAAAGTTATTTACTAACCTGTTTGGTGTCGGCACACGTTGCCTGACCACGAACTTTGACTCCATTCCGTTTTTCATCAATTGCACTGCTGTCAGCTTTCTTTTGAGCCTTCATATCCCGAGATTCATTCACATTTGCCCAAGGCGTCTAGAGTAAGATTGTGTACTCGAATAACGGTACTTGGTATCTCCCTTTGACATTCCTAGCATTGCCTTGTGTCTGACACTTCCATGAACTGTTCGGTACGACTGGACAACTTTTTAATCATATTTTAATTTATTTTTTGAATTTTTGAGTGTGACATTGGTAAACAATTCAATAAGCAATCGCGCAGCAGACGACAGCATTTTGGCGGTAAATTTTAAATTTCATATTTTCTAAAAATTAAAAGTAATTATTATTTATATTTTTAGTATTAAATAAATACTTTATTATAAAAAAAATAAATAATTATTATAGAATAGTATCTTTATTGCAAATTATTGAATATAAAGCAGTTTCAAAAGTTTGAGTAAAGCGTCATTTCGTCTGCTAAATAATGGCGACTACAAGTACTACAACAATGTGCAATCTTTTGTGATTTGTGATAGATGAGCTGATAGATTATCAAGAACAATAGCCTCATGAGAAGATTTTGCAGATTTTCTATAGTACTTTACAATGGTTTGGCGGGTCTCGCTCCCTCTCTGCCTTTATGGATTTTTTAAGGAATATCGCCCAAGTGAACCTTTTATCTCGTCGTACCTGGTCGGACCATGGAAGAATTTCACCAAAGAGCAGGTAAAGTGTTTATATATTCTGTAGTTTTGGTAAAACAGTACATTGAAGCAGATCTGATTTGACGGGAAGATTGGGTAAATAAAGATTTACGGTGAATCATAAGAACGTGTTGGATGTTGACGGGAACCCCGTGATGCTTGCGTGACCTTTCTTTCATGGAATTCAAGAGGCGGCTCTGTGATCCTTTGGTGTTTGATCTTCTGATCTTGAGCTTCTTGTGACGCATAGGGAAATCCATGAACCGGTGACCCCACTGCTCTGGGAACCTTAGGTACTTACCTAGGTATAGGTAAAGATAGGTAGATAAGTACTTCAGTAAGCCTTCTTATGTATCTGGTTTACTTCTTCTTTGTCGGAGATTGGGATAGAGATTGGTAAATATAAAGAATCAGATTGCGGTCTTGATGGCGGTCTTTACTGTAGGTAACACTGCCAAGTCACGCCGGTTTGACCAAAATCCCATCAGCATCTGAAGTAAATTGTATAGGTACCGAGGCTTTGGTGGTTCGGAACCAACCTAAAAACTATGACACCGTCGTGTACTAAGAGTACCTATTGGTGGGCAACTACTGTTTGGGAGTGCTACCAGTTGAGCACGACGGATACTCCTTGGAATTATCTAGTTCCGGGCTTATCCCTCCAACCCCTCTACTACTGAGTAGCTTCAGAGTTTTGTAGGAAGAAAATTTATATTCCAGAACAAAAAATGTACAGCAGTCTCATCGTGTATAGTCAGTCTTAATGCTGTTAACGTAACGGGAAGTTATCTTGATCAACAACCTACACAATAACTACTTAATTGTGAGGGCACTTTGATGTCTTATGTCAGTCTAGTCCCCTTATCAAATGTCTGACCTTGCGACTCAACTAATTACCGACACAATGGCTCTATACTCAATCAAGTACTTTACTTATAGGCTTCTACTTCGAGGGAATAAAGAGGCGATTGTTTTATTTTTGGAACTGATGAAGGGACAGAGGGCTTACAGTGGATACCAACTATATCTAAGCCTGATGCAATATTGGTCGAGATCTTCGAATACGAGATTGCGGTTGGTTAAATTAAATTTTCCAAAGTCAGACAAAATTAAGTTGGTAGCTTCTGCAAATTTTATTGGTTATCCAAGCTTTGGTTATCCAAGTGGTTATCCAAGCTTTCGTAGGGACCTACAGTTTAAGGATGGGTTCCGGACAACCAGGTATAACTATCAAAAACGGAAGAGAAAAAAATCTCGCCCCGTCAGCGCTTGAACTCCAACCTCACTAGTTCGCAACTATAACTGAAACCGTAGTGCTCCTTGACATACTTACCTACTTTCCATATGTTACTTACACGGAAACATTTGTGCCATATCAGCAGATTTGTAGCTTGACTTTCGTCAGCACCTCACCCATCAGCACTGACAATGACAAGTCTATGCCGCCTGTTGCCTTCTATTCATACTGTTGTCCCGACCTTTCCCTGGTTCCATTTTCCTGTTTAGTTTCCGTTATAGACAGTGGTATTACTTATTGACGCACTGTTACAGGGCAAAGCCTAAAAAACATTAACATAACAAATAAAATAAATAATACAATGCGAGATGTACCTACCTACCTCCTATGACATGAAAAATATTAACGTCAGAAACTATAAGAAACTGGTTTCTGACTTAAAAAACTACAGGCATTATATTTCAGAACAACTTATCTAGTTTCTTCAGAAGGTGTCATTGAGAAACGTCAGCAAACCACCATATTCACAGCCTTATTGTTTTGACTTTTTCAGGTGAATCAGGACATTTACCCCCTCGGAACATACCTGAACCTGGCGCTGCTGGTGTTTGTTTTTCTCCTTACTGACCTGCTGCGTTATAAACCTGTCATAATCGGGGGTGGGCTGTCTGCTGTTGCCTGCTGGAGCCTTTTACGATGGGGAACTACTATAGAGGAAATGCAGGTAAACCTACTGATGGTGGAATTTCCAGTATTGTATAAACGCTAAAATCTCCCACTGTCGTACACAAATCGTTGTCTCATTGTTTTGTAGGTGGTCGAATTTTTCTACGCATTTTTTATGGCGAGTGAGGTAGCGTACTACACATATATCTACGCGAAAGTGGACCAAAAGCATTACCAGAAGGTGACGAGTCACACTCGAGCTGCAATTCTACTGGGCAAAGCTGGAGCAGGCCTGTCTTCTCAACTTCTCGTGTCCAACAATGCGCTGGACTACGAGCAGCTCAACTATGTCACTATTGCTGGTGAGAACTTTACTTAAATGCGACTCCAGGAAATAGGTTAGACAAGGTAAGTATTGTACATTTTATATGTACCTATATGTGCACTTAAGTATATCAAGCGTGGGTTTCATCAATCCAACTTAACCGATAACTTGTCATAAGCTTAACAAACGATAAGATAAGATTAATCTGTTCGATTGGAGACACTATAGTATAGGAGTACTTAAGAGAAGTGGTTAAATCCTCCCTTAACCGTTTAATTGGAGGGTTGCAACGAAGAAACATACTGAAGAAAATGCATTATTTTCTAAGCCTGTGTTTTTATTTTATGATTATACACGAAATAAAGGGGTGGCAACAGTCGCACTTAACTTTCTCGCCTCATATGATTTTTTTTTTTTTTTTTTTTTTTTTGAGATTTTTTTGAGATTAGTCCCAAATGCCTTCCGACCATTCAAAAACATGGTTTCTCATTCTCAACTCATTTTCAACACTTTTTCGCCAAAAACGGCCGTAATTTTGAAGATAACAAAATTCTGGTCGATAGATGTTTAAGTTAGGTACATAGTTTTACACAAATTTCCCAAATTTCATGAAAATCGGTCAATAAATGTGAATGGCGCCGAAACGATGGAACTTTGGCCAAAAACGGCCGTAATTTTAAACTGATTAAATTTTAGTTGCAAATGACCTCGAAGCATCTACTTGTCAACACACATACCAATTTTCAGTGTAATAGATTGAAAAGTGTACCGTCGTCGGCGCTTGTCCGACTAACCAAAAACACGATTTTAGGTAGATTTCGAAGAAAAATCTACCTATTGTAGTCGTACCAGTAGTCTCATTTTTGAAAAATTTCTTCACAGTTCTTCTTTTTATGACCCCTGGATCCCAAAACCACCGTCAGTTAAAAAGTTTATATATATATATATCTATCTATCTATCTATATATCATTTTCACTTCCTTGTGAACACGCTAGGAGCCGTATTTTTGAAAAATAATTGGTTTTGACTAATTAATAAAATATAAGGGACTAAAATCTCGGTCGAGTTCGTTAATGGGGGAAATCGGACGAAGGGGGGGGGGGGGGGGGGAAATGGGGGGACTTTTTCGAAATCTGGTTTTTTGGCCATAACTCCCTTAATACTGCAACTAATGAAACGTGGTTTTCTCTGAGGGTCGTCTAACAGTACTACCTACAACTTTTCTTAGTAACGTTTTTTGATCCCACCCTTAATGGCTGAATAAGGGTGTAAAAACAGGGGTTTGCACACACAAAAATTCATAACTTGTGTCCTATGGGTGTTATCGAGTTCTTTTGTTTTGTAACGCATTTGCCTCAATATTACCTACAACTTTTGTCTGAAAAAGTTTTTTGTTCGACGCACCGTTTAGGCAGGGGGTGGGGGGTTGAATTTTCAAAACGTCATAACTCACTTATTTAGTGAGATATTGAGTTTATTCTTTTTGCTATGAGTTTCTATTAATAATATCTACAACATTTGTCTGAAATGTTTTTTGTAAAATCACTTTCATTTTTTCGTTAAGGGGGGGGGGGGGGGGGGGTAGAAATTTCAAAACTCAATTCCTCCGTTGTTATTGTAGAGAATGCATTTGGGTCAACTGAAAATCTTCTTAACCGTCTTTCTCAATGATTTTAGACTGCTTTTAGTGGATGGAAGTAATCTTCGAAATCTACCTACGCCTTTCGGGGCTGCCGAAAGGGATTTTTTGAATTATTTTAGCGTTTTTCTGGCAATTTTTTGACCAATTAAAAATTCCTTGAAAATGCCCCTCGGCAGTGATTTTAGACAGATCCATTCCAAATTTCATCAAAATCGGGTAAACGGTATAGGCTCTAGAGCACTGCACGGACGGACGGACGGACGGACAGACTTTTTCGAGAGACCACTTTTTTGGACTCAGGGGACCCCCAGGATCATGGGAAACCCAAAATCTCAATTTCGAAATTTTGCACGAAAACAATACTTTCTCGCCATTGGCTAGCGAGAAAGTAAAAAGTCTTATTGCCTAATCAAAATGTTGTAGGCGATTTGCTACCGGTAGACAAAGTTTTGATTCTTACCATTCCTGGAGAAACTGTTGGATATTTATTTTTTCTAAAATACAATATGTCTTTTTAAAGTGGTTTTGTGTTACAGGGGTGGGAATAGCGACTGTATGTGGTATTGTTCTGCCCTCTGTGCCCACCAGTATCTACTTCCACCGAAACTCCGAGAGCGAGCTGGCGAGCTTGGGGGATGATGCCGAGGGTGGCGGTGGAAAAGATATAAAAGAGGTTAGTATAATAATAAATAATTAACGGTGATCTTCACCTTATACTGTAGGACCCCATCAAAATTTGCCTGGGACGTTTGATTATCACAGCTTGAACACATGCAGAGATATTTAGTTCCGCTCGGGAGTGCTCCCCATTGCTATAGAACACACATCAGGGATTGAACTGAATAAGGGAGTGATGATGGCCATGGTGTCGGAAAACTGCAGAGGGATTGGTTTTAGACAGTTCACAGCCTGTCCAACCGTTGTTGACAGCCAGTTCCGTTCCGTCTCCCGTTCAAAACATATGCCAGTTCAGTTCCCCTTATATATTTTACCTATTGTGCAATCATTGACTGTTAACCTGTTATTTACCTGCCTTTTACCCTGTTATATATAAAAACCTCCCTTCTCGGTACCGTGCTCCCTCAACATCATCGTCATCAGGGTGGCCACCCCTTCGTTTCAGGACGTCGCCGGTACAGGTAAGCCTCCAACCCCTGATAAACCCCTGTACAGTTAACAGGTTTCTTCGGGAAAGATCAACCATGTGATCATCACCACACGGACATCTCATTGTGCCATAGGCCTCTTTTAGTAGTTTTTGATGGATACTCTGAATCGATTTTTGCATCAATTTCTAGGACGCGATTCAGACCAAAAGAAACAACAAAAAGACGTCTTTTAGAAAGAAATATGCGACAGCGTTTCGGCTGCTTTGGGCAGATTTCCTGCACGCGTTCACCAATCTGCACGTCTTAAGATGGAGTGTTTGGTGGGCATTAGCTACCTGTGGCTACCTACAGGTACGTCCTCAACGGGAAAAAACAACGTGGCACCAGAATCGATTTTTCTTCCCATCAGAAACTGGGCAGTTGTGATTTTACGATCGTAAATCCTTGTCCCTAAAAAATATGTCCATAGCCAACATGTAGCTAACTAATTTTTGAAGTTAAGAAGACATATTATATTTCAGAACTACAGATCTACAGCTTCTTCAGAAAATGGATGGTCTTAATAATAATATGTTTGTTTACTTTAGGTGACATCGTACTCTCAGTTGCTATGGGAGGAAATAAATTCAGATAAGAAAAACGAATTGCTGAACGGTTATGTCGAGTTTGGCTATTCTTTAATCGGTAAGTTTCTGCCCTATTGCTATGTTAGTGGCGATTTCGACAAGGCAGATTTTTTCAGATTAAATCAACAAAAAATTGAGAACGTTCCGTTTGGTCAGCATGATAAAACCAACTAGCACAGACAGTTTTCAGGAAACTGTTGGATATGTTCTGAAATATAAATGTCTTTTTAACCAGAGAAACTAGTTAAAAAAGGCTGGATTTCACCAAAGAACAGTTTGCACAGTTCTGGTTATCTTTGTGTTGCTTCAGGGTCGGCGGTAGCATTCTCTGTGGGGTTTCTGGACTTGCCATGGGCGGAGGTCGGGGAGCTCTTCCTGGCCGTGGTGTCTCTGGTGCAGGGTGCGCTCATGATCTACAGCGGCTTCCTCGATAACCTGATAGGCGCCTATGTGGTCTATATGTTGTTCGGGGTTCTCTATCAGTCCGCCATCACTATTGCCTCGTAAGTACCTACGCTTCTAAATCAGACTGGTAATTGCAAAAAGCAAAAGCTAACCATAGTTTGCTATTCGAACAAGGAAACAAAAGACTACGAATAGGACACTATGTTTAGCTTTCACTTGAGAACAAATACTGCATCCCCACCAGGCTCGTATCCAGAAAGCGGTCATGGGGGGGGGGGGGGGGGGGGGGGGGTTAGCCAATATTTTTTTGCTTCGCGTTGGCATTAAGGCTGTATATACATTCTCGACGAACTCCACCAAAACCACTGTGCAAAAGTAAATATTCGACAAAACTAATGTTTACAAATTAGTACCGCCGGAGACTGGTAATTGCAATATCGTATTGGTTGTGTCTACTCTAAAAGCTGAACATAGTGTGCTATTTGAACGCGAAACGAACGAGTGAAAGTAGGACACTATGTTTAGCTTTTGCAGGAGAGAAAGTAGAGAAATGGTGTTGTAATTACCCACTTCCGTAAGTGAAATGAAAATTGTCAACATGTAACATGGCGGCGGTAAATATTACAAACATTTATCAAGCTTTTCATCTAAATGTGACGATAAAATCATACATTTTTTAGTCCGAAACGTTACAAAAAAATATTCTGCGTGCGGTAGTGTTGTGTTTTCGCGATCTGTCAAAAAAACATGTGGACTGGTAGTTGACTGTTAAAACCGCTCCTGTGGGCTTATTACTCCATTTCATGCAAAATTACAACACTACCTCACGACAAAGAGTCTCAGGTTTACATCCCCCTATAAACACTTTTCACTCGCCCTGTAACTTCGGAGTAGGGCTTGAAGTACGTATAGCATTGCGAACCAAGTACGTGTAGTCGACCTTAACATGTTCATTTTCCGCTCATGGGGGGGGGGGGGGTTAACCCCCTAACCCCCCCCCGTGGATACGGCTATGAATCCCCACCATGGTAAAAGATACTTCTTATTACGTCAGTATAGAAACAGCGTGCCTGCCAGTGTTCAAACGGTTGAGAGGTCCTGAGAGGTGTGGGTTCGAATCGCGGCGTAAGCAATTTTTTCCGCTTAAGAGGACGCTATACCTGACGATGCATTTTTTGCCGCCCATAAGATTAACATTGCGAGCGGCGATTCATTTTCAACGTTTACCCTTGGTTGGAAATACACAAAATTTAGCCTGTACCTAGCCCTAACAATGTTCTAGGGAGTGTTCGAAGCAGATTTCCCAATTTCTCAATGGTTTCTTTTATTGCAACTGTTTTGCAAATGCTAGCATCGCATACCTCAAGAAAAGTGCTGTATCTCGAAAACCAGTAAAAAAAATGGGAAATCTGCTTCGAACACTCCCTAGAACATTGTTAGGGCTAGGTACAGGCAAAATTTTCTGTCTTTCCAACCAAGGGTAAACCTTGAAAATGAATCGCCGCTCGCAATGTTAATCTTATGGGCGGCAAAAAATGCACCGTCAGGTATAGCGGACCCTTAATTTATGGTGGCCAATTGTTTCCTCAAAAAATAAGCAGGAAAAAGCATTCTAGTGGCAAGTGTGTATAGGTATGTAACCTTACCTAATCGCAAGATTTTTGTGACTAGGTCGGAGGTGGCTAAGTACATTAAAGAAGACAGCTACGCTCTGGTGTTTGGAGTCAACTTCTTCCTCGCTCTCGCCATGCAGACTATCCTCACGTCCGTCGTCATCGACGCGCTAGAAGCTTCAATTCGCACTCAGGTAAGACCATTTAAAAGAACTTGTGGAGCCTCGCCATTGGTGTTGCTAGGGTCAACTTTGATTTTTCTTGGTGATTGTTACTTCACAGTTTTTGAAAGAGCACCTCTTTTAAGATATTTATATTACTTCTTTCTTTTTCAGTATATCGTATACGGAGGATACCACGTGTTAATCGGCATTGGATTCTGCGTCGCTGGAGTCATCACATTTTTCAGTAGACGGTAACAAAGTGCTTGAGGTTAGTAGACCTCACGTACCGATAGATGCTTTAGTTCTTTATAGGGGAAAAACGTAGGTAGTCAACTCTAATGAGGGCCGAAGATGCGAAAGCCGCGGAGCCCTACTGACCAACACCTCTCCGGTAAAGCTCACAGTGTGTGGGCACTTTCGGATGTTGAGTTGTAGACCTGCAAAGGTTCCCCCCTCAGCGCTCTCCTGCATACATCATAACATTGTGTAAGTGCATGAGTGGAGTTCAGTACATCACACTTTAAAGTCCTTTAAAAAATACGCTTGTTTTGGCTGTACCTACGCGCGCCATAGGAACTTACAAACTTTAAGTCCGGCTGGTCTGGACAAAAATGATTTATTTTTAAAACCTGACTCGAAATAAATAGTCGAAGTATTATCGAATTAACAATTTGACCTAGTTTCGGTTGAGATTAGTGCAATAAAGACTGTGCTTGTGATAGCTAAGCTGTTTGTGTGGATTATTAAAAATATGAACATTTCTTAGTTTTAACATTTTATTATTTTTCCACCTAAATACGTCACAAAACATTGCAGTAATAATGTATAAGGGGAAAACCAAATACTGTTGTCGCCACTACGCCAATAAAATATCACATAAAGCTGAACGACACCCTTCCGAGAAGTCCGCCACTGCTTTTGTTGAGGGGGAGCGCGGTCCATTAGCTAACTGAGGATGAAGGTAGTCTTCATAGTGACCCAGAACCCTCACTTTACCCCTACTTATTCAAGACCAAAGCCCTCTGCGTTGGATATGGCTATGATGAGTTTCTCCCTAAGTACGCCTTTGCTCTCGTAGTGGGGGAGTACGAGCTGGTTGAAGCAGGTGTGCGCCTCTGGAAGATTGTCGGGCTTGTTGGTCACGCGGGTCACTTTAAACGTCATCTCGCCCATCCCTCCCACAGGGACGCGGTCACTTCCTGTCGTGAACAGCAGGAACTTCTTCTTGAGCTCATCAGATAGCGAGTGAAGCACGTCCCAAAATTCACTGGAAAAAATATATAATGTATCAGGACCTGGTGGATACAGGGTCCCTTTCGTGACCTCTGTACACAAGGGGGTGGTTTGGAAATAATTACGCCTGACAGTCCAAAAAAGGCCAGGTGCCCCCAGGGCTGGGTAGACTCAGGACCGGACGAGATTCGAAACGTTAACAAACAGCGGATTTTCAGTCCTAAATCCGGTATCACCTGAAGGAAAATGTTCCGGTTTGTGTGTTAGATGAATAGGCACTCACAGTATAACGGGGTCGTCAGCCTTATAGCCGTCATATTCGGTGACTTTCCTCAATTCGTTAAGATCCAGGTTAGGGGACCCACACACTAGCATCTCCACCTCCTCTGGCCGCAACATCTATAACAAACCAATAGGTAATCAACTGATAAACTCGATAGCCTTACAGCCTTACACCTTTCGTAACCTCTGAACACAAGGGGGTGATTTCGTAACAACCACCCCCACAGTCACGTGTTCCCGCAGCCGGTGAAGGACAAGTACCCATAAAAGGGATTTACCTGAAAAAATCTCCTGAAGTCGGAGATAGAACCTGGGTTCAGTGCGTTTAAGACATTAAGGGCCACCATACATTCTCGACGAACTCCACCAAAACCACTGTGCGAAAGTAAATATTCGACAAAACTAATGTTTACATTTTAGTACAGCCGGAGACTGGTAATTGCAATCTCGTAATGGTTGTGTCTACTCTAAAAGCTAAACATAGTGTGCTATTCGAACGCGAAACCAACGAGTGAAAGTAGGACACTATGTTTAGCTTTTACAGGACAAAAAGTAGAGAAATGGTGTTGAAATTACCCACTTCCGTAAGTGAAATAAAAATTGTCAACATGTAACATGGCGGCGGTAAATATTACAAATATTTATCAAGCTTTTCTACTAAATGTGACAATAAAATCATACTGTTTTAGTCCGAAACGTTACAAAAAAATATTTCGCGTGAGGTAGTGTTGTGTTTTCGCGATCTATCAAAAAAACATGTGGACTGGTAGTTGACTATTTAAAACCGCTCCTGTGGGCTTATTACTCCATTTCATGCAAAAATACAACACTACCTCACAACAAAGAGTCTCAGGTTTACATCCCCCAATAAACACTTTTCACTCGCCCTGTAACTTCGGAGTAGGGCTTGAAGTACGTAGCATTGCGAACCAAATGGGTGTATTCCGCCTTAAGGCCAAACATAAACTCTATTTGCTTACGTTTTTTCTGCACACTTAGCGAGGAAACTAATTCTTAAATATAATACCGATTTTACGATCAAATAAGGGTGCGTCCCACCATACCCAGTTAAAATTAAACTGGAGATTTTGTCCTATGTTTACCATGTTAAATTTAACTTTTCAGTTAAATTTAACAAATTTAACATGGTAAATCTCCAGTTTAATTTTAACTGGGCATGGTGGGACGCACCCTTAGTTTTATCAACAAAAAATTTGTCCGAAATTAACCGATCGTAAAATCACCAAAAGGCCTGTTAATTTCGGCTGTTAAGTATAAAGACATATTATATTTCAGAACATTGAAATATCCAGTAGTATCATCATGAAAGGTGCAGAAAGACACAGAAACAGACACGACTGCGAAGACGCTTGGGCGCTTACAATGAGAGCATTGGAGGCACAGACGCTGTGAAAGCCGAGGTAAAAGGCTCTGAACTGGTGATAGACTGCTGCGTTCAGGATCCAGTTAAGGTAGAGCTGGACGTATTCCTCCCGGTTGTCATTGGTAACTGGCACATTCTCTCCGTTGTCCTTCAGCTGACACGTCTTCACATCCCCGTACTCCTCTAGTGACACTTGAAAGTTCATGCACATGTCTTCTTCCACGTTTCCTTCGTAGTTGAGCAGTTCCCCCAGTCCCTTGGCCACCTCCTGCAACATCAGAAGTTAAGAATGTAGATTAAAGGTTTACACGTGGCAGCAGAGTGATTCTTCTTAGTTTTGGGGGAAACTACTGGATTTTTAAATATTCTGAAATATAATATGTCTTATTAACGTCATAAATTGAATGGGTGTGTTCGATTAATTTTGGGCAAATTTTTTATTGATAAAAATCACTCGAACGTAAAACTAAAACATAACTAGTTAATTTATGACGTTAAAAATACATATTGTCGAAGGAACCAATAAAATGGCCACTCTGAAGGGAGGAATTCCGAGAAAAGTTCCCCTTCGTGCTGCAGAGGATAGTGCAGTGTAGCCAATGAAAGGCTGGCAAACACCCGATCCAAGCCGAGCTCTTCCGAAGGTGGTGGTAACCAACCCTGCGGCCATTGTGGCCATTAATTTGTTTCTTCCACAGTATATTTCATAACCATAACATTTAAATATCCAACAGAGTCCTCAAAAAATAGTTGAAAAAAAACACTTAATCAAATAGCAAAAATAAACATATATGTTAATGAAAAACAGAGTCCCACCAGAAGGCCAGATACCCATCAGTGTCAAACCCGACTCACCAGGAAAAATCTAGACAGTTCGGGACTTGAACCTCTTGCTTCATACGAGGGCTGCTTTTTATATAGCTGGCCTTGGCGAAGATGATTCCAATAGAAAATTTGATATTTTTTACCATAAATTGTATAGAAAGTTTTTCTATGTTAGTGCAATTTAAGTTGTTTACAGTAAATTGAAAAATTCACCTCGGGCAAAAAATGGAACATTGTCGTGCGATGATTTTTCATAACTTTCGACAGGCATTATCAAGACAAGAGTACTTCGATGAACTTAATTGTTTATATACCGATAGAGCGCCATCCTACAGCTCTATAAAAAACTGACATAACTAATTCAGACTTTGTCGACGTTCGCTCCAGCGTGAATTTCGTGAAGGTCGTCCAAAATCGGTCGTTGTGCCAGAAAATATCGATGCTGTGCTCGAACTGATAAAGCAAGATCATCATGTGACATACCGTGAGATAGAGGCATCTTTGGGCATTACTATGACTGGCATCAATAAGATGCTACATAAATATTTGACCATCAAGAAGACAATATGTTTGCGTTGGATTCCGCATAATCTAACAAACTCTCAAAAGAAGGCTCGTGTCGATTGGTGGAAGGAAATGGTGGAAAAATACAGTCAAGATGCATAAAAGTCGGTGTCCAACATCTACAGACATGGCGAATCATGAATCTATGCATCTGAACCCGAAGCGAAGCAGCAATCGACTGTATGGGTCTTCGAAGACAAGCCGAATCCAACAGAAGTTGTTCACGGAAGAAGCATTCGAAGGAAATGGTTGCCTGTTTCTTCGGCATTTTCGGTCACCTGGAGACGTAGGCATTAGAATAACTGAGGACAGACAATTTTGAATGTAACACGACCATTTGTTTGCCAGAAGTCGTCGGAGAAATTCGAAAAAAGGGGAAGAAGAGGCGAATGGTTCATCATGCTGGCAGTGCGAGCTCTCACACATCGGCTGAAACAAAGCTATTTTTGACGGGTCAAAACATCGAATTGATGGGTCATCCTCCGTACAGCCCTGATTTTGGTACTCAGTGACTTCTTTTAATGCCCGTAAATAAAAAAAATACGTGGTCAGCGATTTTCGACCCCCGAAGAAGCGGTTGATGCGTTCAAAACGCATTTTTTGTAGCCCTCTCAATCGGAGTGAAAAAAGTGCTTTGAAAATTGGTTCAAACGCATTCAAAGTGTATTGATCTTCGTGGAGAAGATTTTTTTAGACAATGAAACCAGTTTCGATCAAAAAAAAAATTGTTCTTTCATTACTAGGCCAGAAATATAAATAGCAACCCTCGTACCTCAGTGTACTGCCACTTTAAATTGTAAAAATTGTAAAGTACCGGCATAATCTCAGCGAGGTCCTCTATCGTGGGATGGCGGACAACACCGACACCGGAAGTGTCGACAGCCGGAACTACAGGCGGCGACAACAGTTTCCGGTAGCAGACGGACGGAAAGTGAAGATCGAGAATGATCGAGTTGTACACAGCCAGTCCCATCAGCACTCCTGTCGCAACAAGGAACAGTAATACCCATTAGACTACACTACAGGTGGAAGATGTTGACTGTTTTGTTTGGCATCTATTCGTTCTGAAATATAATAATTTTCTTTCAGAGCAGCCACAGCACTGGCGGTCGTGCACTTAACCACTATCATCAATAGGTCGCAGTTAGTCCATTCTAAATAATGATTGCCAGTGAAACAAGCGACGCTTGAAAAACGGTGGTTGCACAAAAATTTGCAATGATGTCATAATATTGGTTTGAAACCAAAAGTATAGAGTCAAAACTAGACCCAATAAACCTAACTATAGGATATGTTTTCCCTCCATATTGCACTCTGTCACAATTACCAATCAAATTATATTCCCGTAGATTTCCCTCCTGGTCAGTGCTGAACCAATAGGAGCGTGAGTGCGGATGAAACACGAACATGCCGTAGTCAGGGTGAAATATTCTCCTTATGAGCAGTAGAAACCATTCCTTGGTCAGCCCTCCCATGTCCAGGCCTGGCTCCCCCACAAACGATACCTACGCAATAAAATAACGACAAATAAATACACAAGTGGCAGCAGAATGGTTATGAACGTCCATTTTCTCAGGAAACTGTTGGATATTTATTTTTTCTAAAATATAATGCCCATTTTTAACGTGATAAAGACGCTTACAGCCCACTCCATTGGCCCGAAGGCAAAGATTATAATTATGAAATAAAATCTGATCGTTGGCCGTTACAATATGTTGTCAGAAGAGGAAGGCGAACTCCTCCCGCACATACGAAGAAATCTCCCCGCTGCGCGCTACACCCGACATGGGTATCATTGCGCGGGATATGTATTGTGTCATGGGTATTGTTGTGCGGTATATTTGTCATGGGTATCATTGTGTGGTGGGCATATCTGTCATGGGTGTCATTGTGTGGTGGGCATATCTGTCATGGGTGTCATTGTGTGGTGGGCATATCTGTCATGGGTGTCATTATGTGGTGGGCATATCTATCGTGGGTGTCATTGTGTGGTGGGCATATCTGTCATGTTGTCAATATTGTTGTGCGGTATATTTGTCATGGGTATCATTGTGTGGTGGGTATATCATCTGTCATGATGGATGGTGAATGTGTGCCATACCTGTCATAGATCTTGGCCTGGGAAACTCCTCCCATACATTGTAGGCGAATGGGTCCCTGTACGTGGGGATCTCGTTGGTTGCCTCAGCAACTCTGCTCTGCCGTCGCGAGAACCTCGTCGGTATTGCGTACCTACTGTTGCGAAACAACACTACCTACCTTAAGTTTTTTCTTGAGGTCTTTATGTTTAACGGAGATCTCATTAAGGGAATCGCTGACTAGGTGTGACCTCCGTACGTGGATGTTGAGGAAGAAAATGTCAATTTGCGGGGGCTGGTGCCGAGCTACCTTTGCAACCAGCGACCGCCGAGCCGTTAGGATCATCTGCTGTTCCGAGTCCTTAAAAAAAAAAGTAAAAACACAAATATTACAATGCTGTAATGATAGGGTCTCCCATCGAAGGGGTAACCACGGCCAAGGTTGCTTGAGTTAGGTTTTGACAGTGAAAACAGGCAGCGAGCACTAAAATTCTGATAATTGACATAGGACGAGCTAGATGAGCCTAAAATCACACGTGGCACCAGAATAGTGCACCTCTCCGGTAAAGCTCACAGTGTGTGGGAGTGTGGGTACTTTCAGGTCATGAAACCAGTTGCGGTGTAGACCTGCAAAGGTTCGCCTCTCTACGCCAGGTTTTCCCGTAGTTACCTTTGTCAGGATAATCCGTTTGGCGACTATGCTGAGAATGAAGGGGTACTGGCAGTACGCAAACTGGCCGGGCCGCTGTGGACTCTGCCAGTTGAAGTAGTCTTGCATCAGGTCTATGTGATCCAAGGCAGAGTTGTAGAATTCTGAGTAATGGAGCAGGGCAGGATTGCAAGCGTTATTTGCTGCGTCTGCGATATAAACACAAAATCAACTCACTTCCACCCGACAGCCCATGAAGGCCAGGTACCGGCAAGATTCACCAGGAAAAAAATCTGGGCAAATCGAGATTAGTGGGTTATCCGCACAAGTCAACGAATGCATGACTTACTGATGAGGGCGAGGGCTTTCGTGCCTGTCGGAATCCACCAGCGGCATTTCCCCAGAGGCGGCAAGCTCTTATCTGCTGGGGGGAAGTGGCGGATCGTGATGAACTGAAGGATGTGCCGCAGAATCATTCGCAGCTTCCCCACTTCCAACCTATAAAGTAAATAAAAAATAAATAAGAAATAATATAACCAGCAGTCCAATGTTCCACGAGGTAACTAGGACAGTTTATGAGGATGGTTGCTTACGTTTTGAACCAATGAACGAGGAGCTGGTGGTCAGTGGTTGGCAGCTCCACAATCTGCCGCAAGAGGTGCGCGAAGATAGTGTAGGAGGACTGGGAGGCGAACACGGGGTTCTGAGTTAGCACGAAGTAAGCTCTCACCAAGTCTTTATCATACAACCTGCACAGGAACAGTAAAATCAAGGATACCATGCTGTCCTATTTATTTTCATCGTAAAATTACAGCATAGCCAGACCATTTTTGTCAACAAAAAAAATATCGGAAATTAACCGATCGTTAAATAACCACACAGCCTGTTAATACATATTGTCTTTCAGAACATTTAAATATCACATAGTTTTCGAATAAAGCACAACTTACACTCTGTCCTCCTCAAGAAGAGCGTTGATGATGGACTTGAGGACGGTTTTGTGGATGAAGGAGGGCATCCCGCGGAGGGTGTCATGCACTGCGTACACGAAGTCCATTTTCAGCTCGGGGTCCTCAGGGTTCGCACCATTTTGGTCCCTATCCACCTAAAAATATATACAAACAATTGGGCGTCGCGTCGGTGAGCTTGGTTATACTTGGTTAGTGGCACTGAGATACGATAAAGGATCTAGTCCCGTTTGGTCGAAATTTTTCCGGGAGAATTTCGCAAAACTTCCCCGAACGGTGGCACCTGGCCCTTCTTGGGCTCTAGCTGTATTTTTTATTATTATTAGATAGAAGAAATACATAGGTATCAACTTTTTTTCTTCACACCTAGCTTTCAGACAAAACGCGAGAGCCATGTACTGCCCCCTCCCTTCCCCCTCATTCAACATGCACTTCCACACGCAAACATTTTTACCGTTGCCAAACACAGAAAGGGAGTGGAAGACTTATTGCATTCAATCAATTATCTAAGTATAATTACGCCAGCTATGGCACAAAACCCTACCTAGTCAATATTTTGGTATTTTCCGAGAAATGACTAAAGATTTTTTTTTTGTCCTTTTGCGTGACCTATCAAGAACCCGTCTTTAAAGAGCAATGCCCTCCCTATTTTACAGAGGTCAAACAAGGGTGCGGGACCCCACCCTTCGAAGAGGGGCGGAAGCAAATGATTATAAAGGGGGTAGGGGATTCCATTGATATGAGAATTCTGAAAAAAAAAATAGCAAATGTTAGGTAGGTTCACATACCTACCTCAGCCGTTCACATACCTACCTACCAGTATCATCATTAGTAAGGGTAGATACCTATATGTTTCCTCATGTAGTTACCTACCTTAAACGTGGAGCATATTTCGGCGAAGGAATCAAAGCAGCGCATGTAGAAGCGCTGTACGGAAGTGTAGTTCTCCATCTGGTGGGCTCTCCGGACATCCTGCCTGCGGTCAAACATCAAAATCTACTGTTAAGGGCGTCTACGCAGTAGTGTTTGTGTAACTTTTTAGGTAGATTTCGAAGAAAAATCTACCTATTGTAGTCGTACCAGTAGTCTCACTTTTGAAAAATTTCTTCACAGTTATTCTTTTTATGACCCCTGGATCCCAAAACCACCATCAGTTCAAAAGTTTATATATATATATATATACATCTATATATCTATCTATCTATCTATCATTTTCACTTCCTTGTGAACACGCTAGCAGCCGTATTTTTGAAAAATAATTGGTTTTGACTATTTAATAAATTATAAGGGACTAAAATCTCGGTCGAGTTCGTTAATGGGGGAAATCGGACCAAGGGGGGGGGGGGGGGGGGAAATGGGGGGACTTTTTCTAAATCTGGCTTTTTGGCCATAACTCTCTTAATATTGCAACTAATGAAACGTAGTTTTCTCTGAGGGTCGTCTAACAACACTGCCTACAACCTTTCTTAGTAACGTTTTTTGATCCCACCCTTAATGGTTGAATAGGGGTGGAAAAAGAGGGTTTTGCGCACAAAAAAAATCATAACTTGTGTCCTAGGGGTGTTATCGAGTTCTTTTGTTTTGTAATGCATTTGCCTCAATATTACCTACAACTTTTGTCTGAAAAAGTTTTTCGTCCGACGCACCGTTTAGGCAGGGGGTGGGGGGTTGAATTTTCAAAACGTCATAACTCACTTATTTGGTGAGATATTGAGTTTTATCTTTTTGCCATGAGTTTCTATTAATAATATCTACAACTTTTGTCTGAAAAAGTTTTTTGTAAAATCACTTTCATTTTCTTGTTAAGGGGGGGGGGGTGAAATTTCAAAACTCAATTCCTCCGTTTGTTATTGTGTTATCGAGTTCCTTTGTTTTGTAATGCATTTGCCTCAATATTACCTACAACTTTTGTCTGAACAAGTTTTTCGTCCGACGCACCGTTTAGGCAGGGGGTGGGGGGTTGAATTTTCAAAACGTCATAACTCATTTATTTGGTGAGATATTGAGTTTATTCTTTTTGCTATGAGTTTCTATTAATAATATCTACAACTTTTGTCTGAAAAAGTTTTTTGTAAAATCACTTTCATTTTCTTGTTAAGGGGGGGGGGGGGGGGGGGTGAAATTTCAAAACTCAATTCCTCCGATTGTTATTGTAGATAATGCAATTGGATCAACTGAAAATCTTCTTATCCGTCTTTCTAAATGATTTTAGACTGCTTTTAGTTGATGGAAGTAATCTTCGAAATCTACCTACGCCTTTCGGGGCTGCCGAAAGGGATTTTTTTCTACACATTTTATGAGGATAGGTAGGTACTTACATTTTTTTGGCCGAAGCCGAAGTTGAAGTGGCCGAAGCCGAATATGAGTGGGCCGAAGCCAGTTTAGAAGTGGGCCGAAGCCAATACATCCATGTCGGAAGCGGAAAATTTTTCCGTTCCGCCGGGATTCGAACCCGGACCTCTCAGGACACAAAGCGGACCCCTTGACCACTCGGCCACTGAGAGGCACGATAGGTAGGTACTATTGGCTATTTAAATGTTCTGAAATACAATATCTGGGTACCTATGCCTGTCAATTTTGACCGTTAAAAAGATATATTTCAGAACATTATTTAAATATCCATTAGTATCCTCATAAAGTGTGCAGAAACAAGCGGTACGACACGGTCGGACAAAACTTTACCTGCTTATTTGCGTGATTCCTAGAAATAAACCCTTGGTTAAATGATTGGAGACGGAAAAACCTTTTGACGAAAGGAATGGCCCCAGAATGTTCCCCCGAGTACTTAGAGACCCCACAAGACGTACTTTGCCAACCACCCAAAACTACCCCCTAAAACGAGGTGAGGTGGTTGGGGAAGCTCGGAAAAACTTTTTGACAAAATAAATTGCCTCAGAACGTTTCCCCGATCATTTTGATACCCCATACAACGTACTTTGGAAAGTAACCAAAACTCCCCCCATAAGGGGGGGGGGGGGGGTGGCGAAAAAAAATTTTGACCAAATATATTGCCTCAGAACGATCTCCCGATTATTTTGAGCCCACACAACCCATATTTCGCAAACCACTCAAATCTACCCCCCTTAGGGGGTGGGGTGCTTGGATACGTTCAGAAAAACTTTTTGATACAAAAAATTGCTTCACAACGTTCCCCCGAACAGTTTGATACCCCATAAGCCGCACTTTAAAAGTCACTCAAAATTGCCCCCCTCCCTGGGGGAGGGGGGGGGGAGAGGCTCGAAATAAGCCATATACCATTTGTGACGAGTATGGCCGTTGTCACGTGTCATATCCAGAACTACTCATATACCACAAACAACTGAATCCACTGATTTCACCCTTTTACAGGTCCAGGGGGGACTTCCCCCCTCCCAGGGAGTTATGCGGGGGTAGTGGGTGGTATCATTGGATTCGTAATTATTTGTTCTATAATTGTCCAAAATTTGATCAAAATCGTTAGAGCCGATTTTGAGCAAATATTTTTTTTCTACCTTTTGGGGAAGTTTTGGGGGGGTAACCCCCCTTAATTTTGAAGGGGGGAAACTGGGCTTCCGGATTCTGATTTCTTCCAATTTTAGAAAGATCACTACCGATTTTGAAGAAAATCGGTTGAAAAGTGTGCCGTCCAGGTCAATGCCACATACATAGCTAGCTAGCTAGCTACATACATACATACATACATACATACATACGTACTGACACGGAGTACCTGACCTCTTCTAAAAATTCCTATGGGCAAACTTTTCGTCGGAGGAAAAAAGTGAGATGGTTTTCATATTCTAAAGGAATGGACGTTTCCGAAACGTATTTGCAAGTTTCAGTCGCTTTTGAGGTCTGGGAGCAATGACGTTTCAAAGTTGAGGTTTGCCGAAAATTGGCCCGCACGAATACAATACTTTACCTTACGTATACTCCGTATACAGGTAAAGTAACAAGCGGTACGACACGGTCGGACAAAACTTTACCTGCTTACTTGCGTGATTCCTAGAAAAAACCCTTGGTTAAATGATTGGAGACGGAAAAACTTTTTGACGAAAGGAATGGCCCCAGAATGTTCCCCCGAGTACTTAGAGACCCCACACGACGTACTATGGCAACCACCCAAAACTACCCCCTAAAACGAGGTGAGGTGGTTGGGGAAGCTCGGAAAAACTTTTTGACAAAATAAATTGCCTCAGAACGTTTCCCCGAGCATTTTGATACCCCATACAACGTACTTTGGAAAATAACCAAAACTCCCCCCATAAGGGGGGGGGAGGGGGTGGCGAAAAAACATTTTGACCAAATATATTGCCTCAGAACGACCTCCCGATCATTTTGAGCCCACACAACCCATATTTCACAAACCACTCAAATCTACCCCCCTTAGGGGTTGGGGTGCTTGGATACGTTCAGAAAAACTTTTTGATACAAAAAATTGCTTCACAACGTTCCCCCGAACAGTTTGAGACCCCATAAGCCGCACTTTAAAAGTCACTCAAAATTGCCCCCCTCCCTGGGGGGGGGGGGGGAGGGGAGGCTCGAAATAAGCCATATACCATTTGTGACGAGTATGGCCGTTGTCACGTGTCATATCCAGAACTACTCATATACCACAAACAACTGAATCCACTGATTGCACCCTTTTACAGGTTCAGGGGGGACTTCCCCCCTTCCAGGGAGTTATGCGGGGGTAGTGGGTGGTATCATTGGATTTGTAATTATTTGTTCTATAATAGCCCAAAATTTGATCAAAATCGTTAGAGCCGATTTTGAGCAAATATTTTTTTTCTACCTTTTGGGGGAGTTTTGGGGGGGTAACCCCCCTTAATTTTAAAGGGGGGAAACTGAACTTCCGGATTCTGATTTCTTCCAATTTTAGAAAGGTCACTACCGATTTTGAAGAAAATCGGTTGAAAAGTGCGCCGTCCAGGTCAATGCCACATACATAGCTAGCTACATACATACATACATACGTACTGACACGGAGTACCTGACCTCTTCTAAAAATTCCTGTGGGCAAACTTTTCGTCGGAGGAAAAAAGTGAGATGGTTTTCATATTCCGAAGGAATGGACGTTTCCAAAATGTATATGCAAGTTTCAATCGCTTTTGAGGTCTGGGAGCAATGACGGTTCAAAGTTGAGGTTTGCCGAAAATTGGCCCGCACGAATACAATACTTTACCTTACGTATACTCCGTATACAGGTAAAGTAAAAACGTACACAAGTACTTAGCAAATGTACGTTCGATCTTAAGAGCTCATATTATCGGTATAATAGTAAAACACGTGAGAGCAGAGCGAAACCTCCACTAAAAAGAAAAGACTCTAAAAATAACGTTTTATAACGTGCGAAACAAAGGCTGGGTGTTAATAATTAACGAAGCGATGTGTCGGTACATGTAATGACGCTAGGGGTAATAGCAATAACGGCCTGATTTCGTGAATAAAACGCGGGGGTGGCTATTTCCGGCCTCGTCCCCAATAAATAGATAATTTGTGTGTATTGTATGGGGGTAGCCATGGCACCTCGCCCCACAACAGATACTTAATGCGAATGAGCACCCAAATATCGACATGATGATGATGTTTTGCTTCGACGACCCAGGCCACCTTGTTGGGCCCATTGCCGTTCTTCTTCACGTCATCACGCCATCACGTCCAGCCTCGCCGACTTTGCGAAGTGGACCAGGTCCTTCACGCGCCAATCAGCACCGTCCACCTGACACTCCCATCTCTTGCGACATAGCGCTGGGCACGAAAATAGTACGTGGCGGCCCGTTTCCTCGTCCTCTTTGCAGAACCGGCACATCCTCTCGCCATCTTCTATCAGCTTCATTCTGGCGAGATGAGCCCGGAAGGGCCCATGACCGGTTAACATGGCCGCCGCCATCCTAGCTTCGCTTCTGCTTAGCCGTAGGAACCCGCCTGAGATCTCTCGCGTTTCCCTCGGGTTAATGCATTGCTTGGAGTGGGCGAGACCATCCAGGCAAATATCGACATACCCATATACATACATACTCCCTCTGTTATCACCCTCGATAGCCGAGTAGAGGAACTGAAAGCTGGGTCACACCGGTTCGATCCCGATCCTATCAAGATTTTTCTGATCGCCATTCTGCTCAGCAACCCACCTTAGGTCCCCACCGTGGGGAGCTTTTATTCGGTAGTTCTGCCAGCTGAGCACGATGGATAATTCTTGAAATGGTCTAGTTGCTGGGCTTGTCCCGCAGCCCCCATCCTTCTACATAGGTAGTACGTAGAAAGGTGTAATCAACCATTTGCCATTGCCACAGGGCAATTTGGAAAAATTGTTTCATCGGGAGCCAAAAATTTTATGAGAGAAAAAGGACTTCTAAGCGGTGTTTTAGGAACGAAAATCTGTTTCAAAAGTCTGAGGTTGACAATCTTGGCTTTGGGTAGGTTTTACCAGCTGGAACTGACATATTGGAAAATGTTCTATGGCGGAAAAGTAGCTCTGGGTCCATTACAAAAACCTAATAACTGGAGAATTTTCCAGAGTGCCCTATCAACAAAAGGTCCGACACTTACAACCAATGACATTCGGCCATTTTAGAGTATAATAACCTTTTTTAGAAGTCAGAATCTACAATACGACAATATAGAAACTATAAGTCAGCCATCAGACTATACAATCCAATCATTTCCAGAGATAATAATTTTTCCCCATAAGAGGTTCGACTATTAGACGAAGTTGCGTGGGAATAAAAGGGGACATCGCTTCTAAATTGGCGGAGCATCGCCATAAGTAGGGGGTTGTGGGGTAACTATGAAGTAGGGGGTTGTGGGGTAACTATGTACTCTGGAGGCAATATGCTAATGGTTTTCCCTATAGAGTACTCAGACCACATAATAATAACAGACCCCATTAACTATGACGTCACCGGGTAAACTTTCTATTTAGAGACACTGCGGAGTGGTTAGGGAACGGCTTAGCGTGGCGGGGCAAAGGGGCCAGGTTCCAGTTACCACCTATCGATTTTAGGTAGATTTCGAAGAAAAATCTACCTATTGTAGTCGTACCAGTAGTCTCACTTTTGAAAAATTTCTTCACAGTTCTTCTTTTTATGACCCCTGGATCCCAAAACCACCATCAGTTCAAAAGTTTATATATATATATATCTATATATATATATATATATATATATATCTGTATATATATATATCATTTTCACTTCCTTGTGAACACGCTAGCAGCCGTATTTTTGAAAAATAATTGGTTTTGACTATTTAATAAAATATAAGGGACTAAAATCTCGGTCGAGTTCGTTAATGGGGGAAATCGGACCAAGGGGGGGGAAATGGGGGGACTTTTTCTAAATCTGGCTTTTTGGCCATAACTCCCTTAATATTGCAACTAATGAAACGTAGTTTTCTCTGAGGGTCGTCTAACAGTACTGCCTACAACTTTTCTTAGTAACGTTTTTTGATCCCACCCTTAATGGTTGAATAGGGGTGGAAAAAGAGGGTTTTGCGCACAAAAAAATTCATAACTTGTGTCCTAGGGGTGTTATCGAGTTCTTTTGTTTTGTAATGCATTTGCCTCAATATTACCTACAACTTTTGTCTGAAAAAGTTTTTCGTCCGACGCACCGTTTAGGCAGGGGGTGGGGGGTTGAATTTTCAAAACGTCATAACTCACTTATTTGGTGAGATATTGAGTTTTATCTTTTTGCTATGAGTTTCTATTAATAATATCTACAACTTTTGTCTGAAAAAGTTTTTTGTAAAATCACTTTCATTTTCTTGTTAAGGGGGGGGGGGGGGGGTGAAATTTCAAAACTCAATTCCTCCGTTTGTTATTGTAGATAATGCAATTGGATCAACTGAAAATCTTCTTATCCGTCTTTCTAAATGATTTTAGACTGCTTTTAGTTGATGGAAGTAATCTTCGAAATCTACCTACGCCTTTCGGGGCTGCCGAAAGGGATTTTTTTTTGTGTGGTGAATCTGCCCTGGTTCCGCCCAGGTACCTAGCTTTTACCGACTATGGGAAAACTCGACTGTGACAGTGTTGTGTGCCAACACTCTCCGGTAAAGCTCACATCGTATGAGCACTTTCGGGAGCTGAAATCCATTGCGGTGTTAGGCAAACCTGCCAAGGGTCGCCCACAAAATTCCTAATGTAAACCGGCTAGCCTTCTTCTTCTAGGCTAGTACCTACACTTGTACATAAAGAAACAGGAATTTGTATAGGGAATTTTTCAGTGGCTAGGATTCGACACTAGCTTCTTCTGTTCGGCGACTGTGCCACCCTCCTATAGAGTAGGTACTTAAAAGACTTACAAGAACTCCTCCCTGGTCTTGTTGCGGACAGGGTAGCAAGGCGGCTCAATGTCTGACAGAGTAAGAGTAGCGACGCTAAGGGGTGAGCGAACCCTTGACGAGTCCAGCTCGGGGGAGGAGGGAGTCTGGCTACCCCTCCTCCCCTCAGACTGACTACCCCTTCGCCCCTCATGGCTAACACGGCGGCCATCTTGATGGATAGGCGGCAGGGGAGATTCGGGGCCGGGGGGCACCAGAAGGCGGGAAATGCTGACGTCTCCAAGAGGGCGAACTAGATAGTTGTTTTCCCGGTGCTCCGGTGAGTGGTCGTTTTGCTGAAACAATAAGCATTGAATTTAAAAAAAAATTGCCGTGTGAGGTATCAAAATTCTTGGGAAGGTTTCCTAGTAACTATACCTATCTAGTCTGAGGTGAGATTTTATACAGTTGCTAAATATGCCGTGTGGGGTATCAAAATCCTCGGGAAGGTATTTTCAGGCAAACTAACGCGTCACAAGCTTTCTCCAAGTTCAATGAGTTGCTATGATGTCGCAAAATATGTCGTGTGGGGTAATTTGAGTGAGACTAGGTTGAAAACCTGACCAGCTGTGGTAATTTTCAAATAAAACGAAGGCAAGAACTTTTTGAAAATAATTTAAATGGTTGTTAAAGCACCTTCTCCTATACTACAGGGCTCACTATACTTACAATAACAGGTAGCCTGAGCAGGGCATGATCTCCGAGGGTGCGGTCATCCCTTAGCCTTCCCGCGCCTACCCCCACACCTCCACCCTGCTGCCCCGCACTGCCCCCGCTGTCTGCGAAGGGGTCCGTGTTAGGGGTAGCGCAGATCGGCTCCGTGGTAGAGTAGGGCTGACCGCAGAATGGGCAGGTGACCCGAAGCAGTGGCCCTGGTGCCTGATGATGGTGGATAGTCACCTATATCAAACGTACATCATTATCAAGGGCGAACCCCATGAGAATTGTTATCGAAAAATACATGCAATACTCCACAACTGTAAATCACCCACCTACGTATCTACCAAGCCCATTAGTAGCCTTGACAGTCGAGTGGTCTGGATGGCTGTAGTCACAGAAACACTGACAGCACCGGTTCTGTTCCGATAATATCAAAGTTTTTCCGATCGGCATTCACCTCTGCTATGTTTAGCAACTCACGTGAAATGGAACCCACCTAAAAATGTAGGTCCCCACTGCCTACTTAAATGAGGAGCGAGTGTTTGGTAGTACTGATACAAAAAAAAATAATAATTCCGGGCCACATTTTGTGACCTCTATAAGGGGGTGATTTCGTCAGAATCAAGCAAGGGTTGGGCAGGAAAAATGTCGAACAGTCTGGATTCAATCCTGTGTCCTCCTCCTTCAAAGCTTCGTGCTCTACTCTGGGCTAAACTTCGGGAGCTATGAGATAAACACAAGGTACCTTGCAGGCGTTGCAGGTAGTTGTGCAGCTGGTGCCAGGTGGGGTCTGCCCATGCTGCTGCTGAGACGGCCTGGCAGATACTGGCAGTGGAGCTCTTCTCTACAAAAAAAAATACTCACTATAGGTGATACTGCTACAAGATTAAGAGGAAAGCACACCCTTCGACGTTCGACATCATAAATGTATGGTGGCCTAGAAATTTTTAATTTAAATTTGCTCACTGCAGAGAGCCCAAGTAATGTGGAGACAGGGCTTATCAAGGGACCGTAGCATTCGTTCGTTATAAAGAGGTTTTCGTTATAGACCACTGTATTTCAGAACAAATGAGGCTCACCACAGCCGTGGTATCTCTGCTATGTCTCTCCGAATGAAACTCGCTGACATCCGTTTCGTAGTTAATGGTTCGTTTTAACCGAGTCCAGATCCATCTGATGGGCATACCTAGCCCACACAAAGCCACTATACCTACCTACCTCCGCTCAACTCGCACTCAACTACTTTCAGAGCAACCCTCCCAAGTCAGTCGGTAAAGGCTGTAAACACAGTGCAGATTGTTGACGTTTATTCAGACAGCATAATATACAGTTGCTATTGCACCATCTTTTGAGGACGCACTGTTGGACATTTAAATATTCTAAAATATAATAACGTCAGAAATAAACTAGCTGAATTTTAATAGCTAGTAACTAGTAATTTTTTCAACGAAAAAAAAAAAAAAAAAAAAAAAAAGTCCAAACACCTAGCCAGTTAATTTCGGACGCTAAAAAGACATGTTATATTCCAGAACATTTTAGTACCCTACAGTTTCTTCATAAAAACGTCAACACACGGCATTGTATGGGAGGGTAATTGTGCTGCGGTAATTGTATTGTCGATGAACCGTTCGATCGCAGAGTTTACCGAGTACTGGTTGTCTCTAGCTACGGACACAGTTCCCTGTTCTTCCCATACATCCACGCGCATGTTCTATTTCTGGCATCCCCTCTCCATGTTATAGGGTGCGAACCCACTACTATACAGGCACTAGAAGGGTTCCACCTTTCGGTACCTCTGTACACAAGGGGGTTCTTTCGTCAAGTTTTTCCCCACCTGGCAAAGACCAGATAAGGCCAGGGCTGAACTGACTGATTTTTGGGGTGACAAAAAAACTTACCAAGACTAAGAAGCGAGGTCTGGAACATCGATAAGACTGCCATTGCCACGTGTAGATTTCCACGCTGCCCTGCCGTTTTTTCATTGCTTTTCCAGCATTCCTGTCAACTCTGGAACTGCTGGAAACATGCAAAACTCCCTGTAGTACAATGCCGAATTTTTAACAGAACACAGGAGTGCCTATAGGTTATATAAGGATGTCAACACAATGCAGTTTGTTGACAATTTCTGTAGACAGTTTCTAGGGAAATTGTAAACTAGGGAACGCTACGATCCCGTGAGAACCCTGACTTTTTTTTGGAAACCTCTCTATAGAGAGACTACTGTAGGTACGTCAACAAACATCATTGCAGCTTCTGTCTTACGAGCGATCATACTTCAGTAGTGGGAAAGTCAAGGAGACAGGGAGAACGCTCTCCATAGGTATCGTCAAACACCAAGGAAAGACGGCATTTCTCCATCTGAGGCTGCAGGAACCGAAACTCTCGGTTTATTTAACAGTAACAGAAATTCAGTGGTTTCCTTATCCAATACGGGTTTCCCAAATTTTCACCGGAAGTTCTAAAAGAAGGCTGAGATTTCTTAGGTAAGTAGGTATATTAAAATACTTGAAAAAGAGAAGAAAACTTACGTATCTGCTGGTTTGTTTAAGAAGAACTGAGTGAATTTGGATGAATGAGAGGCCGCCATGTGAGAGGGGCGACAGCTCGCGCCTGGCACTAAATGTTCCCCGATCCACGCAACTCACCCTCAATTCGTTTTCATTGTTTTACTCATTATAGCCTTAGCAGAGCCAGGGCCTAGGGGGACGCAAGGCCTCTCCTTTCGTGGCCTCTGTACACACTGCGATGATTTAGTCACAACACAACCCGACAGTCGAGTTATCCCTCAGCCGGTGAACGCATCAGGGCTGGGTAGGAAAAGTCTCAACTAGAACACGATATTGAATATTTACTTGTTCTAAACTATAATATGGTTTTTTAACGTCAGAAACTACATAGCTTAATCTGCTGTGAGTTTCCACTCGTCAGAAATCACCCCAACAAATAAATTTTCAGCAACGCAAACAGTTTCACTAAAGGCTGAAACGGTTTTCTTCACTCAAGACAGCTTCAGGTTTCTAATTGTTATTCAACACATTGGCACTAACAAGAAGACACTTCATATCTTTCAGCAATTGTTCGTTCTGTTCCTTAATCGCCGTTATGACGTTTTCTTCCATCTTAGTCAGTCGTAGGTTAAGTCTTTGCTCTACTGCTTCCAAAGCTTGAGATCTATTTTCGCAGTCTAAACACTTTGTCGGATTTTCCTCAGGCTGTCTTTTGACTGACAGCTGTTCCAACTTTTTGGCAAAGGCGAGCACTTCAGGTGGAACCTGCACAGAGTCTTGGGGAAGGTTTGAGCTTGAAGGTATTGATGACCTCGTCGGTTTGCTCACCCCTACCTGAATCCTCGCTCCGTACATCCATAACCTGTCTGGGTCTCTCATTCGGGAACACTAAAAAACGACAAATTTGTAAAAATCAAAAGAAATTTAGGGATGGGAAAACTGCAAGTGGTACCGATCTAGGTACAGTACCTACCTAAGAAAGCAGCAACCTTCGACCTTACCTTCAAAGTGAAGGTGTGACCAGCCGCTGTGTCCGGAATCAGAATCTTTGTATAGTAGACCGCCATTCCCTCCCAGTCATCAACAAATTCAGAGCGGACTGTCGCCAGATACTCACTCACGTCCCCGCCCCCCTGAAATACTTCAACGAGCTTCGCCTCTGACACAATGTCAATCCGGTTCACAGCCCTTTGCGTCGTTATGGTCAGTTCGGGGGGACCTGTCGAATTTCCCCGCAATAGACACATGCAGGTTTCTAGTGACGTTAGTGAGTCTATATCGAGACTAAAACAAAAATTAAATTAGGTTTACATGGCTGTGCTGTAAAGCTAAAGGACCCGCAGATTCTTATTTCGCCTTGTCCAGATTTTATCCTGATTAATATACCTAGCCCGGCCTTGAGGCCATCCAGCCATGGTGAGTACTTGGCATTCGACGACTGGGGGGTGGCACCTTGCATCCCACTTGGCACTAGGTCCTGGCCGCTCTAGAGCTGTAGTGCCACAAGTTTTGGCAATTTAGAATTGCCGAATACACGGCAAGGATAAGATTTTCACTTTAAATTTCGTAGTTCACCATCAGCCACTGCTAAGATTTAAAAAATCAGCAAGAATTTTTTTTTTTTTTGACTTACTCAAGGGTCCCAGCATCATCTTCTGTCAATTGAAAAACTCTTCGCAGTTCCTCGTTGGAATTATGCGCCCAAGAGCACTCCACGGTCAGCGAATCACTTGCCATACTATCCTTACACATCAAATAATGGTAAAATAACTGAAAAACACAAAATTATGGCCTAAAACTTTTTGTTTACATGCAAATTAAATAGAAACGTGCGCCATGCTGACACCACGTGACCAGCGGCCATTTTGAAAAATTCTGCTGCCACGATATCAGCTGTTTTGTTTACAATTTTTTTGTGGCTGGCTAGGTTATTTTTTTAAATACAATGTTGCGCTCGTGTACCAGTACAATATTAAGTAGTAAATTAACACAGATTTTGCCAGTTCAATATCAAACGCTTCGATGGAAACGAAAACCCCGTAAACCGTTCTGGTTGGGCACAGCGAAAAGCAAAATATTTCGGGTTAATGATCATCCCATTTTACCACCAGAAGAAGCGAAAGAATTACTTCGCTTGCACGCAAACTACAAAGCAGCTCTAAAGTCGATAAGGTATGTATCTGACTACTAAACCACATTACCGGCACATCAGAACCCCAACATTGTCTTCATCTTTCTGACGTTAGAATACTACAGACTTACCTTTGTTCTTTCTGCCTTATTAGGCACTACTTCATGAGTGAGGAGTCGAAGCAAATAGATACGATGGAAGGAGCCGTCCAGCTGGCGACTCCCGAAGAAATCGAAGCATCTTACAAGATGAATGACGAGTGGAACGCTGAGTGTGCTCGTGTGAGGGAAGAGAGGCTTACCCAGAGCGACCTTGAGCATGAGGAGCTGGTCATGAACGTGATAGCCTCCAAGGAGGCCAAGATGAGCTTGCTTCAGGAACGTGTCGACGAGATGGTCAGGATCGAAAAGGTAACCAAACCTTGGAGAACCTTTTGTACCGGTACGGGTAAACCTGGCACAAAAGCTCAAGTGTGTGAGCGCTGAGAGGGGAACCTTTGGACATCGATATGGATTGTAACACCCGACAGTGCCCACACACAGTGAACTTTACCGGAGAGGTGTTGGTTAGTGGTCATCTGAGTCCTCGAGGTGATGGAAGATCTTCTCGATCGTAAAACCACTGTATTTTACGTTAGTTAATGACATCACAAACAAACCCCTATGTAGATACTTGTATTATTGCATATCTCAGATCAAGTAAGTATTATCCAGTTTTTTTGAGAAAAAAGTGTCATTTTATTAAATTTTACTAAAACGTGATTTGGATAAAATGATAATTGCAGTGGAAGAGCACTGAGCTTCAACTTCTTAAGATTTTCTCTGGGTACCTGGCTTTTATCGGCTGGAGGGGGAGGGGGAAATGATGGCGCCGTTTTAACAGTCTTGTTTGCTTCGCAGGCTAAAAGCAAGGACTTCATCACAAGGGAAAACTTGGACGCAAAGATCGAAGAGTGCCTGGCATCCATCCAGGATTTCAACTTTGCCATCGATCTGCAGGGCAACAAGTACACGGGCGAGGATATGAAACCTCTCAGTGAAGCTGGAAACCCCGTCACCCCACCACAAGTATCCACCAGCACTACCGCTACCACACCATAAATGTTGGAAAATAAAAAATAGTTTGTAAATAAAACGATCTGTATTGGGCTGTCACTATGCCAGTAGTCCCGTTGCGCTGCAATGTCACATCATCCACTTAACGACATATTTTATGGGTACGGTTACCTTCATCGTCGAAAATACGCCCCCACCTAGTGAAGGCCCGGGCAGAATTGACCAAGGTAAATCCCGATAATTCGAGACAAGACCTTGGTCACCTTGCTTCCTAGCGTGGCCTCCTACCTTACGATCATATAACGTTCTAATACTCCCAAGAAACGAATACAAAATATTAAATCAGATTCACATGTGGGCCATAACTGAGTGACCAATAGTCGTAGCTAAATTTAAATAAAGGGTTCGACAATGGTCGCACTTGACTTTCTCGCAATTTTTATCGAAAATTTAATTTTTTTTTTTAAGTGAATAATTGTCAGAATTTTAACTTTTTCTAAAACGTATTTTGCCTCACACTGGACTATACTTTTAGGCACCTGCATACCAAATTTCAAACATATCCGTCAAACAGTGAAGTGTCGTTCGACGCGCAAAGTATATGTTTTCTATTTTGCATGTCACCGTCTTAATTTTTAAGTAAATGCAAATCTATTGAAAATGCCCTTGAAGCATCTATCTGAGACCACTTTCACCAATTTTGAAGGAAATCTGTCCATTAGGGTTGTTGCAAATCCGTCTTAACCAATCAAAAACGTTATTTCCATTTTTGGAAAATTTTTCCTACGATAATGCCAATATTGGCCCATCTCAAAAAGAATAAAAATGATCCTGTAGCATCTATTTGGGAACACTATTGCGAAATTACAAGGATCTAACTTAATAACTGTAGTGCCAAATCCGTCTTGACCAATCAAAAACGAGATTCTAGTTTTTTTCCCTATTTTTGACTTTATTTTGCCTATATTGGCCGCAATTTTGAATTGATTGAATATTTCTTCGACAAATCTTTAAGTAATGTTATTAAGCATAAGTTAATGGATTTTTGTGAAATTCCGGCTAATACTGTTCATGGGGCCAAGATTTTCACGTATGGGCCAATTTTGGCCCAAATTTTTGACCCATCTCCAAAACAATAAAACTGATCCTGGAGCATCTATCTGGGAACACGACTGCAAAATTTGAAGGTTCTAACTTTATTACCGTACCGTGAAATGCGTCTTGAGCAGACAAAAACACGTTTTTGAATTTTTTTTTACCCTTTTTTGACAATAGTGGGCGCAATTTTTTAGTAATCAAAATTATATTAAAAATCTATCTCAGAACTGATTTTAGGAATCTATATTCCAAATTTGAGCCAAATCGGTTGACTGGTGTGACCTCTAGCCGCACTACAGACAAACGTACGTACGTACGGTACGTCGGACGGACATGACCTAAAAACAATTTTTTTGGTATCTAGGACCTCTGAAACGCCTTTTGCAATGAAAATCTCAAAATCGAAATTTCGCACGATAACATAACTTTCTCAGCCCATGTATTACATACGGGCGAGAAAGTAATATTAAATCAGATCCACATGTGGGCCATAACTGAGTGACCAATAGTCGTAGCTAAATTAAAAAAAAAAAAAATAATAATAATAATAATAATAACGTATGGTAATCAGTGCGACGTTAACCTTATAAACCAATTTTGGCAGCGTGTCCCCCCTGATTGTGAATGGGAAGAGGTTCAGGTTCTGAAACGGTCCACTCGTACCATACGTCACGAGGCCCCACACATCGCCAGAAGTGAGCTTTCAGTGTGTCGCCAGCCCGCAGCTGAACCGGCCGCTGAAACAAGTAACAGTTTCATAAATTTTCTCCAGCTTAGGACGAAACAAACATTTGCTACTTGTTTAGGTTTTTTTGGGGGATTCTGGAATATGGTATGTCCAGGATTCTCCAGCTTCACAGCTTAGTATAATGAGGCCGTTGCATGGAATCGAATTAGAGAATCTGTATATCAGCGGCAATAAAGGACTTCTAAGCCGTGTTGTAAGAACTGAAATTTGTTCCCAAGGACTTCTCCCTTCGTAGATATAGCGGCTTGAAAATTTTGATTTCCGGTTTCATAGCTGAGACAGTGGAGTAATGATGCCCTTGTCAGACTTTGTCATACCGATGTCTTTAGTTAACGGCTCCTACAGTTAGTTTACAGTGAGATAGGTTGCAGAAGTAGCCAAAGCTTACGTCATCGGTATTTACACCACCATCAGACTACATCATCCAATCACCTATCTCAGGGTAGGTACTGATCTTCCCCCATTACTAACTTACCGAGACCGGTATGTATAAGGGGAACCAGCTGAACATGCCCGTAGAGAATGTTTCGGGAACGATACTGAGAACGTTGTTCTTGTATAGTGTCGTGTGGAAGAATCCAGCAAATCCATGTAGGACACAGTTCTGTACCATCTCGAACGCGAGCTCTTTGTACCGTGAGTTGTCTATTTCCTTATCTAGACAGGTTAAGATGGATAGTTCGTTAGAGAAACAAACATTTGTTATTTGTTTACGTTTTTCCCAACCATTTTTGAGGACACTGTTGGATATTTAAATGCTCTGAAATGTCTTTTAACGTCACAAATTAACTGGCTATGTTGTGATGTTACTATCGCGCGATTTTTGGCAATAAAAAATTGTTCAAAATTACTTGCTCATAAAATCACATTTCAGAACATTGAAATATCCAACTGTTTCCTCAAAAAATAGTCGAAAAAAAACACTATTGTGTTCGGACCTTGAAATTCTAACCTGAACGATATTTTCTATTTTTTTTTTTCAATATTTCTATTTCTAAATTTTTATCGACTATTACCTCTGTTGGGGTGGTGGAATGTAAACAGGGGTTCAGGGCGAGCAAGGTACAGTTTGTTTTTCTGTAAGACCACGTAGGGAGTTTCCATAGAAGCTGAGGGAGGTTTGCCTGAATCCACAGCGGTTCCTTTAGCCTCAGAAAACAGCTTGTGTGACATCATGGGGCAGACGAACGATGTGTAGGAGCTGGGAATGCTGATACCATCATCTGAAAATTATTATTATTTATTATTATATTTCAGAACATCTAAATATCCAAAATAGTATCCTCAAAAAATGGCAAAAAGGTAAACAAATAGCTGATTTATATTGAAATATATGTCTGGCTATGTTGTGATTTTACGATCAAGTGATATTTGTCAATAAAAAATTTGTCCCATTATTACTTGATCATAAAATAACAACATAGCCAGACGTTGAAAGACATATTTCAGAACATTTAATATCCATCAGGTTTATCTGTTTCAACTGAACATTTTACCTTTGAGGAATTTTTGCGCTCCATCTAAACATTCTGGTGAGAGTTCGTTGTCGCCAAAAGAGCCAAGCAGTTCGGACACGAGTATGTCGGCTTTTTCTTCCAGATTCAGGCGCCGCATGTCACCCGCTACCACGGTAACACGATCAAGCCACTCTTCCTGCTTTCGGCACTGCAGACTGCCAATCAAAATTAAATCAGTTCCCATGCAACCATACAAGTCGAGGTTTCCCCTGGTTGGGCCTGGTACTCATCAGGGCTAGGTACACCGAGAGCCGGGACAAATCTCGGGACTTGCTCCTGGGTTTGTTTCATAGCTCGTTTGTCTATGTCTATGGTGATGGCAAGAGAAAGTACTCAGGATATTGTTGAAGGCCCCAATGAATGGCCCATTTGAGGGAGGGAGGGAGGAAGGGGGGAACTGCCCCTGTCATGCCTGCTATATACTTGCACCGTTTTATAATGCTAGGGAACATCATCTTAGAGAACCTGAGTACCTACCCCAGCCAATGAAAGACTGGCAAAACTCCAGCCACCCCTAGCTATTCCAAAGTGGTAACCACCCGGGGGCCATAGTGCCCACTAACTGGTGCTTTTACCTATACGTACGTTATTACGGCGTTCGGGTTCTTCTCTACAGCATAGACGCGGACTTTGCGGTCGGCTTTATCAGCGGCATCCAGGGCTGCCTGCACAATGGGACCTCGTCCTGCGCCCATCACCATTACCACCCTGAAAATAAACAATCACTCGGTTATTCTTATCATCAGGTCACTAACCAATGAAGAAAGAGGGCCCAAGATCTCGCGCCTGGCTTGTGAAGATTTTTCCTGGTGAATTTTGGCATACCTAGCGATCACCGGCTGAGAAAAAAAACTCGACGTCGAGCCTCCCTCTGTACAGAGGCACGAAAGGCGGGAACCTGCATCCTACTAGGCAGCGCCAACGAGTTTTTATTTAGGTTCATAAAATCTGAACTGACCAAACACGTGACTCACGTAATAGTGGATGTTTTGCTTTCTTCAGGGACTCGATCCACGAGTGCTTCTACAATGGCCTCGCAGTATACGCGGTACTTGACAGGGTCCTTCTCAAAAATCTCGTAGGTCTGAGCTTCCAAGTTGTGCAGGAGTGGCTGCAGAGGGTTCTGCAAGTAGTCCGCCCAACCAAAGTTTTCCGCTTCATCATCTTCATCTCCTGATGCTCCTTTCTACATCAGAAGATTTCCAACAGGAATGAGAAGATTAGGTTTCAGATGGGATACACATTTGCTATTTGTTTACGATTTTTTCGAACATTTTTTACACACTTTATCTGGACAACATTATTTTAGTCCAGTGTGCTTACAGCCCTTGGCACAGAAATTAATGTTAAATTTGGTGTAGCATCCATGCTACCAATAGAAAATTGCCAGGACCTCAATCGTAGGAGTCTATTATTTTCCCACTAAACCACAGTGAGGCAGTTTGAAAACCTATTGACAGTGTAGGTTCTTGAGCGCTTACCCAGAGCCAGTTGATGTACTGCGCATAGCTACCGATGGTTTCTAGAATACAGGGACCAGCGATAATGACACTGGGTCCAAGTGGAACAAACTGGCGGAGGAAAGCCTGCTGCATCTGCTTAAGAACTGGATACCCACGTTGATTCTTCAGAAACGTTCTTGTCTGCAGGTAAATAGCACGGACTGGCTCTCCTAACCAGCGTTCGACCTCCCGCTGAGGTGGCAAGTCTGCATTTACCTCCAGAACCAAACCAAGCCGGGCACTGTGATCGCAGCAATTCCGCAGCTGGTTCCACCTATAACCAGAATGGCAGTGGTTATGAACTGGGTATCTAGTCCCGAGCTATTGAGATTTTTTCTGGTGCATCTCGTCCGGCCTTGGACATTCACTGGCTGGTGGAAAAATCGACTGTCGGGTGTGATAGTACCCAAAGCACCCTCCTGCGTAGAGATAAAGGTTGCCACCCTGTGACATCTTGTGACATATTACGTTTCAGAACAAAGGAACATAGTGTAATGGAAAATCATCAACAAACAGCAATGTGTCCAAAACTCACCATTCCCATGGAGACTGATATTCCCCTGACGGTGAGGCCTCCTCTCTAGATCTATATCTGTCCTCCAGCAGGTTAGGGTTCACTAGCGGTACTTGGGCCCAGACATGGAGATGGTTATTGTCAGTGAGCCAGGAATTTATACATCGCGCCAGGTTAGCGCATCGCCAGGATCGCAGGTGCACAACCACAGCCGCCACGTTCAAGTGAGCGGCGTAGTAGAGTTCTTCAAGTAACACCTTTTCCGAGTTCTTCCTCACCGATTCGTTTGGCGAGTCTACGTCGATATGTCGTGATATTTCCCCGACAATAACAGAGCTCCAGTCTGAAATGCAACAAACCTTTTTTATACCGTCTGTCTTAAGCCACGAAAGTTCTTGTGGTGCTGGTAATCACTCCCCCGAAGAAACCAATTCCTCTGGAGCTTTTGCACACCATGGCCATGATCACTCAAGAATGGTTATCCACCAAGACAGACTCTGATGGGGACCTACAGTTTAACTTGGGCTCCGAACCACCAGGTTACACTGTTCCATTATTCACTATCCAAGAAAAATGGAAAATCTAGGCCCGTCCGAGTTTGAACTCACTAACTCTGTCACCAGACTATGCCGCTCCCTTTCTCACGTACCTTTGCTCTGAAGGATTCTGCACGACCGGCTGAGCGGTCTGTCCTGAATGTAAGACGTCGCTAACCGTCCCATTCCCGGGTGAAAAAGTGGCACCACCATGTAAGAAAATCTCCTGAAAAACCATCAAAATTCAGCAGGATCAGTGGGTTTCTATTGTACCTAAATCAATCCAAAAGCTAGGTATAAGGTTATGTTAACTGCACTTACCTTTCATTCTCTAAAAAAGTAAGGCTCTCCCTCAGATCACCAGGCACTGCAACGTAGCGCCCGATTGATGCTTTTGGTTTTCCCATATTACTCATTTTAAGATTATTATAGGTTTTTATTGCTTAGTTTGACTTATTTTGGCGGAAAGAAAAATACGACAAACACCAACGTTTACCGTTTGTTTACGCTTCATTTAGCAGAAGACAGACGTGCATATGTAGTATCGATGTCTCAATCGAGTATTGATAGTATCGATTCTGTTTGATAGTGTATTTTACGGAACTAGATAACGTAGTATACGATACGGTACTGAATGAGACTGGTAATAATTGCAAATACCATAGGTTGCTCTAAAAGATCTAAAAGCTATCCGAGAAGAAAACTAATGACTGATAGTAGGGCACGATGTTCTTTCTCGGGAGAAAAAAATAATATCGAATTATCAAGTATCGTTAGTTTAGAGATCTCGAAACAAACCAACCAATCAGAGTGGAATCAGAGCAGAGATAGCAGCTTGCATGATGCGACGTGTAGGTTGGGTTTATCAACCCTATAGGTAGGTACATCTCTGACAGGTAGGTAGGTATGCTGGATATTTTCAATCAAAATTTCCTACGATTATTCGTCACAAGAGTCCATTTTGAAACTACCTTCCTCTCGAGTAGGTACCTACCTATCTAGATATCCTGTACCCTGTACGGCAAGGTACAGTGTTGGCTGACACGTTGAGCCATTGTAGAGATACCTACCTATGTAGGTAAACGAATGGATAGGTATGACACAAAAAATGAAGCCGATGAGGCCGTGTGAAAATTCTCACTATACATTTAGTACTTAGGTATGTAAGTAGGTAGGCATAGTACGGCCAGCCTGAAATGCCTGGCCCGAGGGCATTCTGTGTAAGGTGAACAGTGCAGAATGCCCTCGGGCCAGGCATTTCAGGCTGGCCGTACTATAAGTATCCTATTGGCTACATAGCCAGTGTCACATCGTCACTCCTGGGGAAAGATTCCACTGAGGAAACTCACGAAAACATTTAGGACATGGCGAGTTACTGACTTCACTGCTACTGCATAAGTCAGTACAGTATAGCGCCACTTCAAGAGACTATGTACCTAAATACAAATTTCTTGGAACTATCACGAGTCTGCGAGGAGTTCGGAGAGAGTCTGCGCTTGGTCATCAGTAAGCGCGAGACGGGACCGCAGATCTTTCGCCATCGTCACGACTTCCGCTAGGCCGATCTCCTTGCAGTAGCTCAGGCAATCCTGCACACAAAATTAGGGCAGTAAATACAGAGCTACTGGGTTAGGTTCCTTACTCAGTGCCTCCAAACCAAAGATACATACCATAGCTTTCATGAAGTCGTTCTCAGCAATACAGAGATCCATAAAAGCACAGAGCGCCTCGATCTTGGGCTCCCCTAGGTACGACTCCTCCTTGGCGAGCTTTTTCATGACCTTGGCCGCCATACCAAGGTTGCCGCTTCGCGCTGCCAAGATCATCACATTGGACAACAGCTCACCAGACCAGCTACAATCAAACTTATGGGTATATACACAAGTGGCAGCAGAATGGTTTTTAAAGAGCGTCTTTCGTAGGAAACTCAAGGATATTTATTTGTCCTGAAATATAATATTATGTCTTTTTATAATCAGAAAATATTGCTCTAAATTTGTATTGAATAAAAATCACTCGGTGATAAAATTGGTTAAAGGTCCGCTATACCTGACGATGCATTTTTTGCCGCCCATAAGATTAACATTGCGAGCGGCGATTCATTTTCAAGGTTTACCCTTCGTTGGAAAGACACAAAATTTTGCCTGTACCTAGCCCTAACAATGTTCTAGGGAGTGCTCGAAGCAGATTTCCCATTTTTTTTACTGGTTTTCGAGATACAGCACTTTTCTTGAGGTATGCGATGCTAGCATTTGCGAAACAGTTGCAATAAAAGAAACCAGTGAGAAATTGGGAAATCTGCTTCGAAGACTCCCTAGAACATTGTTAGGGCTAGGTAAATTTTTTGTCTTTCCAACCAAGGGTAAACCTTGAAAATGAATCGTCGCTCGCAATGTTAATCTTATGGGCGGCAAAAAATGCATCGTCAGGTATAGCGTCCTCTTAATGACAAATTATACTTCAGAACCAATGAAAATCCAGCAGAAATATCGCCAGTATATGGACATTAAACAACGTCAACAAACAGTAGAGAGCAAAAAAAAACGGCTGAAAATAAAACGAAGAATAAATACCAACCTAATAATATTGGTGCGGTTGGCGGGCTGGTTCTCCACCTTCTCCCACACTTCATTGGCTATTTCAGCGAAGGTATTGACCAATGGCGAACCTTCCTCTGGCTCATTGCGCACCATGGCGTCCAAAAGCTGAGCCAATAGCGGCTCTCGGTCAGCATGATCAAACGCAACCATGTCAGTCCAGAGACGGGGCAACAACTGTAGGTCCCCACATACATCCACTGCCTTCATCAGTTCCTGTCACAACAAACAACCGACAAATAACATGTTGGCATTTTTTTTTTATACGTAAAAATTTTTTTCTGCACGAAATATTTATATCTTATCGTTAACGGCCACCATACATTCTCGACGAACTCCGCCAAAACCACTGTGCGAAAGTAAATATTCGACAAAACTAATGTTTACAAATTAGTACAACCGGAGACTGGTAATTGCAATATCGTATTGATTGTGTCTACTCTAAAAGCTAAACATAGTGTGCTATTTGAACGCGAAACGAACGAGTAAAAGTAGGACACTATGTTTAGCTTTTACAGGAGAAAAGTAGAGAAATGCTGTTGAAATTACCCACTTCCGTAAGTGAAATAAAAATTGCCAAAATGCAACATGGCTACGGTAAATAGTACAAACATTTATCAAGCTTTTCTACTAAATGTGATGATAAAATCATACATTTTTTAGTCCGAAAATTTTCAAAAAAATATTCCGCATGAGGTAGTGTTGTGTTTTCGCGATCTGTCAAAAAAACATGTGGACTGGTAGTTGACTGTTTAAAATCGCTCCTGTGGGCTTATTACTCCATTTCATGCAAAAATACAACACTACCTCACGACAAAGAGTCTCAGGTTTACATCCCCCTATAAACACTTTCCACTCGCCCTGTAACTTCGGAGTAGGGCTTGAAGTACTTAGCATTGCGAACCAAGTACGTGTAGTCGAAAATAGCGAATGTATATTCAGCCTTAAGCCACCCTTAACTGTAGGTGAATATACCTGCATGATGGAGGGTTCGGGAGTGTACACGTGTGGTACAAGTATGTTGTAAGTTTCCATAACCTTCTCCATGGGTTCAGTGGTGCATAAAAGCATGAAAAAGTGCCGACTGAAACAAATTAAACCCTTATTAGTGATGTCGTAATATCTTCCAAAAAACTCAAATAGCAACGGCATTTTAAAAATCAAATTAATTAAACTGATTAATAAGAAAATCAAGCCCGCTGAGAGAGAAAAAACTTACTAATAAATAGATTCCTCAAAGGAATCACCAATGAGATTATAGTTGTCGCCAACGTGCAAAAGGTCGTCGACGCGCCGCGCCAGCACAGGATCGACAGCAGCATAGCGACAAATCTCCATTGCTTTGACAAAGAACCGGGTGTCCAGCGGGTGTCTGATAGCTAGACTTTGGCCCTCCAGACGACTCAAAATGTCCGACAGGGCTTTCCTGAGTAAAAAAAAATAACAAATAAATAAACTCAGTAGCGCTAAGGCACAAAATAGTCAGGGTCTAGTGGCACTTTCCTAACCTCTGCACACAAAAAGGCGAAACGGTCACAGTCAAGGTTTCCCCATGAGAGCAGGTCCAAACCAGGCAAATTAATTAGAAAAAATTTCGACACGTCGTGATTGGATCGTGAACAATACCAACCCTTGATCGACAACAGAGCTTCGGTCGCGAGACATAGTCTGAAGCACCAGATAGAAACTTCCCAGTGATGGCTCGATGCCCAAAAGCCGGAACTCGGCTAGGCAGGCCACCGCTTTATTAATTGCGCCACCCCCGCCCATCCCCGACACCGAAAAGAGGACTGCATTCAGCGTCGATAAGTTAGGTTGGATCTTTTCTGCCACCATTCGCTCCAGAAGGTTCTGAAATTCAAATGTAAAGTAGAGTAGAGTGAAGTAAAATGGTACAGGAACAGGAAATGAGTTGGTGAAGTAAACAAATAACTAAGATAGTTTTCGGAATGTTTCCCTATGGCTGTCGACTGTTTGTTGCCATACATTAACGACTCTTTTCTAAGGGCACTAAGTTCTGAAATATATTATGTCATAGTTGGCTAATTTGCGGTTTTACGACGAGTGATTATTGCTAGACATATTATATTTTAGAACATCTATCTATCCAAGAGGTTCTTCATTATAATGTCATTAAAAAAGTCAACAAACAGATAGCACAGAGAAACGCACCGGTAACTTTAGAAACCACAGAGTAAACTTTCGATATTATCGATCGATAATTGCGACAAGATAGTGGTCTATAAAGTCATAAGAATATTAACGAGTAGGGAAGTTACCTGCATGAGCTCCCACCTCAGTTGAGAGCCTTGCTTTAGGCTATTGGCAACACTGAGGAGGGCGTTGTAGGCGCCGACATCGAGGCTAATCCCCTTATCGCAGGCCGCCTCATAGTGTTGCCATGCGCGCTCGATCTGTCCATACTTAGCCATGCCCTGTATGATGGCACTGTACGCCTGCACTGATGGGGCTGCGAGGCTTTTGAATAAGCTTTCAGCTACTCCACTGTCCCTGAAAAACAACGGCTCTACTTAACTTTTCCCTCATACTGAGAAAAAGCTTGGTGCTAAGAAAGGGCCTTGTGCGATAAAGGGTCCCATCTTTCTGCACACAAGGGGGTAGGATTTGATTAGATTCATCGGAAAAAATTGCCACAAGCGAAGACTAAAACCTGGGTCTTGTTGCTTCAAAGCTCAGCGTCCGACCACTGAGCTAATTATTTAATACAAAGTATGAGTGTGTAGGGCTCTCACTTCCAGGTCTTTAAGACGACTTCAGGATTCTTGCCACGATTTCTATGGCTGAACCATCTCTCCTCGATCAACTCTTCAGGTACTGAGTCCTCGCCATTAGTGAAGCACACCAACTCCAGCAAAGACTGCTTCGACTCTTCAGACAATTCTAAAACACCAAAATGTCATTATTTTAAATCCATCTTAAAATGAAATAACATTAACAAGCAGCACATCAGTTTTGCCGCTTGATGTACGGCTCACGCACCTTTTTTCTGGAGAGTAAGAAGATCGTATATAATGAGAGCGTCACCCACATGGCCCTCATCGATGACTTTCGCTAGTGTATTTTCCTCTACTTTGCTCTGGTCATTGTATACTGCCTTCGGAGTGAATACCTAAACAGAGAGGTGGCTAGTTAGTAGAGGGATGAGGACACACACCAAGCGAACGGTACGACCCAGCTCTCAGTGCTCCTCTAAAGACCAGTTATTGCTGAACGAACTCTACGTGTTTTCACAACGTATTTGTACCTCAATCGGTGGGTCAGCATGTTTGTGCTGGAACAAGTCGGGGTGTTCGTTGACTACCCATTTAGCAGCTTTGCGGCCCGCTTCTTGCGCCATAGCGAACGTCCTCTTGCCGACATTCGACATCGGGATAAGGAAAGGGTCATCATGGTACTTGTAGTGCGCGGCAGTAGGGTCTCTCGCTACCGTGTGGGACAATGTCTGCAATAAACGTATACAAAAACAACACATAGGGATATCTAAAAAAATTTTAATAAGTCAACACTAGAACCTGGGTTCTTTTTCTTCATAAGTTCTGTCCAGCCACCAGTTTGGGCTTGTGAGGCACACCTACCTGTAAAATATCGATAGGTCCTCTCTCCTTTCTTTTGGGAATCTTGATAGTGCCGGTAGAACCTGCATCGCTGCTCACATTTGCAACACTGCTCAGTAGCCCATTGTGAACGATCTCAAGCTGGGTTAAGTTCAATCTGTAAGAAAATTGAGAAAACTGATGTATCAAGAAGTGAACGTTACAGTACACCTATCCCATACATCAAATAGTGGTTTTAGATATTTATGTGTGTGTATTCCCATGGTTAACATTTTATTTCTAATAGATTATTAATTTCTAATAGGTACTTATCGCTATAAGTAGGTAGGTATAGATTAGTGGACACGAGTGATGAGTACCAAGTGGAACCTATTTACCTACAAACCAATGCAATAAAAACATGTGTAATTATTTAAAAGTACGCACCTCAAGAGCTTGTACATGATTCTGATATAAATGCACTCTATATTCCAAGCAACCAGTATAAAATTCCAATTTTTCTGCACACCGCACTTTGTTTACATTTTCTTTTCTAGTTACCACAAAGTTGTAAAAACTAAAATATTGAAATTAACTTTAAACACTATATATTTAAATTTTGTGATAACTATTATAAAATAAATTTATTTTATATTTTATTTTTAAAAGTTTATTTTTTTCAAAGCCAGTTTTATAGCTATAGAATCTCAAAAATTATTTCATTGCTGCCACGGCATTATTCTAGCTCCACGTTTTCCGTTCAAATTTTGTTTACACGAGTTACCGTTATTTATATTCTGCATGTTTTTTTTACCTTTTTCTAATATTTTAGCCAATACATTTATAAATGGCAGATATTTTTAGCCAAAGCGATATACGCAAGTTATTAACGAACCGATTGGTTTGGTTTTTCGGCGGCTCAAGTACGACTTTGAAATATTTCTCTGTTGTGTTGCTATGATTACATGCTTTCACGCTCTGAACATTTTGTATTATTTTCAGACATGAGAGGACTTTATAAAGATTTCGTGTGGTTGTTGCAAAGGAATGAGGTTCTTCCTCATTCTGTTTTAAGGCGGAAGGTATGTCAATTTCTCTTTTAGCCTCACTGAACTAAATGGATGTATGTATACACGTACGCCTTACACCTACTTATACAGCACAATTATTATTATTGTTCGGGGTACGGGAAAGACGACTGAAATCCATTGCCGTATAATGGTCCTGTGAAGGCTTGCCTCTCAGCGCTCACATCCTTGAGGTTTTGTGCCAGGTTTACCAGTACGGGTGTAAAAGTTGTACCTTATCCTATTAGGTATATCGAGGTATAGGTTCTCACTGATTCTCTTGTTTTTCTAGTTAGAGAAGACATTCATGAACGACAAATTATTAACAGGTGACACCCTGTGTCGAGGTCGCGGTTTTCAAGAGGAGAGAAGATATTATAACGAGGTAAATTTGGCTGTCATAGGACGGTCAGTATAGTTATAGTTGATACATAGGGCCTTGCCACCACCACGCTAATTCGGCCCGTCATTTCTTCTATTTCTAGGAATTGGGGTTGACTATAGACTTCATGTTCCTGACAAGATGCTTAACAGATCGCTTAAAACAGAAACTATCCGACATCAAATCCACTTGCGATTCTCCGGATGTAATTATCATCAACTCCTGCACGTGGGACATTTGCAGGTGAGTTATCCTATGCCAGTGAGAAAAAGAAATTGCCAAAGGTGGCCTGTACCTACCTAATAAGCCACCGCTCTATTAGGGCTGTAGCCCCACGGAATTTTTTATTTTTTGAACCACTTTCTGTGTAGATGGGGCCCTGACGGAGTGAGCCAGTACAAGAAAAACATCGGGGAGCTGATGCGGCTAATGAAGAAATGCCTAGCGCCCACTACACTCGTGCTGTGGACAACCACGCCTCCCGTAGCCTCGCACATTAAGGGTGGCTTTCTTATAAAACAGGTAAGTAACTTTTTAGGAAACCGTTCGATTTTTTGTCAACTACTACAAAAAATTCTCTATTACTTAAATCACTGGTCAAGTACCTAGTTTCTGACGTTAAACACACGTAATATATTTCAGAATAGGTAAATAAATAGGTATCCAAGGAAGCTGGAAACATGTCATTCATAATAAAAAATATTTTTGTATCCAACTGATAGTTATTTTTTGTTATTATGCCTAAGTCGTAAGGTAATGAAGTAGGTAATCAACAAATTTATCCATCTAACGTGTAATTCAGCCTGTGAGTGATATTGCCCGGTGTCTAAAAATTCACTCTTTCGTCTCTTTTTCAGATCGAATTCATGCAATCGTCAATACGTTTCGAAATCTTAGAAGCGAATTTATTCGTTCGTCAAGAAGTGATCGCCCATGGATTTGATGTGCTAGACTTTCATTATTATCTGATCCTTCAATTGCACAAGTACGTAAAATACCATCCTAGCGGGTTCACCGAGGTTTAGTGGAAAAACTCTAGCCTTGCGCGACTTAGATCGTGGGTGCCAGCAATTTTCTGTTGGTAGAATGGATGTCGTACCGGCCTTCAGGTATGGTACGGGCTGTAAGCACCAACAGGTGCGTTGGCCTATAAAACACATCCTAGAGTAGCGCGAGTTTGCTCCAAACTTTTTTATAAATACATTTTTATAAAATGTAAATCAGACTGATTTGAAATAATCACTGTGTGTCTTTTTGTTTTCAGTCGGGTCAGTGACGGAATACATTGGCGACCAGAAACGGTCCGATACCTGACCAACCTGATCCTCACTCACATAGGTAAGAACTGATTAAGACCGAACATAAATTCGCTATTTGTTTACGTTTTTTCTGCACACTTTATGAGGAAACTATTGGATATTTAAGTGTTCTGAAATATAATTTGGCTTTTTAACGGCCGAAATGAACAGGCTGTGGGTGATTTTGCGATCGAGTGATTTTTGTCACCAAAAAGTTTGTCCAAAATTAACCAATCGTAAAATCACAACACAGACTGTTAATTTCAGCCGTTAAAAAGTCATAGGTATTATATTTCAGAACATTTAGATATCCAATAGTATCCTCATAAAATGTGCTGGAAAAAAAACCTTAAAAGTCACTCTCTAGTCTCTCCACTCAGTGCTGTTTATTGACGTTTTTTAATGCCCATTTTCTGTGGAGTCTAAATTCATTTTTGTTCTGAAATATGGTATGACTTTTTAACGTCAGATAGGTACTTAGTGTGTTGTGATTTTGCGATGAAGTGATTTTTGTATAATAAATTTGTGAACATATATGAAACTGTTTCAAAAGAACTGTAAAAGTGTCTGATATAGATTAATGTGTTTCATTTAATAAATTCAGAATAATAAATTCAGAATGTGTTACCTCTATTTATTTGTTGTGTTTTCTGTCTGCCTCCAGCGCTGTCCTGGAGCCACCCTCTCCCCGGCAACTTCTCCGGCTCTCATCTGGAGCGCCTGATAGCCGCTTCAACCAGTGCGGAGTCTGAATCTGCTGGCACTACAGCTGAGCTGGCGCGTTTGGACGCCGTGTCTACTGCCAGCTGCAAACCTTCAGTCTCAGTGGCTGCGCCGACCAAGAAGACCGTGAAGAGGAGAAACAAAAGAAAAAGACCTAATCGGGACTGGGACGGCTGCAGGAACCACTTTCAACTCCACAAGGAACCAAGGAGCAGGGAGAGCCGTGACATTAGAGAGATGGAGTCAGAAAACAAGGAGAATCTAGTAGTTGACAATGGAATGAAAACAGTCAGACATTTTGGCAACACTGGAAGCGATGCAACCATTCAGTGTGACGGTAGTGGAGTTGTCGAACGGAATAGGTTTGGCAATAATGCAACAAACACCATCAACCGCTATGGCAATATTGGAACTGAACCACTGAATCAACTTGGTAGCGATTCAAACGAATGTTCGAAGCGATTCGGTAGAGTTGATCTGCTCAACGGGAACCAGCTTGGTGACAATCAAATGGATCCGCTGTACGGGAACCAACTTGGTAACACTGTCGTAAGCCAATTTGCCAACGGCGAACCATTGAACCGATTCGATAGCAATCAAATGGATCCGCTTTCCAGGAACCAGCTTGGCAACACTGTAGTAAACCAGCTTGGCAACGGTGAACCAGTGAACCGATTCAGTACCAATCAAGTCGATCTGTTGAACGGGAACCAGCTTGGCAACGGTGAACCTGAGAACCGAGACGGTAACAATCAAATGGATCTGCACTATGGGAGCCAGCTTGGCAACGGTGAACCAGTGAACCAATACGGTAACAATCAAATCGATCTGCTGAACGAGAACCAGCTTGGCAACGGTGAACCAGTGAACCGAGACGGTAATAATCAAATGGATCCGCTGTACGGGAACCAGCTTGGCAGCACTGGAATGACCCAATTGGGCAACGGTGAACCAGTGAACCAATTTGATAGCAATCAGGGGAACCATCTTGACAATACTGCAATGAACCAGCTTAACAATACTGCAATGAACCGGCTTGACAATACTGCATTGAACCAGTTTGACAATACTGCAATGAACCAGCTTGACAGTACTGCAATGAACCAGCTTGGCAACGGTGAACCAGGGAACAGGTTCGGTGACATTCAAATCGATCTGTTCCACGGTGAACCAGAGAACCGATTTGGTGGCAGTCAAATCGATCTGCTCGCGGGGAACCAGCTTGGCAACCCTGTAATGTACCAATGTAGTAACAGTGAACCAATCAACCAATTCAGTAACAAGCATTACGATTTGCTCAACGGGAACCACCTTGGCAACACTGTAATGAATCAATTTGACAACGGTGAACCAATGAACCGATTCAGTAATAATCAAATCGATCCGCTCTATGGGAACCAGTTTGGTAACACTGTAATGAACCAGCTTGGCAACGTTGAACCTGTGAACCGATTCCGTAACAATCAAATCGATCCGCTCTATGGGAACCAGTTTGGTAACACTGTAATGAACCAGCCTGGCAACGGTGAACCAGTGAGCCGATTCCGTAACAGTGAAATCGATCCGCTCTATGGGAACCAGTTTGGTAACACTGTAATGAACCAGCTTGGCAACGTTGAACCTGTGAACCGATTTCGTAACAATCAAATCGATCCGCTCTATGGGAACCAGTTTGGTAACACTGTAATGAACCAGCTTGGCAACGTTGAACCTGTGAACCGATTCCGTAACAATCAAATCGATCCGCTCTATGGGAACCAGCTTGGCAACGCTGCAATGAACCAGCTTGGCAACGTTGAACCTGTGAGCCGATTATATAACAATCAAACCGATCTGCTCAACCGGAGTCAGTTTGGCAACACCACTGTAGACAAAAGATTCAACCGCAGCCGGTTCGATCGTTACGGAATTGGACCTCTGTATTACTTAGGTTGTAACACTGTTAGAAATCGAGTTGAAGCAGTCAACCAGTTTGGCAACACGAGAATCCCACTGGTTGGTCAATATGGTAACAATAGTTTGCAGGTGGTTAATCACAGCACTAGCGAGTCCACCCTAGGAGCTTATCAGTGTTATCACATTATGAGAGGTGTGGTGGTGAATGTCCCCACATTGCGCGCTGTTCAGACTGTTTCTTTTCAGGGAGCTTTTCGCCAGTGACTGATGAGGAGAGGCAGGTAAATTGTTCCTAGATATTTACTAGTTACCAAGAGGTAACCTTACCAACACTATTTTAGTGTTTTTTTGACATATTTTTCCTAAATATTTATGGATGTCTTTTTTTACATAAGAAAGAGTGATCTCAATTTATCAATAAAGCGATTTTTGACACGTTTTTTGCTGCAATCTGGTCACAGTAGTTACGATTGTACGAAGTCAAGTTCGTTTAGGAAGTATAGGTACCTAGGTACTTACAGGTGTAGGTGTAGATAAATTGCCCGTTTGCTATCTAACAAAACCATTAAGGTTACTAGGTAGGCCAAATACCTACTAGCTCTTTGTAGTTTTTAGTCATTCTGGCTCCCTATTTTTTTCAAATTCCGGAACATTGTTCCGACAGTTTTCTAAGATTCAAACATAACTTTTCCCGCCAAAAATAAATAAAAAATACTTAATTTTAGTTTTTGCCATTATTTATAAATTTTACTATAGCCTTTTATTAGTTATAAAAGTATTATAATGTTAATAACAATAAAATACGTTTTTAAATCATTTTTTAAATAAAATATATTTGAAAAATAATTTCTAGTGCCACGATTTGTTAACATGTTTGGAGGATTCAAGTTTCAACGAGTCGACATTTTTGTTACAAGCGTTATTATTTGAAATGGTTGATTTATTTACCCAGTCAGACGTGCAAAAATTATTAGGAAATAGGTTGATATGGATTTTCGGGGACTCAAGTAAGTTCCCTGTCGGTATTTTGGGGGGAAGTCTATGGAAACCATAATAGTAAACCTAGGAACGGAGGGGGAATATGGACGCGGCGTGAAGATAGCCGCACCCAAGAGGTTTATCTCAAGGTTTGGGCCCTCAGTACCTCTCTGGTAAAGCTTCCAGTGTGTGGGAACTGCGGGTGTTAGATCTGCAAAGGTTCTCCTCTCAGCCCCCACACGCTTAAGGTTTTTTGCCAAACCTACCCCTGCATTTTGTGACTGACACGCCCGATCCTTTGCAGACGTAAGAGCTTTGTACAAAGACCTTGTGTGGCTAGTGCAGAGAAACGATCTCATCCCGAAACATGCGTTAAAATCAAAGGTAATCCTGATATTTTTTATTTGTAGGCACTTACCTGTGCACCTAGTTGTTATAGTTTAAATAAAAAATCTCTGAATTTTAGCTGGAGCGTAGCTTTATGAACGACATAATGACGACTAGAGGGGATCTATGCAGGGGCCGAAACTTCCAAGAAGAGCGAACCTATATTAACGATGTGCGTACCTGCTTTTCTATCTAGTACCTGTCATAAAACCGCAGTGTTAGCTGAGCGGTCCAGATTGTTGTATTTAGTAGTTCCCTATAGTGTACTACTTATACGTTGGTGGTTGAGGTAACCATGACCAGTGTTGAGTTTGATTTTGAGAGCAGCCGATGACTGTTTTGATACTCTGGTTTAGAGTCTGGGAATTGGAATCGAATTTATGTTCCTGACGAGATGCCTCAACGAACGACTAGAACGCAAATTTCGGAGTATCGAAAAGAACTTTGACTCGCCCGATGTCGTGATTTTCAATTCGTGCCTTTGGGATATATGCAGGTAAGGCCCTTAAATCCTAGAGGTTGTGTGTCTATTTTGCTGGATTTTATAGAACATAACACATAGACACGTACACGTTTTTATTGATATAATATGTACATATATGTGTTTTCCTACCTTATACGCCTGAAACACTGAGACCTAAGCGTGTTGTGCAACCCAGCACCCATCCTGCGTAAGTGCTTACCTATTTAAGACGTGGCTAAGGGTCCTCTCAGTTGGTACCGGCAGTTGAACCCAGGACCCACAAGACCACAAAAAGTCAGCGTTATAATTTATTTCTTAAGTAAATACCGTGTAATCTTCTGCGATGAATTTTTGTAGATGGGGCCCTGACGGAGTGAGCCAGTACAAGAAAAACATTGGGGAGCTGATGCGGCTTATGAAGAAATGCCTAGCGCCCACTACACTTGTGTTGTGGACAACCACGCCTCCCGTAGCCTCGCACATTAAGGGTGGCTTTCTTATAAAACAGGTAAACAACACCCCCGAAAGGTTGTAGAAGGATGCAGGATCCCACCTTTCGTGGATTGTGTACACAAGGGAGTGATTAGGTCACAGTCACGTCCGACATTCGATTTTTTCTCCAGTCGGTGGAGCCAATGCAAGAGTAGAGCCTCTTTTTTTATGACTTAGTGCCCTGCTCATAAATTTTGGTTTCAGCTGTGATAGGTAGATATACAGCTGCTCCCCATCTTTGGCTTGGACTTAGTTATGTTCGAGCGAAATACCAAAACAGATTTCCCAATTTACCGGGGATTTTTGAGTTTTTCTAATTTCTCGAAAGCAAGTTTAAAAATGTCCGTTGTGATTTCTAGATCGAGTTTATGCAGGAGTCTGCGCGGTTTGAGGTGATGGAAGGGAACCTGTTCGTGCGGCAGGAGGTCCTGGCCCATGGCTTTGATGTACTGGACCTGCACTACTACCTTGTCCTGCAAATGCACAGGTATAGGAAAAGCATCTAACAATAAACTCTGAATGGGATCTCTGTGGGATGCAGGGTTTTATCTTTCCCCAGGGTCGGGGAAGATATAGCAGGAAAAAAATTTTACAAGTTGGGACTAGATACTGGATTGTCTTGCTTCGTAGCTCAGAGTTCTGTTAGTGAACTTATCTGGTCCACAGGCACAGGCGTAGGTACAGTGCTGGCTCGTTGACGATTCTGAGGAGACTTTCGGACATTTGTTCTGAAATATAATAGGATGTCCCGATCGCGAAATCACAACAAACTAGATTCTAACGTTAAAATGACGTACTTGTTATATTTCAGAACTTACAAATTATCTGGCTTAATTTTTATTCCGTAGGAGAAACACTGATGGCGTACACTGGCCACCCCAGACGGTGCGTTTCATCACCAACCTCGTCCTCACTCACATTGGTGCGTATTGTAAACACTTTCTGCAGTTCATCACTCAAAAAAGGGTGAGATTGTGGTTCAGACAATAAGTTTAACAACAGGAAGTACAAACTCTTGAAGAGTCCGTTAACTCCGAAAAGCCCGAGGAATACCGAAAACAATACCTAATAATGAGAGTGAAGCAAGGTTTCTTTTTTTTCAGCACTATCCTGGGGTCATCCCTTGCCTGGTAACTTTAAGAGTGAGTTACTGGCCCGCACTGAAGCTGAGCCTATGCTGTACCAAAAACAGCAAGAGGCGGCTGCTGAGGTGGCGAGCACTCTGCGTAGATTGGAGAACCTTACAGCCCTACAGCAACACACGAAAAACCAGCTCACGCAGAGGCTGGGACCTATTCCTACCCTTCTGCCGGAAAAGACTGATACTAGAATCGGCACTTTCGACCAGCAGAAGCCTCTACGAACGTTGGAAAGGCTCGGACCCCTTCCAGACTTTCTGCAGGAAAAGGATGACACTCGTGATCAGCAAGAGCCTTCCCGATTTAGGAGAACCACGGAAAGGCTTGGACCTACTCCTAACGGGACCATCTTCAACCAGGGTAGATATAACGGCTCTATATAGAATAGTCAGTCCCAGACATTTCGTCACTCTCTAAGCATTGTTTGTCTACAGGTCAGCAGCGGCAGGGAGATTTTCTTCTAAGGCTGGGACCTCTCCCCACCCTTCAACAGAAAGTCAATGGGCACAGCCTTTCAGGAGCTCAGCATTATCAGAGGGTGCAAGAGGCTTGCAACCTTACGAACTCTCTGAACTATTTGAACGCCACAGCAGGTCTCGAGCTGTCATGCCAATCTTCTACAGGCTTGCAGCAACCTCCCCAAGACGTGCGGATTGTCCGGAAAAACAAAGGAAGGCGCAGGCGAGACAGAGGTCAGTTCTCACATAGGTCATTGATAGATGAGGAAAAGGCGGCCAGTTTGGTAAGTCGTTGAAGCCAGGTTCGAATCCCAGGCGCTGAAAAATTTTCCCTTACGTATTATTGTCTCTTGGTATTGGGCAGGTAGAAAAACCTAACCTTGGCATAAATCTAAAAAAGAACTTGCAATGAAAACAAAAACCAGCTGGCATCAACATGATTAATAGCAGCTTCCAAGAGATTTTGTTTTGTTCCAATGCTTCTTTTTAACATAAGAAACTTTAGTATTTTTGAATGGTTGAGATATTATCCTTCTGGAGAAATAAAAAAGTTTCCAACAGGTTTGAACTTTAGCTTTTCTTGTAGGAAACAGGGGAAACAACAGGAACAACAATCGTCAAGAAGGAAACAACAGGAACAACAATCATCAAGAAGGAAACAACAGGAACAACAATCTTCAAGAAGGAAACAACAGGAACAACAATCATCAAGAAGGAAACAACAGGAACAACAATCGTCAAGAAGGAAACAACAGGAACAACAATCATCAAGAAGGAAACAACAGGAACAACAATCGGCAAGAAGGAAACAACAGGAACAACAACTGTCAAGAAGGAGACAACAGGAACAACAGTCGTCAAGAAGGAAACAACAGAAACAACATTCGTCAAGAAGGAAACAACTGGAGTGGTTCCTACAACCGGAGAAATTACTATGATCCTTACTAGCCCAACTATCATCCTAACAAAGCTACTCCAATTGATGTAAATGTCGAATTGCAACAACTGGACACAGTATTCGTTCTCCAGTATAAGCTAAACATCGTGTCTATTCACAGTCATTTTGTGTTCAAATAGCACCCTATGTTTAGCTTTTAGAGCAGCCACGGCCACTGGCGGTCTTAGATGTATATACCAATATCATTTAGAACTCGTAACATCAAATACTCTGTACTCTGTAAGTAGAAAATCGTTTTTATTCTCCGGAATCTTAAAACGGTTAAAACGTAGAGTTGTATCGAAAAATCGCGATATATTCTCATAAAAGGACTATCCAAAGAGCCAGGCTTGTACGCTTCGGTTGAAAATATTTCTATTGCAAGTGAAGAATCTTTTTCTCAGTTATCAGTGCAAACTTATAATATTGTATATATTTATAAGTACATTTTTTACTTTCACACGTCTTTTCAATAAAGCCGGAATATAAGTTCGCTGTTTGTTCAAATTTTGCCGAAACTGCTGGATAATTCTGAAATATAATGTCCTGTTAAGAGCGACCACCACACAATAGTGTTTGTTTACGTTTTTTATGGACACTTTATGAGGAAACTAAGGGCAATGCCTTGCAGTGGGCAAGAGAGACTGAAATTTGCGTGTTGTTTACCAAACCCGTGTTTATAATTAAAATCTGAAGCGTGATGTTTTGTACAGAACAGAACACAATCATCAACAAAACAGGGACTAGTGCGGTTGCACCAGACATCACTATCACTCCAATACCTTAAAGAAAGAAAAACTCCTTGGGGCTACAGCGCTAGGAGGACCAGTAGGTCTATTCCCTTTCTCGAACGCCAGCAAACCCACTCAACTAACACCTTCAAAATTAATTGTAAGAAGATAAGGCACGCCATGATGCAATATATGGAGAACAGTTCTTCTTACAATAAATTTTGAAGGTGTTAGTTGAGTGGGTTTTCTGGGGTTCGAGAAAGGGAATACACCTGCAGAGCCCAGTCAGATACAGGGGGCCACGTCCGAACACGAGGGGGTACTTTGGTCAGATCAGGCCCATCAGAGCTCACAACCGGGCAAGATTCACCAAGGAAAAAAACTCGACGCTTCGGGACTAGATCCTCGGTCCTCTTTGCTACGTAGCTCAGCTCCCTGCCACTGACTAAACCAGCCCATCCAATACCTTACAAGCTGCGATGGTGGACTTCACCACTTCTTAAAGTACACTTTAATGCGATTGCACTTGTCATAAGGTAAACATACGACAAGATAAATCTGTTCGATAAGAGACACTACAGTGTACTATAAGAAGTAGTGAAATCCAGCTTAAAGGGCCACCATACGTTCGCTATTTTTTTACGTTCCGATTTCAAACTTTGTGAGAAAACTACTGGATATTTAAATATTCTGGAATATAATATGTATTTTTAACGTCATTACTCATGAGGCAGTGTTGGGATTTTACAATCGAGTGATTTTTGTCACACAAAAAATTGTCCAAAATGAACCGATCGTGAAATCACAACATAGCCTCAAGAGTAATGACGTTAAAAAAACTTATTATATTTCAGAATATTTAAATATCCAATAGTTTTCTCACAAAGTTTGAAATCGGAACGTAAAAAAAATAGCGAATGTATATTCATCCTTAATGTGTGCTGAACTTCACTGAAGATACAATACTCTTTGATGACGATTTTTAATGACACTGTTGTAAGAAAAGTACTGCATATTCTGTTTTTTTTTCTTCATCAGAAACTAGTACAGTACGTTGTCACTTTATGCGTTAAAACCACAACATATTAAACTATCGTAGCTTCTGACATTAAAGAAATAACCGAACAACTGTTTCCTCGGAAAAGTCTCAATAAAAAACCGTTAACAAAAAGCCTTACAAAGATCTCACAATGCAGCTTGTTTATTTTATTTATTTATTGTATTAGGCTCTAACTACCAGGGCTGTATCGTCTTACGCAGCTTGTTGCCATTTCTTAATGGCATCATACAAACGAAACTGTAGGATTTTATTTCCTGGAATATAACATATCTTTTTAAGGGTCCGCTATACCTGACGGTGCATTTTTTGCCGCCCATAAGATTAACATTGCGAGCGGCGATTCATTTTCAAGGTTTACCTTGGTTGGAAAGACACAAAATTTTGCCTGTACCTAGCCCTAACAATTTTCTAGGGAGTGTTCGAAGCAGATTTCCCATTTTTTTTGCTGGTTTTCGAGATACAGCACTTTTCTTGAGGTATGCGATGCTAGCATTTGCAAAACAGTTGCAATAAAAGAAACCAGTGAGAAATTGGGAAATCTGCTTCGAACACTCCCTAGAACATTGTTAGGGCTAGGTACAGGCAAAATTTTGTGTCTTTCCAACCAAGGGTAAACCTTGAAAATGAATCGCCGCTCGCAATGTTAATCTTATGGGCGGCAAAAAAATGCACCGTCAGGTATAGCGTCCTCTTATTGTAGAAACTAGACAACTACCTAAGTTAGAATTTAACAATCACCAAGCTTCTTACGAAATTGTTGATATATTATATTTCAGAACAAATAAATACTCAACAATTTATGTGACCACACAATCGTGCTTGTTTAAGTTTTTTCGAGGAAACGGCTGGAGAATATAAATAACGTACGAAATTAACTGGCTATGTTGTGATTTTACCAATGAGGGATTATGGACAAATTTTTTATTGACAAAAAAACCACTCTATCGAAAAATTGCAACATAACCAGTTAATTTCTGACGTTAAAAAGACATGTTATATTTCAGGACATTTAAATATACAACAGTGTCCTCAGAAATTGGTCAGAAAAAACGTAAACAAATAGCAAATGTATAGTCCTCCTTAAGAAGCACTAGAAAAGAGCACTGCATCTACAGTCTTAATGTGAAGATGAATGGAGCTTAAAAAGTGAAATTGAAATCCAAACAATTGTGTAACTTTCACAATCTGCCTATGAAGAAAATTTTTTCCTAATAGTTCCTATGACTTATCCATTCTATAAGATTTGCACAACTCGTTTTGAACTAGAAACTGGCGATATAGATCTTTTGGATTACATTAATCTGTTGTAATTAAGGCCGTCGACACAATGTTTGTTGACGTTTTTAGTGTCAATTTTTTTTGAGAAAACTGTTGGACATTTACGTGCTCTGAAAAAAATGCATTATGCATCGGCTGTTGTTTACCTCTTTTCTGGCCATTTTTTGAGGAAACTTTCGCAGGCTTAAATGTTCTGAAATATAATACACCTATCTTCTCAACGTCAGAAATTAACGAAAAAATGTGTCCAAAATTAGTTGATCGTAAAATCACAAAGGCATTTAGTTTCGAACGTTAAAAAGACAATAGATTTCAGAAAATTTAAAGTGTCCTCAAAAAATGCTCGAAAAAAAAAATAAACAAACACGACTGGTCAACAGAAACTAAAAAAATTTCTATCGTGAAATAACAAGATATTAAGACACGTATAAGACAGGAAAAAATAAATATACCCAACAGTTGCCTGAGAAAAGTGTCATTAAAAAACGTCAACAAAAAGCATTGCGTAATAAGAATTAGTTAAAAGTGAGCTATGGGAAAGAATCGGCACCTAGTGGAGCAGGTGGGTATTCAGTACTCCTTGTCGTTGGGTGGGATTAGGAGATGTCTGGTTTTGACGCAGGGTCGGTACTAGGATTGTGAAGCGCCACGTCCTTTCACCACCACAGGCTTGTTTCGTATTGACCCCTTTCTACGTTTATTATTCTGTAAACAAACAAAAAACAAGTGAATATTTTACTGAACATGTAAACAGACTCACGATAAGTATTATCAGAAAAAGGCGAGAGTTTGATACTTCCCTTTGTTGATCGTTCTTGGTTTCAGTCTGAAATTTGGGTCAGATTTTAAGACTGAATATATATAATATCTGTTATCATTTTTTCCGACCATTTTTTGAAGACACTGCAGGATATTTAAATATTCTGAAATGTAATATGTCTTTTTAACGTTCGAAATTAACTGCCTATGTAGTGATTTAAGATCAAATGGTTTTTGCCAATAAAAAATTCGTCCAAAATTAACCGATCGTAAAATAACGAAATAGGGAGTCAGTAAATTTCTGCCGTCAGAAAGAATATTTAAATATCCAACAGTGTCCTCAGAAAGACGTAATTACTATACAGTAACATGTCACACATAAGCATGCACATATTTAGTGCATAGGTGGATACCAACTTCTAAGTGAAATATATCTACTATAACATTATAAAGTACGAGTTAAAATCAACAAGTAGCAGGGCGGAAATAACAACATACAAGACACAGGTGAGCAAAAAAAAAACAACGGAGGAACTAAAAGAACTCGGCTTACTGATAGTGGCAACTGTTTCGTCAGTAGGGCCAACTTGTTAAAGCTAAAAACAAAAGCGGCATCACACAGGTTTTCAGTTCACGTAAATATCAAACTGCTTCCCCACAAAATAGGAAGAAAAATCATTCTGCTGCCACGTGTGACAGGGGTGTGTCTTAAGAGGACGCTATACCTGACGGTGCATTTTTTGCCACCCATAAGATTAACATTGCGAGCGGCGATTCATTTTCAAGGTTTACCCTTGGTTGGAAAGACACAAAATTTTGCCTGTACCTAGCCCTAACAATGCTCTAGGGAGTGTTCGAAGCAGATTTCCCAATTTCTCACTGGTTTCTTTTATTGCAACTGTTTTGCAAATGCTAGCATCGCATACCTCAAGAAAAGTGCTGTATCTCGAAAACCAGTAAAAAAAAAATGGGAAACGACCGAGAACATTGTTAGGGCTAGGTACAGGCAAAATTTTGTGTCTTTCCAACCAAGGGTAAACCTTGAAAATGAATCGCCGCTCGCAATGTTAATCTTATGGGCGGCAAAAAATTTACCGTCAGGTATAGCGGACCCTTAATACATTTACGCCACTACATTCTAAAAACAAAATAGGAACTTTTCAATCGATGCAAAGCAAATAATCAATCAGCCTCGGCCTCGTTTAGTAAGGAGTGTAAACGTTTATTTCAAGTTACCTTTTTTGATATGTACATCTTACTCCTCTTGATTTTTCGGCCGGAAACTGGAATTCTCGGCCTGTTGAACTCGTCAGGTTTCTTTACTCTGTAAATACAAATTGGAGTCAAAAGGGAATTGATAAGTATTATCGGATATTGTAGTCTGATGGCTGACAATTTTTATATTATGGCACAAGGCAAGATGGATTGTACTATACTCCACTTCATTCAAGAGCGAGTTGAAGTATAAAGCCATAGTGTTCCCCTCACCTGTACATTCGGACCAGCCAGTGCTCAGTGGTGTAGGCCTCCTCGAGGTACGTCAGTTCGAAGTTTTTGTTGCCTATGACGGCGTTACGGGTCCGGTCGAGACCAGCAGGGCTTCTGTAGTCCATCTTGAGCTCCCCGAACTTGTAGTAGCTGAGTTTGTACATGAGAGAGTTGAGGAGGGTGGAGGTGCCTTCCGCGTCAACACGGAACTCTCCCCTCTCAGTGAAGTAATCCCCTTCCTGGAACAGAAACAAGTACATAAGGGTGGTTTTCAAATGTTGAGCAACGGAGACCATACAATCGTGTTTTTTTGTGTTTTTTCCCGACCTTTATTTGAGGACACTGTTAAATGTCCTGAAACATGTCTTTTTTAACGTTCGAAATTAAATTGAAGAATTTTTTAAATTAACTTTTATCGTGGATTTCGTTAATTACCTATGAGTTAACAGATCCGGAATAGACCTGTAGCTTGTAGGGCGATCAGGTGGTTCCCTTATAGCCATCCTGACACGCCAGAGGGTCTCTGATAGGTTGCCACGGGGGAGACATAGATCCCGGGGGGTGGGAGCATGACAGGGCCAGGCAGGTGGGCAGCTTCCTCATAGCTGTACTACTCGCCGCGGGGGGTGCACATCAGGACCCGGCTTTTACCAATTGCATTTTGACATTTACAACACTTAGAACAACTCTCTTTACCTGTCGCTTGTTATCATTGCTTGTAACGTTGCTCTGCGTATTGTAATGCTTGCTTTCTTGGTCTCTGCTGTTCTGCTTGCATTTTTTCAGGGAAAGGGGAATGGTAAGTATGATGACTAACCCCTTTACTACATTGCGATACACCTCACCCGACCCATACAAGGGAACCGGGCCAGATTCTGGTTTGGAAACACTGCACCAACATTCACGGCCCCTGTGCAAGATAAGTATTATCTCCACAATTGTTAGTCTCCCTAGAAGTAATAGGATCGCATATAGGATTGGTTTAGACATCAGGTAGCTCCAATCACAATTGAGATCGGTAGGTTGACTGCCGGAATGATTCAACCCGGTAAGGGAGACGAAGAAGGCTGGGTGGCAATAGGCGAGGCAATTTGCGGCAAGGGGGACGGGTCGGGCAGACTGAATACTGGGGGCGCATCTACAGACGAGAGCAGGAACGTCTCATCCGTGAAGCGAAGGCATGGAACCTCGCATGGAAGGTTGGACGACCATATGCTTGATATGGGAGGACAGCTTGGAACAGATATCCGCAATTTACCTTTCTCATGTCGTCACTGCGGACAGACAGTGGGTAATCAAAGACGTTCAGTGACATGGCGGGGTTCGTAAAGCTTGAACCGACAGTGTGGGGTGCATACCAATCTCCATCGCCGCCCAGCAAGGTGGTGGACCACATTGGAGTGGGTCAAAGAGCGGTGACGGAGTAGTTCGGAATAACCAGACCTAGTGGCCAATGACGCTGCGGCCGTACAAAAGGGCCATCGGAATTTTTGGACTCAAACACGCCGCGATAACAAAAGGGAAAGGGTCGACTCCAAGACTAGAAGGAAGAGAGATACTATGACCAATCTAGGAGCAATCCCGGGGCAGGCTGGTCCGATTCAGCGTCTCCCCGCTGTTGGTTGGGAGAGTCTTCACAAAAATAATTCATTTGCTCCGTCTGCGTTACTGGGACATATTCGCAGACGGGAACTAGGCCATATTCTTCGGGTGGTAGAAGCCTTGGCACCTCACAGGAAGGGCGCTCGTGCTTCACATGGGAGGACGGCATGGATCAAGTCTTTAGCCGTTAAACTTCCACCAGGAACACTGGGAACAGGCGGTGGACAATCGCAGACCTTTCAATGACATGACGACATCCCTATACGACCAGGCTAAAAGCGAAGGAACCATGCCAACCTCCCTGTCCAGTGACGGCAGTAGCCTCCCATAGGCAAAGGTGCAGATAGGCATTTAGGACGGGTGTGGGACGGAATCAGCCAGCGGAAGTAAGCCGCAAACATGACAAAGGGCAGGGCAGATTAGCGAAGGGTTAGGTTTAATATTTCAGGGTCATCACCAAAGCTATTCAATCTATATTTCCAATCTATCTCTTCCTCTTCTCTTTATCGTTATTCTCTTCCGCCATAGTCGTGACCAACAGGACTGGCACTGTTATTGTTACTGAACGGAGAGGAGGCCCTCGGGCCTTACTCCGGATGCTGGATGCTGCTGGAACTTTTATCGTGGATTTCGTTACTTCATATTGTTTTCACCCGAAAGTGTTTACCTGTAAGTTTAACATAGGTGCCGCATGTTTCTACTGTTCCAACTGAAACTCATAGAGCCGATGCCGCACCCATGTTTAACTTACAGGTCAACTTCGGGTAGAAAAAATTCCGAAATAACTAAATCCCTCCATTAGGGGAATTCTATACTATGGACTTAGGGAACTTACGAAAGTCACCCTAAGTAAGTAGTCGTGATTTTTATGTTTATTTTCATTAATAATAAAAATCGCTTGATAGTAAAATCACAACATATTGCCCCTGTTTCTAACAAATATTTCAGAACACGTAACCCCTAACAAACAGCCTTGCGTCTTCAGCCCTAAGGGTTGACGGGTGACGTGAGATTTTTTTCAAAAATGAGTAGCACCGTACCCTGATATCCTTGGGGTGCTCGCCCTCCGCAATGCGGACCATCCACAGGAATTTGTTGATGTCGTCGCCCGAGTAGCCGATGACACCCCCGAATATAACCAGGACGTAATCCACGTCCAGCGCCGTCATTATCTTGTACGCCTCGCTCTCGTTACTAGACATCGCCTTCCCCACCTACAGGACAAAATCAGACTACGGTCACATTTTGCTTTCTCCCTCCTGCTAAGACTAGCCAGACCAAAATAAATACGTGTGCAGAGAAATAAGTGGTACAGAGGGAAAACTCGAAAAATCACTCCGTTCTGTCCAGAGGTCACCACCTTGTATCCTACTCTGTCTTGGGCCTCCCTAGGGCTGCAGTTTTTTATTTTCTAGAGTTGCATAGTTACCAGAGCAATGTGACTGTTGTTCCACGTGTTATTATCTACTAGTGTCGTTCTATTTGCCATCCCCGCTATCTGATACCCATAGTCCCACCAGCTCATGACCCGCGCGTCGCTCGCCGTGTTTTGTGAAAGCCAGAAGTATGCTTCCCGGAAATCATCCAGGATTTGTCGGTTCCTAAAAAATAAAACCGTTAACTTTTCCATGACAAGAAAACAAATGAACGGTCACATGTTAGAACCACATGAGGAGCAAAAACAAAAATACGAAACTACGTAATTATTGCCCTTGAACTGACACACTGCATTTCAGAACAATTGAATATACAACAGTTAATTTATCTACCTATATTATTTTTGTTTGTAATATAAAATATATTTTCTATGGCATACTGTAGTTAGTACTGTTATTGCACCACCATTTCTATCTTTCGAAGGAATTCGTTCTTCAGTAAAAGCTAAACATAGTGTCATTTATGTTTCGTTAGAATAACACACTATGTTTAGCTTTTAGAGCTGCCACGGCCTTTGGCGGTCGTGCTATTACCAGTGTTATCCGGTTCCGTAATATTTTCTAGGCTACGTACCCATCTTGTCCGTAAGAAGCGAGCACTATGCTGGGGCTAGAGTACGCGTTGCTGGTGACCCACGTACAATGGACAGCGAACATCATAAGCATCATCAACACGCCCACAATAACTACACTGCGTATGCTCGTTCCCAAACCGTCCGTCTCGCGCTGCTGCTCGTGCTTCATCTTACGGATTTTGCCAGCCTGCAGTACAAAATGACGATATATTATCGGTAGAACGAACTAATGGCCACAATGGCACTGTGGAAGAGCTCGGGGTGGCTCGGTTTTTGACAGCATTTCATTGCCTACGGTACGTATCTACTCTGGTACTCAAGATGATGTTCCAAGCTCATGACTTTCCACTGCTAGTTATCAGTCGAATCTTCATTTTAAAACGACACAAGTGCTGCCCGCTGAGTACGACGATTAATTCTTGAGCTGAGCTTGTCCCCTCCAACCTCTATACTAACTAACCTTGTCATACAAGTTCTTGCTGGTTTTGTCAGCAGAGCCATCATCACTGTCGGTGTCTTGTGAGGTCTGTATTTCTTCCTCCTTCAGGTACAACTCAAACAGCGTGGAGAACGCTATGCCACTCAGCATGCAGACTACAGGGGTCAGGGTCAGGATCAAACGAACCATCACTCCGGCAAAGTACACCGCACTCAGCGAATACAGAATCACTGCAAACAACATAAACACATTTTGTCAGAATCAAGTGCGAGAGTCGAGTTTCTGCTCTGCCGGTGAAGGCCAGGAAAAATCTCGACAAGCCTAGACTGGAACCTGGGTCCCGATTCACAGCGCAGTACCCTACCAGTTATATTCACTTCAATACCGAAACCTGCTTACAAAAGGTCCAATGATTTTTACTGGTATTTTTCAAGTAAGTAAATCGCGTTTCTTAGGAAAGATATTAGGAGAGGAATCTTTTAGGTGGAATGTAGTTTGCGATCTGTAATCAGTTAATTATTATTCTGAGTAACCCTCACCCACCCTGGACCTCGTCGAATACGTCGGCCAAACTAAATGCAATACCACTTAAATTTCTAAAAAACCTACCAAAGACTCTCTCATCATTGACGTTCTTGACGCAGTACCACAGCCCGACTGGAAAGGTAGTCACCAGGATGTGGAAATCAAAGAAGAATGAGAACCATGTAGTGGGCTGATGCTCAGACACTGAGGCTATTATAGGGATGTGAATCTTTGCGTAGCCCGTGTCCCACAAGGAGTAGTATCTCCCGCTCCACGGCGCTACCACACCCAAGTACGTTAGTGCCACGACAGTGAGGAACACGATGACTGCTGCCACAGCACCACCGAAGAAGAGCGCCGTCGCCAGCTCTTTACGGCTTACCAACGACTGCGTGTACTTCACTGCTGCCACGGCGATTAGCAAAGCGAATACACCTGTACACATAAAAGTCGTAGTTAAGGGCTTCTAAGCAGTCGTGTTTGTTTATGTTTTTCTCTGCACATTTTATGAGGATACATTTAAATATTATGTCATTTTAACGGCAGAAATTAACAGGTAGGTTATGATGTGATTTTACAATCTGTTAAAATCTGTCAAAAACATTGTCAACACTGTTAATTTCCGCCGTTAAGACCGAACACACATTACCACCTCATAATTTCGGCACATATAAAATACATATTATATTTCAGAACATATCAATACCAAATAGTTTCCACATATAGTGTGCAGAAAAAACGTAAACAAATAGCGAATGACTGTTCGGTTTTAAAGAAAAGAAACTGTTTACTTTACCTCTTAATGATCAATCTATCAATCCACCTATATATCCATCTATCCATGTATAGGTACGCACCCATAGCCGCCATGTGCTCGGATGTCCTGACCGGCTGGAATCCGACAAAGGGGATCTGCATACTCATAATCAGCCCCAACACGTAAAATGTCGTGTAAGCAGTGAAGAGTCGATTCGAGTACCGGCCCATGATCAGCAGAACAAACACGTGAAAAGGGATCAGGTTGATGATGAACACGTACCCTCCCCATGCAGACACCTAAACACACAAAAACATGTTTGAGGCGAATCTACGAACACAAATATGCGAAAAGGGAACAGGATAGATGATAAAATAAAAATGGCACAGGAACGGGTTTGTCGTCAACTTTTAAAGCACAAATTCCATGACTTCCTAACTGGCTGTTAGATAGGAGACACTACAGATACTTTAAAATCCAGCCTAAAGAAGTTTCCAATGGTATTATCTGTTGATTATACAGTTTCCTTGGAGTCTATAATATGCAAGAGTCGAATGTTTACCATATAGAAATAGGAGAGCGCAGTCAGACAAGCCCAGAACACGGACCCCGTTTTGACTGATTTCACCCAGAGGTAGTACGTAAACTGGAGGGCAAAGATGGCGATACCCTCGTTGTCATAGCTACCGGCCACTGATCTACTGATGTAGCCAGGCACAATAGCAATAAAGCAGGCAGCGAATAGGCCTGCACCAGCTGACCACAGCTCTTTTGTAAGGAAATACGTCGATACTGCTGTCAGTCCACTGAAACAAAAGAATAGACATTTGTGATGGGTTCCGTAAAGGTTGTCGATACAATGCTGTATGCTGAGGATAATTTTGCATATTTAAATGTTCTGAAATTAATTTTGGGCAATTTTTTTTATTGACAGAAATAACTCGATAGTAAAATTACAATATACTTAGTATGTTAATTTTTGACCTTAAAAAGACATATTTATTACATTTCAGAACATTTAAATGTTCAACAGTTTCCTCCAAAATAGGACGAATAAACATTCTGCTGCCACGTGTTTCGACAGTGTTTTCGCCGTTAAATCATTTGAACCTAACAAGGTGGGGCAAGATTTCTGGCGAGTCTCACCTAAACACAGGTGCGAGAAAGACGCAGATATCTCGGATGTGGACGGGAATGTTGAGGGTGTGTAGAACATGGTGAATCAAGCCGGACGTGAGCATGAGCCCGGGGTACACTGTACCGCCCACTATCCGGCCTAGAGGGTACCACGCCCTCTCATCGAACCAGTTCAGGAAATTGTAGAAACCATGTTGTACCATGTACGCGGTCGCTCTGTAGTTGAACCTAAAAAAAAAAAAAAAAAGTACAGGTATTTCTGGATGAATGCATACGTAAGTACCTCTTACTTACAGTTTGTTCGCATGTTTCGGCTAGTCCACTTTGTAATAGGAGAACGGGGATATCTCGAAAACTAGTGAGAAATCGAGAAAACTGATGAAACATGTTCAGTGTTAACGATATGGCTGGTAGAAATGTACAATCAGCTGAAGCCAAACCTCACTGTGATGGCTCTCCAAATAATGCACCATACTTACAGTATTGATTAGAAAAATCTTGAATGAGGGGAATCACCACAGACGATGTGGCTACCCTCCAAACATCCAATTTTACAAGCCCTGTCACAAACATAGTTTACACCAACACAAAAATAATAAAAAACACTTAATTCTTTTGAAGACGTGTAAATACCGGTGACAGAACGCTGTGTGTTTACTTACCACGGGTCGAACTCGTGAATAATGCTTTCAAAGCGAATTACAGCAAAGAGACGAGATGAAAACCCGGCGACACAGGCTAAGAACAGCACGGTAAAAATAATTAAGCTCCGCCACCCCGAGGGGTAGGAGCCCAATTTTCGGGCAACGTCCCCCGATCTTTCGACCATTTTTACCAAAAAATGGACACGTATTTATTTTATGCAAGCAGAAGATAAATGTTCGGCAAAAAGCTACTTCAATTTTTTAGTCATTGTAACATTTTTGGCACTTATTTATAATTTTAAATATATTTTCTTTGCTAATCTATATAAATAGTCTTTTTTAGCTATTTTTTACCTTCAAAAAGGGATTTTTTAAAAAAACGTGGCAGAAAACAAGAGTTCCTGTAAAACGTGGCAGAAGACAAATATGTACACAAGAGATCCGTGTGAAAGTTAACTTTTTTTTTATATTTTTTGTACTTCCTACCTGTATTTTATTTTCTTCCCTAATTTATCATTTAATGATCTGACAGTAGATATTTACCTAAGATTCAACGTTACCTACGTGCCCAGTTACCTGCGACCTCTCTGTAAGTACCTGACGTTGTGGCAGAATGTCTCAAAATAGACTTCCACGACTCTTTGGTGGCTTGATGAAACGATGTCAAAGCTCAAAGGCCGCAGCCATGGACCCGCTACAAGAAGCTGCGCTAACCGAGAAGTGTATCGTGGTGAACGAGAATGACGTTAGAGTAGGGTCAGCATCAAAGCTAGACTGCCACAAAGTTCAGCCCGACGGAAGTTTGATACTTCACCGAGCTTTCAGCGTGTTTCTATTCAACTCAAAAGAAGAGATACTTCTCCAGAAGAGAGCGACGTCGAAGATTACGTTCCCGTCACACGTTACCAACACTTGCTGCAGCCATCCCATCGAAGAATTTCCGGAAGAAGTTGTGGAAGATGGAGGTCGGGGAGTAAAGACCGCAGCGCGAAGACGGCTGAACTACGAGCTCGGGATTCCAACCAGTGAAATTGATCTCAGTGATCTGAAGTATTTGACGCGGATACATTATAAAGCGTCGGATGACGGGGTGTGGGGTGAACATGAGATTGACTACATATTGTTTATGCAGAAGGACGTTACGCTGAAGCCGAATGAGAATGAAGTTAGTGATGTGGAGTATGTTGCGAAGGAGAGGTTCGCAAAATATTTGCGATCTCTCGAGGTTCCTCTCACTCCGTGGTTCCGACTGATTGCGCATAGCAGACTTCCGTACTGGTGGGACAATTTGTCGAAAGTTCAAGAACTAAAAGATCATAACACTATTCAACGGTTTGGCTCGTAACTTGAGGATAAACTTCACTTCCCCCGTTACTCATCCATCGGGTTTGGTTCACGATTTCATTGTGGGGTTCACTCTATCTCTCATATTCGTACCTATGGTCAAACCACTTTAACTTCAGATCCATAAAAATCTCATACCAATGCCTAAGAAGACAGACGGTTACCCTATAGTGGGTGGTTACCACCTCCTTGTACCTCGAGGTCTGGGCCGGAGGGGCGAATGTCTTTCGGGTCAAATCTATTTCGGTGTAGACCTGCGAAGGTTCGCCTCTCATCGTCCAAACACTTGAAGTTTTACATCGCATTTCCCTCTGCCGGTATGGACTTCTTGAAATAGGTACGACATAAACCATAAATCATGTACCTGAAAAGTATTTAAAGCCAAAATAAAAACTAACCGTATTAGATTTATTGTGATTCCTTCAAATTTTCTGTTTCTATTTTCCTAAGAAAACAGACACTTTGCTTGAGAAAGAAACAGCGTTTCTGTTTTCCTAAGCCTGATGAAGTGTATAAGCAAACAGTTGTTACAGGGCCATCTTACAAAGTTAACCACCTTTTTACTTTTCGCAAGATGATTTCAGACCCATCTCTTATACGATACACTAGGCCCCTCCACTGACTGAGTCTCTCTTCTTAGGATAATAGAAACGGATAGACAGCACTGCGCTAAAGTTGGTTTCATAATAGTCCCCTGGTGTTCACTAAAAACTGACTTTCGCGGTTATCTTCCGAAAAGAAGCGTTGGTGCCACCCTAAAGTCAACTTTTATGGGGAACCGTGCGAAATCCACCGTAAGTGCCGTTTACATAGTCGTCAGTCAAATATTTTCACCTTATCCCGTAATATAGGGAATCTGATCCTTTGTTAATGTTGAAAAGCGAAGATAATGAGTACTATGTAGTGGGATATGAGATGTGCGCACAGACTTGCCTCACCAAGCCAAACTTTTCAACCCCTGTATCTACGAGAGACTCTTGGAACAAATTTAAGTTGCTGCAACAAGACTTTTTTCGTGGCTGATATACTGATTAGTTATTTAAATTCTATAACACGCAACAACTCCCATTTGGGGAGTCAGTCTGATCAAAAGTACCCGCGACCCCCACTGTTTTAATCGCTGGTCAACTTAAACCACAGATCAAATCTTTTATGTTACGTGATACGGCGGATCAATTATTTGACTAACGACTATGCGAACTGCGCTCGGTAGTAAGGTAAGCCACCAGTTTTGTAAATAATCCTAAATATTGTAGAGCAGCCTGAATTCTTTGGCATACGAGAGTTCAGATGGCTGAGGCATAGATTCCAAAACTGGCCGATATTCTTCGAACAAAGGCTCGCTCGGGACTGTCCAGTCATATTTGTGGACGGGGTCCGAGTTAATGCCCGTGAGGTAGATCCTGCAACGCACCTTCACCCGCTCCGTCTCGCTTATCTGATGCAACAGAGGAATATCATCGTCAGGATAACTATAGGTTAATTCCAGAGTCATACGCTTAGCTGTGATGAAACAGAGTTTCGTTTCGTGTTTGTTTACATTTTTCTGTGCACATTTTACGACGATACCACTGGGAATTAAATATTCCGAAATATGTCTTTTTAACGGCCGAAATTAACAGGCTGTGTGTGATTTTACGATCGGAGTTTTGAATAGTAGGCACTTACCGTAATGGTGACGTAGAACTCCCTCCTGTGCTGCTCCTTGTGAGGCCCAGTGATTTCCCTGGGTGGCATTTCGATAGCGGACTCTGGGACTGTCACCCCGTCAATGCGGAACCCAGCTTTTACGTTCCAGGCCTGTAACGTCCAGGGGTTGGTGTCGTTCATGGGCACCCCTACTATCTTAAGTGCTAATAGTTTCAGCGTCTGGAAAACAAGGGCAAGGTTGAGGGTGAAAGGTACAGTGGCACTAGAATCGTTTTTCTGTCATCTTTCCCCAGAAACTTCCGCGTGCTGGGAGATTTGTTGACAGGGTTCTGAAGAAACAGCTGCAATTCATTTGTTCTGAAATGTAATAACTACGGTGTCTTATTTTTAACATATCTTCAGAAACTAATTTATTGTGTTGATGATCGAACTAGTTTTTGACTTTAAAATGGAACACTATCTCAAAACAAATAAATATCCACTAATATTATTTGCTATAGACAACCAGACAGACAAACCTTCAATGAGAACTTGGAGCTGTGTACAGGAACTGTACCCGAGGTAGCCAGACCCGAGTACTTCTGTAAATTCTCAGGCGTAATGTAGGCAGCCAGACCAGGAGCAACGAGCTTTTCATAGCCACTATAAGGACGGATGGACACTATCTCACCAGCCTGGCCCAGTCCCTCCACGTACGTTGTAAGAATAACATCAATATTAGGTGTCTTTTCTCGATCTTCGTGCTTTACAACGTCGTACACGAAATCCTTCGATCGAAAAATCTTCGGAGTCTGTCCAATTTTATGTAGCCGCGTTGGGACTCTTCTTTTGAGCACTACGGCAGTCTAGAATAAATATATTGTTAGAACAGCATTGATGCCAAGAGCCGGCTTCAAGTTTTTCTGATTGGCATTCACATCTGATATGTTCAGTGTTCAGTAATATGTATATGAGACTTAAGTGGTTTGGAACCAACCTAAAATAGCAGGTTCCCATCCTGGTCTAATACTGAGGGTGGGAGCTGGTATTATTTGGTAGTGCTACTGGCTGAGCACGATGGACACTTTTGAAACGGCCCAGTTGCTGGGCTTGTCCCCCGCTGAAAATCTATATATAGATGTTAAGCATTGATTGACGTAGCCTACTTACCCGTTTAGCAGTTGTTTGACATAATCCTGGGCAAAGAAGAGGTGGTATAAACGATTTAAAACATTTTAAATTATTCATTTTTGGAGATATTTACAAATTTCCACGTGGCTTTAGAAATTATTTCAGAAAAGAAAAAGTCTAGTGACACGACGAAAATATTCAAAATGGCGGACGTCAAGCGTGTTATCACCACAACCGGCGTCCCTGTCGTTATCAAAAATCGTTTAAAGAAATGGCCAGTTCAGAATTTAAGTGATTCAGAATGGTGTAGAATTTTTTCGGGTAGAGATCTGATCTTTCGGAAAGGGTGCCATGGATACAAGCAGGGCCCGAGGTGGGAAAGTTCTTGCAAACAAGTCAAAATGAGTTTGGATAAGTTTTTTGAAGTTTCGCAAAGTGAAGGGAGTGAGTGGCTTTACTACGATTACAAGGATATGAGAACAATATTTGGAGAAGAAGACTTTATTACTCGGGTAGGTAAGTTTTAGCGGAAGTAAGTAGGTACGTAGGTAGGAAGCAGGTAGAGGATGTTAGTCCTACACTGTAAGGGACCTACAGTTTTAGGTACGTTCCGAACCATCACAGCCTCAATATACCTAATGAACATGTTACAGGTGTATGCCAAGTCTTAAAACTTAGATATAGTCAGAATCGAACAGGTTCTTAACCGTCCTTCCCTCATTCCTTTGACGACAACCGCTTGGCGAGGTTGTTATTTGTCGGCTCACTAGCTGATCAGGGTATGACGCAGTTTTGTTGCCTACCCTGACCACTGCCCAACAACAACCACCCCTCTACTAACTACTTGCACCTCTGCCCCTCTGGGTAGGTTACAGAGATTGTATTCACTAACTAACTTTGATCTTTTATGACTTGGTGTTGCAGGCAGTAAGGTGGGAAGACTTGGGCTATCCAGAAGTAACTGGCCAGGAGTCTACGCTTTGGATTGGCAATAAGGGGGCCCACACACCATGCCATATGGATAGCTACGGATACAATCTGGTTGCCCAGCTTTATGGCCGGTTGGTTATATTTTTCAGAATATATAAATATCCAAGTTTCCTCAAAACACGGAAATAAAAAACTTCAAATGAAAAATGGATCACTGTCCAAATTTACTGTAGATTTGTCTTTCAACTTTGTTTAAGGAAACTTTGGATCCTGATATCTCCAGAAGAAACAAGCAAGATGCGCGCGACCAGAGTTCCCTACGAGGAATCTAGTGTTTATAGTGAACTGGACTTCTACACACCAAGTGCTGAGATATTAAGTAAGTTAGTCGGAGGGAATACAGAAAACATATATCTCCACAGAATCTGGCGACGAAATCTCCCTAATATGATATCTTACATCTATGTTGTTTAATCACAGTTGCGCAGCGGCGATCTTGCAGGCGAAAAAGAAAATATCACAATATCTCAGATGGAGTGTCTTGAGTCATTTCCCCGCTAAGTAGAAGGGCATGTGCTGAGTCTGACTGTACCTATAGTGATTCCTAAAAAAAGAATTTTCCGTTCAAGTCATCCTCTTAAACCCAGGTACTGGTCTCGAGTTGTCGAGATTTTTCCCGATCCTCGGCCTACTCAGCCCAGATGTAACTGCCACCACATCACCCCTTGTGTTCACAGGTCACGAAGGGAAGGACACTGTGTCCCACTAGGCCCTCCTAGGAGTACCAATAACGTCTGAATTTGTTACAGGTGTGAAAAATGTGTACAAAGTGATCTTAGAGCCAGGGCAGGTGCTGTGCGTTCCGAGGCATTGGTGGCATTACGTGGAAAACCTTGGGGTGGCCATCACTGTCAACACATGGATCCCTACTGTACGTTAAATTGATGTTTTAAGATACACGCTTCAGTACCTCTCAGTGGCCGAGTGGTCAAGGGGTCCGCTTTGTGTCCTGAGAGGTCCGGGTTCGAATCCCGGCGGAACAGAAAAATTTTCCGCTTTCGACATGGATGTATTGGCTTCGGCCCACTCATATTCGGCTTCGGCCACTTCGTCTACGGCTTCGGCCGAAAAAAAACATGTAACAAACCAACTCATCGGCGCGTATGTTTTCTGTTTTTTTTTTTTTAATAATAATAAAAAAAAGATACAAGCTTAGTAATGTCTTGCTAATTAATTTCCGATAGATAGGTTCGAGTTTGAAGATCATCTTTGGGAAAATATTCATGGTTAGGACTAAAAATAAAAGTGAACCGGAGAGGTTCATGTGGGCCGGAGAGGCGAAATCCGCAAAGCCCCATAAACTAAATCAATACCTCACCGGTAAATCTTAGTGTCTGTGGGCATATTGTCTTAGAATACATACCAAATCTGTACCAAAACCTTGAAGTATTTTTTCTTTTTAGGATCAAGACGATGAAAGTCGGCTAGACGAAGCTCTCGTGCAGAGGTTCGTATGGAGCATTTGTCAGGACCTAACAGCAGAAGACGCCGAGCAGATCCTCAATCCAAATGAAAGAGATTTGCCAAACAGAGCCCCGAGTGACGAAATCCTGCAAACAGTCGGAGCCAAATGTCTGCAAAGTCGCTCAAAAGCACGTGAAACCCCTGATAGCCCTCCTCCAGCAGTCAGTGACATTAGTGTTGTGCCTAAGGCTACGAGTGAAGAATTGCGGAAGTTTCTCTCAGAAAAAGCTGAAAAGTTTAACTACGATCCCGCTGTGATTTCGAAAAATGTTCGATCACCCCTCGATAGTGTGGCATCCTCCAAAATGTTGATTAACGCATTTTGTCACCCTGAAACTATTGCCATGGCTAGGGAAAGACTGTTAATAAACTTTACCGACTCGGAAAATGGTAGGTAGGTTTGTGAAGAGCAGAAAAGTAGGTAAATTAAGACTGTCCACACTCATTTGTTTGGCCTTCCCAATTTTTGAGTAAACTTATGAAACGTAATTTGCATTTTTTACTTCAGTTGAACAATCAAAGAAAGGTTATACTTTAGAACATTTAAATTTTCACCGGTTTCAAAAAAAAAAAAAAAAAAAAAAAGGAAGAAAGAAGCATTCAATTGCCACGTTTTTTACCCTTACGTATAGACAGGTATATAAATTTTCCAAGAAAGAAAAGGTATTTCCGTTCTGTAGGTATAGATTGTATTCATTGTATTATGAGGCCTTGTATGACACAGTCGTTTACTGACCCGTTCGTGCATCAACATTTTGTCGTAATTATCGATCGATAATATCGAATGTTTATGGTTTCCATGGTAACCACTGTCTTTATAGTGTCGTTGCACCCTACATGAACAAGTGATTGGATTGTTTTATTGGTTTGTTTACGAACACTGCACCACCTGTCACTTGAGTTAGTTCAAGATGGCTGCCAGTAGTGGTGCACGGTATCGATCGATATATCGAAGGTTACTGAACAAGATACCTACAACTTACTCTAAATTATATTAGTATCGATTCTCGATAGAGACCGGTGATTGCGACACCATTTCTCACGTTCGAAGTATTTTTTCTCCCGTGAAAGCTAAACATAGTGCCCTACTGTCAGTCATTTGTTTTGCGTTCGAATACCACACTATGTTTAGCTTTTAGAGCAGCCACGGCAAATGGCGGTATTGCAATTACCAGTCTCATTCAGTCCCGTATATATTACCACAAATATCAACCACTAGGCAGATTCCTATACAAAACTGAAGAAAAATTACAATTTACCTTAGAAACGTTTACCTTACTTACTTATTTTACCATAACCACAGCAGTCAAGACGCCAAATTTACAACTACTAATTCAAGAGCCGTCATTATATCTGAAGATAACAAAACGGTTGAAAGTTATGTATCCATCTTAGATACCCACATTTTAGAGGAACGAAAGAGAAGTTCTCCCATGCACTGAGTATCTTATTTATAAAGATAAAGTTATCTCATTCCGTGGGTAGGTATTCAGGTGATACAACTAGACTAGCCTAATAATATATATTTACATATAAGGAGATACCACACAGTAAGCAAATACCTACCTATGGATGCAATATGTATGTACATTTTAAAACCTGGCGGAATTTTACAATATCACAGTAAATTATTCAACACTGCTTATTTTAGTTTAAATAACCAGTAGTACGATACCCTTTTTATGCCTTTCGGTGCCAGGGAGACCCCACACACGGCCCACAGTCACACACCACCCGTACCAACGACCAATATTACAACAGACCGCTTAGGGATATAGAAACAGCTACCCGACGGATATATTTGAAACTACACAGCGGGGGCCCGTTAGTGGTTTGAAAAAAATTTCTCGCTGTTGTGCTGTTTAATTTTTTCGGTCAAAGACGTAAAAAAGACTCGAATGTGTCCTTTCACGAGCGAGTAACTTCATAACGTAAGGTCCCCAAACCCATGGTTTGGCTGCTGCTACTTTGGCTCAAGATGGCCCCAGTATGGCGACCTTCTATTGGTCCGCAACATGGCCACCGGTAAGTAGACTATTGCAATATAGGTCGCTGACCCGTACAACAGAATATTCCAGAAACTTGCTAGAATGTTGCAATATTTTATGAGAACCCATGGAACGATTGAAGTGTTCATGAATCTCGTATAATCGTTTCTTGCGATAATACCTTCGAATCGTTCGACTCGCAACTTTCTGAGGCATTGAAGAAACATTTCTAGCAATTTTATTTAGTGTTGTACGGGAAATATTACAGAATATAAAAATAAATAAATAAAATTCAACAGAGCTTCATTGAATGACTGAATGACTTGGAGGTGTACACAAAGGTGTAACACCACAATCCCGCTAGTCGAGCTGTAGGGCAGAATTCACCGTGAAAAATTTGGAAAAGTCGGGACTAGAAACTGGGTGCTCTGGCTTCTTAGTTGAACGATCACTGTTAAGTTGGAGATAGCTCCGATTACCGACCGATAACTAAAGGTAAGAAGTCCATGTGGCACAGGCGTAAGTCCTCATTCTTTAAATGGGAGGCGCCGTCTTCTAAGAAGGAGAGGGAGCTGATGTTTAGCTTATCCCCGAACTGGTCCGGCAGCAGTTTCGACAGGTTTACCTGGGGGATAGAAACAAGGCTGTTACCTACAACTCTGTTTGTTGTTGTTTCTAAGTGACACTTTTCTGAGGAACCTGCTCGATATTGTTCTCAAATATGGGTGATTTTTTTTTCCGCTAGAGAGAGATTTTTTTTTTTACAGTAAAATAGATTTTACAATCGGCTAACTTAGGACAAATTTTTGGGACAAAAATAAAATCGCAATAAGTACAACCTGTTCATTTTGGCCATTAAAAAGACACATTACATTTCAGAACATTTAAATATCCCATAGTTTCCTCATAAAGTGTGTAGAAAAAACGTAAACAAATAGCGGATGCATGCACTTTTTCTTAATTCTTCCTTTCACTACTTTGATTTATTCGTCCGATTCGAACTGCCCACTCCTAGTCCGACTCCTTACCTGGGAAGAGTGTGCAACTGCCGGAGGCTCGGGTAAGAAGCACGCGTCCAGCCTTGTGCGGTGCAGTACGAGCCCGGCGCGGACCTGTTCCGTGCCCTCGTCCAGAGTGCGGGCCGAGACGAGCTCCACGTCCGCGTCCAGCCCGGCATGGCCAGGGGCCCAGCTCATGGCCAGATCGCAGGCTGTTTCAGGCCGCCATACCAGCGGCGCCAGATGGTTCATTAGACTGGAGGCCGCCTCGTGGGCGGCAGCTGAGAGTACGCTTTCTGACCCCTGCAATTTGGGAAAAAGGGCAAATAAAAAACGGACATAAGTAATGATTTTTAATGCTAGTGGACATTTTCTGTTCTAAACTATAATATACTACATTTCAGACTGTAGTAGGAAAAATTCTCTACTTACATTTTTCAGAAAATTGGCAAATAACACGCCAACATTTTCCCTTATAAATTTTATCTCCTGCCTCCTGCCCCAAAAGTTTTTCGAAACAGCCTTTTGCCTTGACTGGCATACTTAACTACAGACATATAAGAAGAACTTCTTTTTCAGTAAGTTGGCAATGTGCTGACTTCAAAATATCATTAAACTGTATACTTACGTCTTGATGAAATTAATTTTATAGTAATAATTTAAAAAAGAACGGACTAGACACAACTGACACAAGGACACAAATAATATCAAATCGAATGCAGAACATGATGATGCACTTCATAACCCACCAACTTACCTTGCAGGAGGCTCTCTGCTCTAGCAGCAGTCTGAAGAGGTTAAGAGAGGGTCTGTTGTCCAGCACGCCCTGACCCAGTCCCCTGTTATCATCCTGTTCGAGTCTGCGGTCCTGGACGACTTCCAGCTGACCTTCCTGAAGGGAGGACGCCCCCAGAGCCTGGGCGGTGAGCAAGGTCACGCGCGTCGTGTCATCCTCTATGTACATCGCTTGCGGGAGGGGGTAGAAGTTGCCCTGCATGGGAAGCTTCGCGAACCGTTTCCGCTTCATCATCTGTGGAGCATATCCGTTTCCATGAAACAAGAGGACCTAGGATCAAGCCGCGACTCGTCGAAATTTTTTCTTGGTGAATCTGGGCCTACCCCCTGATAGGCTGGGGAAGTCCACGAAAGGTGGGACCCTGTGTCCCACTAGGTTCTGGCCATTCTTCCTTGTACTAGTTAACAGAGGGGAATTATTCATCTTGCTCAGCTGGCAGCACTACCAAATACCAGCTCCCCAACTATCGCTTTAGTACCCATTGGGGACCTACAGTTTTATGTGAACTCTAAACCACCACTGCCTCGCCATACGTTTCATTTGACATGGAAAAACTTTTGGATGGGATCGGGGTCGAACCTGGCCCTCAGTTTTTTTTTTTCATTGCACCTACCTGGAAGCCATTAAGGTCCGTGTAAAACTCATCCAGGTTGCGGACGTGAGTGGTAAACCGCATTGCCAACTCGTAGTTGTTGTCTTTGGTCAGGTCCACCAGGTTGGCAATCTCTAGCCCGAGACTATCTGCTCCAGGCGACGTGTAGAGGGTCACGGTGTGACGTACATTTGGTAGTAGGACCTCTGCCCGGGACACTAGGGGACCTTCCGCTATACGAATAGCAGGGGCGTCTGCCCGGAGGGGCACAGCCTCCCCTGCGGGCAGAAACAGGTACGCCCCGCTCCGCTCACTCCCCTGCCGGGCGGAGTAACTGAAAAGAGCCCAACGCTGATTAGAGCCAAAAAATAATAAGTAATAATAATTTTGAGTCGTTAAGACTGAATATACATTTGCTAGCTGTTTACGTTTTTACTGCACACTTCATGAGGAAACTATTGGTTAAATGTTCTGAAATATCATGTCTTTTTACAGTCAGAAAGTAACTGGCTATGTGATTTTGGACAAATTTTTTATCGGAAAAAATCACCACATAGCTTGTTACTTTCTGACGTTAAAAAGACATATATTATATTTCAGACCATTCAACCAATAGTTTCCCCATAGAGTGTGCAGAAAGAACGTAAAAAAATAGCAAATGTATTTTCGGTCTTAAGTACCAAGAACATGAGTTCTCACACCGCCATTTTGTACCTAAGTAACTGTACCTAGTACCTACCGCGTAATACATGAGTTTCAGGGATTCTATTATATTTCAGAGCAAAAATGTATCCAATAGTTTCCTCAAAAAAATATACCAACCTCACAAAATCAAGATGTATCGGAATGGTGACACCCGTTTGTTTGATGGTAACAGACTTCAGCTGTCCGAGCTCGGTGAACGCAGCTCGATATTTCGAGCTCTCAATCGAGAACTCGCGCGCTTCTCGAGTCGAGAGGGACTCGAACCCAGGGGACAGTTTCAGAGCTCCAAACGAGTTAAACAGCGTCACCTTGGCTAGAGTATTCTCCCTGAAAAGATAGTGGAGACAGCCTTTAGATCCGTCACAAATCACTTTAGATTTCAATCCGCCCGGCCATAACACATGTCATGACCCGACAATATACCAAACTTGACGGCAGCCGGCAAGTCAGTCTGATTCGTGCACTCTGTACTCTGTACAGTTTTTAACACGTTGTTTGTGTGTATGTACGGAGAGCCTGGGCCCAAACCATCCGGCCAATTTGGATCAAATTTGGTACACAGATGTAAAAAAGTAACATACAGAATACACTTTTTCCGATTTTCCATTGGTGAAAATTGAAAGACTCTGCCCCACAAAAACCTCAAAAAAACTGGTTTTTAATTTTTTTATTAAAATTGGCTCATACGATTTCGTTCATTTTCTCAGGGGTAATAGTGCATATTATGGGATAAAATACCCCATTAGCGGCTTATCTGGGAAAACTCGAATTTGCGAGATGGGTTGGTTTTTTGAAGTTCACAAAACATGCCATGTGGGTATTCGACATACTCGGATAAAGACTTCCTCAAGCGAGTTTTGTGACCTCTATTACTGCATTCTTATTTGTATCTAAATCTTTAACTTATTAATTTAATACTCGGGTGTGCTCAGTGGCTTTACTACCATAAGTTACGTAGCACAAACCTCATTGTCTTTATATTTCACAGAACTCTACCTAGCTCATTTCTCTACCTCCCTTCCTTACTCTTCGTGGTGCTAGAAGGCGTGGGTGTTTCACTGGTGTTGAAACAAAAGGAATACACGCCCAGATAGGGGTCATTTGTTATTTTGACTGGAAGTACCTGGTCTCGTCGCGTGAAGCCCTGTAGGTGATTGTGTACGAGGCGAGGCCGAGAGGCGGCACATCCGCAACAAAAGACAATTCGTAACGAGTGGAGTCCATAACGGAGCCCTGCACGAACACTGGACTCGTCTGGCAGGCCACTTCAGCTCCAAAACCGTCCGTCACCTGAAGAAAGTCCAAAAAATCACTCGACAGTAAAATCACCACACAGCCTGTTAATTTCGGTCGTTAAAAAGACATATTATGTTTCAGAACATTTAAATATCCAATAGTTTCCTCATAAAGTGTGCAGGAAGAATATAAACGAATAGCGAATGTATTAAAATTAGTGAAAAAAAAGTTACCGAAATGGAACTTCTAAAGACGTGAACCGAGACAACTTCCTGCCGTCTCCTTGTAAGGGAGTTGAAGAAGACAACTCTCTTGGACTCCCCTACACGGAAAATTAGAAGCTTCCTCTCGGGCAAACTGTTATGGTTACGCCTGTGATCATCCACGTCGAAGTAAATCTGCTCAGCGTCAGCGCGGTATGGCACGTCACGCGGCGTCAGCAGAAAGTGCGTTGCCTAGCAACAAGAATGTAATAATGCCAGATTAGCCTGGTGGTGAAGCAAGAGATATAGAGCGGATATTTGTCCTGGTGACTAGGCGTAGTCAGCCCTAATGGGTTCCTTAACTTCATCGTCTGGGGGAACGACTCTCGGGCGTGATTCTAACAAAATCACCCCCTTGTGTGGTCACAGCCCTTAGAGGGCCAGGGCTGTGGCGCCGTGGAGTGTCATCAGTAAATGTATCTTCCGACTTAACCCTACCTGCTGCAATACATGATGCGCAAAGCCTATAGCCTCCAGCATACGTCGACTGTAGTCCACCATAACATGATCACGTGCAGTGCCGGCTACAGCGTCATGGTGCTGAAACAGCGACAGAGTACGCCGCGCGTCACGCAGCTGACGTGCGAGACCACTCTGCGGGGCCAGCAGCCAATCACCACGCGAGCTCGGCTTGCTGCCCCATGCCAATGCATAAAAGACGTCCGCTGCCCTGCAAAACAGCGACACTATAAATAAGAGACCAATAGCACACCCACACTTTGGTTTAAGGCAGTGGTTCTCAAACTGTGTTCCGCGGAACCATTTGGTTCCGCGAAGCCTTGCCGGGGTTCCGCGAAGCCTTCTCCGAGCTTCAGGGAATACAATTTTGGTTTAGTTTAGAAAAATTAAAATAGAAAAATGTATTGTTGTTGTTTCCTAAAAAACCTGTGAAATCGACGATCCAATGTTTAAGGTTCCACAAAAGAATTCCCGACTAAATTTGGTTCCGCCAGCCAAAAAGTTTGAGAACCACTGGTTTAAGGTATTTGTCGGACACTTGTCAACCTTGTGGTATGCCAGCCAATCGCTATTTGAGAAAACGATCGTGTCAGCAGATAAATACTGTACCAAGAAAAATGGTAACGTGTCATTTGTTGCAGTAATGTAAAAAACTGCCATCCCTCCCCACTTTCGATACGTCCAGGGATGCTAACTCGGCAGAACGGCCGTCCAAACTGCATCATCACATGTGTAATAATTTACTGATGTGGCAGTACCTGAGGTAGGTCATGAGGACTCTGTCCATGCGTTTATGAAAGGGGCGGGACGTGAAATAGCCACTCCAGTAGTGATCATCACGGTCTGCATAAGTAAAGAAATCACCGTGAAGAGCAGGGAACTCCTCTGCAGACGTCTCAGATAGTAAAGCCGTGAAGAAGTCTTCCAGAGTTCCGAATCTAAAAAAAAGAACAGTCATTTCAACTGGTGTTTAGCTACAGCACTAGAAGGGCCGGGACCCAGTCGAGTAGCACGTTTTCCCTCAGCAGGTTAAGGCCAGGGACCCATTACGCCTGGGCAGGCCCAGGGCTGGACAAGATGCACCAGAAAATATCCAGACAATCGTGTTCATTTTTTTTGTATTTTTCCGACCTTTTTGGGACATTTAAATGTTCTGAAATATAATATGTATTTTTAACGTACGTTAAATTGATGTTTTAAGATACACGCTTCAGTGCCTCTCAGTGGCCGAGTGGTCAAGGGGTCCGCTTTGTGTCCTGAGAGGTCCGGGTTCGAATCCCGGCGGAACGGAAAAATTTTCCGCTTCCTACATGGATGTATTGGCTTCGGCCCACTACTAAACTGGCTTCGGCCAAAAAATGTAACAACCAACTCATCGGCGCATATGTTCTCTGAACGTCGAAAAAAAAAAGTTTTTAACGCCCGAAATTAACTGGCTATGCTGTGATTTTACGATCAAGTAACTTTGAACAAATCTTTTAAAGATCAAAATCACTCGATCAGTCGATCCTAAAAATCACAACATAGCCAGATAATTTCTGACGTCAAGAAGACATATTCATAACATTTAAATATTCAACAGTGTTCTCAAATAGAAAACGTATATTCCTAAGCAACTATCTATTAAGTTGATTACTTGGCATCGACGAAGAGCTCCGGATGTGAGTTGAAGTGGTCGAATATCTTGTAGTAGTTGTCGAACTGACTGTCCCACTCAACTGACTGCTCGTACCGGAAATCGTCACCCAGTGGCACCAGAATTACACTCGTCCGATACAGCTCTGCTTTCTTACGATACTGATCCAATAGCATTTCCGCCCTGCACATACCACATGAAGGGGGGTCACTACACAATCCAGTTTTTTTTTTCGACAATTTTTGAAGAAAACTGTTGTCTATTTAAATTCTGAAATTTAATACGTCTTTTTAACATCGGAAATTAACTGGCTATATTGTGACTTACGGTCGAGTGATTTTTGTCCGTAAAGAAAATTATAGCCAGTTAATGGCTAGAGGACATATTATATTTCAGAACATTTTAACATCCAAAAGTACCCTGAAAAAATTGGTCCAAAAAATGTAAAAAAATAGCAAATGTATGGAAGATAAAGAAGGAAAGAAGTGGGCTGGGACGGGATTGGTTACTCTAGGGGAGACAGAGGACCGGATTGGCTACTCTAGGAAGACAAAGAAGTGGATTGGTTAATAGGCTACCTGACGGCGACGTTCCTGTTGTTGATTGGCCTCGGTGGCTCCTTCCAAGGACATGACAGTCCGTGTCCCGGTAGCCGTTTGAAGTCAAACTGACAGCAGACTTTGGGGTCAGGTCCACACGTGTGAGGGACATCATAGCTGTAGAATGGCATCATGTGAGTCATAAGGTCCCACTGCCCTTCACTGTCTGCAAACGTACAAACAGACAATCAATTATTAGAAGTAGAAGTAATAATAGAAGTAGTGCTGCTCGGAAGGCCAATGTCGGTCGGATTATGATAGCTCTATTGATACCGGTATGTGCACCACCATCTTGTCGCAATTATCGATCAATAATATCGAAAGTTTACTGAATGTAGACCTGGATCTCTCACCAGCTTGTAGAGATTTCTTCCTTGTGAATCTTGCCCGATTCTGGGTCCACCCACACCTGCTGGGTGTGGGTGGACCTTCTCTCGCTGGAGGAAAACTGCCGCAACCATTGTTTATACGTCACTGAACTTACCCCACAGCTGTCGCCACCGAAACTCCAAATTCTTAGTCTGCGCAAAGTGTTTTTTGATGGAGTAGTGCACCCGCTGTATCACCAAGTTCTTCAGCCCCATCTTCTTTAGCAGATAAGGCATCGTCGATGATTTCCCGAACGGGTCGATGCACCAGCTGTTCCTGAATAGTGCAAAATAATTGCTATTTATTTGTTCTGAAATATAATGTCTTTTTAACGGCGGAAATTAGTTCGAGTAATTGTTTTATTGACAAATCGCTCAGTCGTAAAATCATAATATTATAAAAACTTATTTTTGGCGTAAAAAAGATATGCATACTATATTTCAGAACAATCTGTTTCCTCCACTAAAAAACTTTTACAGGCAGAACTACATCTACAGCCTTAAGCCTCTATTAGTTTTTGACATTTCATATTAAATAGGTATCAAACAGTTTCCTCAAAAAATGAAAAGGAAAAACAATTCTGGTGCCACGTTTTTTTAAACCCGTAAGGTACTCACTTGGGAGTAACGTTAAGGTTCTCCTTGACCCAAAGGTGCCCCTCAGTGAGCTGAGTCAGTATGGACATGTAGTGCGCGTCAGCTTCGTCATTCATGACCCACCCGCCCGTCACGATCTCCAGCTGCCCGTTTTCCGCCAATCTGAAAAGCAAAATAAGGGTCCAATAGGCTCCTATTAAAAATTAAGGGTCCGACAACAGTCGCATCTAACTTTCTCGCCTCATATGAGACTTTCATTTTTTTTTGCAATTTTTTTGCGGGCGTAATTTTTACGCAATCGAAAATCGGTTGAAAATGACCCAAGAACATCTATCTGAGATCACTCATACCAAATATCACGTCTGTCATTTTATTACTGTAGTCCCAAATGCGTTCCGACCATTCAAAAACGTGGTTTCTCATTCTCAACTCATTTTCGACACTTTTTTTACTACAACGGCCGTAATTTTGAAGATAACAAAATTCTGTTCGACAGATGTTTAAGTTACATGGTTCTACACAAATTTACCAAATTTCATGACAATCGGTCAATAAGTGTGAATGGCGCCGAAACGATCGAACTTTGGTTCAGAACGGCCGTAATTTTCAACCAATTCAATTTTAGTTGCAAATGACCTCGAAGCATCTACTTGTCAACACACATACCAATTTTCAGTGTAATAGATTGAAAAGTGTACCGTCGTCGGCGCTTGTCCGACTAACCAAAAACACGATTTTTATATTATTTTGGCGGTTTTTTGACAATAGCGGCCGCAATTTTTGACCAATCAAAAAATCCTTGAAAATGCCCCTCGGCAGTGATTTTAGACAGGTCCATACCAAATTTCATCAAAATCGGATGAACGGTATAGGCGCTAGAGCACTGCACGGACTGACGAACGGACAGACTTTTTCCAGAAACCACTTTTAGGTAGATTTCGAAGAAAAATCTACCTATTGTAGTCGTACCAGTAGTCTCACTTTTGAAAAATTTCTTCACAGTTCTTCTTTTTATGACCCCTGGATCCCAAAACCACCATCAGTTCAAAAGTTTATACAGGGTGTTTCCGGATGACGGGGCAAAAAAAATATGGCGGGTAGGTACACCCCCACAGACCATTTTTGGCTAATACATGTGGGGTCGCAGGTCCTTCCTAACTGAGATACAGGGCCGGAACCAGTCAATTTGACAAATGGTTTTTTGCCTTTTTCTCGCTAACGACTTATAATAGCGAAAAAATAAGTGCAGTTTGGGTACCATTTTTAAGGATGCCGCATCGAATCGTGGTATCAGTTTTTCAAAATTCAGTTTCAAAATGGCAGATTCAAGATGGCGGCTATCATTTTTTTCTCCGATCTCAATGAAAATTGGTGGTTAGGGGTTTTCAAGCATGCTGAAAATGAATCTGAAAAAAGTTTTTGAAAATTCGAAAAGTTTTGTTTTTCTGCCACTCTTATAATTTCATGAAACTCATTCGATTTGTATGAAATTTACAGTGTAGTAACTGATAGACCTACTTATTGAAAATCTGTAAAAAGTTTTCAAAAAATCGCACGCGTTTCAAAATGGCGGTGTCCTGAAGTTACTCTTAAGGTGAAGTAGACTTTGTCCGATTTTCGCAAAATTTTATAATTTAATGTATGCAGGAATTACAAACAATAATCTGAAATAATTATGTAAAAATTCACGGAAATAAAGTTAGGGTAGGCGATTAGGTGGGTACCTCGTACATGGGTGCCTGGATAACATGAAATAATCAAATTAATCAGAAAGTTGGGTCCGTTACAAAATGTTGTGTGAGAATGTCCAGCAATGTGTTTAATCATGAAATAATAAGAATTTAATAACAATACTCGTCAAATTTCATGCAAATCTGATGAGTCTATGACAACTTTAGGGAAATTTTAGGACGCCGCCATTTTGAAACGAGTGCGACTTTTTGAAAACTTTTTACGGATTTTAAATAAGTAAGTCTACGAATTACTGTGCTATAAATTTCATGCTGATCTCAACCATGAAACGACTATTACGACACCGCCATTTTGAAACGCGTGCGATTTTTTGAAAACTTTTTACAGATTTTCAATAAGTAGGTCTATCAGTTACTACACTGTAAATTTCATACAAATCGAATGAGTTTCATGAAATTATAAGAGTGGCAGAAAAACAAAACTTTTCGAATTTTCAAAAACTTTTTTCAGATTCATTTTCAGCATGCCTGAAAACCCCTAACCACCAATTTTCATTGAGATCGGAGAAAAAAATGATAGCCGCCATCTTGAATCCGCCATTTTGAAACTGAATTTTGAAAAACTGATACCACGATTCGATGCGGCATCCTTAAAAATGGTACCCAAACTGCACTTATTTTTTCGCTATTATAAGTCGTTAGCGAGAAAAGGGCAAAAAATCATTTGTCAAGTTGACTGGTTCCGGCCCTGTATCTCAGTTAGGAAGGGCCTGCGACCCCACATGTATTAGCCAAAAATGGTCTGTGGGGGTGTACCTACCCGCCATATTTTTTTTGCCCCGTCATCGGGAAACATCCTGTATATATATATCTATATATATATATATCATTTTCACTTCCTTGTGAACACGCTAGGAGCCGTATTTTTTAAAAATAATTGGTTTTGACTATTTAATAAAATATTAGGGTCTAAAATCTCGGTCGAGTTCGTTAATGGGGGAAATCGGACGAAGGGGGGGAAAATGGGGGGACTTTTTCGAAATCTGGTTTTTTGGCCATAACTCCCTTAATATTGCAACTAATGAAACGTGGTTTTCTCTGAGGGTCGTCTAACAGTACTACCTACAACTTTTCTTTGTAACGTTTTTTGATCCCACCCTTAATGGTTGATTAAGGGTGTAAAAACAGGGTTTTGCACACAAAAAAATTCATAACTTGGCTCCTAGGGGTGTTATCGAGTTCTTTCGTTTTCCAATGAATTTGCCTCAATATTGCCTACAACTTTTGTCTGAAAAGGTTTTTCGTCTGACACACCGTTTAGGCAGGGGGTGGGGGGTTGAATTTTCAAAACGTCATAACTCACTAATTTGGTGAGATATCGAGTTTATTCTTTTTGCTATGAGTTTCTATTAATAATATCTGCAAATTTTGTCGGAAAAAGTTTTTTGTAAAATCACTTTCATTTTCTTGTTAAGGGGGGGGGGTGAAATTTCAATACTCAATTCCTCCGTTGTTATTGTAGAAAATGCATTTGGGTCCACTGAAAATCTTCTTAACCGTCTTTCTAAATGGTTTTAGACTGCTTTTAGTGGATGGAAGTAATCTTCGAAATCTACCTACGCCTTTCGGGGCTGCCGAAAGGGATTTTTTTGGACCCAGGGGACCCCAGGATCATGGGAAACCCAAAATCTCAATTTCGAAATTTTCCACGAAAACAATACTTTCTCGCCATAATATATGGCTAGCGAGAAAGTAATAACACAAGAACGTTAAATTTGCAAAGGGTAACAAGTTATTCTAATTGCTATTTCAGCTATTTTGTCTATGGTTCTTATGGGCAAGATACCACAGATACCGAAGATAATGCTTCAAACCGTATTTTCTCCCCCTAAAGCCCAATATTTATTAAAGAAATTATATCCAAGAGCTTTTTAAGGTTCTGAAATACTTAAAAAGTATAGTTAGAAAATATTGGAGGGAAACCTATTCGATAGATGGTCTAAAACGGGGCGAGAAAGTTAAGTGCGACTTTTGCAGGACCCTTTAATAGGCATTATGTAGGTGTCCCATTCTTCGAAAATGAAACATTTTGTGGTAGTTTACCCAAAGCGAAGGGGTCAAAAGACCTTTTAAATAAAATGAATGACTGACAATAGCATATTTCACACGTCATTCGAGTTGAGCTGAAAGATACCAAGATACCTCGGTTGATAATTTTGTAAAGGATTGAATTAAAGAAATAACGACCAACCCACAATTTCATCGTTGGTCCCTAAAAATAGGGGAATAGAGCTAAAAATCAAGCTTGCAAGTAGGTATTATGAAAAATAATTGAAAACTATAATGAGTAAAATAAATGGTCCGGCAAGGGTCGCACTTTACTTTCTCGCAATTTGGATGTTGGTCAACCCCCCTCGCAAGGTAACCTACTAGCCCAGGATTCTAAGAATAGGTAGTCACAAAAGGCTACTATTTTAAAATAGTAGGTTGTCAGAAAATTAGGCCAAACACACCATCGTGATCCCAAAAATATTCCTATTTAAAAGAACGACACTGTAAAATATAAATAATGGTATAAAATACCTTATATTGATGAAGGGGAAAGAAAGAAAGCATGAGCAGCACACACACACACAACGAAAACTCACTGACTGTAGAGAACGTCCACCCCCGGAGCGCGCGCGCGACTGACTGAGGGGAGTGAGGGGTGAGGGGAGTATCGATCGCCCGGCTGCGCGGCCCGGGGAAGCTTCCCGCGCTATCGCCGCGCGCAGTTCTATTATGAATCTTATTATTTCATCCTTTATTTAAACCAGAGGTACCCAACCTTTTTTTTAATCGACGTATTTTTTTTTTTAAGGTAAATCTTGTGAACTAGAACACACACAGAATTAAAATGTAAATTAATTAATAAAAATCATTAATTAATTAATAATCGCTACCGTATCACGGACGGACGGACATTTTTTAAAAACCACTTTTTTGGACTCAGGGGACCTCCAGGATCACGGAAAACCCAAAATCTCAAAATTGAAATTTTGCACGATGACATAACTTTCTCAGCCCATGTATTCCTACATCCGGGCGAGAAAGTAAAAAGGTCAAAATTTAGCTAGCAGCGTGTATTTTAAAAACAACAAAAACTGTAAGTCAAGTTTTCTCGGAAGTTGAGATTTGTGGGTTGGTCCGTTTCTGTTTAATGCGATTCAATTAAAGCTGTATGTTCCCGTCGTGTACTAACACGAAGGGTGGGGAGCGGGTATGTGGTAGTGCTGTCAGCTTGTCTGTCTTGATAAGGTCTAGTTGTTGGACCTCTACTACTTCTATGTCAGTGGATTCAAACCTTTTAACGCGGTACTGGTCGTCAGCAGACAGCTCATCCCACCAGTGCGAGAAGAAGGAGATCTCAGCCCAGATGAACTTCTTCCGCGGGTCAGCAGTTAGTTTGGTCAGCATGGTGTTGAGGATGTTGCGAGTAGAGCTGGTGTAGTAATCATCGAACGTCTTCACCCAGCCAGGATCATTATGAGAATGAGGGACCACGATCACCTTCACCAGACCACAGTTTGTTAATATGAATCAGTCCAGCAGTCCTCTCTATAACGGCCGGCCACGGACCATGTAAATACGCTCGCTATAAAGAGAGCTCGCTTTAGAGAGAGGGTGTCAAAATGGGATCGTGGCGTTGGCTCGTTATATACTTACAGGTTTTCAAACTGAGATTTATATGTTCTGAAATATAATATAAAGATTTCACTTATGGTTCACACACTTATGGTGTCACACACTAATTTAGCTTTCGTGGCAGCAACTTTGCGTAAAACTACCGGAGCTCCAATGAAAGTGTACCTGCAGGCGGTTGGTGGGTCCCCATCTTGACAAATCGGCCGCAACATTCCATCCTTGCTTCCAAACTCCTCCGTCAGGATTGTCGAATTTTAACTCTTTGTACACCTCCAACATCTAAAATCATTCATTTAACATTAACAAGGCAACAAGTGTTTCAGTGTAGAAGAGTCCACACCCCACTATTCGGTGAGGGTAACGTCAGTCATATTCAGGGGAGGATACACTTCACAAACTTGAACTGCCGTTGCTCTTTTAGGTGATTGTGACCCCTTCTTCTTCAGTCTTCGTCATTGTTCTGAACAAAAAATTATTTTGGAAACCGTGTGGTTGTATTTAGAACAATCTCAACCAAGACCAATGTGCAGGCCCACATTTCTTTTAGAATTTTTCTTATATTGTTCACAGAGTTGAAAAATGACGAACGTTCTTCTTGATGCAATTGTGTCCGTCTGCTGACACGACTGTTCTCTCAGGCAGCCTCCTGTTACTGCATATTGCCTAACTATAGACAGGCATAGGCACAAGAAATCTTGCGTAGTTTACCTGAATATTGACGTTCGGTTCTGACATTATTGCTGGGCATGTTGACTGATCGTCAGTGAGTTTTGGCTGGGGTGCTCGCGGTGCGATGAGTTTCCCGCCTCGTACAGCTCCGTCAAAACGTTCTTTAGGCGCTCCAGGCGTCACTACAGCTACAGGGCTATGTACATCCTTCACGTGCACCCAGTTATTCTACACAGAAAAAGTTACGAGAGGAATAAGTTTTGCCTCTGCTTCAAGAATCAGTTTCCCCTACTCCTAACACAAGGGTAAAACCATCGTGTTCGTGTATCATCTCGTGGACAACTCAATCCTCCCACCCTGCTCGCAGTCGTCTTGTTTCCTAGTTCTCATACAAGAAGAGGTATCCTGCAGCCATACTCAGATGACAGGTTGCCTTTTACGATACACAACACAAAACCAGAGGCTAATTAGTGCTATGTTGCCAGAGATTACAGATCACCCTCAACATCCGTACCTAAGTATCATATTGTTATGTTACACCAGTACTATCCTCTGTATCAGTCGTCTAAAATCTAGATGGTCGTCTTAAAAGGAACATTCAGAGCTCGGTCACACCACCGGTTCGAACCTCGGTTCCACCAATGTTTTCTGATCGGCTCTGATCTGTTCAGCACCTCAAGTGAGCTTCGCAACCCACCAAAACTGAACGATGGATAATAATTGAACTTACAGCGGGGAATTCTTTCACTGCGTTGTCCTGCGGAAACAGAGAGATATCTGCCATTCTGTACAGCAGAAGACAGCAGACGAAGATGAAGCCGATGCCCACCAAAGCCGTCACCTTGCGGGTTCTCATCCTCACCCGCACTCACCAACATCTGAAAAAATTCAACCGTCACACAAAATTCGTAACCTCTACACTAGGGGGTGATTTAGTCACAATCATGACAATTGTGTTCTCCCCCAGCCGGTGAAGACCTGGTAAAAATTCCAACAAACCGAGACTAGCTCCAGGGTTCTCGCACCCTGTCTCACTGAAATGAGGTGGCGCCTCGCTCAGAGCCTAAAATCATTCGCTAGGGGTAGGCGTGTGCAAAACCAAGACCGTGTCTGTTTCACCCTTTGATTAGGGGTGCAACTGAGACCCGCCATCATTGTAAAACTTACTCCACTGGCTACAATGCTCATGGGGCTATATTGGCTCAGCAACTATCTTCTCCCTGGAAGTCAGAAGCTCTCCACCGAATTACCTTAGGTGTCACAAATAATATATTAATTAACCTGTGCCGAACAAATCAAAGCTCTTTACCCAAACTCGCAAACAGAATTATTATAATCTTACCTGATGCTAAACAATCAATAAATACATCAAAATAGAGAAAATAGACCCGAAAACTGGCTTTTTCCAAACAAATCGGTAAATATCTTTTTCCAGCGACACAATCAAATCAGCAGCTTTTCTGCTGCCACGTGTCTATCGAACAATCGATAATCGATTGATTTTATTAGTAAACAAAACATTAGTTTTTGACTTTGTTACGTTTTCTTTCATTTTTGACTGTGAAAATCTGTTTCTACTGTAGAATATATGAGAGAAATTATGCCATGACTTCGGAAATTAAGATTACGCCCCTCGGGGCCGGGCAGGACGTTGGGCGGAGTTGTATTTTGCTGAGTATGGGCGGTAAGAACATTATGCTTGACTGCGGTATGCATATGGGGTATAATGACGAGCGCCGGTTCCCAGATTTTTCCTACATTGCCCCAGAGGGCCCTGTCACCAGCTTTATAGACGCAGTTATTGTATCACACTTTCACCTGGACCACTGCGGTGCTCTTCCCTATTTTACTGAAATGGTGGGCTATTCAGGACCCATCTACATGACTCACCCCACCAAAGCCATAGCGCCCATCCTGCTGGAAGACTTTCGAAAACTTGCTGTCAACAAGAAAGGGGAGTCTGACTTTTTCACTGCTCAGATGCTCAAGGACTGCATAAAAAAGGTGATTGTTATATACCTTCTTTATTTTAGAGGCAGATAAGTAGGTGCCTACGTTTCTATTCAAGTCTCACACACCTAATGAACCAATGTTACATAAAAAAAAATTGTCTCAGTGTTACAGTGGGCAGATAGTTTACTACTACTACATTATTTCTAATTTCGTACCTTTGTATATTTTCAAACGTTTTCAGGTAACGGCGGTGACTTTGCACCAGAGCGTGATGGTCGACAACCAGCTAGAAATCAAGGCATACTACGCGGGGCATGTTCTGGGTGCTGCCATGTTCTGGATCCGTGTCGGCTCTCTGTCTGTTGTCTACACAGGAGACTACAACATGACACCCGATAGACATCTCGGTGCAGCTTGGATCGACAAATGTCGGCCTGACCTCCTCATATCAGAGAGCACATACGCCACGACAATACGTGACTCGAAGCGCTGTCGAGAGCGAGACTTTCTCAAAAAGGTTCACGAGTGCATCGAAAAAGGCGGGAAAGTGCTGATCCCTGTGTTTGCTCTGGGCCGCGCCCAAGAACTTTGCATTCTCCTTGAAACCTACTGGGAGCGAATGAACCTAAAAGTGCCCATTTACTTCGCACTCGGTCTGACGGAAAAGGCAAACAACTATTACAAAATGTTTATAACATGGACAAACCAGAAAATTCGAAAGACTTTTGTGCAACGGAATATGTTTGATTTCAAGCACATCAAACCGTTTGACCGGTCGTTGATTGACAATCCTGGGCCCATGGTGGTGTTTGCGACGCCCGGTATGCTCCACGCTGGTCTCTCTCTGCAAATCTTTAAGAAGTGGGCGCCCAATGAAAACAACATGGTGATTATGCCGGGGTTCTGCGTCGTGGGCACTGTGGGTCACAAAATTCTCAATGGTGCGAAGAAGGTGGAGCTAGAGAACCGGCAGGTAGTCGAGGTGAAGATGTCCGTGCAGTACATGTCCTTCTCTGCTCATGCGGACGCTAAGGGCATCATGCAGCTCATCCAGTACTGTGAGCCGAAAAATGTTCTTCTGGTCCACGGTGAGGCTGACAAAATGGAGTTTCTCAAGGAAAAAATTCGACAAGAGTTCGACCTGGCATGTTACAACCCCGCCAATGGTAAGACAAAAAGGCATATTATATTTCAGAACACATCCAGTGGTTTCTTCACAAAAATATTTAAAAAATGTCAACCAACATCATTGTATTTACAGTCATAAATAAAATAAAATACTTTTTTTTGTCACTAGGTGAGACGTGCACCATCCCCATCCCACACAAGATCCCGCTGGACATCTCGCTCACGCTACTCAAAAGCGAGAGCCTCGGCTTCAATGCTCAGCGGGCTGAGCCGGGCAAGCCTCGCTTGCTTCATGGGGTGCTGGTCAGCAAGGAGGGTAGCAAGGACGGGTCGCTGTGTCTCATGGGGGTAGAAGAGGCTTGCCAGGAAGCAGGCATCACACACCACGTCGTCAGGTTAGCCACCCCTTACTTCCATTGGTGGGCCGGATCAGCGTTGTACCAGGGCTGTCAAGCAAGGTGACTCAGGATGTAATCCTGAGATTTTCCTGGTAAACCTTGACCAGCCTTGTTGGGTATAACCTTATTCACCGGTCGGGGAAAAATTCGACTGTCGGGCGTGATTGTGGCCAGATCACCTCCTTGTCTACAGAAATCACGAAAGGACCCTGCATCCACCTTAGCCCAGGCCTTTGTGAGCCCCGTTGTTTTAAATTTTTATAAAATGTTTGAATAAAGATTTGTGTGTCGCAGATTTACATCGAGCGTACGGCTGGAAGACCCCCTGCCCCCCGCTCGCACAGCTGAGCGCCTATGCGCACTGCTGAGTGAGAAGCTACGTGACGTCAGCATACAGCTCACCGATAGTTCCATATCTGTGGAGAGCGTTCTGGTCAAAGTGGAGGGTGATGAGAATGAGCAGAAACGAGTTTATGTCTCGTGGCCCAATCAGGATGAGCAGCTGGGGAGCTACATACTCGGTCTATTGCAGAATGCTTCGTCAGCCCTTTGACCTGGGGTGATATATACAACTAGTGCTAATGCGCTGGGAGTCTGCTTTAGGACCCATCAGCCATCTTCTGACCAAAGCGAGAACCCAGGGAGCAGCACCACCTTGTAGTTAGCACAAGTGAAGAAAAGGAAGTAAAAAGTCAAACAGTGTGAAAGAAAGTGAGGAAAATGTTGGACTGTGGACATTATATTAAATGCTAAGTGTAGAAGTATCTTCTTGTGTGGTGCAAGACAGATAACTCGACCATCGTGCTGACGAGCAGGAGTATAACTAGGATTTGTCTTGACGTGGAACTCACCACTGAAACAAAAGTGTAACAGTATGAGGTTTACCGGAGAGGCGTTTGTTTATTTAATAGGGCTCCGAGGCTGTCGCCTCTCCAGCCCAGACCTTGAGGCTTGTATCTTACCTGAGAGCGCCTGCATTTGGGAGATGATGACGTAGGCTAGGACCACAGTAATGTGAACATTCCTTTGAAGATCAGTCCAGATGAGGGCTGGCAGGAGGAAAAACTGTCCAAAGCTAGACAACGTCACGGCTTTCCATATCATCACCAAAAAATTCCGGTCGGGTGGTTTCTTGTTGGTTATGAACTCGTTCATTGCAGTAAACGCGGCAACTATCACGAAAAAAGCTGAGCTTCCTGAAACGTTATCGCAAGTTACGAAACGGACATCAGGACGGTTGAAAAACCTGAATGTCAAACATCATTCTTAAGCGAGGGGACCCAGGTTCTCGTCTCGACTTGTCGAACCATTTCTCAGCCTTCATCGGCTAACTAAACAGTCAGGTGAGATTGTAAATTGTGGCCAAATCACTCCCAGTTGAATAGAGGTCAAAAAAATAGGATCCTGAAACTCCCCTCTTGGGACTAGTGCCACGATTTTTTCTTTCCTCTTCACTGGTCTTGAAACTGAGAGAATGGAATTATAGTAGAACCGTAAACTAGACCTGCTGGACTGATGACACTGGATCTGCTACAGGCAGTGACACTAGACATATTGGACTAATGACACCAGACCTACTACAGGCAGTGATACTAGACATATTGGACTAATGACACTAGACCTACTACAGTCAATGATACAAGACCTGCAAGAGTGATGACAGCCGTGAGGTAGAAATTGTGCTCAGTTAAACTTGCTCTCGGCTTTGAGGTAGTCTCCCACAAACTATACGTTTTCAGCAGTAATATAATAACAGCCAGTTTCCAATGATTCTGAAAAAGAATAGTGTATGAAGACGTTAGCAAAATGTCTAGGTACTTGTATTGAGAGCTTCAGTTTTCTATTAGTAACAAGTGAAGTAAGTAAATCTACCAACCAAACTGCTGCGCCATGAAGACCTACCTTAAATTCCGAATTTAACAAGATATGCCGATACGGTTCTCTGTTAAATAAGATAAGATCAATTAATATGATGACTCCGTCGTATTCTATGTACTTATCAGCTGTTTTCAAGCAGTTACTCTAAAACAGAAAATTTTTATTCCAGTATTAGGTACTTAGGACCTGTCAAAAAATGAAGTCAAATCAAAGTAGGTATCTCAGTTTTTCTGTTCCATGCCTAGGGTAGTTTTGTAGGACAAGGACATAGCCAGGAACTTGTCAGCAACTTACACATTCCGTTAATTTTAATACGCTAGAGTTATATTTTCTGTACAGCACTTCAATGTTCCCTCCACAATGCACGCAAGCGAAATTTCTTCCTTTTGAATCAACTTCTTCCCTCATTTTTGATTTTTTGTTTATTTGTTTACTTTTCTAACAATCGATTAACTTGATAACAGGTAATCGAGTTATTGGATCAATAGATTTTCGCGGTTTTTTTTTTTTTTTCAAAATTCTTTTGAGAGGACACTACTTTCCATGGTTCCTAACATACGTACCTATTATAATAATTGCAGTATTTTACGGTTTTTATAGATAGGTATTACCAATAACTTCTTCGAAAAATAAATTTCCTTGGGAAAACTTTCCTGCGGCTGCAGGCTGTATGACAAAGATAGGTCGTCATACTCTAGGCCAGTGGTTCTCAAACTTTTTGGCTGACGGAACCAAATTTAGTCGGGAATTCTTTCGTGGAACCTTAAACATTGAATCGTCGATTTCAGAGGTTTTTTAGGAAACAACAACAATACATTTTTCTATTTCAATTTTTCTAAACTAAACTAAAATTGTATTCCCTGAAGCTCGGAGAAGGCTTCGCGGAACCAAATGGTTCCGCGGAACACAGTTTGAGAACCACTGCTCTAGGCTCGCTATACGACTTACCTAATCAAAGAAGGCATGATGATCGTAAAAACACAAAACTCTTGTCAGTTCTTTTAATGTTTAGGTAGGTACGTACTGCACATTTGAGGCCATCATTTCTGACAACAAGAATGTTAAATAACTCTTCAGAAGTCCAGTCTAAGTATTAGATGATGACAATAGCCTGAGCAGCGTATTGATAGATAAATCTAACAGTTAAACTGGAGATACGTCGTTCCCTTCCTAGCAAGAGCGTCACGAAAAAGAGCATTTCGTATTCTGGTTCACGTTGAAAAGTGCCATAATTTACATGAAATTGGTCAACAGTCAACACAACACATACATATGAATGAAAAACACGCATCAAGCGAGGTAACTGTACGTGTCTTTTTGGCCCTCGGTTCTTTCGAGGTACTCTTTTTCAATGAGAATATCGATACATTTCTTGATCATGTTGACGCGAGGTTTGAAACGCGTACTGAGCTGATTGAGAACTTCGGCAACGAGCTGCTGATGCTTCAACATTTTCCGCATTTTCATGATACGAACCACCGCCGCCTGCACCAGCAGCTTCCGGTCCTCCTCGATGTGCTTCTGGGTCGCTTCTTGCTCCATTTTCATTTCCGTCTTCATCGGCATATTGATGTTTACCCGGAGTTTCTTATTTTTGTAACCGCTAAATAACGAGATGTTTGAACTGGGTTGGAGGCTGTTTTCATCGTCATCACATTGAAGGAGTTTAGTTTTCAATAGAATTTGCATCACTTGCACTAAAAAGTCTGTTTTGATTTGAGTGAGCTCCTCGAGCTGTTGCAGTGTCCATGAGTCTGAATCATTGAACTGCAGTAGGACGGCCATTTGGAAGGTAGACGTCTGAAGCGTGTACCTGTTCTTGAAACAGTTGCTCACCAACTCGCCCTTCGACATGTTGTACAGCCAGTTGAGTTTGCGACCGCTGTGCTGCCCGCTGTAGAAGCTGGTAAAGCGATGCACACTGCGCTCCAGCTCGGCAGGCAGGCTGAAACTAAACGACTGCTGGAACGGCCACGACCCCGACGACAACACCTGAATGTGGAAGTCGACGTCGAGGGAGTCCCCCGACTTGGAGAGGTGCTGCTTGAACTGCTCGTTCAGGTCCTTGCTGACGCCAATGTCCTGGAACATTCGCTGAAGCTTGGAGGTGTACTCGAAGCCGCAGGACTGCTTCAACTTGGAGATCATGCTCGCCTCTGCGTCATCAGACGCACTCATGTGCTGTACCAGCCTCTTTGCCAGCATCTTTGCGTAAAACTTTTGAAACACGTCTTTGTCTTCGATATACTTGAAGGTGATCATGATCTGGTTGAGAGTGTCTTCTATTTCAGCTTCCTCAGGGTTTTTGTTGGTCTTTTTGAGGAGGAGATCGCAGTAGCGGGCGAGGAGCTCGGGCGACTTGCTGGAGCTGTTGGCTGCCTTGGTGACCGCGTTGCAGTTAATGAACCGGCCGCAGGCTTTGTCCAGCGACGCTACGAACCCCGAGTCATTGCTGAAGGCGGTCAGTACGAGGGCGTTGTACTTTTTGTGGACGTCAAGGATCGTATTGACGTACATCTTGGGGTCGTTGGCAGCATCACCGCACTTGGCAATAGCGTCCAAGCCCTGGTTGTAGATGTGGACTTCAAGCGAGTTCCGGAGCGTGCCCAGCCCCTCGGGGATCCGCGCCACCAACTTGTACATCCGTCCGAGGTCATCATTCTTTTCGGAATCAAGCAAATGCTGGAACTCACTATGAAAGATGTCCATGTGGTCTTTAATAAGGACCCGCTCGCACGTTTTGGAGAGGACGGCGAGCGTGGTGTTGTGGAGATACACACTCACCCGTTTATTCTCTTCCTCGAGACGCTGCTCAGCCTTCTTTAAATACTCAGTTACCGGGTTTTGTTGCAAAAAGTTTGCACTTTCTTTTTTGTAGAAACGTTCTGTATCTTCCAAAAATATATTTTCAAATGATTCCTTGTAGACAACGAGATTAGGCCCACGTGCGGCCAGGTCTTCCTCGTTGAGGCCCAACTCAACATAGCAGTTGATGACACCGCTCACAAGCCGCGTGTTTATCACCTCCCCGTTCCTCTCCTTCTCGATCAGTTTGAGAACGGCATTGGTGACCTGGTTGTTAAGTTTCTGAAACAGGTTGTCCCTCCACGTAACCAGCGACGCCTGATAGATCTCGTAGATGCCTTTACGGCCCTCCTCGCACTCCCTCCGCACCCAGTGTCGGTTCAGATACGAGAACACACCGTTCAAGACTTTCGAGCTGAACTGGTATTCCTCCCACTGCCTGGTGTAGAACGTCAGAACATCTTCATCCATGAGATCAATTCCCTTCTCAAGAACTTCTCGCAGATGGCGTTTAAGGTATTCCGTGAGACGCCTATAGAGCTCAAGGCCAATAAGCTGAGCGCCGCCCGGGCCCTTGCTGCCCTTGGCCTTGGGCATGGGGTTTCGGCCATGCTGCTGGTGAACGCTGGTGCAGTAGTTGTACACGTACGTGTACAGCTCCATGTAGCGTTTCTTGGTCATGTACTCCCTGCTGTAGATGTGATTGATTCCACACGTGAGGTCTCCCCACATCTGCTCCAGGTCAACATTTCCCTTAACGCCGGCCGAGCCAGACTGCACTCGATGTCCCGACATGGCAATCAACTAATCAGCAAATGTCCTGACTTAGGTAATGAATCATCACACGGCATTCATCCTGCAACAAGAAACAGTAACTATTCAAAAATTTGTTACAGACGAAGGGAAAACCCTCGGGAGTGGCCCAGAGCGGAAGAGTGGTACTAACCAGGAAACTGAGATAGACCCATCGAAAAGGTGACCACGGCCAAGGTTTCTTGGGTCTGGTCTTCAGAGAGAAAGAGCACACTCGTTATTTCAGGATGGCTGCCTATCAGTCATCACCTATCCCAGGCATCTGTACTTATAAGATTTCATTAGAAATGTGTCAGCAAAAACTATTCTGGTGCCACTTCTGTTTTCGCCCTTAATTTATCAATCAAACTGTGTCAATGTCAGTTTATTGTCCCGAAACAAATCATACAATGCTTATTTCGAAACCTGACTCTCCTACTTATAAAAGAAGGTAGGTAGTGGCAGTGGGTCCCAGTTGCATAATGCTAACCTAACTTCGTTTGAAAATATTTCACAATCCTAGTTTCTGTTTCAAATAATTGCTTACTACAGAAGTAAGCAGCAAGACTACGTCGCAAGCGTTCGAATGAAAACTAAAGGAAATTATTAGAGTAGAAAGTATTGCAAAAAAAGCAGTACTGGGTTGCATACCTGATTCTCGTCATTCTTCGCAATTTCTTGACGTAAATAGACTAAAATGATGAGCAAAACATTCCAGATCAACTGAGCTACACAAAGATCACAATTAGCGATTCCTTTCACTAAATATTTAACAATAAAACGTACTTTTTGTAACAATTTGTGATTTTACTTCCTCATTATAGACAGCAGGCAGTGGAATCGGGTTTTGATAGGAACCATTTTTCACCGCCTTCTCTATGACATAAGGTTACAAAATATTGTTTAATAAATTTTTAATTAAATTTTAAAATAAGTTATTTAATTTAATCTATCTATTTATAATAAAATGTAATTATAGATTTTTCAAAAATAAGATGTAGTAGCAGTGGCGCCAGAATTAGTCTGCTGACACGATCAATTCCATTGTTTACATCTGCTTGCGGCAGCCGTTGGTGGGTAAATTTTGATCTTTTCTTGTTTAGACTAAAATTATTCGTAGAAAGTTGTTGCATTTGTAAGTTGATGCTGTACATTCGCTACTCCTGCTATCTATTTAGCTAAAAAATGCAGTAACTAAAAAAGTGTAACTTAAAATCTATTGAAACCTTATAGCACGGGCACTAGTAGCGGTAGGTACTCAGCCGTGCTCTTGCTGAATTTATTAATTTAGATTTTATTTTGAATTTATTCAACTCAGTGATGTGTGTTCTATTGAGATGTGATCCGTAGGCGGTGGTGCTTCCCAAAATGAGTCGTAGAATTTTTGTTTTAGAAATGGCCGAGAATGGAAAACCGAAAGCGAAGCGAGCGCCTAAGAATGGTTACAAGATGCCTGAGAAGATCGCTAAAGGGGAGACTCTTAACGACGTGTCCAAAGTGTCATGGGTTATCGGACCGTCCATTGGTATTGGAGGGTTCGGTGAAATTTACGCTGGTGCGAAGGCTAGCGAACCGACTCAGATGCGCTACGCCGTTAAAATTGTAAGTCGTTAGTCAGATTTTTTTACTTTCTCGCTAGCCATATATGGCGAGAAAGTATTGTTTTCGTGCAGAATTTCGAAATTGAGATTTTGGGTTTCCCATGATCCTGGGGGTCCCCTGAGTCCAAAAAAGTGGTTTCTGGAAAAAGTCTGTCCGTCCGTCAGTCCGTCGCGACAGCTCCGCGCGTGTTTCTGCCCACTCTCCGTGTTAAAATAATTTTCTGCCCAGGGCAGAAACAGAAGGACCAGCTTAACATAGTGGTTGAAAACAGCGAAATATGCGTGTAGGAAATCTGTTAAGTTTTTTATTAATTTCTCGTATAAACCTTCATATTTTTACGTGATTTTTTTAGCAGCTGCTTAATTATTCATAATACATCTCCTAAAATAATCCGATGTGGTTAACACGATGGAATTCAGTTTTTTGTTACTCTGCCATTCTCATCTCGAGGACTGGTGTTGGAGTCGTATAAGTTTCCTATACTTCTCCTTTGGAAAGTTGTTAAAAATATTGAATCTCATCTTCTTCTCTTTTACTTTAAATATTAAGCTCAGATGAAGCTTATAAACTTAATCAGTTACAAAAAAATCAAATTTATAAAATTATTTTCTACAAAAATATCTGAATTTGAACATGGGCGCGCAAATGAATCTGTAAACTGGCGACATTTTCCCCAAGTAGCGTGCACGCGTTGGATAACCTAATTACTCGTAAGGTTAACATAAAAGATCATGATTGTATAAAAAAGCTGTGGATAACCTAATTACTCGTAAGGTAAACATAACAAATCGTGATATTATAAAAACCCAGTGATATGGAACCCATGGATCTACCTACCTATACTCAATAAAAATGACAATTTATCGGTTTAATTTTTTTGCGGGAATGTATTTATTTTATTTAGGGTGCGTCCCACCATGCCCAGTTAAAATTAAACTGGAGATTTACCATGTTAAATTTAACTTTTAAGTTAAATTTAACATGGTAAACATAGGACAAAATCTCCAGTTTAATTTTAACCGGGCATGGTGGGATGCACCCTTATACCTACTCTTTTTTTTCTGAGGTCAGAAAATAACTGAAGGCCTAAAAACTGAAGCTTTGTGGTAATATTAAGCTGTTTATCTTCGTTAAGACTGAATATAGGTACATTCTTTATTTTTTTACGCTAGAACTTCAAACTTTGTGAGAAAACTATAGATATTGGATATTTAAATATTCTGAAATATAATATGTCTTTTTAACGTCATTACTCATTAGGCTACCTAGGTAGCACGAAACTATATTTTCTCATTCAAAACTTAATTCTCTCTAGTGTAGGTAAAGCCGTGTAGTTTCGGGGGGGGTTCACATCCCCCTAACCTCCCCTGGGTACGGCCTTGCTACCGGCACACTTCATACCTTCCTGAGTGCAAGTACGTGCTAAGTGGAGACGCTACCCCTGAGCGTCCTATCCATGGGTTCTATATCACTGCTAAAAACTTGCCAGGCAGAAGTGTCTTTGGGTGATTTCTCGCTTCGTTTTGTAAAAAATGTGCTCTAACTATTTCTTTCGCATAGGCACTGCTCTCTGTGCACAGGCATGTGAAGCCTCTCCTGCTGTTGATAGCTAAGTAATTATGGCAAAGATAGAAATATCCGCGCAGTGACAGCAGTGAAATGTATAGGTACCAACATCTATGGAGCTAGATTAACAGGTACTATCGACACCATATTCACCGCCTTCAATTTATGGCGCAGTTTCACAAAGTCGACGCAACGTCGACCTCAACCGCCTTCTATATTCTTGTTTCTTGCTTGTAAACACAAACACTGGCACGACTTCAACAAGGCATTGCCCTGCTTAGTTCTAAATAAATACACTTCGCAATGAACTACTTTTGAAACACAACAGCACATCCTAACTCATTTCGAAAACCAGCCAAAAAAGGCAAAAGGAAAATGGAAAACCTTGAAAGCACTCACTTGTTTACTTTTCAATTTCAATAAACATAAACAATTTTCAATTTCAGGACGCCAACCTATTTTTTCTGTTACGGTGGTTGCGACAATAATGTTGTGGCGACAATATGGTGTTGCAATTTCCATATAAATACAGTGCTTACCAACATCGACATACCTACTCAATGTCTATTGACATTTTGATGTTGAATTTTCTGTGCTGGGAGCAGGGCATGGATGTTCGGTTAAAAATATCCAGTGGGGGACTGGGGGTCATAAACTGATGGTTCACTCATAAATGAGTACCGTCAACTGGTTTAACATTGACCCTTTAAAGGTAATTTCGGCCCAAGCGCGGAAAAAGATACTTTTTGAAGTAACTTAGAGAATTTTAATTTTTACCGCGTTTTTGTTGTCCACGTTTATGTTGGCGATCCTGGAACGTGGCATGAGACAAATCTTGTTCGCGACATTATTCCCAACCTGCCCGCGCGATTTAAACTACATTGATCTGACAAAGACTGTGGGCACGAACAGTGAGGCGGGCATGTACGCCATTCCGTAAGTTATACACTGGGCAGACACAGTGAGGGGGCGGGTAGAGGTGCGGGCAGAAACAGTGAGGCGGCCCTACATCAGTCCGTCCGTCAGTCCGTCCGTCAGTCCGTCAGTCCGTGCAGTGCTCTAGCGCCTATACCGTTCATCCGATTTTGATGAAATTTGGTATGGACCTGTCTAAAATCACTGCCGAGACACATTTTTAAGGATTTTTTGATTGGTCAAAAATTGCTGCCGCTATTGTCAAAAAACCGCCAAAATAATTCAAAAATCGTGTTTTTGGTTAGTCGGACAAGCGCCGACGGAACACTTTTCAATCTATAACACTGAAAATTGGTAAGTGTGTTGACAAGTAGATGCTTCGAGGTCATTTTCAACTAAAATTGAATTAGTTGAAAATTACGGACGTTCTGGACCAAAGTTCGATCCTTTCGGCGCCATTCACATATATTGACCGATTGTCATGAAATTCGGTACATTTATTTAAAAGTAAGTAAACTTAAACATTTGTCGAACAGAATTTTGTTATCTTGAAAATTACGGCCGTTTTTGTCAAAAAAGTGTTGAAAATTAGTTGAGAATGAGAAACCACGTTTTTGAATGGTCGGAACGCATTTGGGACTACAGTAATAGAATGACAGCTATGAAACTTGGTAGGAGTGATCTCAGATAGATGCTCTTGTGTCATTTTCAACCGATTTTGGATTGCTTAAAAATTACGCCCGCAAAAAAATATCAAAAAAATCCCCCCCCCCCAAAAAAAAAAAAAAAAAAAAAAAAAAATCATACGGGGCGAGAAAGTTAAGTGCGACTGTTGTCGGACCCTTTATTTTTTTTTTTTTTTTTTGTTCCTTTTGGAACAGATCCGTACTCAATCGTAAGTTCACAGTATTGCCTAGTCTCTGGCGTTAAAAAGACATACTTACCTACCTATTTACAAGTTTTTATAAACTCTACTTCCAAAATACCCATAAATGTGTAATGGAGTTATTTATTTGATTTGCAGGAACCCCTTGAAAATGGACCGTTGTTTTGTGAAAAAACCGTGTACATAAATATTGGAAAGAAGGAAGACAGTAAGTTGCATGTTTCTTTATTCTCTGCTACATTTAACCAGTATAGGAAAGTACATCCAGCTGTTGTCACTCCCCCATTTCTTTTTAGTTGCTGACTTTGTACGGGCGAGGAAACTGAAGTATTTAGGGATCCCAGTATTCCATGGATTTGGATCTCACACCTACAAGAAAACACAGTACCGCTTTATCGTCATCGACAAACTCGGGAAAGACATTTTCTCATTTTTCAAGACTGAGAAATCGATACCATATCCAACAATTCTGAAAATAGGACTTCAGATTGTAAGTAAACACCTTTTGTTTGTTTTTTCTGATAATGGCTACACCTTGCGCTATTTCTCTATTGCTCTAGAAGGGCCAGGGCCCAGTGGGTTACAGGGTCCCACCTTTCGCGACCTCTGTACACAAGGGGTCAGAATCACGCCCCGGGTTGTCGCTGGGCCGGGCCCAATTCACCTGGAAGAATCTCAGTACCTTGCTTCAGTGCTCTGTCATCGGGCTTTTGAGTTATTTCGGTGTTTGTTTTCTCACAGCTGAACGTGTACGAGTACATGCATAGCAAGGGCTACGTCCATTGCGACGTGAAGAGTACCAACTTGTTGCTGGGCGAGGCGAAAGGTTCGGAGCATCACGTCCATGTTGTCGACTTTGGCCTGGCTTGTAAATTTGTCAGTGTCTTTACGCCCAACCCGAAGAAAGCTCACAACGGTACTATCGAGTACACAAGCCGAGATGCTCATCAAGGAGGTACACAATCAATCAAATAATTATTGAGACTGTCCACACTGTCCTGTTTGCTGATATTCTTTTCTTCCCAAATTTAGGTATTTATACACATACCTATTCTGAAATGAGTAATATTTCTTTTTAACGTCAGAAACTGGTTGATAGTTGTTATCTTACGAATCAAGTGATTTTGTCATTATAAAATTTATTCACATTGCTCGATGGTAAAATGAAAACTTAGCCAGCAAGTTTCTGATATGAAAAAGACGTATCATATTGGAGAACAACAATGGGAAGAAAAAAAAATCATTCTGGTGCTAAATTGTTAGTGATCCAAGAACTGCCTGCTCCCATCCCAGTCATGTTATCTGATGATATCTTTTGCTTAAAAAAAACTTTAACTTTAGTACATGTCCTATGTTGCAGTTATGACACGGCGAGGTGATATCGAGGTGTTGGGTTACAATCTTCTGGAGTGGGCAACAGGCAGGCTGCCCTGGGAAGGCATAGCAGATCCTCCCACCGTGCAGACCAAGAAAGAAGCGATGATGAAGGCACCTGACAAACTCATAGAGGCCTGTTATAAGACGAAAACTCCCCATGGTAAATAACTAAACTCCCTGGCATTGTAGCCCTAGGAGGGCCAGGGTCTCACTTTTCGTCATTTCTGTACAGAAGAGGTGACTTGGCCGTTGAACGCCATGAGGGCAGGGTATGCCCAGGATTCACCAGGAAAAATCCCAGCAGGTCAAGGCTAGATCCTTGGTTCTCTTGCTTTTTGCCAATCCAGCCCACTTTTGTTGTTGCAGCCGCCATTAAAGATTTCTTCTCGACTCTGTCGAAAATGGAACCGTTGGATGAGCCAGACTATAACAAACTTCGCGATCTCCTTTCTCGTGATCTTAAAAAACTTGGGTCAGATATGAACAAGTTGGAGTTCAAGGCTGAAACTACGAGCGTCAAGTCTCCCGTCAAGAGGAAGCGTGGTGAGGGAAGCCGTAAGAATTTGGTAACGGCCATTTCCCAACTTGATGTCAGGCAAAACAATGAAGATGACTCTGAGGAGGAGACTCAGCCTGCGAGTACGGGAAAACGGAAACAGACTCGTGTCAAACCGGAAAGCGCTGCTAACGATTCCGAAGGTATATTTTTTTTTTTTTTATGACCCGACAGTTTTTGAAAATGAACATTTTTCCATTAGCTGGCATACCTACCTTAGACATGTAGGCATTTTTCTAGGGACCATCTTTATTGATTGCATATGTAATTCTGAATACGAAGCCCTGACGTGAGTTTATTTATTTAGCAGTTAGACGGAAGTCTCCCCGCCGTAAGGCCACTACCTCCACTGCGTCATCTGCTGCCACTGCCTCTACATCATCTCCTGTTGTGAAAAAGAGCTGGCGTGACTGTCCCACCATTGTCAACGGCGCTAGTGACCCAGCTCCCAGCGGTCCGCCCAGGAAGATTCGCAAGCGGTGATTCACTCACATATGGTTCGTAAGCCTGTCCACACAATGCTGTTTGTTGACGTTTTTAATGATACTTTCCTGAGGAAACTAGAGTTTTTATTTGTTCTGAAATCTTTTTAATGCCAGAAACTAGGTTAGTACTTAAATGTTGTTATTTAACGTGAAACGTTAACGATCGAGTTCTTTATGTCAGTTGTGCATTAACAAAATTCAATCGTAGTCAGTTGCAACTTACTGTTTCTGACATTATTTTGAAATAAAAATATTATCCAACAGTTTACTTAACTATCTAGTGGCATGTCTGCTCAACTCTGACTGTGTAAGTGTAACTTGACTTCAATAACAAAAGCAATCACAATCACTATGATTTGTTTCCAGATAAGTATAAACCTGACCACTCGACCTTCTCCACTCTTGGTCTGATGATGCTGTGCGAAATAATTTATTGTTCCTTGGCTTGCGTAAATTTAAGGGTACGTCCCACCATGCCCAGTTAAGAGAAAACTGAAGACTCTCCCATGTTTACATTTGAATTTTTCTAGAAATCGGCGTTTTTCCCTTAACCAAGTATGGTGGGACGCACCCTTGATATGAAGTGACTTCAGCTGTTACTAGTGACGACTAGGTTTTCATGGTATTGTTTTTCTTTATGTCAATTTCTTGTTTTTGTGGGGGCCCATTATATTATCCTTCAATAAATTACGTACTTTGCCCTATTTGCTCTCTTACTTCTGAATTCAGTGCGGTTTGTTCTGAGATGTATCATGTCTAAACCAGTCTGGAACGTTAAAAAACATTATATTCCAGAATAAATAAGTGTCGCAGGTTCTTTAGGAATGTGAAAGATAAACAGTTTACTCTGTATTTTTTCAACTATAGCCCGAAGCTAGACGGAATGTGGTAAAGATAAGTTATTTAATTATAATAATGTCTTTAAACTTTCAAAATTATGGCGGGAATACGTGAACGTGAGTAGTCTATTGCCACGTCACCGCCCTCAGCTCAGATTCCGTCGGCCATTTTGGCATTATATCTTCGGTGCGGTGTTGACTGTTGCTGTGTGTCGTAATTTGAGATTTTCACCGTGTAAAAGATTATATTACCCATCCGTAATGCCTGACCAGGTACTAAAATATCCCTATACTCCTATAACTTTTAATTTTAGGTCCACATGTGCAAAAACCTGAGAAATATGAGGCAGGACAGTACTTAGGACAAAATTGTATTGCCTGAGTACATTAGGGACATTCCGCCCTTCTGTTGCCGTAGAAACATTAACTCCGTCAAAATGTGTATCTTGTTTCATTAAACATGCTTTTATTCGATTGCTTGGATAGTACTTCACATTTAAAAATAAAAAAAAAAAATAATAAATAAAAGCCGGAATGGCGTAATGTGGAGATTATAAATGGCGCACACCGCTATCATTAATCACAACTCACCTACCAATGCATTTACAACGGTAGCGACCTAGTAGTCGATGAGCTGGCAAAAATTAGTACCTAAATATCTCCCGTAGATGTGAGTAGTTAGGTATTTATTGCTGCTATAGACTGGGCGAAGACAGACCCGGTCGCAAAACCATGTCCATTTTGACCTATCTAGTTTGATATTTTGTTTTCCAGGACGACCCGAAGTTAAAGTGTAAACTCTTCATCGGTGGGCTTGACTATAGTACCACCGATGAGGGTCTCAAGGAGTACTATGAACAGTGGGGAACTGTCGTAGACTATATCGTGATGAAGGAGCCGAAAACCAGGAGGTATGTACCTCGGAAAATTCTAGTGTGTCTCTTTATTCCGAATTGGACAAGAACATGTACTTAGTAGTTCCCTCTAAAAAATGGGAAGGGAGAACCATTCCGGTGCCACGTTTTTATCCTTCATGATGTCGATTTCAGATCCCGTGGTTTCGGGTTCATTACCTACACGGACCCCTCAAGTGTGGACGACGCGATGGCAAGCCTCCCGCACTTTGTGGACGGGAGACAGGTGGACCCCAAGCGCGCTGTTCCGCGTGACCTGTGCGACAAGGGCGACACGAATGACAAGAAGTTGTTTATTGGTGGGCTCGCGAAAAACGTCGAGAAGAGTGACATTGAAGAATACTTTGGCCAGTACGGCACCGTGGCGGATTGTGAGATTGTTCTGAGCAAAGAGACCGGGGAGACCCGGGGGTTTGGATTCGTTGAATACGATGATGCTGCCACGGCGGATAAGGTTGCCGGTGAGAATATTTTGTTTCCGTCAAACTTGCTAGTGCCACGTCTCAAATATAAAGAAGAACCAGTTGACTTAGCTAAGGAGTGATTTTTGTCCATAAATAATTTGTCATAAATTACTCGATCTTAAAATCAAGATTCATTGCATGCTGTCGATATTTTTTCAGACATGAAGGGCCATGAGCTGAAGGGTCGGCACGTTGATGTGAAGAAGGCCATGAGTCGTGAAGAGCTGCGAGCGGCTGAGAAAGCTGTAGGACGTGAGCGTGGTGATCGCGGAGGTGACAGCCGCGGCGGCAGGGGAGGCGGTGGCGGCAGAGGTCAGTACCTACAGCTCTACAGCTAGTCGCCCATTTATTAAAAGTATTTTTTTCTCATAAAATAACAATTCGCCAATTGTTTTTATTAATAATTTATATTGAAAGTTGGGTATATTACAATAGGGTCACATTATGAATAATTGTTTTAGGTGGAGGGAACCGTGACGGTTGGAACAACTACAACAGCTGGGGAGGGAGCGGCGGCGGTGGTGATGGTGGCGGCGGATACAACTACGGATGGGGCGGAAACTGGGGGGGAAACATGGGAGGAAACCCCTGGAACCAATGGGGAGGACAGGGCGGATACAACATGAACCCCATGATGGGTAGGTGTACACAATCGCTGAGTTTTCCCCAGCCTGTGAAGACACCGATCTGGGCTGAGTAGACCCAGGGATGGGCAAGATTTTTGAGGGAAAATCTTGAAAAGCAGGGACTAGATCCTTGGTTCTCTCGCTTCATAGGAAAATGCTTGCTAATTAATTGTTTTTTTTATTGCAGGAGGGTACGGTGGTGGGTATAACAGTGGATACGGTGGCACTGGAGGCGGGTACAACAACGGTGGTGCGGCGCCCACTGGCAATACCGGCGGCTACAGCAACACCGGTGGAGGTTACAATACTGCGGGAACGACTGGCACTGCTGCTGCTGCCTATAGTACCTCCTCGGGCGGGTACAATACTGCTGGGGGGTATAATGCTGCAGGGAGAGGCGGTGGAGGTGGAGGAGGCCCCATGCGCGCCAACTACACATCCACTCATCGCAGCGCTCCCTACACCACACCCACTGATGCCAGCGGTCAGTACTAGCTATAGATGGGATACTGTTTAAGTTCTGGAAAAACGTGGTACCAGAATGGTTTTTACTCCTTTTTTTCTGACGTAAAAAACATATATCTCAGAACAAATACCGATGTATCCAATAGTTAGTTGTTTTTGTTGTTGATCGCAGTTTTTTGTTTTTGACAGGTGGCGGATATGGAAACCGTGGAAGCAATATCACAACCACTGGCCAGTACAATCAGTGAACGACCAGAGCAAAGGTATTTTCTTTCGTTTTCTATTTAGGGTTAGTATACAACGTGCCAGCAAAAAGATTTTTTTTTTTTTGCTAAGTTGTGATTTTACGATGGATTAATTTGTGACGAATTTTAACAAAGGGCACTCGATCGTAAATTCATGACTTAACTAACGATTTTATGCCGTTAAAACGGCAGATTATGTTTCAGAAAATGAAACTCCAACAGTTTTCTCAACAAACAGGATTTTGGGGCAGTCTTAATAGCCTCACGAAACGACGCTGTCTGGAAACTGACCAATACCTGTAAACAATTCAGCCATCAACTATATAATTTGAAAATAGTCGATTTGAAGAAAGAGTGGCTTTTAAATAATTAAAAAAAAGTAATAATTCCTCATTTTACTTTTCAGTTTTTCGGATAGAATGAGACAAACATTCCGAAGATGTGGCTTCGCTATGGTGTTGGTGTGAATGCTGACTCAGGATTTCGGATTCTTCACTGGAAACGGTACGTGTTAAGGATTGTTTTGATTGAATTGGCCCTCCTACCTTTTGTACCTACGGTCCATGCCCGAAAGGTCTATGTATTCAAATAGAAATATTGCTACTAAGTAAAGTATGTATGTATTCTTAACTGGAGGCAGACTTGGCCATTATTTCTGTCTGTAGGTAATAGATTTTATCTTGAAGATAACTGTTTTTTTGTTTTAGTTTATTCGGAAGTTTTGAGTAATCTTTGGCCAAGTCTGACTGTAGGAAATCCTTATGTAGCTCTGTCAAAGTGACTAAATTAGGTAGGTGTCAAATCATCCTGTTCTACGACTCTAGCTTTGTTGATTACGGCCGACAGAAGATATTCATTAACACATCTTTGGTAAAATTCAACTGAAAAGCCACTTTATCACGGCTATTAACGCCGAGCTATCGCCACCTTTAGGTAGCTGTACCTCGAGGTCTTGCCCGGAAAGGCTCTCCGGTAAAGCTCACAGTGTGTGTGGGGGGAATGTCGTGTGTTGAATCCATTGCGGTAGAAACCTCCAAAGATTCGCCTCTAAGGCGCTAAGGCATGGGAATGGCTGATTGCTTTCTGAGTCCAGGTCTCAGACTTCATTTCCGTTGAATAAAACGTTGTTCTCTGAGAGCAGTTGTTCTTTGCCGAACGTATCTTTAAAGGAGTCCTACTACTATCTTATTTTTGCGCTCATTGCTGATTCTGGCTGAACGGTTCGAAGTAACATTATGTGGCTTTTTAGACGGGGTTTTGCTATCGTTTAATTCTATTTGACACAATTTAGAAATTCTTCGTCAAAAAACAAAAACCACGTAATTGTACTCCTGAGCCCCACCGTTCAGCCGCAAAAAGCTAGCTACTGAAATTTTAAGTTATTGCTGGAAAAAGAAGTATAAGACAAGTTTCCATGAACGTGTCTCCAGAAAACTATCAGACTAGTACCGACGTCCCAGGTAGGTATTTGTATTTTGCCGTGAGACAAGCGAAGAATTGCCTACATTTGAAATTACCGTCAACTGTCTTTTATGTACTTAGAGGCAAAACTGTACTATGCAACATAGCGTTACCAATGATGGAGAGGTCTGTACAGAAGAATATTGCTACCTCTACTGCCTGCCTAGAGGCTTGACGGAATGTCGTCATGATATTGTAGAAGATAGAGATACAGAGGTAGGTACTATTCACCAATCACCTACTTTAGGTCTATCCGACCACCCTCAGTGCTCAGTTTTTCAGCGCACTTTATGAGGAAATTATTGGCTACTTAAATGTTCTGAAATATAGTATGTCTTTTTAATGGCCGAAATTTTTACGATCGAGTAATTTTTGTCAACAAAAAATTTGTCCGAAATTAACCGACCACATAATCGTGATTGTGCAGCACGTACTTGTGTATTCAAGATGAGTTGAATGGGGGTGGTCTCTTGTTGTATTTGTAGTATGTTGTGACGGTTTACAAAAATGACAAAAAATAGAAATTTCCTTGGAAGATCGGTCATTAAAAACCAGTCTGCTGCCACTTTTTAGTCTTCTCCTTATTAAAGCATACTCAAAACAGCGTTAACAACTACTTACGTGATAATAACGTAGGTAATTGTTGCAGAAGCGGGCCGCCATCTTGCCAGTACTTGAGTGACCCAAACAACTAGTCCTGCTCTCCGTGTGACCCGAAAGGAATGACGGGTAATTTACGCACTCGAGGGTCATACTTAGTGTCAATACTTAGTGTATTACTACCAATTGTTTTTGTTTCATGTACTACTACACTTATTTACCTACTTATTTAGAGTTACCAGATTTCCTGACACCTACCAGAGAATGTACGTAGGTAACTACGTAGATACGCCTACTCGGGAAAAACGATGCCCTACTTCTGAAAATAGGATTTCCACAATGTAAGTACCTTTATGTATTTTACCCTGAACTTTACAGTGAACGTTGACTGTTGTCAGTTAGTAACTTTTTGGTTTGCTTTAGCTGGACGGCTACTTCAACGTGGACTGGGATGAAAAAATGCCGCGAATCTGGAGGAAGGACCAATCAGAGAGAATCATCAGTGAGGTAACCAATCTCTGTCAAGACTTTACGACGCTCCTCACAGTCGAGATACACGTGGCAACAGAATGATTTTTCTTCCCATTTTCAGGTAAGAAAATTGAAATGTTCTGAAATAGGTAGGTATGTCAGATAAGGAAATTAAATTGGCTATGCTGTGATTTAAAAAAAAAATTAATAAGAAAATTCGGGCCATTGTTACCTAAATGATGACTGATGAAAAAAAAAAAAAAAAAAAAACATTATATGTATTTCGGAGTAAACCTAATTTCGGGTGATAAAAGAAAATCAGTTTCATCGATATTACGTATAGTAGAGATTAGTGTTGCATTGGTGACCGTTTTCTGCTGTGTGATACAGGGTATTTGATTGTTTCAGACTGCCTCCGCGTCTTCTGCAGGAAAGAATATCTGGCGCGCCATTGGATGGTTTCATCAAGCAATTCGAGCTCCACCTCCATTATTTACTACCAAAAAAAGGTAGTTTTTTTTCCCCTGATTAAAACACTACTGAAAATTGGAATGAAAAACTGAGCAAAAAATATCCGAACATTGAACGTGAAGAGACCGATATTAAGAAACAAAATATGGTGGTGGTCGTCTACCCGTGTAGGTAGGCATAATAATTTTCTTATGTATGATTTGGTTGGATGCTGGTTGACTTTTTCATACATTAAAACACGGGTGCGTCCCACCATGCCCAGTTAAAATTAAACTGGAGATTTTGTCCTATGTTTATCATGTTAAATTTAACTTTTAAAGTTAAATTTAACATGGTAAATCTCCAGTTTAATTTTAACTGAGCATGGTGGGACGCACCCTTAATGAAATGTTATACTCCTCAGTTGTACTTAGGTATTATTATTCTCGATTCGCCCTTTATCTAGGTTTGTTAAAAAAAATAGTTTGGTCACATTTGCCAAATGTTTTTCCGTTATTAGGGGCTTTACCTGTGAGTCAGTTGTAGGTATGTCATTGTAAGTGTAAAAGTGGGAGTTTTTTAAATAATAGCGGGAAATGTTTTTGTTTTGTTGCATTGGCACCTTTGTCTGTCTGCTTCCACGTTCAACGCTTCTAGCAGATCATTGAAAAGTTTTGTTTTGTCGTAGTTTTATTTTCTTTTTTTTTTTAATTAATTTTTGCATTCTGTTGGAAAAGGAATCTCTATCGTAAGCAATCGTAAGTAGCATATATTCTCACAGGCTGTAAAGAAAAGGCCATAAAACTTTAAAATTAAGTATGTTGGATATTTATTTTCACATAAAGTTAGGTACCTACCTACCTACTTGTCTTTGTCTATTAGCACTAGCTATATTGTTATTCCTCGCTAAACATTGGATGCGACTCCCTTACTGATTGGCTTAATTCCCTGCTTTATCATGCAGTAACCTCGCCCTTATCGCAATATTTCTAAAGCATATGTTGCTCTCTGCTGGATGAAGAAATTTTGCTAAATCTGCAGCAGTCTGCAATATCCAAAAATGAAGTCTACACCCTACCTAAGTATGCTTACTTTTTGTTGGTAGCTTGTACAAATCGGCGTCTAAACGTGCTTTGGTGACTACGCATTATGGAACGAAAGGAGCAGCAGGAAGGAACTGGTAATATTTATTTTTTAGTCATATTATTTTCATTATTTATGTAACATGGGCACTTACTGATATTGGATCCAGACTAAGTCGTAGAAGAACTCTTTCTTTACTTACTCCAAAAACCCAGAGGTCGCTATCGTCACTGGTCGCTTAGTAATGATTTTTCAAAATAACCTTTTCACGTTTTGGGGAAGTTTTGACCCAGTGGGTAGGTACTTACTGTGGAGATGGCTCGTTATGTGAGAGAGCTGAGATATCAGGTTCTGTTATTAGTGTTGTTCCGGCAAATGGCGAATAAACATATTCAAAGTCAAGAAAGTCTTTTTATTATAAATCGTACATTAAAACATGGTGTCAGAAGAAGTGTTTAAATAAGTCAACAACTAAAAATGCCAAAGAAGGAAGAAATGGAAGAGGAATTAGAAGAGAAGAAGAGAAATGCAAGATCTCGTGTTCGCACAGGGTTAGACCCGCTTGATCTAGGCAAACCCAACTTGGCACACGAGTGGCGTACGTGGAAGACAGCATTCAAGATTTTCATGCGAGCTTCATCTTTGGAAGAGGAAGAAGATAATAGGAAAGTTGCTCTACTACTACACCACATAGGGATTGGGGCGCTTCCCATTTTTCAGTCATTCAACGTCGATTTGGACAACGTCAGGTATGAAACCCTTCTGAAAAAGTTTGAAGATTATTTCAGTCCTAAAAGAAACATAGCAATAGAGAGGCATAGTTTCTTTTCTCGTAAACAGAAAACGAACGAGTCAATTGATGAATTTGTAACGTCATTACACAACATGAGTGCAACCTGTGAGTTAGGCACCTTGCGAGAGGCAATAGTCAAAGACATTTTCATCTGTGGCCTGCGTGAGGAGTACGGCCACATCCGAGAAAAATTACTCGCCGAAGGGGACATTCCGTTACAGAAAGCAATGGAGACTACAAAGGCGATGGAGATGTCGAAGGTCGAGAGTAACAAACTTCAAGCTGGGGCATTCGTAGGAGCGGTGCAGAAAGGAAGAAATTCAAGACAGCCACAACGTGAGCAACAGGCAGCTGGATGGCAGAGGAATCGGTCCAGAGGTCAGAGTCAGAGTCGTCAGAACTACAAGTCCTACACGGAAGTGTGCAGCCGCTGCGGGCAAGTACACAGGAAAAAGTGTCCCGCAATGGGAGTGCAGTGTAGAAAGTGTCAAAAGTTCAATCACTACGAAAAAGTGTGCAAGTCAAGTGCTTCAAGCAGTCCATCTGTAAAAAAAGTCAATGATCATGATGATGATGATGATATTTTTATTGGTAAATTAAATCCTGTCAATGATGATGGTGGATGGTACGTCAGCCTAAAAATAAACAATGTAGTTGTCAAGTGTGAGCTTGATACTGGCGCTAGGGTAGATTTGATGCCACTTCATGTCTATAAGCAACTTGGCTTTGCTATGTCAGATCTGCAGCCAGCAACTAACAATATAATAGCAGTCAATGGTCAAAAAACTCCTATTCAAGGTAAACTCCATGTCAAAGGAGGGCTTAATGGCAAAGAGCACAACTTTGTATTCGCAGTCGCTGATTTACCATGCACTACTCTTTTGTGTTTAAAAACATGTGAAAAGTTGAGACTCATCGAAAATACGTCCAATGTACAAAAGTCTTATGTTACTCACAAAGTCAATCTAGACAAATATGAGAAGGTTTTTCATGGTTTGGGTTGTCTGCCAAGAGAAGTTAATCTCGAAGTCGATAAGTCAATCCAACCTGTGGTTGAACCTAACCGTCGAGTACCATTCAGTCTAATGGAAAAATTAAAAGAAGAACTAGCACGAATGGAAGATTTGGGTGTCGTAGAAAAGGTTTATGAACCTTCCGACTGGGTGAGTTCTATCACACTAGTGTCAAAACCCAATGGATCCATCCGTGTATGTCTAGATCCACAAAATCTAAATATGGCAATAAAAAGAGCTCACTGCTCCGCACCAACTATTGATGATGTCAAGGCAAGCCTCAATGGCGCCACTAAGTTCACAGTTTTGGATGCAAAAAATGGTTTCTGGATGTTAAAGTTGAACAAAGAGAGCACCAAACTATGTACTTTTAATACCCCATTTGGTCGACATCGATTTCTCAGACTACCTTTTGGTATCAAGGCCAGCAGTGAAATTTTCCAAGCAGAAATGTTATACCACTTTGGTGACATTCCTGGTTTACTAATTTATGCAGATGATTTTTTGATCTATGGCAACGATGACAGTCATGACAAAACTTTAGAAGCAGTTCTTGAAAGAGCAAGCTCTATAGGTCTAAAATTCAACAAAGAAAAATGTCAGATAGGTATGAGCAGTATCAAGTACCTTGGACATCTATTTTCTTCAAAAGGAATGGCCTCTGATCCAGATGCTGTTCAAGCCATACTTGATCTGCCTGTCCCTACTAATGTGCAAAAACTTCAAAGTTTTCTTGGTTCTTTAAATTTTCTAAGCTCATATATCCAAAACTTGTCTGAAAAAACCACTAATTTACGTAAACTGACATGTCAAGACGTCCCATGGGAGTGGACGCAAAGTCACCAAAAAGAATTCGATCAATTAAAAAAGGAAGTTACCGAAACTCCTATTTTAACATATTTCGATAACTCGAAAGAACTAATTTTGTCAGTTGACAGTTCAAAGGATGCTATGGGTGGATGTATCATGCATGGAAAGAGTCCAATAGCTTACGCGTCAACCACACTTACGAGCACTGAGGCTGCTTACAGTCAAATAGAAAAAGAATGTCAAGCATGTCTAAAGTACCGTAAGAAACAGTCTAAACAACCGTTAATGCAGCACAAAGTTGCTGAATATCCTTTTCAAAAAGTAGGAATGGATTTTGCTCATTTCAAAAAGAGTACCTATTTGGTAGTTATTGACTATTATTCTGAATATATAGAGATGGCATTGATGGCTAAAACAGATGCTAAATCTGTCGTCACACAGTTAAAATCAATTTTTGCTCGTCATGGAATCCCTTTACAAATTATGTCAGACGGTGGTCCACCGTTCTCATCGAAAGAATTCAAGGCATTTACTGAATCCTGGGATATTGAACATATTCAGTCCAGTCCCTATTATCCAAAATCTAATGGTTTAAGTGAAAAAGCTGTCCATATCGTCTCTAATTTGTTGTCAAAATGTGAGGAAGATGGTTCAGATCCGTATTTAGCACTTTTGCAGTATCGCTCCACGCCAAAAGGAGGGATAGATGCACCTAGTCAATTACTAATGTCTCGACAGCTAAGGACTGTGATTCCTAAGCTTGGTAACAAACTAGTTCCTAAAGTTGTCTCGTGGAAACGTCATTCCGAGAAAGTCAATGAGAAACGGCAAAAGACGAAAGAGTATTATGATCGAAATGCCAAGGAACTACCTGAAATTTATGAAGGTCAATGTGTCATGTTTAAGAAGTTACCTAGTGAACCATTCTCTCCTGGTCGAGTATTGAAGAAATGTAAAGAGCCACGTTCATATGTAATTGAAAGTCATGATGGTTCTCAGTATAGGCGCAACCGGCAAGATATTGTTAAAACTCCAGAATTGAATGTAAATGCACCTATAGTGAGACCTGAAGAAGCATTGAGTAATGCAAATCCAGTCAATCCAATCAATCCTGTCAATCCACAGTCCCGATCAGGACGTTTATTGAAACCGCCGTCTCGGTTCACTTTTTCTGATTATGATTCGTAAAGAAGGGAGATGTGGAGATGGCTCGTTATGTGAGAGAGCTGAGATATCAGGTTCTGTTATTAGTGTTGTTCCGGCAAATGGCGAATAAACATATTCAAAGTCAAGAAAGTCTTTTTATTATAAATCGTACATTAAAACACTTACCTGGCTGGAGGAAAACTCGATGTTTGTGGTTGTTGCAGGATGGGGAGGCACCATTGCTCGAGTGATGACTGCTGTTGGCGTCATCGGCGGTGCTTTGTTAGCAGCAAGTGCCGTTAAGAACAAGTGAGTTCTATAGGTCTGTAGACTGTTTTCTTTAGAGGAACGCTAAGAGCGTCACACAGGTTCTATCCCGAACCTATCAATGTTTTTCTGGTCGGTATTCACCTCAGGTATACCTGTAGGTATTATACAGAATCGATAGTACCTACTCGTAAATCCTTAGTCATTTCTTTTAAAACTTAAAGTAGCAAAAATTCCTTAAAATGACTTCTGGTTGCTTCACAGTGTTTGAATTACCAAGCACCAACAAACCCACTGATAAACTATGTCCAGTCTGTTTGATTTTTGGTAGAACAGGTCCCTGACTGAATTTGAATTTGTGTGATTTTAGTCGAGCGTGTGTGAAACCTGAGAGCGGTGAACGCTCCAACAGAGTAGCAGTCTGTGATTGCGATTGGCCCAGACGTCAGGTACCGACCCATACTTTACTCAAACACAGAGATAAACTCAAACATTAACGCAGTGGCAGGGTACTAAACTGCAATGCAAGCGGACCCAGGTTCTAATCCCGGTTTGTTGAATCTTGCCTAGCTCTTGGCCTACCCAGCCCTATTAGGTACCTAGCACCACAAAGTTCTTTTTTTCGTGTAGGTATACTCTATTAATTGCATGGTTTTCTTTCTTTCCAGCAGCGGAACTAGACTGATAATTACTGCCTTCGGTATACTTATACAGTCAATAAAAACTATTTTGTTATTTTTTAAATCTTGAAATGTACTTACCTACCTATAGAAAAGTAGGTAAGTAGGTAGGTAGGTACCTACCTATCTTACTTGGCAAGGAAGTAGGTATGATTACTATCTACATAGGTAGATATCTCCACTGATGTTGGAAGTCGTACAAAGTTGCGCCGACGGTCTCCTTATTATGACTTGACCAATTATAGAGGCCTTCTCATATTTTAGGTGATAATGCCCGCCAATGGCAGGAGCCTCTTCGGAAAAACTGACTGATTAAGGGTGCGTCCCACCATGCCCAGTTAAAATTAAACTGGAGATTTACCATGTTAAATTAAACTTAAAAGTTAAATTTAACACGGTAAACATAGGACAAAATCTCCAGTTAAATTTTAACAGGGCATGGTGGGACGCACCCTTAGCGCACCAAAATCATACCAAGGAAAAACATGAAACTTGACAACTCTCAGAAAAAATAATAAGAAAAGTCTATACCTACGAACAACGGAACAAAAGTAGCTGGACAGTGGAAAAGTGCTTCTCAGGTATTTCTGAAACTATTTGAAATTCGCGCCATTTCTCACGTTATGTTATGTTGGTACCCCTGAATAAACAATAGTACTGGAAAAAGATGGCCGCCTCTTTGTGACAGAAAAATATCAGTTTTTGCACTACGCTGTATTTTTAGTTTTTCTTTGCTGTGGGAGGTGCAAAGGATGCATCCCGTTGCAACGTTTGCAGCTATCGCAGTGGGGACAGTGATTGCTGGTTTCATCTACTTTTTCTCTGAGAATAATAACTCTGTGGTGTACAAGTAGGTGAACCTCTGTTGGAAAGGTTGACTGTCTATGCCGTAGGTTTTTAACAGGGAAACTTAAACCTGAAAACCTGGGTGGTTAGGTAGGTAGGTATGTTGTTGGCCCAGGTACCTAGTAAGCTTTGTAGTACCTAGGTAGGTACGTAATGACGTCTGCTGTCAATGTGTTTCTCCTACCCATAAGACAACTCTTGAATTTAGCAAAGTTCTCAAGGTTTTATAACAATATCAAATAATCCACTGATCCACTGCTGTTCTACGCACTGCCGAAGCAGAAAATTTTCACTGAACATTTTTTTTTTGTTCTGTTGGGCACCAACCTGCCTTTCTGAAGATGGTTTAAAGTAGGGGCCTTGATATAGTACCCTTAGGGTGCGTCCCACCATGCCCAGTTAAAATTAAACTGGAGATTTACCATGTTAAATTTTACTTTTAAGTTAAATTTAACATGGTAAACATTAGGACAAAATCTCCAGTTTAATTTTAACTGGGTATGGTGGGACGCACCCTTAAGTATCCACATTTTGTAGAAAATTACAGTTATAAAGGACGGAACACGTTTGAGTAACTTCACGTGGAGAAACGTCCTCTCTCAGTTCCTACAGGTTATTTTCAAATGTGTGAAGGACAAATTAAGAGTAAACAAATGGCACTTAGCCAATTTTAATTTTTTCCTTCGGTAGTGAGATGTCTCTCTCCTACGTAACTTTGCTGCTACTATGTGGGATGTGGGTACCTAAAGAACTGAAGATACGACTCTGCTTCTTGATTTTCTTTATGGACACTTTTCTAGGAAACATTATTTGTTCACTGACAAAAATAACTAAGTAACATGATGTAAAAAAATCTATTTATTAAGGTGCCTATTACTTTTTTTTTTGAGTCAGCAACGACGACCTCCCCCGACTAGCAGACCAGGCGGTAGTGGCACCAGACCAGCTGACAGTGATGGATCAAGTGGCAGTAGCAGACCAGGCGGTAGTGGCACCCGACCAGCTGACAGTGATAGATCAAGTGGCAGCAGCAGGGGGTCCAGCAGAGCGCGGTCCAGATCTTCTATACCAGGGGACTGTCCAATATGTCTGGAATACGTTCCAGACAGCGGGGACTGTCTCAAGCTGAAATGCTGCCATCTCATGCACCTAAGCTGTTACAATGATGCCTTAAATAATGTAAATATCATGATATCCTTATCAAAGTCGCATTCCCCTTTCGTCTTATCCGCTAACAAAGTTAGTTAAATGTTCTGCAATATAATATGTCTTTTTACGTCTGAAATTAAGTGGTTATGTTGTGATTTTACGATCGAGTGATTTTTCGACAATAAAAAAATATGTCCAGAAGTACTCGATTGTCAAACCTCAACATAGCCTGTTAATGTCTTACGTTCAAAAGACATATATATTTCTAACTCTCGACTACGTAAATAAATAGCAGATGCATATTCCGTCCTTGTAACTGGAGATGCTTTCTGATGACAATTTTTACATAATTTCGAATTATTTTGTTTCAGGGTCAGAGGCAGTGCCCAATTTGTCGCGCGCCTATGTAATCTGGTTAAAAGATCAACAACTTGATGGTCCATACCTAGCCGTACGTAGCTACACCTAGCCGTAGCTCCTGCAGCGCCAACACTACACGATAAGGTGAACTTAATCCTTCCTTTATTTATTTATATTCGACGATAGATTTAACCAACGATTTGTTACAGGGGTAGAACATTTTGTTAGCTAACACTTAACTGAGGATGGTGCAACCGTCCCTTAGGCTAGATCCCACCCACTACACAATTTTTTTGGACTATTTTTGAGGGGACTGCTGGATATTTTTTTATTGTTGCTGAAATGTTCTTGTGACGCTAAAAAGTAACTGGCTAAGCTGTGATTTACGATAGAATGACATAATATGTTTCAGAACATTTGAATATCCAACAGTGCCCTCAAAAAATAGTGCGAACAAAACATTACTGAAACGTTTAGCCATTGTTACATGTTATATTTTCTCGCTTTAATTTTATTCTGAAGAGTCCGCTCTTAGGTAAATAATACGTGACATTGATATAATATGTAGATATTTAGGTTAGTTTAGGTTTACAATACGAACGCGACACCGTTGTTGAAATAAGGTTGAAATAATGAAACCAACTTTAGCGCAGACCTATCTGTCTCTATTATCCTTAGAAAACAGACACTTTGTTTGAGAAAGAAATAGTGTTCTAGTATTCTTACATAACACGCTAAGAAGACTGATGGAGTGTATAAGCAAACAGTTGTTACTGGCCCATCTTACAAAGTTAACCGTCTTAGTTTTGTAAGGCCCTTCTCTTATACTAGGACCGTCTTCTTAGCCTGTTATTTAAGAAGACAAGAACACTGTTTCTTTCTCCCAAAAAAAAGTGTCTGTATACTTAGGATAATAGGTCTACGCTGTCATCTTGGTTTGAAGTCTGAAGTTGGCGTGGTCGGACTCACTGCGATGTCTAGAATTATGAAAAAAAGTTTCTACTTTTTCTTGTCTCTCAACAAGTTCCATGTCGTAAACAATTCTTCTTATTTGTCTGTAATTTCATGAACCAATTGTTTGTGATTGTGTCTTTATTAAATTGGTCATATGTTTGGTAACTGCTGGACGATTGGGGAAGGAACGCACTTATTCTAATGTGGATAGGGGTGTCCATTTTGATGATATTTGACTAATCAAGTTGTTAGGATGAAGGGATGAAGGGGCTGGAATGGCGGATATCCACACTCCCCACTAACTACCTGTACGTCCGGGGATGCAAACTCGCCGGAAACGCCGTCCATAGGACGCATCGTACCAGGGTTACCGAAATCCAGGTGTGAAAACGGGTAAATTACCTACTTATACTTGCCATTATTTCGAGAACCACTTAGGTACTTACCTCCCAGCACCTGAAGTTGGAGATCGGAGAAATTCGTTGTCTGAGGGTATCACAATATATCGGCACATTTGCTTCTCTAAAGGTGGCCACATGGCGTCCTGGCGAGGATGCATCCCTGAAAGCCTCGATGGATGGACAGTTTTAAAGGGATGCCGTCCCGATCTTGGAATTCCAACTTGACCGAATACCGCGCATCCCAGGTGGGCGTCCAGTTGTTGAAGATAACATGCCCTTTTTGCATTAATTCGTTATATCGATAATTGTTCTTTATTCAGATAGAATTGTTTTGAGTAGATTTATTGAAATATATATAGGTATATCCAGAGACAGACGAAACACTAAGATTATTACAATAAATCAACGTCTCATCAATTTCTGTCAAACGAATGACAAATCACAGGGATGCGGGTCTGGAAGTATCGTGTGTGGGCACCAGCCATCCCTGAGGTAACATCCCGCATCCCAGCCAGGGAGCCAGGACGCCGTCCAAAACGCATCGTCTGTGGCCACCTTTACGTACACCAACATTTAAATTGTTAGCACAGAAATAAAATACGTGTACACCCACTTTCAAATTACATAATCACGGTTTTCGCAGGCGCAGTGGAATACCTATAAATACATAATAATCCAATATTTACCCGTACCAGGAGGGCGAAAATTCGTCCGCTGAGCGTGAAACCCCCTTTTACACGGAGGAACCCCTGTATCCCTCTATGCTCTCCAGGGGCTGTAGCTTTTCATCTTAATCCATTGTGATACGTACCTTATAGAGTTGGCAACGCCGCACGACCGGCAATTCGGCAAATGAGAGGGCCATGCAGGGCCAGGCTCAGGCATGAGGCTAGATAAGCCCTGCTATGGCCTTGGCCAGAGACACAGCTTGTACCTAGGTACCTACTCAGCTCAGGTTCAATGCTATGGGCTGAAAACAAAAAAAATAATAACCACAAAAACCAAATAAGTAATTGCAGTGCCATTATTCTTGCAGTCGTGTACCGAAAAGTACCTAGACAGCCAGACCTCCGCCTCAACACTCATGGAGGGGTCAGTTACTCGGAACTTTTGAACCAAAAGTGGTTGCCTATAAGTTAAATATGGGTTCCACCGGTTAGTTTCCGTTCTCGGCAGGGCCTTCCACTTTCCAATTTCCGGTCTCAAAATTACGTGAATCGGATATATTCTCTTATGCACCAATATATTCAATATTTTCTCCGCTTACGGCATGGATGTAATGACTTCGGCCCACTCCCTCTCCTAAAACTATAGCCCGCTCTTATTCGGCTTCGGCCAAGCTCCAGGGTGTTACGGCCCAACCGGGCGCTCACTCTCACTAAAAATAAATAACCAGGTTTTTCTTTCGACTGAATTTGTTTTGATTACCGCTGGCAGTCGTCACTTCTTCATACCGTATAGGCGGCTCATCCTGGTGGCAGGTGGGGTGCAGTTCCTGTAACATAGTTAGGTATACTGTTACAACTGAACATAGTACTGTTTGTTGACAGTATGTCGAGAAATGTTTCCCGTAAACATGGGGGTCCTGTCAGTCGAAAAAGAGTGCTTTCTCGAAAAAGTCTGTCCGTCCTCCGGTTATCTCCTCCAGCACCACTCACCTGATTTTGAGGAAATGTGGTATGCACATCACGACTCAGGTCACAGTAAAGCTTGGTATGGTTGGTATTCCTGATGCGAGAAAGTCAAATGCGACCGTTGCCAGCTCATGTATAATTTCTGTTCCGTAATTTGGCGCAAGTATTGTGGCAAACCTTCACGTAAACTAACCATGTAGCACTAACCTGGAGTTAAAATTAACCGTGGATAGTGAAACTCCCACCCCCCTGTACCCTATCCACCTACCACAGGACATCTATAGGCTTGACATAGGCTTAAAAGCCCATGACATTGACATTGCGGCAGTCACCGGCGCATGAAGGTCGAGTGCAGTGACGAGTTATCATCTATCCTAGTGCTAGTGCTAAAACCAGGCAAGTGAGACTTGTCGCGGTTTCGATTTAACCTACACTCAGTGCAGTTGCAAGGCCATGCAGGCACTTCTATTGGTGCAGTGTGCTAAATTGAAACCGAAACTGTGCACTTTACAACACAGTTTCATTTGATTTTACTTTTACCGTCATATAGCGGTCCTCCATTGTCGAATTTGGAATCGGAGGGTCCCGAGTTCAAATCCCGGTACCAGCAGATTTTCTCTTGGGGGCATGGATGTCATTTAGTGTGTCCCAGTAGCATAGGGTAGGATAGATAGATTAGCCGAGCTACCGCTATAGCAGAGAACGGCGGCACGGCACGGCTAGATGGACGGCCTCCGTGCGGAATTCCTTACCAGATGTTGGAACGTGGTCAATCGTCACTGAGTCCGTGTGGCGTGCGCTGTTTACGTCTTGATGTTGTGATGTTGACGTGGGTGATTTTGGCGCTCTGCCCGTGCCCTGCTGTTCAGTTACCCTAGCGGCCTAGCCCAACCAGCGGCAGAGACCCTACGTATACTCCTACATAGCTGACCCTCCTGTTGTAATGCCGGCCACATACAATGCGTGCTGGACGGCCGCTCTGGCGAGTTGGCATTCCCGGACGTACCGTTGGTGGGTAGGGATGGCAGTTTTTGAAGGTATACCCGCCTTCCCTGAGTTACCATTCCAGCCCTTCATTCTAAGAAGCGGCCAGTGTCAAAACATTCAGTGACCCAACTTACCCTCACTTCCCCTGGGAGTCAGTGAAGATGATGACCAGTGCAGACGGTGACAGTCGATTTAACCAGAACGCAAGGCCAGTGAAGATAGTGGTTGTGATGAAAACTTACACAACCAGCTAACCACACTGCCAATGCACCCTGGTCCTGCTCCTTCTCAGGCGCGTCTCCACTTTGTCCAAATGCCGCAGCTCTCCTCCCAATCGTTCACCTGGTGATAGTTAGTAGGTATGATGGGGGAGATTTTCAGTGGTTAGTAGGTATGATGGGGGAGATTTTCATCTTTGGCCAAAACTGGCAAAAAAAATCATGCAATTTTTACTTTCTCGCCCGTATGTAATACATGGGCTGAGAAAGTTATGTCTTCGTGCAAAATTTCGATTTTGAGATTTTGGGTTTCCCATGATCCTGGAGGTCCCCCGAGTCCAAAAAAGTGGTTTTTAAAAAATGTCCGTCCGACGTGCGTACGTACGTCAGTCTGTCGCGCAACTAGACGTCACACCGTTCGACCGATTTTGCTCAAATTCGGTATGTAGGTACCTAATGCAAATATCTGGACATGTTTTTTGATAAATTTTGATAACTCAAAAATTGCGCCTGCTATGGTCAAAAAAAGGCAAAAAAAAGTGTTTTTTGACAGTTAAGAAGGGCTGGAAGCTACGTATATCAAGTTGGAACCTTGAAAATTTGCGAAAGTGTTTCTGAATAGATGCTTTTCGGTCTTTTACAATCATTTGGAGGTGGGCCAATAACTTGGCCCAGTTTTGGCCCAAACGCGTTGGTCGACACTCCGGTAGCACTATTCGATCGATTTCAATAAAAATTGGTAGAGAGGTGCACTTTAACCTAATGTAATGTTTTACCGAACGAAATTTATCAAACTTAATAATTATGGCCAATACTTATTGGCATTATCGTAGGAAAATTTTCCATAAATGGAAATCACGTTTTTGATTGGTTAAGACGGATTTGCAACAACCCTAATCGACAGATTTCCTTTAAAATTGGTGAAAGTGGTCTCAGATAGATGCTTCAAGGTCATTTTCAATAGATTTTCAATTACTTGAAAATTAAGGCCGTGACATGGAAAATAGAAAACACGTACTTTGCGCGTCGAACGACACTTCACTATTTGACGGATATGTTTGAAATCCGGTGAGTAGGTGCCTAAAATTATTGTCCAGTGTATGGCAAAATATTTATTAGAAAAAGTCAAAATTTTGGTCAAAAAAAAATAAATTACGTAAAAAAAAAATCAAAATTTTCGATACCGCTGGCGTAAAAATTGCGAGAAAGTCAAGTGCGACCATTGTCGGACCCTTTATTTTTAAAATTTTAGACAATAATGGGAGCAAATTTTTGAGCTATCAAAAATTGGTCAAAACTGTGTCTCACAAACAATTTGAGACACACACATCCCAAATTTCAGCCAAATCGGTTCAACGGTGTGACCGCTAACCGCGTTTTTGTGAAAAAGTGAAATCCTGGAGCCGCTTCTGGCTGTAAACGCCTGATCAAAAAGCTGCGATTACTCTTGTTGATCTGATAGCACGAAACCTGCCAACCTGGCCGATGCCTACATAAAATATAAGTACAAGATTATTATACGGTTAATATTCTGCGAAAATTCAAATGGAGGCCGTCTCAAACAATTAATGGGCACGAAAACAGGGTGGAGTGGGTTAGCTATATTGCAAATTGCAACAGTGTTGCAGCTGAGTGCAAGAGCTAGGCATGCATGAGTAATGGTGCCTCATTACCGTTCCCTATTCGGGCAACTTGCCATTTTCATTTCGCCGCTGGTCCTAACGCCTCCACTCAGTCACGTCCGCTGCAGAATAAACTACAATATATGGAATACAATATATTAGTAGATAACATAGTTTAGCAACATGAAGAGTTATTTCTTGTGCATGCAGAATGGGCAAGGACACGGACACATAAATTTGAAATAATAGACCTATGTAGCTATGTAGCAAATAAGGCGGGAAAGTATCGTTATCGGTTCTCCAAGATCCTGGGGTCCCCTGAGTCGAAAAAATTGGTTTCTCGTATCCCGACGATCCCGAGGATACTCACGCGTTCGGTACAAGAATAATTTAGCTACAAAATGGCTACATCAGAATTTATTCCGAAGGCACCAAACGGCCTAAATCTAAAAAAAAAAAGACCCAAAAAAAATTCATTATTACCGAACACAACTAGACCGATTTCAGTAAAGTTAGGAATGCGAGAAAGTCAAGTGTGACCGTAGTCGAACCGAATATTCACTTTAAATTCGTGCCTGATAAATTATTTCCCATTTTGAATAACCATCAACAACGAACGCCCACTGGCTGCGCCGCGCCGTTTGTACTGCATTGCGCGTTGGCTGATATGGTGCAATCGCGTCTGTTTATCGCGACCCTTCACCTGTTGCCACTTGGCTCATAGCCCAAGAGGGGCCAAACTGTTCCAGAATTATCGAAAGAGGGAGGCCCTGGAAGGGGGAGGGAGGGGGTCTCCCCCTCATTTTATTTTGGGCACCCCTAGACATCCTGTTAATGTTCTTCATGGACGTTTTGTGTTCTCTGTGACGATTTGGATACTTTTTGTTTTCTTTGCTTGGACTGGACTATGGTTCTAGGCAGGCCCGTATCCAGAAAGCGGTCATGGGGGGGGGGGTTTCGCCTATATTTTTTTGGCTTCACGTTGGCATTACCATGTTAATTTTCCGCTCATGGGGGGGGGGTTTAACCCCCTAACCCCCCCCCCCCCCCCCCCGTGGATACGGCTATGGTTCTAGGTCTAAAGTGACAGGATTTTTTCAGGTGACTGGAGTGATGCTCTCTGTAGTTTTCTGAATCTCTGAGTCACTGCTGAACTTCCTGGCTACCACGGCGATCTTGTGTACTTCTGGGACATCTTCTTGGACGTGGGCTTGCTGCGGGTTGAGGTGGGTTAGGTTGTTGGCCAGTGGGCAGCTGAGATACCACCAGCTGTGTTCACTCTTTGAAATAACAAGTCAACACAGAGTGATACCCAGCCGCTGACCAGAGAACCTTTTCGTCTGCTGCTGCTTACTAGAGAACCTCTTCTTCTGCTGCTGCTTACTAGAGAACCTCTTCTTCTGCTGCTTACTAGAGGACCTCTTCTTCTGACAACGGATGCTGCTGACAAACCATATAGGACCTTTCATCCTTCATCTTCTGCCACTTCTTCAATCGTTTTTTGTGTCCTTTCGACTCTTATGAGCACGTTTTAAAGTTTCCAAAAGGTCGCGCCCCAAAACGGTTTACCCACGTCCAGGTTATGCCATTACCAAAACAAATGGTCTGACAATGGTCGCGCTTGACTTTCTCGCATTAGGTACACCGAACTGATATAGTCACTCTGTAGCTAACCCATGAGTGGTGGGTGACAACTGATAGGTTCAAATCCTCACATACTGAGATTTTTTGGCCCTATTTGGTCCTATTCGTCCTTACTCTCATTAAACTATGACAAGCATACGACTGCAATCCAAACCAGGTACAGGTAAGAATAAAGGGTCCGACAACAGTCGCACTTAACTTTCTCGCCCAGAATGATTTTTTTGCGGGCGTAATTTTTAAGCAATCCAAAATCGGTTGAAAATGACCCAAGAGCATCTATCTATCTGAGATCACTCATACCAAGTTTCATGGCTGTCATTCTATTACTGTAGTCCCAAATGTGTTCCGACCATTCAAAAACGTGGTTTCTCATTCTCAACTCATTTTCGACACTTTTTTTACTACAACGGCCGTAATTTTGAAGATAACAAAATTATGTTCGACAGATGTTTAAGTTACATGGTTCTACACAAATTTACCAAATTTCATGACAATCGGTCAATAAATGTGAATGGCGCCGAAACGATCGAACTTTGGTCCAGAACGGCCGTAATTTTCAACCAATTCAATTTTAGTTGAAAATGACCTCGAAGCATCTATTTGTCAACACACATACCAATTTTCAGTGTTATAGATTGAAAAGTGTACCGTCGGCGCTTGTCTAAGTAACCAAAAACACGATTTTTGAATTATTTTGGCGGTTTTTTGACAATAGCGGCCGCAATTTTTGACCAATCAAAAAATCCTTGAAAATGCCCCTCGGCAGTGATTTTAGACAGGTCCATACCAAATTTCATCAAAATCGGAGGAACGGTATAGGCGCTAGAGCACTGCACGGACTGACTGACGGACGGACGGACGGACGGACGGACGGACAGACTTTTTCCAGAAACCACTTTTTTGGACTCAGGGGACCCCCAGGATCATGGGAAACCCAAAATCTCAATTTCGAAATTTTGCACGAAAACAATACTTTCTCGCCATATATGGCTAGCGAGAAAGTAAAAACATGCAACTGGCTGAAGTAGTGGGATGAGCAAATAGCCTCTCCCATGCAGTCAAGCTGACGTTGACAAGTTGGAAGCTAGGTACAAAAAGGCTATGGAGCCTGGGTGAGGTTCTGGTACCAGTACGTGAATACGGTATGACGGGAGCTCAAACCTGACCTGCCTGAGGCTCGGGACTCCCCCTGATCGCTACTGGAGGGTCCGGTGCCAAGTCCAAGATTACCGCACCTTTGACTGAAAGATACGTCGTTTTCTCGTTCTGTCCAAAGTTTGAGACGCTATACAGACATTTTGGTGCTTAAAATTAGCCAGTCTGCTGATTTCTGTAGCAGTAACTTCCATAACAAGGAGACTTTTCGTCTTGGCCATCACATCACAATAGTGCCTTCCTACGAAATTGGAACTAAAAAGCCCGGGTGCCTGTTTATGTAAACAGGTATCTACCCAGGTTTTGTACACCGTGTGCTAGGTCCTTTAGAGTTACAAGCGCCTAGCCAAACAGCCAACTGACATGGGGGTACCGGTTACCCGATACAGGGCCTGAGTGGCCTTGAAAAAGGTGCTGATTCATGCGGGAGGGTCTCCGCCTCCGCGGCAAACTCCAGTGCCAAGACACTCCTCAAGCTCTCTCAGCTTTAAGACCAAACTTACATTCGCTATTTGTTTACGTTTTATGAGGAAACTATTGGATATTTAAATTTTCTAAAATAGAATACACCTTTTTAACGGCCGAAATTAACAGACCGTGTTGTGACTTTACTATCGAGTGATTTTTGCCACCAGAAAAAATTCTTGACGAGTCTGGGATAGAACCTAGGTCTGTCCGTGTTATGGGCGGGCCCTGGAGCAAAGTGTGAAAGACCACCACAGTACTGACTGCAACCATGTAGCAATCTAACCACTGTTACCCAATCCCTGTGTACTTCGCTTATGGCCGCCGAACTGCATGCCCGTGGCAGCAGATCTCATTGAAAACATGGCTTTGTCTAGGGCCACGGCGATTAAACTCTTGTCCTTCAGGTTCAAGGCTACGCAGGTTCGTCTATCTATGCTTTTTTGTTCGTGGGCCGCATGGGAAAAATTCAGTACCTCAGGAAATCATTGGATTAGGTATGTAGGTATGTCTGATGGCTGACTTAGTTTCTGTACTGTCGCACTGAAGATTCTGACCACTAAATTCTGACCACTCTAAAGTGACCGGATTTTATGTTGGTATAGGAGGTGAAAATACCGAAAGTGACGTAAGCTTTGGCTGCTTCTGCTAAGCTCCGCATCTTCTGCTACCTATCTCACTGTAAGCTAACTGTAGGCACCATCAACAAAAGATATCGATGTATCAAAATCTAAGACTTAGCTCCTCGACTGTCGGGTGTGACTGTTCTGTGACGAAATCATCCCCTTGAGTACCTACAGAGGTCACGCAAGGTGGCACCCTGTACCCCTCTTCGCCCTGGCCCTCCTTCGACTGTAACGGAGATTGAACCTATATATTTACCTAATTTTTTTATGCCTATAGATAACTATACTGGATATAGAGAAACCAGTGTACCTTGTCATATCATGGCAAAAATAAATAAAAACACCGGCAACTGACAGACTAATGATCCAGTTGATGAGTGTGGGAGAGTGCGGTCTAAAAATGCACAGATTCATCTTGGGGAGGGGGAAGATGAAACCGAGACGAAAACTCCCATAAGGGAACAATAAGGAAGGCAGAGTGAGAAGAAGAAGAGTGATTGCAGGGCATTCATCTTGCTATCCTGCCCACATCGCGGCCTCGGCCATGGCTAGGTCACTTGCCTCTGCCTTCACCTTGGGCTCGCCTATAAAGTTCATACTTTGGTCAAACCGAATTTGTTTAAAATTAGCCACTGCAGTTTCCCCCCCATGGACAACTTGAACCTCCCAACCTGAAATCAGATAAACGGTGTCGGCGCTATCCGCGATAGAGCAGGGACGGCCGGACAGACTTTTTCTGGGAATCATTTCTTGGGCTTTGGATTTCGAAGTTATTTGGCTAGCGAGAAAGTAGAAACTCCTTGGCGCTGTGCTTCAGGACCTCTTTTTGTGTAATATCAGACATTGAACACACATCCGGTAAAATTCTTCCTAAGTAATTATTTCCCTATGGCCAAACAATCACCCCCCCCCCCCCCCCCCCCCCAAGGGGTGAGTCCTGGAGTTGAGCTTGACGGGGTCTCCTAGGCTCTGGGTCCAACCCAAAACCCCTGATGGGTCAGTTCCAGAGTATATATAATAGAGAGTCTATAGAGCTTTTAGAGGTCCCCCCCCCCCCCCCCCCCCCCTCGTGGCTCCTATGTGTGGCTATAATGCTATCATTTGCCATGCTATCTTCCATATTCAGAAGGGAGTATAGCCTCTGACGTCACATGCCCTGGAAATTTCATTTGATTTTTTTTTCTGTCTGACAGTACAGTGAAACCAACGAACTGCAGACCTGTTGGGATCACGTTTTAACGTCTAATAAGAAAGCAGACACTTTGTTTGCGAAAGATGCAATTCTTGGTCTTCTAAAACTCTAGCCTGCTTATTTTTTCTTAGAAGGAGAAGGAAACTGTTTCTTTCTCGAACAAAGTGAATGTTTTCTTAGACATTGGAATGAGCTTCTGGCAAGTCTGCGGTTAGTTGGTCAGGGCAAAAACTTAATATTCTATAGGTCACGTTTTGGGGGGAAGGGGAAATATAGCAGGGTGTTTTTGAGTCCCCTGACCTCTCCGCCCCTGACATTCAGTTGGGACAATTAACAGCAGCTGAGAGTAGCTTGTGCAATGCAAGGTCACGGCGGCTATTATGATTATTAGTGTAGCTATGCTCTTAACATGCAGCAGCTGAGCATGTGCACGCTATATGCACTATATTCAAGGTCAACAGCATGGAGCATGCACTTCGTGATAAGCCTCACACACAGCATACAATCATACCGACGCCTATACAGGCCTTGCCGGATGCCAAAGCCTTTCTTAAGGTGGCCACATGCGTTTTGGACGGAGCGGCGTCCTGGCGTCCGGGGGGACGTCTGATTAGTGGCGAGGGGGTAACCACTCCAGAGATTCCTTGAGATTCCATAAAGATTTCCAAAGATTCCCAACGATATACATAAAAGATGAACACCGAAGGGGTAACCACTCCAAAAAATTCCAAGATTCCCTGAGATTTCATAACGATTTCCAATGATTCCCAACGAGATTCCCAAGGAGATTCCTGGAGTGGTTCACCCCTCGGTTAGTGGGGAGGGATGGACAGTTCTGAGGGGATGCCATCCCGATCTTGGAATTCCAGCTGGACCGAATTCCACACATCCCAGGTGGGCGTCCAGTTTTTGCATTAAATTTGTTATATCGACTACTTTATCGATAATTGTTCTTTATTTTTCTTGTATTGGATTCAGATAGGATTGTTTTGAGTATATTTATTGAAATATACCCAGAGACAGACGAAACTCTGTGATTATCGCAATAAAATCAAGGTCTCATCAATTTCTGCCAAACAAAAGACAAATCACAGGGATGCGGGTCTGGAAGTATCGTATGTGGGCACCAGCCATCCCTGAGTTGTCATCCCATAGGGAGCCGGGACGCCGTCCAAAACGTATCGTATGTGGCCACCTTTAGAGCAGAATATTGATTTTGGGTTTACCATAGTCCTCCTCTCTCTTGGATGAAAGTAAAGTCAGTCATATCGAGAGGTGGAACCACACTGTCGTGTTTATTGTTTCCACCCACATTTGTTTAGGGAACTGTTGAAGATTTATATGTTCTGAAATATAATATGTCTGACTATGTTGCGATTTTACGATCAAGTAAGTAGTTAAAATGACACATTATATTTCAGAACATTTAAATATTCAACAGTGTTATCAAATGGCTAACGTATATACCGTCTCAGTCTCAGTATACCTACCTTCGGGGAATCCCAGAGCCAAGCTCAAGAGCTGAGCCTGGTTAGGTACTGGTAGGTACCTCAACCTGGCAGACATAGGTACACAGCAGACAGAATGACTCTCTGAAATTGTGGACAAATGACTCTCAGAATTGGCATCACGGTTTCAACAGATTGCAGGCACCGTGCGATTGGACTCGCGATTAGGTACAGGTACATGCAACGCTAAATTGCACCGGACAATAGCATTGTACATCTCCACTGCAATTTTCCCAGTTGGAACCTACTATTTCCAGGTTTTTTCCGGCTAGGTAGACGTAGTCGCAGGGCAATGAGCTATTAAGCAAGAGGACCCGATTCATGATCTAATCCTGATCTGCTGAGACTTTTTTTGACGGATATTGCCCGGCCCTGGGCCTGTACCTCCGATGAGTACCGGGTCTTTTAAGGGTCCGCTATACCTGACGGTGCATTTTTTTGCCGCCCATAAGATTAATATTGCGAGCGGCGATTCATTTTCAAGGTTTACCCTTGGTTGGAAAGACACAAAATTTTGCCTGTACCTAGCCCTAACAATGTTCTAGGGAGTGTTCGAAGCAGATTTCCCATTTTTTTTACTGGTTTTCGAGATACAGCACTTTTCTTGAGGTATGCGATGCTAGCATTTGCAAAACAGTTGCAATAAAAGAAACCAGTGAGAAATTGGGAAATCTGCTTCGAACACTCCCTAGAACATTGTTAGGGCTAGGTACAGGAAAAATTTTGTGTCTTTCCAACCAAGGGTAAACCTTGAAAATGAATCGCCGCTCGCAATGTTAATCTTATGGGCGGCAAAAAATGCATTGTCAGGTATAGCGTCCTCTTAAGAAGTGGATGCAACAGGCTGGGCTATACAAGTATGGACTGTGTTCCCTGCAGTCGTGGGAAACCATTATAAAACACAATGAACATTTGTCACCACAATTTTGTTCGCTATGACATCTTTCCAGGAAACCGCTGAATAATTTTGTCCTCATGTTATTTCATATGCCTAACCTATAGGTAAGGTCGGTTATCCTTTTCAAAAGCCACAAGTGAAATGTTTTTTTTTTTTTTTTGGGTGCTTTACGCGCGAAGTTTTCCAACCCATGCGCGACGTTGTGGGGAGAGGGGACTATTAAAGGTTTATATTTTAAAGTTTGGGAAGTAGGTTGGTTATTGTGAGAAAATGAAGTAATAAAGTGGCCATTGCGGGGTCGTTGCCAAGTAGATTGGGGAGATCACGGGGCAGGTGGAGTTGTTGTCGCTGGGGGTGGTGAATCGGGCAATCGAGAAGTATGTGGGAGACAGATAGGGGTGTGTGGCAGCCAGTACATAAGGTGGGGGGTTCGTCCGCCATTAGGTGGCCGTGAGTGAGATGTGTATGGCCTATCCGGAGCCTAGCGAGAGCAACTTCGTGGCGTCTGTTGGGGTGGCTGGCGGAGTCCCATTTGCCCAACTTGGGTTTGATATGGTGGAGTTTCAAGGGGCGATTACAGTGGGCGGCATCCCACTGGTGTTGCCACTGGGCGCGGAGTGCTCGATGTGACAGGTATAGCGTCCTCTTAAGAAGTGGATGCAACAGGCTGGGCTATACAAGTATGGACTGTGTTCCCTGCAGTCGTGGGAAACCATTATAAAACACAATGAACATTTGTCACCACAATTTTGTTCGCTATGACATCTTTCCAGGAAACCGCTGAATAATTTTGTCCTCATGTTATTTCATATGCCTAACCTATAGGTAAGGTCGGTTATCCTTTTCAAAAGCCACAAGTGAAATGTATATCGAGGCTGTGGTGGTTTGAAACCCACCCAAAAACATGCCATATAAGATCGGCTATATTTATTTTGTTGACCTTGACCCTCCCAACAAAGGTGGGGCAAAAGTACAAACGGCTGTTTTTCCACTAGAAAACACTATGCAAAGTTCATCTAAACTATAAGAAACGTTTTCACCCTCTGTAAGACCCGAGGGGGCGTGACTAGGGTAATGACGTACATATTGCACCACAAGGAATGCCAGCCCTATCGGCCACGTGTTGACCACGTGCGTGTTACGCATGTACGTGTAACAAAACACGCAGTGCCCTATTGTAATGCGCAGTTCCTATGTCATCTTATCAAAACGCTACAATAACGTAATCTATACCTACTATCATGTTACTGATAATCTCTTATTTACAGATGACCTGATTGCTATATTCCAAGCCGAAAACCTTCTCACGATTATTCTTAACAGTCCTTATCGTAGGTACAGAAAACTTCTACCTTAAAAATTTCGAGTTAACGTTACCATAAGGGCGTTATCGGGAGGATAACACTACTTATAGTGAACTTTAGGGAACTGGTGAAAATATGGACGTTAGAAAGACCTGCTTTTTATATGTCAGAACAAATCAATATCCAATATTTTCCGGAGAGAAGTTTCGGCAACAAACAGCTCTGGGTCCGACTGTTGCTGACGTGACATTTACGAAGAGTAGGGTGGCTCCTTGTTAGAGTAAAGTACTGAGTCGTATCTCTCGCCCATAAGGTTAACATTGCGAGTTGCGAATTATTTTTTATTTCTCAGGGGAAAACACTCTGAATTTCGCCTACAGACGAAGCATCGGTACGTGTTCCAGAAAAATCCTTTTTCAAAATTTTTTTTTCGAATTCAGCTGTTTCCTAAAGCAATAGGTACCTATCTAGGCAAAATTCAGAGTTTTTTCTACGAAGGGAATATTATTAAAAATAATTCACAGCTCATAGTGTGTGGCAAAAATTACATCATCTGCTGAAATAGGGCCTTAAATACGTACCAACCAATTACGTCGTTATACATTTAACTCTAGTCAATTCCACATAATAAACAACTTACAGTTTAACCAACAGAAGTTTAACCGTAGTTAAGTTACTTACTTTCGCGAGATTTGGTGAGTGACGCATTACGCGATGGGTCCCACGTCGGCCCACGCCATCATCGATCCTCTTGGGGTGGGTCCGGGCTCAGCCCGAGCCAATCAAAAGCGGGGGCCATTCCAGTACTAACCACATCTTCGCACTTCTCCAGCCTCACTAAACACAATGCTATTTCCTCACGTTTTCCCATGAACACTGAAACTCTTGAAAATCATTTCCGACGTAAAAAAGTCTTATTTTCAGCAAAAAAAAAAAAATTGAGTTTTGTCAGGGAAGTGCCACCAAGAAAAACGTCAGTAAACAGCACGGTGTCTTCAGTTTTAACCGAAAGGACCGAAAACCGAAAGGCGCGAGAAGTTTGGACTGCTGAGCTCGGGAGGCAGCGAAGGTTTGCCCGGAGTGAGCGGTGTGCGCGGAGTGTCGAGCTTGACGCCGGTACCCTTGGCCATGACCTTGCTGCGATCCAACTGGGCTGGCCTGACGTCACAGCACTGCGATCAATAGTGAGGCAGAGTGGGGACTACATGGGGCCCCGCACGGGTTGCCAGAGGGGCCATGCGAGGGATGACGTTGGCGCTGAAGATGCAGGGGTAGATGGGTTAAGGGGGGTAGATGGGGCCCCGCACGGGATGCCAGTGGTCAGGGGACATGCCAGGGATGGCGTTAAGGCTGAGCACACAGGGATGGATAGTTTCCGGCTGAAGATACAATATAGAGTGGGGACTAAATGGGGCCTCGCACTGGTTTTTATTTATTAGGGGCCATCCTAGGGATAACGTTAAGGGTGAACACACAGGGGTCGATAGAATAATTAAGACTGAAGATAGGTACAATAGAGTGGGGACTATATAGGTGGGGCCTTGCATAGGTTGTATATGCAAGGGAGACTTTGTACGAAATATTTTGGGTTCGACAGGTCAAATACGGTGTTAAGGCTAGGAAACTGCAGGTTGTGCAACTGCGACAACGAAACTCTTGCGAGGAAATCGTCCGGCTGCCTATAAGGGGCCATGGAAGAGATATGGGGGAAAAGAGATGTTGCGCAATATTTAAGGGTTGCGCTAGGGGAGGGGTTGCTATGTTTTAATAGGTAGGTAGTAGATAATTGAATAATTTGGTTAGGTTAGGTCAGGTCAACGAAAAATTGTCGTAAGTTGGGTAGGTACCTATATTTTTCAACAAAAAATATAGGTAAATATCTGACAGTGAAAACGAGAAAGTAAAAAAAAAAACTCAAAAACGTAAACAAACAGCATTGCACGTGTCTTAGCCTCTTATTTTTTGGCTGAAGCAAGGTTGCCTGTAATAATAAATTCTATCTACGTCTCATACCTATTAACTTTGTCTAGGTATATTAGCTATGCCATTTTGTCTAGGTATGACATTTATCTGTGTCATAAACTCATTAACACAATCATGAATAGCGTGACGTCATCTGTCACGCACGGATGACTCATTTCTGTTCCAAAATATTCTAAGTTTGTTGACACCAACTTTTCATCTATATACAGTTTTTACTATAACGAACGAACCCTACTGAAGCCCTCTCTATAGCGAACTCTTTTATAGCGAGCAAATTAACATGATCCCGTGGTGGCCGTTATATAGAAAGAGACCTTTCACTTCACATTCTCCATCTCAGTTTAAGGTTCTGCTGCAACTGATGGTGCATTTCTACTATAGTCCAAGTCAGGCTGCATGGGAGCGTATACCGATTATTCAAAATTTCTTAAAGATTTTCAGTTATTGACGCATTTGACGCCGATCCGGATTTGGGTTTCATGTCCTACCATTACGCAAAAAATGCCAATCCGACCCTGAGCAGATATTTCCCTGATCAAGAAGAAGTTTTGATCAGCCCTAGATTTGCAAGAAATTATGAGTAATCGGTACGCTCCTAGCCTGACTTGGACTAGGTATACTTACCCATAAGGTTAACATTCCGAGCTGCAAGTTATTTTTTATTTTTTCCTCTGGATCTGTCCCTAGAACATTACTAAAGCTGTACTCGTACGTCTAGGCGAAACTCAGGGTTTTTTCAGCGAAGGGCAAAAAATATAAAAAAAATTCGCCGCGTCCAATGTTAAGCTTATGAGTCGAAGAAAAGCATGAACAGATAAAACAGGGGGCCCAAATTGTTCCTATATAATTTTCCATATAAGTACCTACACGCTCTTATTTTCCTCGATACCTACTATTTTACAGTATTAAGATGGAATATACATTTGCTATTTGTTTACGTTTTTTGAGGATACTGTTGGATATTTAAATCCGTGTTCTGAATTATAATAATGTCTGGCTGGCTCTGTTGAAATTTTTATTATATTTGTCAATAAAAAATTGTCAAAAGTTACTTAGGGTGCGTCCCACCAGATTTTTTTCCTATGTTTCCCATGTTAAATTTCGGAGAAAATCGTTTTTCTCCTAACCGAGTATGGTGGGACGTAGCAGTCGTAAAAACACATCAAAACCAATTAATTTCTGGTGTTAGAAACACATAATATATTATATTCCAGAACATTGAAGTATCCGTCAGCGACCCGCAAAAAAATGGTCGGAAAATTCGTTTAGGACGGATTTTACAATCCTTAAAAGTTTAGTATAGTATACCTACCTACTATAGTGTGTTGAGGCGTTTTACTTTTAATAAGAACACTGTGGACTTTTCTATTTTAGTTTTAATAGGCAGGGCATTTCTTACTAGTACAGGTGAACAACAACAACGGCGTACTGGCGGGTTCCTTCTTGCACTATACATTTTTAGAAAAACCGAGATACAAAATTCAATTATCATTATTATTATTATCCTTAATTATAAATTAATATATCTAAAATCAAACCTTTGTTTTATTATAATTCACTTTAATATTCAGGATCTTGGAATTATGTATTGTAATTCCCGCTTTAATTCAACATAGTGCGATTGCACTTGTCATATGCTAAGTATTCGATAAGATAAATCTGTTCGATAGGAGACACTATAGGTGAAAACCACCCCTACACGTTATGTCGCAATATTTTGCAATCTGATGAAAAACACTCACCGGGGGCGAAGGTCAAGTGGGGGGTAGGTCACATCACCCTCTCAAATTTTTGAAGTTGACTCAGCACAGGTACTGGATACCTCCGTGGAAATCTGGATAGCACCACCCCTGATCCGCACATCGAATTATGGACCAAGGCACCCCCGCACGGTCTGTTTGTTTTTTGCGACCTAGCATAAGACTCTTAGCACCCCCCCCCCCCCCCCCACCCCGACCTGCGCACTAACCCCACTGCTGCAGTTCCCCGCTATTGGGGTTTTGGGGCACCGCTAGGGGGCAAAAACTTCCCTTAAATTTTAATTTATGTTGCCCGTGTTTTGACAGTTTCTAATGGCGTTGCAACACCTTATAGTGTGAATTACACTTGTCAAAAGCTAAACATAGATATGATTAATCTGTTCGTTAAATCTTTTCGACAGGAGGCACAAGGCACAATAGTAATACTTTAGATAAAATCCACCCTATAATGGTGGCTTAATGATAACATAAATTGTATAAATATTCCAAGCATATTATTATATTTACCTTATCGGAAGGTTTAAAGGATAATTTGCCTCTTGCCATAAGGTAAACATATTATGTCTGGAATATGCAATTTATCTTATAGTTAAGTTAGACTAGTGAAAGCCACCATGAAAATAGGGAGTATCAAAAGTAGTTATGCAATAATTTCACTAAAGCAAAAATGCTGCCTAATCACAAATTTGCAGGGATACCGTCATCGAGCTGGGTCACGCCGGTTCGATCCCGATGCTCCTTAAAAATTTTTTCTGACCGGCACGGCGTTCACACCTGATTATGTCCTACATGTCAAGTGAAGTATTTTTGGTGGTTCAGAACACACCCAAAACTGTAGATCCTCATCGTGTACCTAACGTCACTGGTTTTGACTTTATTTCTTTAATTTCAGAATGCTCCGACTAAACTCTACTAACACTTCATCAGTTCAAATACTTCCCAGGTTAGTAAAATTATTATATCTTACATACCTACTCTTAACTTTAGTAAATAACTGGTGGTTCGGAGCTCATCAAACTGCAGGTCCCCATCAAATCTGCGGGACGTTTGTTAACCATGGCTTGAACACATACCAGAGATAAACAGCTCCTCTCGGGAGTGCTCCCCACGGCTATAGAACGCACACCAGGGATTGAGCTGAATAAATTCTACCAGGGAGTGATGATGGCCATGCTGTGGAAAAACTGCAGAGGGATTAGTTTGTTCGGGGGTGATCAGCTATATGTGATCCGACCAAAAACACTCCGTGTAAAAAAAACAGCCAAGTTTATAACCCTCCAAAAATTAGCCTAACTCAACAGCCCTTAAAAGGGTTTGATATCAAAAATGTTGGCCAAGTTCTCAACATTCCCACTATCACTCGGCCCCCAAAATTAGTGATATCACTTATTACAGGGCCAAGTCCTTGGCGCAAATCACGTAAGCGTCACAGCCGGTCATAGACACAGACTTTAAGGTTGGATGGGGGCTGCGGACCGGGGGTATTGGAAAGCAGGTATATGACAAAATATGTCGCCAACATCCTTGTGATTCGCGCCAAGGACTTGGCCCTGTAATAAGTGATATCACTAATTTTGGGGGCCGAGTGATAGTGGGAATGTTGAGAACTTGGCCAACATTTTTGATATCAAACCCTTTTAAGGGCTGTTGAGTTAGGCTAATTTTTGGAGGGTTATAAACTTGGCTGTTTTTTTTACACGGAGTGTTTTTGGTCGGATATCATATAATTTTTGTAAGGTGGTACAATAGTTTCTACCAGTAGGTAAAACATCAATTGGCTGTCGAATGGACTCAAGTTTTCTTGCCATACCTGGAAAGTACCTACCAGTACCTGAAAACAATTCCCTGTCAACCATACAAAAATTACCAATCTCATACCTGAAATACCTGAAAAGTACCTACTCGTACCTGAAAATGAGTTCCCTGTCGAATCTCCACAAATTACCTTCCCATACCTGAAATGTACTGTACCGTACCGGTATTTTTAACATGTACCTATTTTGTAGGCTGGGCCTAAAAAAAAAAAAATAAGATAATAGAACTATGCTAGACGAAAGTGTCACAGTTCAAATATTGGCGGGTTTTAGTATCAAAACATTGTCATTCAAGTTGCGAGTTGTAGAAACAGTTCCAAGTGTGGTAGGACAGTTTTACAGATTTTTCCTGGCTCTTTCGTCCAATCACAGCAAATTCCCGTTTAGAGAATGTTCTAGAAGGTGCTAATCAATAAAAGGAAGTAACAGTGCGGGCAGCGAGGCTTTTTCACATCAGATCGTCATCCAGTCATCATCCATAGATGTGTTTGTTTTAAGTCAAGTGACTACAGTGTCTATCATCAGAGGCCGCAGCAGCAACGAATCTATCTTCAAATCCCGATTTATCGGTAAGCATCAGTTCACTTTTTTCGACGTAATAAGAATACTGGCTTCAAAGATTGGAGAACATCCAAATTATATTGATAGGGTTGCAATGAGCTAAGAAAAGGGATTGTCCGTAGGGCTTCTGTTTGGAGCGTTCGAGGTAGCTTCGAGTTGGTCCAGGTTGGGGTCCAAGAAGTACCAGTATCCAGACTGAGGGCAGTTCGAGTACCAGCAGCCATGTCCAAGGTTCAGATGGGTCCAGGAGTGATGTCTGAGCTGAAGGTCATCCCAATGTCACACTAGAACATCGGCGGTGTCTCCGCGATGTCGTCAGCTTCGAACTGCAATCAAAATGTCAGCTAAGTTTGGGGGGAGTTACAGAACTAACTACATCAATTTTAATAATGAATAAGTAATCTATACTTCGTTTGGTGCCAAGTTTCAATGGAATCGAAGCTACAGTAGAGTTACAACGGACGAGTTTAAGTAATCAATATTTACCTTATCAACAGTGGATTTTTACTTCTTCTCATCCACTTAGGTACGTTCTTGAGTTTTTGCTGGTCGAGTTAGCAGAAGGAGTTGGCGTCCAAGACCGGTTCACAAATAATGTATAGCATCATCCAATATAAGTATGTAGGAATTGTTATAGCTTCTGAAATAAATAAACCCAAATCTCTAGTCAACCCTACATAGTTAATTTATGAATTCTAGATTATGATGTAAGGTGCACCTAGGGTATTCCCATATATTCAACCGTATGTACAAGTGTATATACAAAATATTATTTGAGCGTGATTGGTTCATTACAAGGTATAACTGTCTTAATCTTTTCTTACTGGTGACATTCCTTTGGCGTGGTTAGGTACAACAACGTTTCACAACTTCAATTTCAAAGAGTCTATTGCGACTACCTACTGAGCTGGTATTAAGTGGCCACCCTGAGACGTAGGGGTGAATTTATCTGTGTATTGAGCACAGTACCTAATCGTACCAGAAAACAAGTTGACTGTCGAATGGAGTCAAAATACCTTGCCATACCTGGAAAGTACCTCCCTGTACCTGAAAACCAGTTCCCTGTCAAATCTACACAAATTATTATCCCGTACCTGAAATGTACCTACTCGTACCTGAAAGTAAGTTGCCTGACGAATCTACACAAATTACCTTCCCATCCCTGAAAATATAGTACCTTCTTGTACCTGATACCTGAAAGTAGTACGTAATCGTACCTGAAAGGAACAAGGAGACATATCCACATTTCACAACATTGTAGGTAGGTATAGGTATATAGGTATTATTGTTAGGTAGGACAAGGAGCTGGAGGCAGTATTTGTTTTGTAAATATCTGCCATAAGTTAGTATGGGAACTTTGAATCGAACCTGAACCTATAATACTGAAGGTACTTCGGGTTTGCGATTTTTCTGGGTGTCCATGGGATGGTACCTACAAGTGTGCTGAGTTTCAGCTCTATCGCACTGCTGGAACATGCTAATAATTTGTATAGGTGAGTGAGTGAGTGAGTGAGTGAGTCAGTGAGTGACCCTCAAAAACAGCTAAGTTTGGTATGTCACTGCTCAGGTACGGTTGGACGTAGAAGTTTGAAATTTCATTTAGGAGGTCCCGTGCGACCCTACTACAGGAAAAGGGTACCCACTGTTCGAGCCACGCCCCCTTGCCTCCTGTAGAGAGGCACGAAAAGTGCACAACTCTGGTTCCTGTATAACATGCTGGCAGTGCTCGAGGCTTTGTCGCGCTTTCTTTTTCTTTAAAACTTGGCTGCATGCACTGCCGTGCATGTTGATCATCATCACATGGAATGTCTATGAGCTGCTCAGGCTGCTCTTCCCAGAGCACCTAGGTACCCTTCTATAAAAATGAGTATTATTTGTTCCCAGATAGGTAGGATACCTACCCAACGACTTTTTACTTTCTCGCCCGTATGTAATACATGGGCTGAGAAAGTTATGTTATCGTGCGAAAATTCGATTTTGAGATTTTCATTGTAAAAGGCGTTTCAGAGGTCCTAGATACCAAAAAAATGGTTTTTAGGTCATGTGCGTCCGACGTACGTACGTACGTACGTCCGTCCGTCCGTCCGTTTGTCTGTAACGCGGCTAGAGATCACACCAGTCAACCGATTTGGCTAAAATTTGGAATATAGATGTCTAAAATCAGTTCCAAGATAAATTTTTAATATAATTTTGATTACTCAAAAATTGCGCCCACTATTGTCAAAAAAGTGTCAAAAAAAATTCAAAATCGTGTTTTTGTCTACTCAAGACGCATTTCACGGTTCGGTAATAAAGTTAGAACCTTCAAATTTTGCAGTCGTGTTCCCAGATAGATGCTCCAGGATCATTTTTATTGTTTTGGAGATGGGCCAAAAATTTGGGCCAAAATTGGCCCATACGTGAAAATCTTGGCCCCATGAACAGTATTAGCCGGAATTTCACAAAAATCCATATACTTGTGCTTAATAACATTACTTAAAGGTTTGTGGAAGAAATATTCAATCATTTCAAAATTGCGACCAATATAGGCAAAATAAAGTCAAAAATAGGAAAAAAAAACTAGAATCTCGTTTTTGATTGGTCAAGACGGATTTGGCACTACAGTTATTAACTTAGATCCTTGTAATTTCGCAATAGTGTTCCCAAATAGATGCTACAGGATCATTTTTATTCTTTGTGAGATGGGCCAAAAATTTGGGCCAATATTGGCATTATCGTAGGAAAAATTTTCCAAAAATGGAAATCACGTTTTTGATTGGTTAAACCACATTTGCAACAACACTAATCGACGGATTTTCTTGAAAATTGGTGAAAGTGGTCTCAGATAGATGCTTCAAGGGCATTTTCAATAGATTTTCATTTACTTAAAATTTAAGACGGTGACATGCAAAATAGAAAACATATACTTTGCGCGTCGAACGACACTTCACTGTTTGACGGATATGTTTGAAATTCGGTATGCAGGTGCCTAAAAGTATCGTCCATTGTGAGGCAAAATACTTTTTAGAAAAAGTTAAAATTCTGACAATTATTTACGTAAAAAGAAAATCAAATTTTCCATAAAAATTGCGAGAAAGTCAAGTGCGACCATTGTCGAACCCTTTATTTGAGAAGAAAATTAAAAATATTCCTTACCTTCCGTAGGTAGGTACCTGGTACCTACCAAGAAACATGTAAACAATACTTTTCTCAAACTTTTTATTAAAACACAGTATGTAAAACACATGCATAACAAATATTTTATCCTCCCACCAGAACAACCTCGATAGCCGAGTGGTCTGGTCTGGTTCCTCCTCATGACAGGAACACGCGGGTTCGATCCCAATCCCACCAAATATTTTCTGTACGGCATTCACGTCTGAAATGTCCAGCATTTCAAATGAAATCGAGGCTGTGGTGGTTCGGAACGCACCTAAAACTGTAGGTCCCCATCTGTGAACGTATCGCTATACGGTACGATGGGTGGGGAGCTATCAGCTCTACATCTAACTATATAACTATGCCATTTTGAGAAGTGATAATCGAAAGTTTTCGTGTGATAACGGCGGGAAGACTGTGGATCATGGCTTCGGGGTGGCTTCCGGGTTCCTCCAGATCTGTCTAGACAGATAATAATTTAAATAAGTTCATTAATCTAATAAGTACCTATATTATATATAGGTCATCGGCTGCACATTGCTGAAAATTTATAAAAACACAGAGTGACCTATGACATCAGATGGTCTACCAATTTTTGTAGCATTAAGTTTCATAATAGGGGAGTAATTGAAGAATGATGATGAAACTTTCGTTTTTAAGGAAGTACAATAATTATCATCGCATGCATCAATGCAGTTTTGTAGGCATGTTGCCTTCTATTCTAATTATTCGGCGGTCTACCGATTGTTGTAACGTTAACTTCCGTAACAAGGGAGTTACTGAGGAAAACGATTCCTCCCAAACTTTTAGTCACTTTCAGAATAGTCCCTCTCTACGAAATTGGTACTAAAAATATAGACAGACAGCTTATGCATGGTTACCTCTCCCTGAGTATTCTGCGTCTTCGCGAGCTTCATTCCCTCTGGCTCCTCTCCCTCGGCCACTGTAACGTGTGTGGGTGCGTACCTTCATACTGACCCACACAACGCCCGCTGACTCCTCACGCAGAGCTCAAACCTTTCGCCCTCCACATCATTAGGTTTTTCTGAAATATTATTTATACATCAGGTATAGCAAAGAATATCAGTGGCAGACATAGCCGAATATCGAACGATCTATCGTATACCTGTTAGATATTAGACTTCGCTTTTTTCAAGTCAGTGTATTGGTACCTATCCTTTCACGACAGGAATACTTTCTCAAAATGATGGGAAAGTGTGTGCGACTGTTGTCATCGTACTATAAACATGTATGCTCTCCTACATAAAAACCTATTACTTACTTCTAGGGTGTCGACTTCTTCCCGTAGTTCGGACGTTGTCACTTCCAGGTCAGACACCTCTGTGTGCTTATGGGAGAGTTCCATAGTCAGTTCTACCACCTGCGAATCAAACCCATCTTGTTTGGTACCTTTTCTTTATTATATTTTTTCTCCTGCCATTGAAACGAGTAAACCTACTCTCAGTAATATCTTTGCTTTGCTATCAACGCAGAAGACCTTAATTTCGTATGATGTTTCTTTCGGTTTCATTTGTTTTTCTTGTGTTGACGTGTGGAGCTAATCGATTCTTAGCCTTTAAACTAATGGAAAAATTAAGTAAGCAGTAGTGCGTAAACATCACCTTCTTCTCCAGCTGACTAATGCGTCGCATCTCCCCAGACAGCCGCTGTATTTCTGTGTCAGCATTCGCCAGCTTCACTTCGTACTGGGCTTCCATATCAATCAGTCTCTGTTGGTACTCCTGCTCCATAGTGGCCCAGATATGATCAGCATCGGATAAGGCCTTGATGAATGCTTGGTTAGTGTTCTGCAGCGTTGCAATGGTCTCCCTCAGAGCAGCCTCATCTCCTGGCAGGGAGTCCTGCCCCAGGCCGAGCTGCTGAGAAATGGCTTGCGCGTCAGCAGCGCTGGCTTCCAATTTCAGCTGAATCAGAGCCGCCATCTTGTCTTCTTTCTCGTCCAATTGAGCTTTGAGGTCCTTTATGAGTTTCTTGTCCTCCTTGGACTTCTGTTTGAGGTGCGCCAGCTCCTGCTGCAGCTGTGCCACCGTCTCCGCCACGTCGTTTTTCCTTCTTTTCTTCCTAGCTTCTCGCAGACTTGCCACCTCGGTTTCAAGTTGCACTTTGGTATCTAGTAGATGAGCGAGTTGTGATTCTAGCCTGGAAAAAGGACGAAATTGAATTATTTCTGGTGTAGGTACAGACAACGATATAGTGTAAAATGATTTTTTTTTTTTTTTACTTTTACCTGATTGTATTTGAAGTAGGGAGGAAGCTTAAGAAAGTAGGTTTCAGAAAGGCGGGGAGGGAAGGATACGCGAAGAAGCCACTTTGTGAAGGCAACGCATCACAATAAACCATACTCTGTTCTCACACCCTAAGAAGTCCAAGACGCTCACCTGAATAGTCACCCCTTCGGCCAATTTTTGCCACCTAGCTCATCGCACTTTTTGAAACCTATTAAACCACCCTACCCACTGTTACTGAGATGGGGGTTGGTTCGCTTGGATTTTCTGTAGCCATATGCCCAGCCCATAAGAAAGGTACTGTGCCAATACCTTTGGCATTCAAGCCTCGAGTCGTTCTCAGCTTCTTCAAACTCGCAGCGTTCTTCCTCCAACACTTGGTTGCGGCGAGCTATCCTCGTGAGCCTCTGGTTCAATCGCCGCACTTCGCACGTGAGCAGCAGCTCCTTCTCAAGCCGCCGGTGCAGGAGGCGTTCCCTCTCACCCCCCGAGCTCTGGTAAATGTCCAGTTTGTCCTGTAGCTGACTCAGCCGCGCTTCGTAAAAGGCGATCGCATCGCTCACGCAGGTCACAATATTCCCACTGCGGGAGATGTCGCCGTCTTCGAAGATTCCACTCTCTTCCAGACACTCGCAGCTTTTGTTGAGGCTTCGTGGTCGGTCGACACTGGAGAACACTGTCGCAACTCCTGTCAGCTTCGTCTCTGTCGACTTTGTAGGTGTGCACTGGAAAGCAATATATCATTAGGTCGAGTTCGCTCAGCATATCATTTATAGTTTAATTGTCGCATTGTTAGGACTGCTGGAAGTCCAGAGGGGATACTTACTAGGTCCATCTGTTCACTGGTTAAGTCGTCACTGGTTGGCAAAGACATCACTCCCGAGTCGCTCAAATCTTCAGCTTCCCGAGGGCACCAGACGGGACGAATCGCATCCTGCCCAAACAAACAGAATAAGGTCACATTCAACTTTCTCAGAACTATGTCTATGATCAGACCATTTTTAAAGGGCAAAAAATGGCAGGAGTCACTTAAATTTTTACTTACACTGGGGCGGCACTCCTCGAGCTCCACAGTGCGAAACTCCAAGAGGTCACATTGCTCCCTCAGGTTCGCTACCTCCATGACCAGTGACGCCTCCCTTTCCTTGAACGATTGCACCTCCATCACCAGCGATGCCTCCCGCTCTCCCAATGATTGCACCTCTTTGACCAGTGACGCCTCCCGTTCGTTGAGCTTTTGCACCTCCGTAGCCAGTGACGCCTCCCGTTCCTTGAGCTTTTGCACCTCCATGACTAATGATGCCTCCCGTTCCTTCATTGTTTGGACCTCACTGACCCGTGACGCCTGCCGGAGCGATGGCACCTCCTTGGCGAGTGCCTCACTCTGCTGCGGCACCTCTTTGACTAGTTTGTGGCTGGTTGTCCCATTCTCAAGGCACTGATTGTGGAGCACCTCTTCGTTCAAGACGTCCAATTGCTTCTGGTTTTCATCCTGTCGGGATTTTTAGGCACAGTTTAAGTTATTGGTACCTACAGGAGCATACCGTAGATGTTTGATACATAAAGAACCTATCCTTGAAGCGCTATTGCCAAGCAAAACTCCCTACTCGGGAGGCAACTAACTTCATAGGCCTGATCCGGGCCTTGGTATACGAAGGGATGGGTTACTTAATAAAATAAAGAAATAAGTGGATCTCACTCTGAGATGCAGGTAGGCATATGCCAGTTCTCCATGCAGGTTTCCTGAATACTAATGATGTAATATCTGACAACCTGCAACTCAGGGTGAGGTGAAGAGTTACCTGTGGTAGTAGCATTTGCAGGAGCTGGTGTTGCCTGACTATCGTTCGATCCCTGTCCTCGATCTGCCATCGCAGCCTCTCAATGTCTGCGTCGATCGCCTTCAGGTTTTCTATCGCCTCATTCGTCTGCAAAAATAGCAACAGAAACCATTGTACAATATCACTTTACGTATATGGTAAACAGTTCCGTAGAAGCTTCCATACATGGCGGTGGGCCGGATTAGTGCAGTCGCAGGGCATTGAGATATGAAGAAAGAGGACCTAGGTCCTATTGTCGAGTCTGTCCCTGGGGAATCTTTCTCATCCCAGGGTACCTGGCCTTCACTTCTCTCGACTGTCGAATGTGCATAATTGTGTAGAGATGCCCCGAATGGTAGGAGCCTGTATGCCACAGGTTCTGGCCCTTACTTGGTGTTGCGCCGATTGAGTGTACCTTCGCGCTTCGTCCGTATGGATAAATACAAGGCGGCTATGCGAAGTGCAAGTACCTATACAAAATTATCTCCAGGCAATAAATAGGTAAGTATAGCATCTTTCAGAAAATCTCGGCGAGCAACACTGTAGTCTAAATAGTAACCCCTTTGGCGCTAAAGCTGCGAACCCTCCTGATAAGAAATCTTCCTTGACGACTACCTGCGAAGTCACCCCTATATAAGCTTAGCAAGGGGGGTCTGGGGGGGCTAAGCCCCTCCCAGAAACCGTTTAACCACCCCCAGGACTTTTCTGACCTACACATAACGTCACATAAAGACATGCCTATTCCCCCAGGTGAGGAGAAGGTCTGGGGGGCTGAGCCCTCCCAGGTTTTTGGCCCTGCTACGCCCATGGTCACCCCTTCTGGCAACATACGATACCTACCTTGGAAGGCTCTATTGTATCTCATCTGAAACCAATACCTATTTTGCCATCCTGCATGATAGTGATATATATTATGTTTGCCTGTCTTGCATGGGCCCCACGTGACAAGTTGAATGGACCTGGGAATGAGTATAGAACTAGGTGACCAGTACCTGGTTGATGGTGGAGGACCTGTATACCTGTAAACCTGCCGCTGCCTATTGTAGCACTGCACGGCTGCATCTCCCTGTTTGAATGGAGGCAAAGAAAGTCCCGTAACCCGTAATATTACCAACAAATTTTCAAGCCTGTCAACAAAGTGAATAGTGATGCATGAAAATTTGTTTTCTTGTTCTTGTCCTTGTATTTCTTGCATACCAGAACAAGATCTAGTTTTTCCCGAAGGATTTTTCACAGCGACCATGGGTGGCGGTGGCAGTTTGTAAGGAAAATTCTGCCGACTATCGCCCGTCGATTGCATGTGCATATTAAGTATATAGACAGCAAGCTACGTTGCAACCGCGAAAATCTCCAAAATCTTGCAGTAAGGACAAAAACAGGAGTGAGAAATGATTTTACTGCAAGAACAAGAACAAGAAATGCCATTTCTTAAATTGAGCGTCACTATACCGGCCGGGGAAAAACTAGACGAAAAGTAGCACCCTATACCTATATATCCAAGCTATTCCTTCTCCGACACCGTTAACGAGGAGACAGGCCGGAAATATGGTTTATACGTCCTGCTGGCTGCACATAAGCATATTATTAATATTTCCACACCTTGGTGCATATGATTGGTAACCAAGTAATCAGAACCAGGACGGATATGCACTGCTACTTGCGGTACAAAAAATTCTATACCTACCCTAGGATGTTAAGGCTGAGTAATTGTATTCTCACTTAGGCCCAGCAAGATTCAGGCAAGATTCCTCTTGCTTCCCTCAGTGCCATTGAGCTACCCGTCTCAAAAAGCTCCTCACTTAGAAGTCTCTTACACCTTACAAGGAAAAGTTACCGCTGGTTTAACAATGGTTTATCATAAGACCTGCCGTATGTGACCATGACACGCTGGTTTGATTCTAGTTCACTTCGTGTCTGGCGTTATAAAGACTAGAAAGGCCACTCATGTTTGAAGAGTTATATCGCTAGAGAGGAACGAACAGACAGCATGTGATGGCGTAAGATTAAGGTGGAAAGGGAGTGGCTTGAAAAGAGAACAAAGCATTTTTTTATAGAACCTCACGTGGTAGCACTACCAGCCATATCGATCAGAAAAACTTTGCTAGGATTAGGATCGAACAGGTGAGAGACCACTCGGCTATCTTACTTTTGGTCAGGTTGGCAGTTTCGAAATTATACCGCCAAAATTCCTACGACTACAAGGAGACGTGTTGTTTGAAACTAAACCGTACATAGCACCTCTTCCGCTCATTGTTAGGTAGCGTCCATTACCATTCGACCTGAATTTTAAGGTAGCCCGTAGCCCATTTATCATACGTGCTGGGATATACCTAGGTATTGTAGTGTTAGCACTGTAACAGTATACCTCAGTACTTCTTATCTTACAATGCAAGGAAGTTCAGGACGTACAGGGATCTTTCTTCATGGTACATTTGTAGGCCAGATTATCACAGTGGCAGGGGATCTTTGAAAACGCAGTCGGCCTTGTGATTCGTATACAGGTCCGTCACTCCTGAAGTTGACATGGTTCATAAACAAATAGTAGGGTCTGACAGATATATCGTTGGATGGTGAAATCATGAAGTCGTTGTGAAACCCCTGTCTGTGATATCACTTTTAGTTCTTATTCGGTGATAAAATAGTTAGTTCAGGTCACTCAGCTGTTATAGTCAGCAACTTACCGATCCACTGTGGGTGTTAAGCTCCACCTTAAGTGCGTCAGGTACGTTAGGGTGAGCCTCAGGGTCACTGTTCACCGTCACCTCATCTTCCTGGGGCTGCCGCGCCTGTAGGTACCAACCAAAACATCAACCCATTTCACACCTACACCCTATGTCTCCATGAGTCAAACGCATGGCTTCCTACGTTATGACATCATCTATATGGCAATGAACTTATTCCAGTTTGCAAAATTCAGCTATGTTCAGTTTTAGTGGCGCCCAACGTGGGGCTGTTCGTTAATTTTTAAATTGTTAGTCTCCGTTTTAAATAGGACGGTTCCTACACTAGACATCACACTATAGAAACTTACATTACGTTTGACATGTAGACGCTTTTCTCTGTAAGCAGTCAGCACTTTAGCGCTCTTCAGAGGTGGCTGTGGCTTTGACTTCTGAAACAAACAAAAAACACAATACAAATAAAAAATACCCAGTTGGTGGATTGTCTGGGACAAACTCCCGTTTTGGGAGACAGATAGAGGGGATATAACAGACCGAATGCCTTCAACATATTTTGTCAAGTTATTTTCCCAGACAAAAGAAGGTGCGGAACACATGTTAAATAAGTTCCCAAGGTTCATCGTCCTTTGAAAGAAAGGCAGCAGGTGAGAGGGCACAACGCACTTTCTCTAATAACAACACTATACCTATATCCCTATTGGTAGGTATATACCTGCCAGGTGGACGGTCCATTCGCGCTCGACAGTGCTATAGGTAAATACCTATATGGCTTTGGTGACGAGCCATCGGATGGATGTATATGGGACGCCTTATTACCGGCGGCGGCTGTTTCATGATTATTTAAAAGTGCCTAGAATGAATATTAGTGGGTCATCCTTACCTTTACCTTCTTACCCTTATGGCTAGATTAGGGTAACAATATTTTTGACGACTTGTTGCGTTAGTCGTGTGGACTCTCCCTATGAAGGGATGATTTTGAAGTGAATGTGACAGGTCAATAATTTTACAAGCTAGACAAAATATATTACGCAGTCGTCAAACACTTCGCAGCAGAATGATTTCTCTACCCGTTTTATGAGAAAACTGTTGGATATTTAAATGTTCTGAAATATAATATGTCTTTTTAATGTCAGAAATTAACTGGCTATGTTGTGATGTTACGATCGAATGATAACCCGTAAGGGGCGCTAGGGGCGCATCCACACTACCCAGCTAAATGTTCAATCGTCTGCTTGGATCATTAAGTCAAAGACAGTAGGGCTTATAAGACGAGGAAATGAGAAAATGCATTATGTGTGATATTCCATTGAACGTGATTACTGATTACATGTAGGTAACCACACAAACGCGATTAGTGTTTACAACTGTTTCCCCATTGTTGACAGTCCGTAATTTGAGCCAATCAGGAAAGTAATTTATACAGTCACGCACTTGTAGCCACAATAACATGGTGCAATCGCACAGAAAATAAATGAGTGATCAATCGGACGTGGACTTTCGTCCGAGAACAGACCTTGGGAGTGTCAGACGGCCGACGGCTCGGTCGTGCCCAGATGGAGAGATTGGATACCTTTCTACTACCACCGCACTCTGCAGCCCAGGAAATGTAGACTTGTACCAGAAGTCGCAAAACAACACCAGGATACACTATAATCCTGTTTCTTGTAGTTTGTTGAGGGGTTCGGAGGGGACAAGACCAGAAACTAGAACATTTCAAGAATTATCCGTCGTGCTCAGCTGGCAGAACTACCAAATACCAGCTTCCCGACACAATGGAGACCTAGCACAGCCTTGATGGACACTTCAAGTGACATGTAGAACGTATCAGCCAATCTGAAAAACTTTTAGTAGGATCGGGGTCGAACCGGTGTCAGTGTTTCTCTAAAGTTCTAGACAACTCAGCTGCCCCAGTTCCTTGTAACTCAGGTGTACAAATTTCGGTGAAACCTCTAGCGGTATTGAGCTATGAAGGAATCTGGCTCGGTCATGGGCCTATCTATCTGGTTGAAAACTCGACTGTGGGGCGTGACTGTGACCAAGTCACCCCCTTGTAGGGGTCAAGGTGTGACCCTTTATCCCACTCGGCCCTGGCACTTCTATGGCTGCGGCGCCACATGCAGATGAATTTCTACCGTGGAAACGCTTTGTGCCAGAAAGATGAAAGAACAGTTGAGCCATTCAAACGCGAATCACCATCAGATTGTCACGAAGAGATTTGTACCGCCGGAAAGAAAGTAGGACTCACAACTTCTTATCATGGGAAACATATGTCTAGCACAACAAGGCGCAGCTGCTGAACGTGTCATTTGCGATTTGAGGCATAGCGGAAAAGCTGGGTACGTCCGTAATCGTGTAATAGCCGTGATAGGAACATACACGACGCCGCCACCCGCACCGGTACCTGCACGAGCACGGGATACATATAGCTATGAAATAATGGGTTGTCTTGCGGTGAAAACTGATACCTGGAGGTGCAACCGCAGCAGGTACTCTGGTAAGGAACGAACACGAGTTATTTTCACACGAAATCGTTGTCCTGGCGAACGGCCCTTCACCGTACCTTCTCCACAGTACTAATTTGTAGCTCTCAGTGGTTGAGCTGTCCAGGGAACCGCTTTGTGTCCTGAGATGTCCGGGTTCAAATCCCGGGGTATAAAGAATTTTTTTTTTCGCTTAAAACATGGATATATGTATGGCTTCGGCCCACTCCGAAGGGGTAACCACTCCAGAGATTCCCTGAGATTCCATAAAGATTTCCAATGATTCCCAACGCGAGTGGTTAACCCCTCGGCCCACTCCTAAACTGGCTTCGCCCTACTCCTCTTCGGCTTCAGCTAAAAAAAAACTCACAACCCCATCATCAGCGCATTCTACGTTCCTGTACTAAGTTACTTAAGGTTCCGAAAAACGTGGTGCCTTTTTTAACTCTGGATGGATTGGTATCCACAAATTTGGTATACTGTAGTCTAATGCAGGCCTCATACGATGGGTCCTGGAATGGGGGGGGGGGGGGGGCTGGAATGGCAACTCAGGGATGGCGGGTACCCAGAAAAACTGCTGTCCCTCCCCATGCACTAACCATACGTGCGGGGACGCCAACTTGCCAGAACGGCCGTCCAAAACGCACCGTCCTAGGCCAGCATTACATATACTCCGAAGAAGCTGTCACAAGTTACAATAGTCCCTGGGGACTGGGTGGAGTATTTCCACCGCAGGTTAGGCAGGTGTGGTTGGGTGCAGGTACCTGTGAACCTGTGGTCGGTGCAATATCAGTTCGGGACGATCAATCTACCCAAAATTAGGCTGTTAAAAAAGGCCTTGACATGACGATTGGAGCGCTCTAATCTGTGTCCGATCACGGCACAAGAATAGAAATCAAAATTATTTCTGTAAAATAAAAACAAAGTTACAGTATAAAGAGAGTTCGCTATATAGAGAGGGTGAAATTGTGGAGGTGAGATTTGTCAGGGGATTGCAGCGGTCATTCGTTATAGAGAGGTTTTCTTTATAGAGAGTGAGGACTGTATATTGTCCTGATACTATGTTAGGGAAAGGGGTCATTGAGCTACAACACGACTGTGTCAGAAGTCATGGCGATTTGTTACAAACATGCACCGTTTGATTTTAGTAGAGTTTGGTCCAGTTGACACCCTCTATAAATGCGAGAAAGTCAAGTGGGACCATTGTCGGGCCCTTTATTTCGTGCGGCATAATACCACAGGACAGGTGTATTTTTTTTGGGCCGAAGTCGGCTGAAAGAAACCGACAGAAGTGGGCCGAAGCGTGAAATTACAGAGGAATGCACGAGGGTAAATACCTGGGTAATGCCTGGAACCTCCACCCGCATGTTGCCTCGAACTCACTCAATTTCACACAAACATTAACCCTTCTCAACTATTTCGACACATCGACAGATATACTCAATAAAACACCCAAATTGGGCCACTATTTCGATACCTACATCGAGAAATCTAAACAGTGTATTGAACTAAACAAAAAACACCACAAGGTACCGAACTGCACCATAAGAAGGCCACTACTGAGGCACTGCACTCCACAGCTGTGCCATGGTACTGTGCAGGTACCTTTCCCTGCCTCAGCCTCCAGAACCTGTCCGTACTGAGCTTATGTGAGAAGAACATACCTATGTGAGAGCCCAGTCCTGTTATAGGTATCTCTACTTATATCACAACTATCATCTTCCAAACCTCTTCGCTAGAACTACTTAATATCTCCTTATGACAGTGTGTTTTGGAACAGGTGCTGCTTTAACGGCAACCACACAATCGTGTTTGTTTACGTTTTTTCCAAACATTTTATGAGGACACTGAAATGGTCAAACAAATGGTCAGCAAAACGTAAACAAATATTAGGTAAATGTACCCACCTATGTTCCGTCTTTAAGTGGAAATGAAGTGGGTGCCTAATTAATCAAATATTGTGATGATTACGTATAGGTAGGTATAGATATACCTAGTGGTTATGTAAAAACTTGGCACAGCATGGGATATGTATACCTGGACAGGTAGGTATAGGTAGGATTACCTACCCAGTAAAAGTTCATATGACCCGTATAGCAGCAAATCAGCTTGAGCTGACAGCCTATAGTGACAGATGCTCTAACCCCGGCGGGCTGAGATGTTTCTCTTAGATTTATCTTGGCTAGTGGATAATTGAACAATGCATGCAACGGCTGGCTCGGGCCTACCTTAAACTGTAGGTCCCCATCAGTGCTTGAACACATATCTTTAGTTCCTCTCGGGAGTGCTCCTCATGGCTATACATGGCAGGGATTGAGCTGAATAAATTCCCCCAGGGAGTGATGATGGCCATGGTGTGGAAAAACTGCAGAGGGATTGGTTTGTTCGGGAGTGATCAGCTATATGTGATCATCACCACACGGACATAGGTGGCAGTGGCGTAGACTGCTCCGGCCACCCCACAAACAAGGGGGGTCTAGGATGCCTAGATGGGGAAAGGCAGGTGTTCGGTGACAGGTCGATGATGGTCCCCGCATGTATATTTAGGTACGTACCTACTTTCTCTTTTGCACACCCATACCCATTATATGCACATTCACACGCAGCTCTCATGCCAGATGGCTGTGGTTATGCACCAAAGCCAGGAAGACTTGATTTGCATGCCCATCGTGCGACGCGCCAGCCAGAACCACTTATCAGTTATCCTAGTAAATATTCATCATCCATTCGCCGATGATGACATTGTTTACTGCGCCTTTCGTGCGAAAAATTGATGAGGGGGCTTGGGAAAACGACAAATTGTTAGGTCAGAGCTGTTGTGAGATGGCAATACTTGTTGTTGTAATGTTAGATGGCGAGCACAACTATAGAGTGGGGTACTGGGCTATGAAGCAAGGAACCAGGTTCAAGTGTCATTTTGTCGATATTTTTCCCTTGCCCTACCCAGCCCTGGTCTTCATCGGCCTGGAGGTAGAGAGAGGGTCCCGGAAGGATACTGGATTTCGATTTTGATTTGGTACTGAGGTTAGTCCAAAAGGCTAGTCCTATGAACCAATAAGTTATACCCAGAACTTCTCCTTACTTGGAGTTGCTTCTCCAGCTGCTTGTTACGGAGTCTGAGGGACATAAGCTCTTGACCGGCTTGCTGAGCTGCCCTCTTGCTGACCGCTGCTGACGCCTTGAGCGCCTCTTTCAGCTTCGCCTGCAGTGCTGTCTGGGTGGCTTGAGTGTCGTCGCGCAGCTGCTGCAGGGCTTGCTCCTTCTCGGCCAAAGCTGCCCGGAACTCCTGCTCAAGCAGTTTGAACGTCTTTTCCGCTTCCAGCCGGATGCGGCGGTTCTTTGCTTGTTCGCGGATGCTTCTGTGGGAAGAAAGACCAAATTCACCCGAAGATTCGATCGAGGAATGATGAGATCTGACGTGTATCTCCCAGTTACCTCATCCTAATGTGTATACGTACCTGTTAAAAAGCTCCCTGTTAGCCTCGCAGCTGCTCGTGCGGAGCTGCTCCTTCAGACTTCTGACCTCAGCGTTATGTTGACGGATAAGGGAGGTGGCAGCGAGACGTTCCGCCTCGAGGACGGACTTCAGCTGCGCCACCTCCGCTTTTGCCAGCTCTCTCTCCCCTTCGGCGCGGCTCAGCTTCCATGCTGCCTCTTTGGCTGCTTTGCTGGCCATGATTTCCGCCAGCTCCGCTTTCGCTGGCTCTCTCTCGCCTTCTCCGCAACTCAACTTCCAAGCCGCTTTGGCATCCATGCTGGTCTTCAGCTCCGATCGAAGCTCATCCAGCAGCGCCTCTCGCGCGGCCCGTGCCTCCTGTTTCCTTGGGAGGTGTCGCGCCTGCCGCTCCAACTCTTGTTTCCTCTTCTCTTGGGCCACACAGGGTCCCACCTTAAAGTCCCTTTTCCCCTCTATTCGGTGACAGTGGAGACGTGGAGCATTCCCCTTAGACACCTGTTTCCTCACGGCACGGTGAGGGAGCGTAGTGGCGAGGAGGTGCCGCGCCTGTTGCACCTCCTGCAGCTTCACTTCGCTCTCATGAGTTTCCATGTCGTAGTCGTCGTCCACGAGTCGAGTCGAGTCGTTGTTCCTCTATTGGAACATCTGCAAATACACCCGCTGGGTTAACAGAATTTGGGAGGAATTTGCCCGGAACGCTAACTGCTCCCACAACCAAGGAGGGGCATGTTTTTGCTCTGGAGGGCAGTAATAGGTCTCACCCTGGCTGTGGGGAACGGGTAGGGGAGTCTAGGGTTTGAATTTTTGGTCAGTTTATAGGTTTCTAAGCACAATATGCGATAGTGGCCGCACATCCTATGGGTGTCGATGCAACCTTTGTGCCTTCTTTGCCCCCCCCCCCCCCCCCTCTAACAGAGTGGATGCAACCACTGCCCATAGGACGAGATGATTTGTCTGAGGAAGCCTCCCCAAGTAATTTGAAACCCCATCGTTCATATTAGACCCGGATTTTGAGAAAAAATATTTGTCAAAAACAATTTTTTCGCAACAAAAAAAAATGACAGAGGAAGTGAAATAGAGTAGGTAAATAAAATGTAAACATTTGAACTGATGGTGGCCCACTATTTCTGTGAAAATTAGCAGCGACAATTTGCAGCGAGTGATCAACAACATTATGTTAGCGAGTTATTTTGGGACCGAGTGTAAACGGCTATAGCAGCAGGTCACTCAAGCCAACGCCAATTCCAAATTCCCGACTTGAAATTATTCACGATGATGCCAATTTCCGTGCAAGTTGCCTGCATAGTTTGTACAGTAGGCTATGCATAGTGTATTGTATAGTGATAGTGTATCGATTGTGTACAGTACGTAATTATAGTATAGTGTACAATATGTATAATTATTCCTTCCTATTGGCATGTGTCCAATCATATCATCAGTCATGATAATAACATTAAGGGTCCGCTATACCTGACGGTGCATTTTTTGCCGCCCATAAGATTAACATTGCGAGCGGCGATTCATTTTCAAGGTTTACCCTTGGTTGGAAAGACACAATATTTTGCCTGTACTTAGCCCTAACAATGTTCTAGGTCGTTTTCGAAGCAGATTAATTTCCCAATTTCTCACTGGTTTCTTTTATTGCAACTGTTTTGCAAATGCTATAGCATCGCACACCTCAAGAAAAGTGCTGTATCTCGAAAAACGGTAAAAAAAATGGGAAATCTGCTTCGAACACTCCCTAGCCCTAGAACATTGTTAGGGCTAGGTACAGGCAAATTTTTGTGTCTTTCCACCCAAGGGTAAACCTTGAAAATGAATCGCCACTCGCAATGTCAATCTTATGGGCGGCACCGTCAGGTATAGCGGACCCTTAAATCCACCCTTATAGGGAGCTACATATATCTAGGCTATAACTACTGAAGTAGGTAGGTACCTATAGTTCGAAATTCATATTAAAATGATAACGCGTTATTTGGCAAATTATTGTCATTTTTTTTAGAAAAGGGATGTTCTGAAATATAGTGCCTATGTCTTTTACTGGCTGTGTCCTAATAAATTTCCTATAAGGTAAAACTTACCTATTTAACTAATTAATTTACTTCGTTTTACTATAATCACACATTGAGAAAATGAATAAAAAGTAATTTTTCGTTAAAACTCGCAAAATAAAGGAATAAATAAAGAAATAGTGAAGAGGGAAGCCAGTGCGGCGTGCCGGCGCGGCGCGGCGCGCGTACTGACCAACCGAACGTCTCAGCGCCTGAACGCCTCGGCGAACGTGGCGACAGCGCACACACAAATACACACGCACACATTTCGTAAACATTAGTGATTTATTGGGGACAGGGACCTCTGAAGAAACAGGCGAAAATCTCCAAATTTCCCCAGCGCATGGGCCACATAGGGTCCCAGGTTATGGTGACCTCCTTGTACACTGTAATGGGGGCTTGATTTGATAACTATCACGCCGACAGTCAATTTTTCCCCCAGCCTACTCATCCAGACCATCAGCCGCCGGGTAAGTAAGTAGGACTCACAGGGAAAATTTTCTACAAGTTGAGAATAGAACTTCTGGGTCCTCCTGCTTTTTAGCTCAGTGCCTTGTACCCCTGCAGGTGTATTCCCTTTCTCGAACGCCAGCAAACCCACCCAACTAACACCTTCAAAATTTATTGTAAGAAGATAAGGCACGCCATGATGCAATATACGGAGAACAGTTCTTCTTACAATAAATTTTGAAGGTGTTAGTTGGGTGGTTTTACTGGCGTTCGAGAAAGGGAATACACCTGCAGAACGGCCCACCAGGTGACTATGATAGGATCTCCGAGAAAATAAAACTGAAAATGTTAATGCAAGCCAGCAACCTAGGAGCGGAAGAACGCCTACTGTTTTCGGTTCTACTTCTTGCTAGCAGTTGAGTACTTGAAGCAAAAAATCACAATTCTTTTTACAAACTAGCAGATCACTTCAAGATTTGACGTTGTTTTGTTGTAGCAAGATTCAAAATTTTGAGGAAGCTTTTCAGGATTTCAGGTTTCTCAACCATTGATTGAACGTTTTATTTTGAGCTGTTCTTCTCTTTAAAATCTGAAAGAAATTTTAACCCTTAGGATTCCTCGATCCTCGATTGTCAGCATTTTCGTAAGCCCCCATATGCAAAACTTTATCGTAATCAGAAAATTTCTTAGAGGTAGTTTGTTGGCAAGGTAACACCTATAAAAGTGGTCGAATTTGGGGTTTTCGATTTGGCAGTGAAATGAAGCATTTTGACCCACTCTGTGGGCTGGCCGGTGTCCAGAAATTACTTATATCTTTATTACATTTTTGTAGTCACACCTACCTACATAAGTAGTTAGTTTGTTTACGGAAATAGGAACTTATGTTTTTACTTTCCCGATAGCCACAGATAACTATACCTTGGTACTTGTATACCTACTATACCTAGGGGAGGAAAATATCATCTTAGTGCAAGAATTAAGTAGATTCATTTTGAGATTGTGTTTTCAATGATTTTGGTTTGGGAAACCCTCAATTATGTAGGTAGGTAGGTAATATGTAAGTATAGGTACCTATATTAGGTAGGTACCTATTATCTTAGGGTGCGTCCCACCATGCCCAGTTGTTAAATTTAACTTAAAAGTTAAATTTAACATGGTAATCATACCTAGGGCAAAATCTCCAGTTTAATTTTAACTGGGCATGCGTCCCACCATACTCAATACTCGGTTAACGGTTAATCTCCAGTTAAATTTCAATTATTTCACGGTAAAAACCGAATTTAACTGGAGATTAACAGTTAACAGAGTATGCCCAGTTAAAATTAAACTGGAGATTTTGTCCTATGTTTACCATGTTAAATTTAACTTTTAAGTTAACTTTTAAGTTAAATTTAGGGTGCGTCCCACCATGCCCAGTTAAAATTAAACTGGAGATTTACCATGTTAAATTTAACTGAAAAGTTAAATTTAACATGGTAAACATAGGACAAAATCTCCAGTTTAATTTTAACTGGGCATGGTGGGACGCACCCTTAATATGGTAAATCTCCAGTTAAATTTTAACTGGGCATGGTGGGACGCACCCTCAGACAATTAATTACCTGCCTAGCTACCTAACTGGGTTGGGGGCAAGGCCGTACCCAGGGGGGGGGGGGGGTTAGGGGGGTTCGACCCCCCCCCCCCCCCCCCCCCCCCGAAACTATGCGGCTTTACACTAGAGAGAATTAAGTTTTGAAGGAGAAAATATAGTTTCGTGCTACTTATAGGTACCTAAACCCCCCCCCCCCCCCCCCCGAAATATTTTCCTGGGTACGGCCTTGGTTGGGGGTGATAAACATTACCTACTATATAGCCTTGGGTCCTGGTCCTGGGTCCTCTATCCCCACTAAGAATAGGTACCTATGTCCTATGCCATCCCCACTAGGTATAGGTAAGTACCTATATGTCCTATGCCCACACCGAAAAGTAACTACCTAGGTATGTAATACCTCCAGAGGTAATAGACATCACCTAAGTACCTAATAAGAAATTAGCGGAAACAAAGAATAATATAAACCAGATGAAAAGTACGAAAGGAAACGCCCTCCAGTCTTCCAGGACGTGGCGCCTACTAGCGGGAAATTGCGGAACTAGCAAAAGCAGGGCTGCCAACCCGCGAGCGTCAGTCCAGTCAGTGTGGTCGGGACCGTTGTGTTGTGCGGAGTCTGTGTGTAGGTACGTTCAGTGTACAGGGTGTGCGCTATACTTTCGTAACTGATTGAGTAACCTGTAACGGTGTCATAGTGCTCGCTGTGTGGGTGTTCGTGTTTGGATTACTGTGCTCACCCCTTCTGTAACTTCCACCCTTTCTTCATGTAGGTATCCTACCTTGTAAAAGTTTTGTGTGAGACCTTGGTCTCGGATAAACAATGAAGGTAACCAGTACTTATTGGGTATAGGAAGGTTAGGTAGATAAAGTAGGCATTTGTCTAGTTGATGAAGAATTTGTAGCAGTGATCTGGAAAGCGTGGATTTGTATATATCACTGAAGTACCTACTTGGACATCAAAAAAGCATTTGATAGCGTCTGCTCAGCTACTCCACGGCACATATTTTAATACTTGGGTAAAACTAGTATGAATTTTCTTACAAAATCTTCCAAATCGAACTTTTGGCTACCGACTGAGCTCTGAAACACATCTGAAGAGAATCCTGACACTTCTGACTTCTGACAGAGATGGGGTGTCCGTCAAGGAGCCCTACTATCGCCATTGCTGCGCCTACTAACGATATCCCAAAAATCTCCGTGGAGGTCGTTTAGAATATATTGAAAGCCATGCAGTAGCAGTGAAGACTAGAGAATAGTTCGAGAGGTGACTGGCATAACGGAATCCGGGTGACATAATCGGGAAAACAAAATAATAAAATAATAGGAGCGAGTCAGACGTGCGTCATCACCCTGAGGAGTATTGTTGCCAGATTGGGCGGATCATCATCGACTCCTACTAACCGCTCCAACTTGGCCATAACTTCAGAACGCGAGGAAATCAAATATAGTAGTCTCTCTTTAACGATCTCGCTATAGAGAGTAAGTAGCAACTGAACTGTACCTCAAAGTTTCGAAGATCAAGGCCGCCCGTCACTTTGGTGAAGGGACAAAAGAACCGTGGAATCAACCAATCGAACAATACATTCCGCACCATGTAAACAATTTGGCAAGACCCTGCAATTCAGGCTGCACAACAAATAGTCACTCAGAATACCTGGCGGCAAAGCGTTTTTTAGACCCCAAAATGAGCCTCCATACAGTGACTTAGGTTAGGTTAGTTTGTATGATAATATGAAGAAAATAAAGGGCGGTTTCTGTGTGATTTTTTTATGATTTTGTTTTATTTATAACGGGCGTTATTTTCGTGCAATCCGGAATCGGTTGAAAAGGACCCAAGAGCGTCTGTAGTGATGCAAGAACAAGAACAAGAAACGGCATTTCTTGTTCTTGTTCTCGCAAAGCGACTCTTGCTCTTGTTCTTGCAGTGAAAATCCTGGGATATTGTTCTTGTTCTTGCAGTAGAAATCATTTCTTGCTCTTGTTCTTGTTCTTGCTGCGAGAGTCTTGCAATTTCTTGCATGTACATGGAATTTTATGCTGTTAAAATGTGGTTTTTTGCCTACCGAGCGGCCATTTGTAGTGCTGTCTATCGTCGCATAGTCTGCAGAGTTTTTCGCACAAAATATGGACTGCAATCCATGAATGAAGCTTTGGAAAAAATCTGCCTGGGTTTATGCAAGACTCTTGCGAGAACTCTTGCAAGAGTTCTTGTTCTTGCAGTCAAAATCAACTCTTGTTCTTGTTCTTGCATGCAAGAAGTGCAAGAACAAAAGCAAGACAAGAAATTTTCGTGCATCACTAATCTATAGGTTCTAAGTATCTGAGATCAGTCTTACCCAACCTTATGACTGTTATTCAATTTGAGTAACGTAGTTTTACTCAAAAGCACAAAATTTCACATAGACAAACGTACCTATACACTCGGTCAGTCAGACTTATTTCTAGGGACTCCCAGGATCATGGCAAACCTAAAATCTCAATTTATAAATTTTCCACGAAAACAATACTTTCTCGTCATATTGGCTTGCGAGAAAGTAAAAACTAGGACTAAAAATGCTTTGTTTTGGTTCAGTGAACATAAATAAACGTCTGTTCTCCCATTTCGCCTTAAGACTTGACGCCATTAGCCTCTTCACCTCGGCACAGCCTCTCTCCCCCTCGCCTTGCAGCCGATTACTCACTGTGGATGTCACTCTGAGCTGCGACCTTCACCTAAAAGCCAAGAAGTAGTACAGTTAGGTGCGAGCTACCTTTCTGGGGGATACCTGGATACAGTCAGGCTGACTGTCCGGAACACTTTGGTCACTCAGGAGAACAGGATTTAAGTGTCGCAACCGCACCGAGGTCAGATGTAAAGTCACTCGTCATCACTACCACAGACTACCAATACTTCCGGATTCAAGTTTCTGAGTCTTGTAGGGATATTGTCGAAGGAACGAATTAATGGCCACAATGGTTGCCACCACCTTCGGGGTGGCTCGGGTTTTTGCCAGCGTTTCATTGACTACACTGCACTGTCCACTGCAGCACGAAGGGGAACTGCTACTTGGAAGGGGAACTTTTCTCGGAATGCCTTCCTTCAATATGGCCATTAATTTGTTCCTTCGACAATACAGTTATTATACTGTCTATAACGAAGACCTCTCTATAACGAGGTGGTGGTGTCAGTGTTATAACTTTCAAAAACTTTCTTCATAGTTTTTCGTTCAAGTTCCCTGGATCCCACAACCACTCTCAATTCAAAAGTTTATATATTTTTTCATCCCTTCATTCTTGTGCTCATGCGGAAACATATATAGAGGAAGTTTCAGGAAACCCCGGTGGGATAGAGCTTTCCAAGGTATCGTAAGTTGGCAGAAGGGGGTGACCATAGGCGGGCACCACGGCAGATTTCTTAGAGTGAGAGTTCGGAACTTTAGCGCAGCCTTAGAAAACCCATGACTTGTTGTGCGCTTCCTTCACAAAGCTGCTACTTTTACTATCGTTGTTTACCGCCGGTTTTTTATCAAGCCTGGGGAAAACTGTAATCGAACTTAGCTGTAACATTTAGGAGATGATGGATAGAAATAGTGACGAGTCCTGGAGTCACCGTAGCAGGTTCTGCCTGCCAGGTACGGCCTTGATCTTTCCAGAACAATCACCACCAGCTTCTCCTTCTCTATAGGTGCTCATCTATACCCTCTCTCCAATCGCGAGGTCCCACAGGTTCCAGTCTCGACTTTCCAAGACTTTTTTCTGGTCAGTCTTGCTCTAACCAGCTCTGATAGGTGCCTGGCTGTAGGGAAACTCGACTAGGTTGTGATTCTGACCAAAATACCTCCTTGTGTGCGGAGGCGGAACCCTGATTCTAGGGTTATGTTAGAACAATGACCTAAAAACGTCATCTATGTTTTGATTTCACAAACGTTGTCCGGTGTGGTGTGGTAGGTATTGCGGTACTGGCTGACATAATGAGTGTTGAGTGTAGCTCCAGGTATAAGGTATGTCCCAAGGTCACTTGGTTCCATGAGAGTAACCAGTTTTTGTGCGAAGCCCAGGCTCCAGGCACAGGCACACTGCACACTTCACCGTGCTCCACCCGCTTCTCGTCATAGCGATACTGTTTCTCATGTTATGGTATGGCAACTTTAGGCTGCACACACAATGCTGTTTGTTGCCACTTCGTCTGTCTATACATACCTGTACGCGTAAGGTTTCGACAGGTAAGTTATAGGTAGTTTAGTCATAACGGAAACATCATGCTTGATATAGAAAACTTGATACAGTACGAGCCTATTAATAAAGGCACCTGCATGTACTTACACATGTTACAGTAGGCAGTAGGTATAGGCTAGGTAGATAATGCCGAAGGAACCAATTAATGACCACTTTGAAGGGAGGCATTCCTAGAAAAGTTCCCCTTCCAGGTAGCAGTTCCCCTTCGTGCTGTAGTGGACAGTGCAGTGTAGTCAATGAAATGCTGACCGTCTGGTGAGGTATTTTCATACCTGGCATCTGTCTGCCAACATAGGTTGGCAATGTGAAGGTCACGTCAAATGGCAGCTTGTCTCAATGATCAGCTGGCCACGCAGGGCGTTACCAGAAGTTCTTCAGTGCTCACTCCTATCTGCACAGCTTAAAGTCTGAAGTTTGTTTCTTAACGGTTAAAAAAGCGTGGCACCAGACTGGTTTCTCTTCCCATTTTATGAGGAAACTGTTGGATATTAATTTTCTGAAGTGCAATATACTTTTTACCGACAGAAATATGATAAACTGGTTTATTTTTACGTGATAAATTTGTTTCAGTGTGCGCGGTATGGACGCAGAGGAGAGGAGCAGTGGCAGGAGTGGCAGCAGAAGTGATGAAGTGCAGTGACAGTGGCACTAGCACCAGCAGCAGTGGCAGCAGCCATGGGTAGCAGTGACGTGCGTTTGGTGGTGACGCTGCTGACGTTCCTCACTGCGACCTACGCCCAACAGCAAGGTAAGTCATCGCTGACGCAGCCAGAGATCTTGCGTCTCATAAGCTAAGCATGGTGTGGGATGTAAGGGTGGATTTTTTTTTTGTATCGTAATATTTTTATGGGAGTACTTAGCATTTGGGATAGACCAGCACACCCCCTTGTGTATACAGAGATCACAAAAGGTGGCACCCTGTATTCCTCTATGCCCCAACCCTCCTGGGGTTCTCTAGCGCTGAGGGGAGTAGATAGGTAGAGACAGATGACAGCGACACGTGAAGCTTCTGTCGGGAGCAATATTTCGAGTGAGGAGACTGGAGGCAAAGTGGCAGAAGACAGCTCTTCACCTTTTGCCCTATACCCTATAACACCTGTCAGAGGGTATACTTTACGCCATCTGATGCCTTTCTCTTGGTGACGTCACCCGGAGACCGCATGCCCCACACAGGGCACTTTGTTAAGTTTGTTCGTCTTTTTGTTCTGACTTACCTTTTAATATCAAGAACTATAGTTGTGATTTGGCGACTGAGTGTATAGGTAAAATAATTTTGTCGATTGTTAAAATGAGATATATTATATTTCAGAACTAGAATCATCCAATCCATAAACAATATAGAGTGCACTACAATATGTAGATAAGTACCTACCTATAGTATTGTTGTAGAGGTTCTATATTCTATAGTATTACAGAGGTTGATATTGATATGTATAGTGTTGTTGCAGAGGTAGATATGTAATGTTGTTATAGAAGTATACCTAATATAGATGTAGTAAGGTAGTGTTGTTGTAGAGGTAGATATGTTGTGCTGTTATATAGAAGTAGATGTAGGCAGGTAGTGTTGTTGCAGAGGTTGATATGTAGTGTTGTTTTAGAAGTATATATAGATGTAGACAGGTAGTGTTGTTGCAGAGGTAGATATGTTGTGCTGTTATATAGAAGTAGATGTAGGCAGGTAGTGTTGTTGCAGAGGTAGATATGTAGTGTTGTTATAGAAGTATATATAGATGTAGACAGGTAGTGTTGTTGCAGAGGTAGATATGTTGTGCTGTTATATAGAAGTAGATGTAGGCAGGTAGTGTTGTTGCAGAGGTAGATATGTAGTGTTGTTATAGATGTAGATGTAGACAGGTAGTGTTGTTGTAGAGGTATACACGTAAGTAGTGTGCTTAAAGGAGAAGATGTAATGTCATTGCACAGGTAGATATATGATATTGTTATAGAAGAAGATGTAGACAGTTGGAGTTGTTGTAACTGAATGTCTTTGGTAATGATGTAGTTTGATGGTAACGATTAGAGAAAGTTTTATCATTATCTGATTCTCGAGAAAGCTCCGCGATCGGAACAACTTGAAACTTTCCGATCTTCCTCTAATTTAGTCAACACAGCGAACTTTTAACTTCCCCCTGGCCATTATTTGTTTTGTTCAGCTAACAAATTACTGCTGGAAAAGTTGCACATTTTCAAAATTCAATATAAAAAGTTCCAGTGTCATATCGGACGCTTCCTCGCTCAACTCTTTATACAATTAAAATTTATATTAAATTTAATTAGGTACAATCGTTTTCAGAGGTTTGCGATGAAGACCGAACATACTACACACATGAAGTAACTAAGTATTGGATATTTGTATGTTCTGAAATATAATATGTCTTTTTAAGGTCACAAATTAACTGGCTACGTTTTAATTTTACGATCGAGCGATGTTTACAACTAAAATTTGCCGATTTTAAAATCACAACATAGCCAGTTAATTTGTGAGCTAAAAAAGACATATTATATTTCAGAACATATACATATTATCCAATCGTTTCCTCATAAAAGGTGCGGAAAAAACGTAAACAAACACGATTGTGTGGTCGCCTTAATTTGTTCGAAAAAGCTGACCACTTGTATTTTTGCAGTTGACGCTATACTGCATGGAAATAATTATATACTGGCTGTGCGTTCCCTGCTCTAGCGCCTATACCGTTCATCCGATTTTGATGAAATTTGGTATACACCTGTCTGAAATCACTATTAAGGGTGAATTACAAGGAATTTTCGATTGGTCGAAATTTGCGGCTGTTATCTTCAAAACTCTGACCCAAAATGTCGACTGTTATAATGTTCGGTATTTCAATCTCCGACGGAACCATAAGCCATTTAATGAATTTTATTTCTACAAGGATGCTAGTTTCTATGATAACGTGAGTTGTTTTGGTTAAGGGTCCGCTATACCTGACGGTGCATTTTTTGCCGCCCATAAGATTAACATTGCGAGCTGCGATTCATTTTCAAGGTTTACCCTTGGTTGGAAAGACACAAAATTTTGCCTGTACCTAGCCCTAACAATGTTCTAGGTAGTGTTTGAAGCAGATTTCCCATTTTTTTACTGGTTTTCGAGATATAGCACTTTTCTTGAGGTATGCGATGCTAGCATTTGCAAAACAGTTGCAATAAAAGAAACCAGTGAGAAATTGGGAAATCTGCTTCGAACACTCCCTAGAACATTGTTAGAGCTAGGTACAGGCAAAATTTTGTGTCTTTCCAACCAAGGGTAAACCTTGAAAATGAATCGCCGCTCGCAATGTTAATCTTATGGGCGGCAAGAAATGCATCGTCAGGTATAGCGTCCTCTTAAGGTCAACATAAAACAACCACCTATCCCATGTCGTCTTAAGGAGCATAGCTACTATAATGTATTATAGCCATTCTGTAACGGAATGTGGTAATAGCAGAGAGAAAGGGTAAGGCTCACGTATTTAACTACTCTCCTATCATTATCCTCATGTACCTGTACCGACACTATACTAATGCCTTTATTCATTATGTGTTGAGCTTGAGAGAAATCAGCCATAAGGTTTTATAGGCACGGGGTATGTGCTCTGCCCCTGTAAATTTTTACCCAAAGTAAGTTGGTTGCCATGCGTTGCTAGGGAAATAAAATTCCAACTGGAATTCATAGAGCCATGCTTAATTTATTCTGAATAAAAAAATTCTTCTCCCTCACTTCGCTCGCTCGGTTACTGACTTTCTTTTTCAGGCATCAGGGTGACCCACTGGAAGAGGGCGGTACGGTCAATAAGGCAAATTGACAAATAAATGAGTAAGCTTTTTTATCCAGAAATTTTATTTATGTTCGGCTCTATTAAGGAAGAGGTCCTTGTCTGAGTTTTATCTGAGGTATCTTTCTCGGCCCTGATCCTAACCATTCCTGATGGCTACCTGGCTTTCACCGGCTGAGGGAAAACTCAACTGGGCGTGATTCTGACGAAATAACCCTCTTGTAGGACTGTAGCTCCACAGAGTTTCTCGAGGGGGTAACCACTCCTGAGATTCCTTGAGATTCCACTGAGATTCCATAAATTTTTCCAAAGATTACCAACGATATTCATTGAAAGATGAACCCCGAAGTGGTAACCACTCCAAAAAAAATTCCAAGATTCCCTGAGATTTCATAAAGATTTCCAATGATTCCCAACGAGATTCCCAACGAGTGGTTAACCCCTCGGAGTTTCTTTTCGTTTTCTAGGCTTTGTTACTATAAGCAGAGGTGTAAACATCTGGTATACCTTGGACGTACCTTTAGACGCTCATATAGGTACGGTGAAAGTGAGTCTATAGCTGGAGGTAGTGGCCGTAGCTAGGTATAGGCTAGGCGCACTGCTCAGGCTCTGCGTGATGTTGTTATGCAATCATTACCGACCATCTTCAGACCACTTCTACTTTTCATACGGTAATATGCCATACGTACCTAACTACCTACTAAAACTGGTCCTTACCAATGCGACCTATACTTAAAAACCAGGCGTCTTCATTTTCGAACACTCCCCATCGTTTGAATAATTTCGTTGAGCAATTTAAACTTGTGAATGGATTTCAATATTCATTGGTAGGTATAAGAAGTAAACTGTAACTTTGTTACATTGAGCTGTAACTGTATTATGTTGAACTGTAACAATGTGGAACAGTGAACTGTAAGAGTGTACCATTGAGCTGGAATGGTGTAAAATTGGACTGTGACAGTGTAACATTGAGCTGTAACTGTATTACAGTGAACTGTAAGAACGTGTAACAGTGAGTTAAAACAGTGTAATGCTGAACTGTGATGTGTAACATTGAGCTGTAATAAAATGTAACAGTGAGCTATAACAGTGTAACATTGAGCGTTAACACAAAAAATATGTAAAATGAGTTTATAACAACTTCCAGAGGAAGGGTACCTGTTGTAAAAGCCTCTTTATGTCAAAAACTGAATAATACCATAATACCAATGCTGACGACGGAACAGTAATTGCTTTTGACAAAAACAATCGAATAATAAATGAGTTTAGCTTTGAAAAGGTGAAATAGCTGATTATCGGCTGATCAATGCAGGTCAGGTTCATATAAAATGGTGGCTCCACGTATAGCGATGAAGCATTTGCATATACTACCGTGGGAAATGTGCCAAATTCAATTATTTTCCGTTGAATGAAACAAAAATCCCACGAAATATACGAATGGTCTGATTGTGGCACGCGTGTGGTATATGAATATGGTGAGTGCTGGATTGCAGTTTGGCCCACATTCTTATTCAAATTATCATTCACACCGCAACCTATACAGGGTGTTTCCGGATGACGGGGCAAAAAAAATATGGCGGGTAGGTAGGTACACCCCCATAGACCATTTTTGGCTAATACATGTGGGGTCGCAAGTCCTTCCTAACTGAGATACAGGGCCGGAACCAGTCAATTTGACAAATGGTTTTTTGCCCTTTTCTCGCTAACGACTTATAATAGCGAAAAAGTAACTGCAGTTTGGGTACCATTTTTAAGGATGCCGCATCGAATGGTGGTATCAGTTTTTCAAAATTCAGTTTCAAAATGGCAGATTCAAGATGGCGGCTATCATTTTTTTCTCCGATCCCAATGAAAATTGGTGGTTAGGGGTTTTCAGGCATGCTGAAAATGAATCTGAAAAAAGTTTTTGAAAGTTCGAAAACTTTTGTTTTTCTGCCACTCTTATAATTTCATGAAACTCATTCGATTTGCATGAAATTTACAGTGTAGTAACTGATAGACCTACTTATTGAAAATCTGTAAAAAGTTTTCAAAAAATCGAACGCGTTTCAAAATGGCGGTGTCGTGATAGTCGTTTCATGGTTCCGATCAGCATGAAATTTATAGCACAGTAATTCGTAGACTTACTTATTTAAAATCCGTAAAAAGTTTTCAAAAAGTCGCACTCGTTTCTAAATGGCGGGGTCCTAAAATTTCCCTAAAGTTGTCATAGGCTCATCATATTTGCATGAAATTTTACGAGTATTGTTATTAAATTCTTATTATCTCATGATTAAACACATTGCTGGACATTCTCACACAACATTTTGTAACGGACCCAACTTTCTGATTAATTTGATTATTTCACGTTATCCAGGTACCCATGTACGAGGTACCTACCCACCTAATTGCCTACCCTAACTTTATTTCCGTGAATTTTTACATAATTATTTCAGATTATTGTTTGAAATTCCTACATACATTAAATTATCAAATTTTGCGAAAATCGGACAAGGTCTACTTCACCTTAAGAGTAACTTCAGGACGCCGCCATTTTGAAACGCGAGCGATTTTTTGAAAACTTTTTACAGATTTTCAATAAGTAGGTCTATCAGTTACTACACTGTAAATTTCATACAAATCGAATGAGTTTCATGAAATTATAAGAGTGGCAGAAAAACAAAAGTTTTCGAACTTTCAAAAACTTTTTTCAGATTCATTTTCAGCATACCTGAAAACCCCTAACCACCAATTTTCATTGAGATCGGAGAAAAAAATGATAGCCGCCATCTTGAATCTGCCATTTTGTAACTGAATTTTGAAAAACTGATACCAACATTCGATGCGGCATCCTTAAAAATGGTACCCAAACTGCAGTTATTTTTTCGCTATTATAAGTCGTTAGCGAGAAAAGGGCAAAAACCATTTGTCAAATGGACTGGTTCCGGCCCTGTACCTCAGTTAGGAAGGACCTGCGCCCCCAGATGTATTAGCCAAAAATGGTCTATGGGGGTGTACCTACCCGCCATATTTTTTTTGCCCCGTCATCCGGAAACACCCTGTATATTGTCCCAATACCACGTCAGGGCCCGTGAGAACGTGGGCCAAGAACCCGATATCTGCTCTTCAGACTATATTGCGAGCTGTATTGTACGTATACCGTCACCAGCCACCTATGTCCGTGTGGTGATGATCACATAGCTGATCACTCCCGAACAAACTAATCCCTCTGCAGTTTTTCCACACCATGGCCATCATCACTCCCTGGGAGAATTTATTGAGTTCACTCTAAGGGGAAAAATCTCGGCCTACCGTAGTTCGAACTCGAAGGGCAAAAGTGTATCAAATAAGTTTCCTCGTAAGTTAGTCATTCTAGAGTGATGTTTTTTAACTCGTTTAGGGTGCGTCCTACCATGCCCAGTTAAAATTAAACTGGAGATTTTGTCCTATGTTTACCAAAGTTAAATTTAACATGGTAAATCTCCAGTTTAATTTTAACTGGGCATGGTGGGACGCACCCTTAGTAAGTTTTTGTATCTTCTCAACTGGCTGGTTGAGGTACAGGTGCAGTGGGCCCTTCGTAATGTATACCAACGTGGGCCTGTGAATGACCTCGGTCTCGTTGAAGGTACCTTACCTGCCTACCTATATACCTGTATAGTACTTGCCGCACCCTCACCGAGCTGGCCAACTAGCTTAAGGTTCTGCAGCAGCTGATGGTGCATTTCTGCCCCCTTAAAAAATGAAGTTATCCCTGTAACGTATACTATAGGCGAAATTCAGAGTATTTTGAACGAAACGAAAAAATTCAAAATAATTCGCAGCTTGCTGTGCTTATCTTATGGCTGACAAAAAAGCATCCTCAGCTAAAGCTAACCGTTAAAGGAATTTTCAACCGAGCTCGGCAATAGCTGGTCCTAGTCCAAGTGAAGGGGCAGCCGCGGACCCAAATTTGCATATTTTCTCATATGAAATTTTTGACACGTTTCTTCAGTTTTTAGTCCGTCCAGAGCCAGATTGATCTGTTGGCTAGCTACTGGAACAGAAAAGTTCAAATCCCCGCGTCCCAGATTTTTTCTGAAAGCCATTTTGTTGGTTTTATAGGAGTGAAGATTCCAAAATCCATTAAAATCTGTTTTAACCTTGTACTTGGTTGACAGATGAACAGGACAGATATGTTCCAAAACCCACTTTTTCAGTTAAGGGCCCGCTATACCTGACGGTGCATCTTTTGCCGCCCATAAGATTAACATTGCGAGCGGCGATCCATTTTCAAGGTTTACCCTTGGTTGGAAAGACACAAACTTTTGCCTGAACCTAGCCCTAACAATGTTCTAGGGAGTGTTCGAAGCAGATTTCCCATTTTTTTACTGGTTTTCGAGAGACAGCACTTTTCTTGAGGTATGCGATGCTAGCATTTGCAAAACAGTTGCAATAAAAGAAACCAGTGAGAAATTGGGAAATCTGCTTCGAACGCTCCCTAGAACATTGTTCGGGCTAAGTACAGGCAAAGTTTGTGTCTTTCCAACCAAGGGTAAACCTTGAAAATGAATCGCCGCTCGCAATGTTAATCTTATGGGCGGAAAAAAATGCATCGTCAGGTATAGCGTCCTCTTAAGGGGATCAAGAGGGAAACTCAAAATTTCAGTGTCAAAATTTTGTGCGTAAAGAATACTTTCTCAGCATACTGGTCAGCGAGAAAGTGGGTTGTGGCCTTGTAGGCTGCCCCCGCAGCAACAGCGACTGGCCGGCGCTGCGTCTTCGCATATTCGCCGTCATGTCACATTAGCTGACAAATTGCTCCCCCCTATAGCTGACCCTTTGCCCCAGATTCCAATGATAAGTAATCCAGCCTTCAATTGTGGAAAAGCTCCAGCAGGGGGTGCTCTCGTTCTATAGCCCCCATCACTCATGGACGAGAGTAATGTCAGTGATATCTAGGGGTGGACAGACTACACAAATGCGGATTGCCGTTGCTAAACTCTTTTAGATCATTGTGACCCCTTCTTCTTCTGAACAAAAAATAATTTTGGGAACCCTGTGTTTCTTTTGAACAATTGTGAAGTTTGCTCTCATGGACTATATACCCAGAAGTGATTTTATATTGGGTAATGGGTACCAAATTGCCCCCTTGTGTACGGAGGCCACAGAAGGTGACGCCCTGCAACCCGGCCCTAGCCCTGTACAGCCAAAGGAGAGAGTATAGAGTAGAGACATCTTAGAGGTCCCGGTTTCGATTCCAGGCACCGGCAAATTTTCTGTCAGCAGCATCGATGTTACACCCAACCTGTGTGCTATACAGTTACATACACAATGCCGTTTGCTGTTGTTTTTTAATGACACTTTTTGAGAAAGCTGTTGGATATTTGTTTGCTCTGAAATATAATATGTCTTTTAAATATCAGAAGCTGGTTTAAAGTGATGTCTTCAATCTTGAAGATTGTTTTTTTTTTTTGCGTTATTTGATGGATAGGGAGAAATTCTATGATCGAGTTGTGTTGCTATGATATTTCGGCGTTTTCTCCTGCATATTTGGGCATGTTTGAGTGCGTGCTCTGGCCATTACTAATTCATTTCCTGGCTAGCTATTGGCTATGAGGCATTGGGGCATGCGCTCAATTGCGTGACTCCGTTCTGCCCTACAGCTCTGCTGGATTGCTATTATGATTTATAAATGTTATGAAATCAAGACAGGTACGCAAGTACTCTATTTATAGGTACATTTTGAAGAAATACTAGCTCCTATATTGTCGGGGCTACGAAACTGTTGGTATTCCTGGCCAGTCGCAAATTTTGTATCGGTAGGTAAACTGGTTCGATCCCTATCCTGCCTAAATTTTTCTGTGGGTACCTCTGATATGTTCAGCATGTCAAGTGGTGGTGGTTCAGAACCCACATAAAACTGTAGGTCCCCTGGTTGAAATAGAGTCTGTCGATTAGACAAGTAAACATGGGTTGTAGACAGGCATCTACGCAGTCGTGTTTGTTTACGTTTTTTTCTGCACATTTTTTTATTTTTTGAGGATAGGTATACTACTGGACATTTAAATGTTCTGAGATATAATAACAGCTAAAATACACATTATATTTCATAACATTTAAATATCCATTAGTTTCCTCATAAAGTGTGCAGAAAAACGTAAACTAATAGCGAATGTACGTTCGGTCTTAAGGGTCCGCTATACCTGACGGTGCATTTTTTGCCGCCCATAAGATTAACACTGCGAGCGGCAATTCATTTTCAAGGTTTACCCTTGGTTGGAAAGACACAAAATTTTGCCTGTACCTAGCCCTAACAATGTTCTAGGGAGTGTTCAAAGCAGATTTCCCATTTTTTTACTGGTTTTCGAGATACAGCACTTTTCTTGAGGTATGCGATGCTAGTATTTGCAAAACAGTTGCAATAAAAGAAACAAGTGAGAAATTGGGAAATCTGCTTCGAACACTCCCTAGAACATTGTTAGGGCGAGGTACAGGCAAAATTTTGTGTCTTTCCAACCAAGGGTAAACCTTGAAAATGAATCGCCGCTCGCAATGTTAATCTTATGGGCGGCAAAAAATGCATCGTCAGGTATAGCGTCCTCTTAATCTGTTGTGTCAGATATACCTTGGTATAGTACCTACAGACCTAACGATTTGGGGAGCTGCGTCTAATTGGTTCGCTCTGGAAAGTCTGCTCTAATTATTTGTGCGCGCAATAAGGATATCGCTATGCTATTATTGGCACAGTCCGTACCTACAGGTACAATATCCGCTGCCCGCGACAATGTCTACCTGTCGCCGCTTTCACAAATTTTCCTACCATAACTAGGTAGCCAATACTACCTTCTCTACTGTATAGTAGTTTATTGTATTGCTGCTACGTTTTGGCAATGTCTCAAAAAGGTTTCTAAAACACTTCTAGAACGTTCCAGTGTCCATCCGATGGTTCACAAGTTCGCTACCGTGCAGATGAAGATTTTATCTTGCCGTTAAAAGTCCACTAGCTAACGCTATGACAAGGGCGCTATCGTCATGAGGGTTGAATGCACCAACTTTCTTTTTCGGGAGGACAACGCTATAGTGGACTTTTAGGGGACACTATATAGTAGTCCCAAAATTATTTTTTGTTCAGAACAAGAAGTAGACTGACTTATGAAGATGGGGTCACAATGATCTAAAAAAGCTTAGCAACGATAATTCACATCTGTGTATATAGTCAGTCCACCCCTGGATACCTATCACTGCATGGTTATATTGTCACTGTGTTTTTGGGAAAAATTGTTTTGCTTTTTACTTTTATTAGGTTTTTTTTCTTTCTTTTATTATTTTATATACTTCTATTATACCTATTGAACTGTACACATTAGGATCACTCAGAAAAATGTCCCGTAGATTTAACGTGAACTTCCTGTTAAACTGGAGCTTACTAGAATGCCCCCTTACAGTAAACGACCACATTCCAGTAAACGGTGCAGTTAAAGTAAGTGAGTCGAAGAAGAAGATTCCATTTAATTTTCAGTCACTTAAACGAAGTGGAGGGCTTCAGTAACAACTGTCAAGTGATGACGTCACGACAATTGTGACATCATCAATTTGTATAGTTACCTTTATTGTCGGGAAGGCATTTACTGAAAATGAATATTTATTTGAAGTGACGGAACCTAGACATTTCCATGAACGGTGCATAAAATTAAAGGAAATGGAGTGCATCCATTAAGCGTAAATGAACCCAATCAAACCCTGCTATTAGATGAGTAGTGTAAGTAGATTCGCACAGTAAACTTAAGTGGATGTTTCACAAGGCTTCAGCGAAACATTTCCTAATATTGGAGGACACCTTTAGGGATAGCGTACTGTCCAGTAATACTCGTACCATCCATTTACTATTAGGGTACCTATCCACTACCTAGTATGGTACCTATCCACTACCTAGTATGGTACCTATCCACTACCTAGTATGGTACCTATCCACTACCTAGTATGGTACCAATCCATTACCCCTACATGGGAAGGTCGTTTAAAGTAACCTACAGCAATCCGGTTACTGCAAGTGGCGCAATAGGGTGCTGCAGGCACCCCCTCCAGGCTAGGGGGCTCCCTCCACAGGGGAAGCAACCCCAATAGCCCTCCTTAGCCATAGGGATGGTACCTGCACGACCCCGATGTAGACATGGCAGCCACATAGCAGTAACATTGCTGGAGGCTACCTCTGGAAAAAAGTATGCAGTTATGTCTCCAGTCCAGTGAAACAGTATATTGCAAAAACACTGTGAGTGCGGTACGCAGGATATGGTACAGTGACAAAATACTGACACCCAAAACCGTGACCGACAGTTTTTAGATGACGCAGAAGAAGCTGAAGAGTCGTCACGCTTGGGAGATGGGTAAATCGGTGGAGGCCTTTCTGTCATAAGCGGTAGGTACAGCAGCCCCGCCAAAGAACATCCTTGTTCACCACCTGAGAGAAAAACAAACAAAACAAAAACATTAATAAAATGCTGATAATAAATAGCCGATATGTAGGGGTAACATTATGCACGGTCATGGAAATGGAGGGATGTAAATATGCTTAGAATAAATACCATACATTGTGGTTTGATGGCTGGTCCAGTAACCCACTTTTGTTCCACTTGAAGGATGTTCCTCAACTAAATGTACCTACATAACTATTTTCAGTTGAAACTATTCAAAATTTGTTCTGCGATATAATGCCTTTCTAACGCCAGAACGTAAGGTGTACAATAGTACTTTTACTATGAGATAATTTTTGCCAGATTTTTTTTATGGCGTTAAAAAGACATAGACAACAAGACATTTCAGAACAAATCAACTTACCATTGAGCTCCTGATGGAGGTGTTCACATCCACACGAAGTCAGTACATCCAGTACAGATATCTCGGCCATTCTCAGTGCCTCCTTCGCTATCACTGTACGCGGGCAATTGATGAGACCCGAAGTTTTTTTTTAGTATTGGCTGGACTTTCATTTACACCACAACAAAAATAACTGTAGGTAAGTATAACAAGTTCACATAACCGCGGAAAGTGGCACTGGAAGCAACAGAACACATTACCCACCCACGGACGTTGACACTTCAAACTGTTCTGACGCCGCTGACGCGAAGGATGGATTTAGGCGTATGTGACGCAACGCCAGTAACAGCGCCCTTAGCGGGGTGTCTGCAACTATTCCATTTACCTTAACCGCCTATGTCCACTTGCTTTAAATGGAATAGGGTGAACATTTAAATGAAATGAGCCCCTCCAATAATGTCCACTAAAAGTAATTGGAGCCCGTAAAAGTAAATGGATTTTCCGGGTTTTCCCATTGTCTCTTTTAATTTAAATAGAATTTTGACGTCATGATTGACACTTGCTATGGCACGCAATTTCCTGTTTCATCCACGCGCAAACTAAAGGGTGTCCTTCTCACCATTTTTTAGGGTAGTTATGTGTAAAGGGTAAAACGTTCACTCGAAAACTTCGTCTTCTGCTCTTCCTTTGTTTAAAAACCAAATTTCTCCGCTGTATGGGCTCAAAATAAACAAAACCAGACAATAAGCACCACAGGTACGCCATACGTTCCTTCTCTCAGTGATATATCTCGGTGTCGGCTGTGTATGAATCTTCTAAATGCAATTTTCAGAAAAATTTCACTGTCTTTTCTCATTTTTTTCGTCTACAATGATTTTCCCCCTCCAACACATTGCATAAACTCCGAATAGACCATAAAACACTACAGACGGTTCTCCTTGCACACCGTTTTCCGTTCCAACCTAACATTCTAAAAAATCCCGTGTCACTTCTGTCCAAGTTGACTCCCTTCGTCCCCCGGACAGTGGACCACGAAAACTCCTGTTCTCCATGTCGCACATATTTATAGTAAAATGCACATTGTGGCCTTGTTTGAACATATTTTTGAGAAAAACAAACACCAATCAAGTCATAAAAATTAGATGAATGCGCCTTTAGGGGTGAAAACTTAATCAAATTCCAAATTACTAACTTTCACTTAAGGTCACAGTGGTGAAGATTTTATAAAATTCAAATTTAGCGCCAAAAAATTGCAGGTCACGTGGTTTTTTATTGGATGTACCATTTAATTTAAGTTGAAGCCTCCAATTAGAAGCTCGTGACGTCATGGCTCAAAAAAAAATTCAGGTCACGTGGTTTTTTTTATTGGAAATATCATTTAAGTCAAGTAGAAGCGTCTTTTGATGCTGGTGACGTCATGGAGGCGAGATAAAACCGACGTCACGTATATTTTTTATTGGATGCTTCACTTAAGAGAAGTGACTGACTCCATTTACATCTACCTGGATAATATACATTGTGACGTCACATCATTGTTAATTTAACCTAAGTGACAAACTCCACTATGAGGAACGGTAGGGTGCTCCACTTAGTGATAGGGAACCAAAGTTCCAGTAAAAGAAAAGTAAAAATCTATTTAGGGGCCACGTGACCTAAAAGTTCCACTTAACAGAAACGGAGTGTGCCTTAAATGGAGAGTGCATCCTTACTAAAAATGAGCGCTCCATTTCCACTTATTGGCCAAAAATTAAATGAGCTGATTTTGGCCTCCATTAACCAATTATTTTTCTCAGTGATTGTTTAAAAATTGTTCAGCTGTGCGATGTAATTGGGGGGGAAACTCTCTGTGTCGCACAGCCTAAATAATTTATTCTATTCTATTCTATGGGTAATGTGGACTATAGAGAACTGGTGCAATCCACCCTTAGTCAAGGTTATAAAAAAAATATTGTAAGCAAGTTGCATGAAAGTTTTAGGGGAAATATAATGGGCTGAACCTATAGCTTATAGCAAAGTTTATTTTTCAAATAATGGCAATTGGGTCCCGGTAGTTGCCCTATATGAAACTTCGTGAGTACCTGTACGGGAAAGTAAAGTGAATTTGTCGTTCAGATCACGTTCTCATTTACATGGTTTCGCTTGGCAACGATCGGGAAAAGTTGAGTGATCCATTCATCGCTCCTCACTCCTTCCTGTCAGCTGCAGGCTCACAGACCCCCTGCACCCATATCACAAACCATTGTCATTTCCGAACCTGGTCACGTAACGGTACAGGGGGTAACCACTCCAGAGATTCCTTGAGATTCCATAAAGATTTCCTAAGATTCACAACGATATTCATAGAAAGATGAAACCCGAAGGGGTGACCACTCCAAAAAATTCCAAGATTCCCTGAGATTTCATAAAGATTTCCAATGATTCCCAACGAGATTCCCAACGAGTGGTTAACCCCTCGGTACACATGCAGTAGTATAGAGGGGGTGGGGGGGGGGAGAGGGGTAGGAGGACAGAACCGGACGTATTTCCCCCTCCCCCCCCCCCCCTAAAACCTATTATTTATTTTTAAAAAAATTTTATTCAAGAAATTTCTATAAGGTTCTGAAATAAGTACTTAATAAAGGGTTCGACAATGGTCGCACTTGACTTTCTCGCAATTTTTATCCAAAATTTTGATTTTTTTTACGTGAATAATTTTTTTTTTGTCAGAATTTTAACTTTTTTTAAAAAGTATTTTGCCACACAATGGATGATACTTTAAGGCACCTGCATAACGAATTTCAAACATATCCGTCAAACAGTGAAGTGTCGCTCGACGCGCAAAGTATATGTTTTCTATTTTGCATGCCACCGTCTTAATTTTTAAGTAAATGAATAACTATTGAAAATGCCCTTGAAGCATCTATCTGAGACCACTTTCACCAATTTTCAAGAAAATCCGCCGATTAGTGTTGTTGCAAATCCGTTTTAACCAATCAAAAACGTGATTTCCATTTTTGGAAAATGTTTCCTACGATAATGCCAATATTGGCCCAAATTTTTGGCCCATCTCAAAAAGAATAAAAATGATCCTGTAGCATCTATTTGGGAACACTATTGCGAAATTAAAAGGATCTAACTTTATAACTGTAGTGCCAAATCCGTCTTGACCAATCAAAAACGAGATTCTAGTTTTTTTTCCTATTTTTGACTTTATTTTGCCTATATTGGCCGCAATTTTGAATTTATTGAATATTTCTTCGACAAACCTTTAAGTAATGTTATTAAGCACAAGTTTGTGGATTTTTGTGAAATTCCGGCTAATACTGTTCATGGGGCCAAGATTTTCACGTATGGGCCAATTTTGGCCCAAATATTTGGCCCATCTCCAAAACAATAAAAATGATCCTGGAGCATCTATCTGGGAACACGACTACAAAATTTGAAGGTTCTAACTTTATTACCGTACCGTGAAATGCGTCTTGAGTAGACAAAAACACGATTTTGAATTTTTTTTGACACTTTTTTGACAATAGTGGGCGCAATTTTTGAGTAATCAAAATTATATTAAAAATGTATCTCGGAACTGATTTTAGACATCTATATTCCAAATTTGAGCCAAATCGGTAGACTGGTGTGACCTGTAGCCGCGCTACAGACAAACGGACGGACGGACGTACGTACGTACGTACGTACGTACGTACGTACGTCGGACGGACATGACCTAAAAACCACTTTTTTGGTATCTAGGACCTCTGAAACGCCTTTTGCAATGAAAATCTCAAAATCGAAATTTCGCACGATAACATAACTTTCTCAGCCCATGTATTACATACGGGCGAGAAAGTAAAAAGTAGCACTAGAAATTATTGTACCTATACAATAGTATACGACGAGGACCTACAGTTTTAGGTGGGTTCCGAATACATTTCACTTGACATTCTGAACAAGTCAGAGGTAAATACTGATCAGAAAAACTTTGGTAGGATATTGATTCGATCGGTGTGATATGGCTCTTAATGCTCCTGCAAATAAAACCATCTATAGGTAAGAGTGCTAGAAACGTAAATAAGCAATCTGTAGTAAATCTTTGTGTACTGCTTAAGAGGACGCTATATATACCTGACGGTGCATTTTTTGCCGCCCATAAGATTAACATTGCGAGTGGCGATTCATTTTCAAGGTTTACCCTTGGTTGGAAAGACACAAAATTTTGCCTGTACCTAGCCCTAACAATGTTCTAGGGAGTGTTCGAAGCAGATTTCCCATTTTTTTACTGGTTTTCGAGATACAGCACTTTTCTTGAGGTATGCGATGCTAGCATTTGCAAAACAGTTGCAATAAAAGAAACCAGTGAGAAATTGTGAAATCTGCTTCGAACACTCCCTAGAACATTGTTAGGGCTAGGTACAGGCAAAATTTTGTGTCTTTCCAACCAAGGGTAAACCTTGAAAATGAGTCGCCGCTCGCAATGTTAATCTTATGGGCGGCAAAAAATGCACCGTCAGGTATAGCGGACCCTTTATACTTACTTTCTGGTGCTAAGGGTAGATTGCGCCACTATACTATACTATTGTGTCTTCTGTCGAACAGATTTATTTTCTTATGACTAATATAAATCTGCTCGATAAGAGACACTATAGTACACTATAACGAGTGGTGAAATCCACTCTTAATTGGTTCACTATATCACAGAAGAATAAAATATCCCTCAGTTTCCTCTATCGTTATGATATGGTGGCTGGAAGCGACTTGCAATATAAAGAAATTGGATGTGATAAAATTGACGGGAAGTTGAAGTGGCTGTGAAGGCTGTTCAGGCTCGAAAGGTTATAATATGAACGCTCCCATTGAGCTCGCGGAACAATTTTTTTGAACGGAAAATTTAATTAGAGGCTGCTGCCGTCACGGCCAATCATTATTAATTACAAACGAGCTAAAGCGCAGGCTCCGCCTGCTCTTCACCTCGCCACTGCGTGGGGCTAGGTCCGTCGGACTGGGGCCTCGTGGTTTCCGTTTGATTGCACGCGCTGCGCTGGCTTGTATCTCGCACCTACTTGCATTAGGTCGGAGGTATGAAAAGATCCATATTAAAAATAAAAAAAAAGTTTAATAAATAGGACATGATATGCTGGTGCAACATTACATGTGAGGCAATCAACAACACTGCCGTCAACATCGGCGTCAGTGACGTCACCAGCGATTGGTTGTGGGCCCGGCAAGCCGAAGTCATTATATTTTTTTCCAAAACTTCCCTTCAACTTTCCTTCAACTTTAATATAAGCGTCAACAATAAATTGCTGGGTCAGTTTACCCGCAACAGCACAGGGTTGAACCCGTCGCGAATGGAAATTCGGTAGGAGTAGAATTGTAGCAGCGTTACAATGCGTGATCCTACTACGTGAGGTATGTCAACAGTCCATCCCTTGTCGCGTCCCGTAGGAAAAATTAGAACATACGTCATAGGATTAACATTTGGGGAAAGAGGTGAAATGTTGACTAACCGACTTCCTCCAGGGTGGACACAGATGTCGCGGTTGGAAGGGGGTTCGCCATCTTTACTATTAAATACAATAGCAATAAAAAAATACTCGAACGTAAAATCACAACATAGCCTCATAATTTATGACATTAAAAAAAAAATATAATATATTTCAGAACATTTAAATATCCTATAGTTTCCTCATTAAGTTAGAAGTAAAAACGTAAACAAATAGCGAATATATACTCCACCTTAAGGCAGAAATTGTACTGAACGAATTGATGCTTTTAGCACGCGCAACAATACTTCGTTGCCTAGATCTGAAAGATGTGTCCCGTCATTCTTGAAATGAGAAAGATCAAGAAATCTGTGAACACATCCATCAAATGTTAGTTGAGAGAAGAAGTATCTATCTGTATGACAGAATTTGACATTGCGAGGGTAAGCTTTCACTAATTCTCGCAATATTAAATTCATCTCCATTATAGGTACAAAATCTTCAACACAGCGAGGTAAAATTCCACACACTATTACCGTTATTGATGGTAAACAATATAATTTTTTCAAAAGAGCATCATACGTCCAACCGTCCAAGCAACTTGCTCGGGCGTTTGAGGCTCTCTACCACGAAATGGAGTTACATTGTTTCCGCCATATAACAGTACTACAACAGCACGAACAGTACAATTTCTCCTAGCCAAAACGCGTAAAATAAAACCGATTGTTTGCTCCGTCATTTTGGCAGCACCCTTCCCATAAATGTGCGTAGGGTGACGCCAGCCGGTTGCCATCCGCCCAAGGTCACGGATGATTGATGACCCAAAAATGTAAACTTCCATCTCCTGAAATAATAAAATGTGCCATAATTATCAACTTATTCACATTCTGATAAGACAACTTTGCGTTAAAAACTGCAACAATTTCTCTCGCAAGCAAAATTGTAGAAAAAGAACCATGAATGTTAACGGTACGATTAGTTATCTTTGAAATGTTGAGGGAAAAAATCCCAGGACCATCCAGCCGCAGCGAGTTTTTTTTTTTTTTTTTAAATAACTGGTAGTTCGGAACCCACCTTAAACTGTAGAGTCCGGGTAGGAACGTAGTTTTTGGTAGTACTGCTAGCTATAACCATGACCACTTTTTAATAGATCGCTCCAACACTTTTAATTTGAGACAGTTTTTGGCCATGGCGGAGTCCATTCCATTCCAGGATTTTCCATATTAAATTGGCTTTGAACCGCGATCTGAAAAAAGAGAAAGAAACATACATACTGTAAGCGTTCGATTTGGATCCAATCAGTTTTTTGTACTTTCCTATTTTCACTATTCTTCTTATAGATCCACAACCACCTAGGGAGAGATTAACACGGGAAAATTCTCAAATAGGTATATACATTTACATATAGTATGATAAATAACGACCAACTTACCTCAAGCAATTTTATATTCTGATGATTGTCAGCTATTTCTCTGTCGGCGCTCCATCATCAACACAATACACCACAGATCAAATCAAGTGTTGGTAAAAATATTATTACATAATCTAGAATATTTTTAATTAAATAATAATAATAAATAAAAAATTAAATAGTTTTTATTTGATATTATTTATTGATATTTTGCCGAATTCCTTTGCGACCTTAGTCTAGTGACACGGCATTTTTACTTTGACCAAGATGGCGCGAAAATTCAAATATCCAAAAATAAATTTTAATTTTTAAAATATTTTTTTTCTGTATTTTCTCAAAACATTTTATGCATGTATTGCATATCAAATTGTAGCTTAAACAATGACATCTATTAATATACCTTTTTATTTCGTTCATCTTTAGAATTCAGTGTGATATGTTAGTTTCTGTAGTTTTTTTTTAGTGGTTTTCAACGTATGATGGTCAATGATGCGCTTAGAAATGGATATTTCTTCAAAGTTTGGGGTAAACTTTGCTTTGTCTTAAAGCCTGATTCATTCCGAATAAGAAATGTATAAAAAACTACAATGTTATCGGTTTGGCGTGTGTTTAAATTGTAAAACTAAACAGCGCTACAAACCAAAAAATTTCCGAAAATCATTTTCCTCAATCAAAAAGTCGTTTATCTCGTTAGCTGGCACTGTTTTGTTTGTGTTCATCTTGTAGCGCATTTCATGAGGAGTAAAATGAGATATTCAGATCAACTGTAGCTTCAAAGATGCAAAAAGCCACAAAGAAACCCCGAAACCCTACACTACCCCTTTTTCTTACATTGCGTCCGCTTATGGGAATCGTACACTATACCACTGGTTTGCCGCACTCTAACCTGACATAGGGCCAAGCGCCATAGTTGACCACCCTTGAAGATTTTAGGTCGAGACAATTTTAATATATAGACGAGCTAAAGCGCAGGCTCCGCCTGCCCTTAACCTCGCCACTGCGTGGGGCTAGACACCTGGGCCTTCGGCCTCATGGTTTGTTTTGTTACTTTCTCGCCCGTATGTAATACATGGGCTGAGAAAGTTATGTTATCGTGCGAAATTTCGATTTTGAGATTTTCATTGCAAAAGGCGTTTCAGAGGTCCTAGATACCAAAAAAATGGTTTTTAGGTCATGTCCGTCCGACGTACGTACGTACGTACGTACGTGCGTACGTACGTACGTACGTACGTACGTACGTCCGTTTGTCTGTAGCGCGGCTACAGGTCACACCAGTCAACCGATTTGGCTCAAATTTGGAATATAGATGTCTAAAATCAGTTCCGAGATACATTTTTAATTTAATTTTGATTACTCAAAAATTGCTCCCACTATTGTCAAAAAAGTGTCAAAAAAAATTCAAAATCGTGTTTTTGTCTACTCAAGACGCATTTCACGGTACGGTAATAAAGTTAGAACATTCAAATTTTGCAGTCGTGTTCCCAGATAGATGCTCCAGGATCATTTTCATTGTTTTGGAGATGGGCCAAAAATTTGGGCCAAAATTGGCCCATACGTGAAAATCGTGGCCCCATGAACAGTATTAGCTGGAATTTCACAAAAATCCATAAACTTGTGCTTAATAACATTACTTAAAGGTTTGTCGAAGAAATATTCAATCAATTCAAAATTGCGGCCAATATAGGCAAAATAAAGTCAAAAATAGGAAAAAAAACTAGAATCTCGTTTTTGTCTACTCAAGACGCATTTCACGGTACGGTAATAAAGTTAGAACCTTCAAATTTTGCAGTCGTGTTCCCAGATAGATGCTCCAGGATTATTTTTATTCTTTTTGAGATGGGCCAAAAATTTGGGCCAATATTGGCATTATCGTAGGAAAAATTTTCCAAAAATGGAAATCACGTTTTTGATTGGTTAGGTCACATTTCCAATAACACTAATCGACGGATTTTCTTGAAAATTGGTGAAAGTGGTCTCAGATAGATGCTTCAAGGGGGTTTTCAATAGATTTTCATTTACTTAAAAATTAAGACGGTGACACGCAAAATAGAAAACATATACTTTGCGCGTCGAGCGACACTTCACTGTCTGATGGATATGTTTGAGATTCGGTATGCAGGTGCCTAAAAGTATCGCCCATTGTGAGGCAAAATACTTTTTAGAAAAAGTTAAAATTCTGACAATTATTTACGTAAAAAAAAAAATCAAATTATCGATAAAAATTGCGAGAAAGTCAAGTGCGACCATTGTCGGACCCTTTATTTTTCTATGAAGGTCGTCCATTTAGCCGCGGCGCGCTGCGGCTAGATTGACGCCCTCTAAACTTTTATTAAACGAACGGCGTTAGAGCAAATTTACCTCACCATACCTACCTACTTTTTAGTGAAAAAAAAAAAAAATCAAGGGTCCTACAATATCCGCAATTAACCTTCTCACTCAGTATCAAATTTTCGTTCTTTTTATTGTGATTTTATTAAGATTCAGTTTGCAAAATGCGTTTCGAGTTCCGACCATTCAAAAACATGGTTTCTCATTTGGAGCACTTTTTTAAAAAGAACGGCCATAGGTAATTACGAAATTCTACTCTGCAAATGTTTAACGTTGTTTTAAACAAAAGTATAACTAAATTTCAGAATAATCCGTCAGTAACTGGGATTGGAGCCAAATCGATCGAAATTCAGTCAAAGACTGCTGTAATTTTCTAGGTACTAATTGTAATTTTATTCCAAAGAACCCTCCAAGATCTATTTCCCAACATACTTATTAATTCCTAATGTTATAGATTGAAAACTCAGCTCTTGTTGCTTATCCGACTAATCAAAAACACGAATTTTTAATTATTCTTAAGTAATTCTCTACTTTAAACTTAAAATCCCTCGGCCATGATCTTAGACAGGTGTACATCAAATTTCATCAAAATACTTATATAGGCTGTGTGTTTGTTATAGAGAATGTTCGTTATAGAGAGGGACCTCGTTATAGAGAGAATGTTGTAGATTATAAAGTGGGGGTGTTCGTTATAGAGAGGGACCTGGACCTCGTTATAGAGAGAGTGTTGTAGATTATAAAGTGGTAATGTTCGTTATGGAGAGGGACCTCGTTATAGAGGGAGAGTTGTAGATTATAAAGTGGGAATGTTTGTTGTAGAGAGGGACCTCGTTATTATAGAGAGTGTTGTAGGTTATAAAGTGGGAGTGTTCGTTATAGATTGTTCGTTATAGAGAGACACCTCGTTATAGAGAGAATGTTGTAGATTATAAAGTGGGGGTGTTCGTTATAGAGAGACACCTCGTTACAGAGAGAGTTGTAGATTATAAAGTGGGGGTGTTCGTTATAGAGAAGACACCTCGTTATAGAGAGAGTGTTGTAGATTATAAAGTGGGCGTGTTCGTTATAGAGAGGGACCTCGTTATAGAGAGAGTGTTGTAGATTATGAAGTGGGAATGTTCGTTATAGAGAGGGACCTCGTTATAGAGAGAGTGTTGTAGATTATAAAGTTCGAATGTTCGTTATAGATTAAGACTTCGTTATAAAGAGAAGGTTGAAGATTATAAAGTGGTAAGTAATGTTTGTTATAGAGAGGGACCTCGTTATAGAGGAAGAGTTGGATTATAAAGTGGGAATGTTCGTTATAAAGAGGGACCTCGTTATAGAGAGTGTTGTAGATTATAAAGTGGAAGTGTTCGTTATAGATTAGGACTTCGTTATAAAGAGAAGGTTGTAAATTATAAAGAGGGAATGTTCGTTATAGGGAGTGAGTGTTTGTTATAGAGAGAGTGATCGCCAGGACTTCCTTACCGTATATACTTACCTAATACTTATCGGTGAAAAAGAAAAAAATGAAATATAAAAAAAAAAGTCCCGTCAGTATTCGATCCCTGACCCCCACACATGATAGGCTACTGTTGGAGCCGCTGCACCAAAACCACATAACTGAGTTTAGAAGCCACAGTCCCATATAACCAATAGCTTACGTTTTTTGTAATCTCTGTCTCATCTGTAAGTGAAGTGAATCAAGTGTCTGTATCCACTCCTATAATGAAATAGAACTGAGATCTCGAAGCTTGCCCGACTAATGAAAAGCACGAATTTTGAATTATTCTTAAGAAATTTTCTACCTATCGAAAAATACTTTAAACTTAAAAGGATCCCTCGGTCATGATCTTAGACAGGTGCACATCAAATTTCATCAAAAATGGATCATCAATATCTACCTACTTGTATAAGTATAGAGGCTGTGTGTTTGTTATAGAGAATATTCGTTATAGAGAGTTTGTTACATGTTAAAGTGAATGTTCGTTATAGAGAGGGACCTCGTTATAGAGAGAATGTTGTAGATTATAAAGTGGGGATGTTCGTTATAGAGAGGGACCTCGTTATAGAGAGAGTGTTGTAGATTATAAAGTGGGAATGTTCGTTATAGAGAGGGACCTCGTTATAGAGAGAGTGTTGTAGATTATAAAGTGGGAATGTTCGTTATAGAGAGGGACCTCGTTATAAAGAGTGTTGTAGATTATAAAGTGCGAGTGTTCGTTATAGATTAGGACTTCGTTATAAAGAGAAGGTTGTAGATTATACAGTGGTAATGTTCGTTATAGAGAGGGACCTCGTACTTATCGGTGAAAAAGAAAAAAATGAATTAAAAAAAAAAGTCCCGCCAGTATTCGATCCCTGGCCCCCACACATGATAGGCTACTGTTGGAACCACTGCTCTAAAACCACACAGCTGAGTTTGGAAGCCACAGTCCCATATAACCAATAGTCTCTGTCTCATCTGTAACAAACTCACTTTTCTATGACAAATTTTGAAAGGTTAATTTCTAAATTGTCAAAAATTCAATAGTTTCATCTTTAGTAGCTTTATTTAATTAAATAATATAAAAAATTAAATAATTAAATAAATAATTCTACGTTTTTCCAAATTCCTTTGGCATTTCCTTTGACTGCCCTTGGCGTCTGCTAGAAATGGCGCGAAATCAAATATCCGAAAATAAATCAGTTTTTTTTTTATTTTTTAAATATTTTTTTTTTTCTGTATTTTCTCAAAACATTTTATGCATGTATTGTATATCAAATTGTAGCTTAAACAATGACATCCATTAATATACCTTTTTATTTCGTTCATCTTTAGAATTCGGTGTGATATGTTAGTTTCTGTAGAATTTTTTTAGTGGTTTTCAACGTATGATGGCCAATGATGCGCTTAGAAATGGAAATTTCTTCATAGTTTGGGGTAAGCTTTGCTGTGTCTTAAAGCCTGATTCATTCCGAATAAGAAATGTATAAAAAACTACAATGTTATCGGTTTGGCGTGTGTTTAATTTGTAAAACTAAACAGCGCTACAAACAAAAAAATTTCCGAGAATCATTTTCCTCAATCAAAAAGTCGTTTATTTCGTTAGCTGGCACGGTTTGGTTTGTGTTTATCTTGTAGTGCATTTCATGAGGAATAAAATGAGCTATTCAGATCAACTGTTGCTCGAAAGATGCAAAAAGCCACAAAGAAACCCCGAAACCCTACACTACCCCATTTTCTTAGAGTTCCGCAACTCGTAACTTTTGCACGGCCTCTTAAGGCTCAGCGATTTTACGTTTATTATAACTTGACATGCGGAATCTCTGTAGTGGAGAACACAATTTTGGGACACCGAGAGGATTTTAATATAGTGGGATTTCTCCTTTCAAGCTCACACTTTTATACTTTCTATTTTTCATTTTCCATGGACTTGAGACTGTGCGAACGGTGGCAGCAGCTTACCTGTGGCCCAGACTTTCATATATCTCCATAGATGCCTCGAGAACCCCTAAATGTGATGGCCACATTTATGGTACGTTTTGGACGGCGTCCTGGCAAAAGATGCATCCCTGAACGCCTCGAAATGGGGAGGGATGGAAAGTTTTGAAAGGATGCCATCCCGATCTTGGAATTCCAACTTGACCGAATTCCACGCATCCCGGGTGGACGTCCAGTTGTTGAAGATATGCCTTTTTTGCATTAATCCGTTATATCGACTACTTTATCGATATGTTCTTTATTTTTCTTGTGTATTTTTTCCAAATTGGAGTCAGGTAGAACTGTTTTGAGTATATTTATTGAAATATATCAAGAGACAGACGAAACACTGTGATTATCACAATAAAATCAAGGTCTCATCAATTTCTGCCAAACAAAAGACAAATCACAGGGATGTGGCTCTGGAAGTATCGTGTGTGGGCATCAGCCATCCCTGAGTTAACATCCCAAACCCCGCATCCCTGCCAGGGGGCCAGGACGCCGTCCAAAACGCATCGCATGTGGCCACCTTTATAGGGTCCATTACAGTAAGCTAAACATGTTCTTGGAATATAGATAAAATTTATGTTATCGTTAAGAAATGGTAAAAAAAAACCACCCTCAGAGCAGTAGATAATGCTGATTAAAGAGTGCTGATTACTTGTATACGTGCTGAGATATGTGTAGCGTGCGGAGCGTGTAGTTGCCATGGTAACGCACCCCCGTCTCTTCTTAACCCATTGATAGCGTGAGAATGTACCTAAGTGCCCGTTAAAAAAGCTTTATCCGCCATTCTATGTATTTCTTAATATTAAAATTCTTATAGGGAGGATTTCATTTCACCAGTTTCTTATCGTGCAGATAGAGTTAGTTAATTTATCTTCCGAAAAAAGAGCCGATAGTTACCTACCAGCAGGATGGTGAAAGGCACCAAATGTTCTTATCAGGAGGATGACGCTATAGTGATCTTTAAGGGATACTATAGTAGACGTTAGGAACTGGTAAGATAAAGAATAACATAGTGTTAGTATAGACGACGGGGACCTACAGTTTTACGTGGGCTCCGAACCATCAGCGCCTCGATATACATTTCACTTGACATGCTGAAGTGAACGCTGAACAAAAAAACCTTGGTAGGTTCGGGATCGAACCTGTGTGACCCAATGTTCCTCTACAGACAAGCTCTAGGTACGTATACCTCTCCAGTGCTGCCTGGACTGGTGTAGGTCTTGCTGGAATGGCCATGAAGCCTGAGGCATGACTAGTCCGTGCACAATCTGTTTTTTCTCCATCCGCCTTTGTTGTAATAACCAGCTAGGGAAAGTGATTGGCTTATCAAGGTTGATGTGATTCTCTTATTAGACCAATAGAAACAGAACTAGCTAATACCAATTTTGAATAGCACACCAATAGGAGCAGACCTAGCTACCAATATCGCACTTATGGCTACAGGATGCCCTCATGCAGCCACCTATGTCCGTGTGGTGATGATCACATAGCTGATCACTCCCGAACAAACCAATCCCTCTGCAGTTTTTCCACACCATGGCCATCATCACTCCCTGGGGGAATTTATTCAGCTCAGTCCCTGCTGTGTGTTGTATAACCATGGGGAGCACTCCCGAGACCAAATTGTCTCTGGTATGTATTCAAGTTGTGCTGGAGGCCTACAGTTTAAGGCCGTCTACGTCTCCGCATTTTATGAGGATACTATTGGATATTTAAATGTTCTGAAATATAATATGTCTCTGAAACGGTCAAAAATAACAGGCTTTGCTGTGATTTTATACGATCAAGTGATTTTTGTCAACAAAAATTTGTAAAAAAAAACCGATTGTAAAGTCACAAAATAGCCTGTTAATTTCTGACGTTAAAAAGACATATTATAGTTCAGAACATTAAAATATCCAAAACCACCAAGTAAACACCGCTCCCCAAGATAATTCGAAAATCTGATAAGAAAAAATCTCACTCCGCCTTGGTTCGAACTCCCGTTACTATATAGACGATTGAATTAGTGATTTGCTGTTACGTATTTGCCGTGGCGTGGCGTATTTGAATGAAGAGTGGAGAGTGGCGCTTCCTAATTCGGTTTTTTTCCCCGCAAATGAAATGATGGCTCGGCGCTGCAGGTATATATACCTACCTCTCCCTCCGCCACACGTACAAATCTCATTTTTGTCCTAAAAAATCTCATTTTATCATCAGCTCTCTCTCTGCTGCTATTTTATTTTCGGATAATCCGTTGCGGGAGGGAGGGGGGGGGGGGGGTTGGGTGTTGCTCTGCCCTGGAATAGAGTTCTGTTTGATGACATTTTTTAATGAAAATTTTGAATATTTATTTGGCCTGAAATATAGATTTATTTACATCTTCAGACACTGCATACGATCGAGTGATTTTTGTCTCTCGACTGGAAAATCATATATATAAGAGTTAAAAAGACATATATATAATATCTCGGAATGAATTCATAAGATAGTGCCATTAAAAGATATTAAGGTCGAACATACATTCGCTATTTGTTTACGTTTTTTCTGAGGATACTATTGGATATCTAAATGTTCTGAAGTATAATATGTCTTTTTAACGGACGAAATTAACAGGCTGTGTTGTGATTTTTGTCAACAAAAAATGTGTCCAAAATTAGCCGACCCTAAAATCACAGCATGTAATTTCTGCCGTTCAAAAGACATATTATACTTCAGGACAGTTAAATATGATTCAATACTATATCCTCACAAAATATGCAGAAAAAAACGTAAACAAGCACAACTGCCTATAGACGCCCTTAAAAGTCGTATTACATTTCCAAACAAATAATATGCGATAAAAAAAATTCAGACTTAGAGCAACGAACAAAAACAAAGAGCTACCTGTGTAAAAGAGAGCTGAAACATGATGACTGTCAGGAAGAAAGCTGAGAGGAAGTCGGAAGTAGGTAAGTATAGTATACCTCTTGTGTATCCGATAAGCTGTAAGCAGTACAGAAGAAAGAATTGGCAAAATGCTGAGAAAACTAAAACCGATTTTCCGCTTTCTTGTTTGGAAAAACTCTTCTTTCTCTAGCCTCCCCCTAGTCCTTCCCTCACCCCCTCACACTTTTTCTTATATTTCATTTTATGCTGCTGATATTTATACTCCTATTGCGCCGAAGGAATTAATGACCACTTTGAAGGGAGGCATTCCGAGAAAAGTTCCCCTTCCAGGTAGCAGTTCCACTTCGTGCTTGACAGTGCTGTGTAGCCAATGAAAGGTGGTGGTTGCTGGTGGCGGCCATTGTGGCCACTAATTCGTTGCTTCGACAATACAAAACATAGCTGCAGAGTTACCTACTTTATCCAGGTACAGCAGGTCACAATGACCCTGCGAAAAGGTGAATAAAAGTGCATGAACCTTAATATGCAAGGCCACATACCTGTAGGTACACGCAGCTACGAAATATACCTAACATCAGATCCGTGAAATGTCAAAACGTTTTTCGACACTCCCAGATGGGTCTAATGCCAAACTCCCATTAAACGTGTCCGGGTGGTTTTAGAAGGTACTCAGGTACTTGTACCTAGGCATTGAATGTCAGGTATAGACAGATCCTGCCAAGGCGTCGTAAGTTGGCAGAAGGGGTGACTACAGGTGGTCATCATGGCAGATTTCTTAGCGTGAGAGCTCGGAACTTTAGCGCAGCCTTAGAAAACCCATTGCTGTGCGCTGCCTTGACAAAGCTACTATACCTAGGTTTTTATTGTCAAAAATCACAATGGGTACATCGTAAAATCACAGCATAATTCTCGAAAAAATATGGATACCAACAGGTAAGCTGGTATACCATACCAAATTGTATGTAGAGAAAAATGTGGGCGTGTAGATAATTGTTAGATAATTGTGTCCTTACGCACTTTATCCATTTTAGTGGCAATTACTGTAGAGTGCAGGAAGGCTGGAAGGTCATGTTAATTTGCATTGAATTATCCAGGAAGTCTGAAAAATTGGTGACGCATTGCAGGTAACAACGCCAATTTACATTTTGAGAAATAAACTGATGCCAGAGAAAGAAGAAAAAATTTATTCGACAATCCAGAAACTCCATTGAGTGAACTGAGTTGGGGATAAGCTAAACATGGGAGAGAGTGATCCTTTTGGGGATGAAATATCATGTTCATATACCAATCATCCATCCAAATGTTTTTACCTCAAAATCGCGAAGCTCTTGAATGGCACTCTCCCCCCCATCCCCTTCCCTCCAACCTCTCCCACCCCTACCACTCCCCTCTCCCCCACCCCCGCCCTCCCGCTAACTTTTTGAATATCTTCAATTTGATGATAATAGAGAATAGTGATGGGCTCCTCATCGATCCAACGCAGCATTGTTCTGTTGAAGCCATCCTCGACACCCGAGTGGTCTATATGGTTCGATCCCGATCCTAATCAAAGTTTTTCTGATCGGCATTCACATCGGCTGAAATGTATATCGAGGTGGTTCGAAACCCACTTAAAACTGTAGGTCCTCGTCGTGTATTAACGCTGGGGAGCTGGTGTTTGGTAGTGCTGCTAGCTGAGCACGATGGATAGTTCTTGAACTTGCTGGGCTTGTCCCACCATTGATTTACTACCTAAAATCTGGTTAGATTCCGAGACGGTGGCAGGGCAGTTTGGAATTTTGGAAGGGATGCTGCCCCCATTCCTGACTTCCGACTCGGTAGAGTCCTTTTTGCATAATATGTGTTTTATCGATAATTCCTGTCACTGTAGAATGAAATATTGCCGTTGTTCGTTTGTTTTATTCCTGAGGTGGCATTCCAGCCCCGCCGGTCCATCCCCCATTCCTGGACCTATTATTGTAATAGGTACGTTTGGCCCCAGATCTAAGTAACTTCGTGGTGCTGGAGCCATGTATAGGAGGGCGATGGCCTATGATGAAACTAGCTTCAGCTTAGACATGTCTATCTGTATCTCTTATCCTAAGAAGACAGAAAGAGAAACAGTGTTCTTGTCTTTCTAAATAACAGGCTAAGAAGAGGGTCCTAGTGTATAAGAGAAGGGTCTGATAGGGTCACCTTCCAAAAGAAAAATACGGTTAACTTTGTAAGGTGGGCCAGTAACAACTGTTTGCTTATACACTCCATCAGTCTTCTTAGCCTGTTATTTTAAGAAGACTGTTTCTTTCTCAAATACAGTGCCTAATTAGGATAATAGAGACAGATAGACAGGTTGGTGTGATCATGGTGGGATACAGGGTGATTAATTTAGTCCTAATCACTCCCTACAGTCGTGTTTTCCCTCAGACGGTGAAGGCCAAGTACCCATCAGGGCATCAAAGCAAGATCAATAGGAAAAATCTTGACCGAATGAGGCTGGAACCTGGGTTCAGTCAATGTCTCGCGAGTCCCGGGGTAATGTCTATCTGATTCATCGTTCACCACGTACGGCAATTATCCGCGCATGAATCAAGCAATTAAAAACCCACCGAGCTGATGGAAACCAGTTTTTTGCGAGATAGCCTGTGTCTGGCAGACACCTCCTACAGACATGGTGGGGGGACAAGCTCAACAACTAGACCATTTCAAGATTCGAAAAAAAATCAGTACCTCAGGAAACCCTGGATTATGCAGTCTGATGGCTGACTTAGTTTCTATATTATCGCATTTTAGATTCTGACCACTAAATAAAAAGTTATTACACTCGAAAGTGGCTGGATGTTAGGTTGGTATAGGAGGTGAAAATACCGAAAGTGACGTAAGCTTTGGCTACTTCTGCTAAGATCCCCATCTTCTGCTACCTATCTCACTGTAAGCTAACATTAGGAACCGTCAACTAAAGATATCGAGATATCAAAGTCTGACAAGGACACAGCTACTCTACTGTCTCAACTATATGAAACCGGAGTGAAAAATTTTTCAACCCCCTATATATGCGAAGGAGAACAAATTTAGAGTTCTACAAATCCGCTAGGAAGCTATAGGAAGACCTATACCTATACATTTTTGGGTTTCTGCGCTCCGAAGTAGAGGTGAATACCAATCAGAAAAACTTTTGATCGTATCGGGATCGAACCGGTGTCCTTCTAAAGAGAACCATTGAGGGCGCTCAGCCGTTCTTTCTCCTCAATACAATTTTTCTTCGTCAAAAAATGTTATAATAGATTGTTTTCGATATTTTCAAAAAGGTTTCAAGAAAACTGGACTGGTTTTGATTAATGTTTGGATGAGATGGTACAATACTCGCCTCGCAGCACAATTCCTTTGTTTACTGTTCTTATGAGTCTGGGGACTAGGGATTTATATTTGAGATGTTGAACTTCTCAGCGATACCAATCTAGGGTGTTTACATATGTTTATTTATTTATTGGTTGACTTAGAATTTCACTTTGATGTTCCCTCAGTAATTTCCTCGCAATCTACACCATATATTCCTCATTTTACCCTTTGAAATTTCGAAATCACCCAGTTTCCCCTAAAGGGTGCCTACCCAGTCGTTTTTTTCCACGTTTTTTCTGCACATTTTATGACTCTATACTATTGGATATTTAAATGTTCTGAAATATAATATTTCTGCACAAAAATAGAAAATATATTTGAAGAAAAAACGTAAAAAAACACGATTGTGTGATTGCTTTTAACTGGCAATATTTGGAAGTATTCTATCGAAGCTGGGGCGGGCTCTGAACCCAACCTAAAACTGTAGGTCCCCATCGTGCGGATAATAATAGTGGTGCGGTGACTGGCGCTAATAGCACAACAGACAGTTGTTGTATTGCTAGGCGCTAGGCTTGTGACACTTTCTCTGTACGCCGCACAGGTGCCAAACAACGAAATGCCAAATGCCTCCTCACTTTTACAATCTCTGCCATTCATTCTCATTCCATTCTATGCCTACAGGGCTATGCCCTTTATGTTGGTGATAAAAAAGTGGTAGGTAACTTCTTTGCGCTTGTGAACCACCAACATAGCGCTAAGAGTGGAGTTTTTGAAGGAGATCCGGAGGTGTATTCCCCTTCTCAAACGCCAGCAAACCCACCCAACTAACACCTTCAAAATTTATTGTAAGACGAACTGTTCTCCGTATATTGCATCATGGCGTGCCTTATCTTCTTACAATAAATTTTGAAGGTGTTAGCTGGGTGGGTTTGCTGGCGTTCAAGAAAGGGAATACGCACCTGCTGGAAGGTGAACTGTTGGACTTATTTAAATAAAAGTTATTTTGAACAACCTCTCTATAGCGACGTTTGGGAAAACACTTCGGGTCGGTAAACAAAACTGAGTCAAAACATTTTAACGTAGTATATGTATCTCTCTATAACAACTATGTAAAAGTCGTCACTACAGAGAGAGTTCGTTATTATAGAGCGATATCGTATAGAGAAAAAATTAGAGTGTAAGGAGAGGAAATTGCCGAGACCGTTACTTAAAATATCCCCTAAGCCGGATTAGTGAAAGAGAATAAGGAAATGAGAATAGAACGAGGATTGGCTTACTTAGCATCTCCATAAGGAATAACATAATCCCCAGACCTTTGCCTGTCGAGAGTTTAATCCCGATTAGGGGGAAAGAGGGATTAACAAATCTTGAGACATTTCCCTTCGATAGAAGTTCTTTCTCTCAAAGAAATGTAAAAAAAAAGGTCGACCCTTTTCCGTTCTTTTGACGTCTCTTTGTGACTAGATTGTAAAAAGAAAGCAGTTGAGTTCAAAATCTCGTCGAACACAATTTCCCAACTTTTACTGCCGGCTTTTTGTAACGGTTGAATATTTATTTGTTCTGAAATGTATAATAAAGTCAAAAAAAAAATTTCTTTGTCAGACATCAGTCGTAATCACTGTTCTGAAATATAATATGTCCTTTTAGCTTCACCAGCTATAGGTACTTACCATGCCGGTAAAGTTAGTAAATTTATTTTGCCTTTAAGAGGACGCTATACCTGACGATGCATTTTTTGCCGCCCATAAGATTAACATTGCGAGCGGCGATTCATTTTCAAGGTTTACCCTTGGTTGGAAAGACACAAAATTATGCCTGTACCTAGCCCTAAAAATGTTCTAGGGAGTGTTCGAAGCAGATTTCCCATTTTTTCACTGGTTTTCGAGATACAGCACTTTTCTTGAGGTATGCGATGCTAGCATTTGCAAAACAGTTGCAATAAAAGAAACCAGTGAGAAATTGGGAAATCTGCTTCGAACACGACCTAGAACATTGTTAGGGCTAAGTAAAGGCAAAATTTTGTGTCTTTCCAACCAAGGGTAAACCTTGAAAATGAATGGCCGCTCGCAATGTTAATCTTATGGGCGGCAAAAAATGCAACGTCAGGTATAGCGTCCTCTTAAGATAAGGGCGCTATCGGCAGGATCAGGATGGTGAAAGGCACCAACGGAAGGATAACGCTATAGTGAACTTTTAAGGGACTCCATATAGGAACTGTTGAAAAACATAACCAAATAGTTTCTGATATTAAAAAGAACATTTCAGGACATTTTATTATCTAAGAGTTTCCTCAAGAAGTGGGAAAGAAAAAGTCGTTCTGCTGCCACGTCTATACAAACTCCTACAACAACGGTGAGCAAACAGCTTCGTCGCTGCAGCCCTAACATGCCCAAGTTGTCTATACACAAGTTAGAGCCAAGTGTAATCTATCTTGCGGGCAAGTTTTGGTTACAGTTCAATTTCAAGCTCAAGTTCCAGCTTAATAGATATTATAGCGTCAAAGCTCGTTTCACCTGTATATACCACATTCTAAAGCCCCTCTTACGTGAGATTCATTAACTGGGACGAGATGAGCAAGTTACTATAATAAAGGGGCTTTCTAATTCTGCGTAATAGTTCTCAACACACTGCCGTTATTATGTTGAGAATTATGCCCGAACCAACTTTAGCTCAAACCCATCTGTCCCTATTATCCTAAGAAGACAGACTTGTTTGAGAAAGAAACAGTGTTCTTGTCTTATTTAAATAACAGGCTAAGAACTTCTTAGTAAGAAGACTGATGGAGTGTATAGGTATATACGCAAACAGTTGTTACTGGCCCATCTTACAAAGTTTACCGTCTTTTTTTTTCGTAAGGTGACCCTATCAGACCCTTCTCTCATACACTAGGGCCCTCTTCTTAGCCTGTTATTTAAGAAGACAAGAGCACTCTTTCTCTCTCAAACATAGTGTCTGTCTTCTTAGGATAATAGAGACAGATAGGTTTGGAACACATTCGCTATTTGTTTACGTTTTTCCCGACCGTTTTCGAGTTACAATATTTTTTTAAGCGTAATATGGATTTTTTTTTTTTTAACTTTCTCGCTAGCCATATATGGCGAGAAAGTATTGTTTTCGTGCAAAATTTCGAAATTGAGATTTTGGGTTTCCCATGATCCTGGGGGTCCCCTGAGTCCAAAAAAGTGGTTTCTGGAAAAAGTCTGTCCGTCCGTCAGTCCGTCCGTCAGTCAGTCAGTCCGTCCGTCAGTCAGTCCGTGCAGTGCTCTAGCGCCTATACCGTTCATCCGATTTTGATGAAATTTGGTATGAACCTGTCTAAAATTACTGCCGAGGGGCATTTTCAAGGATTTTTTGATTGGTCAAAAATTGCGGCCGCTATTGTCAAAAAACCGCCAAAATAATTCAAAAATCGTGTTTTTGGTTACTTAGACAAGCGCCGACGGTACACTTTTCAATCTATAACACTGAAAATTGGTATGTGTGTTGACAAATAGATGCTTCGAGGTCATTTTCAACTAAAATTGAATTGGTTGAAAATTACGGCCGTTCTGGACCAAAGTTCGATCGTTTCGGCGCCATTCACATTTATTGACCGATTGTCATGAAATTTGGTAAATTTGTGTAGAACCATGTAACTTAAACATCTGTCGAACATAATTTTGTTATCTTCAAAATTACGGCCGTTTTTGTCAAAAAAGTGTCGAAAATGAGTTGAGAATGAGAAACCACGTTTTTGAATGGTTAGAACGCATTTGGGACTACAGTAATAGAATGACAGCCATGAAACTTGGTGGGAGTGATCTCAGATAGATGTTCTTGGGTCATTTTCAACCGATTTTGGATTGCTTAAAAATTACGCCCGCAAAAAAAATCTCAAAGAAATCCAAAAAAAAAAAAAAAAAAAAAAAAATCACATGGGGCGAGAAAGTTTAGTGCGACTGTTGTCGGACCCTTTATTTTTATAAAAAATTGTCTTTAGAAATATGATAAATGATAATACAACCACAATACAACTATTGACAAATTTGTTTAGTAATTGCATAATCATGATTTCGTAGTGATTCGAGTGTGGGCAGGCTTTTCCATGCATACTCAATAAATGGATTGAATAATTTAGTTCCGGATATTCTGTTCACTAACAGCGCTGTTGGTTTCAATCTCAATCCTATAAAAATTTTTCCGATAGGCATTCACCTCTGATATCTTCAGGATGTCAATAAGTGAAATGTGTATCGAGGAACTTGCCTTAAACTGTAGGTCCTCGTAATGAACTAGCTGGGTAAGGAGTTGGTATTTTGTATCCGTATAGGCAAAAAATTTTCGACGACAAATGGATTCGAACTTAGCTTCTTCTACTGTTCTCCTTACTGCCATAGATCTGTTAAACGACATGGTTGTGACTTTTGTAATGTTGACTTTATTATACTGTGAAAACGTCAGCTAGGTAGGTACCTAGGGTTTGCATTGGAGAAGACCTCTCCTGGGTGCTCAATATCTTTGAGTGACATGTCAAAATAAAACTGTCAGAAACTCGGGAAAATAAAGTTTGAACCTCCTCACCTTCCGCGACAGGGTCTTTCTGTATCTAACCGATTCAAACGCCTGTGATACTCCAATAGGGAATAGAACAGGAGGTGTATTCCCTTTCTCGAACGCCAGCAAACCCACCCAACTAACACATTCAAAAATTATTGTAAGAAGATAAGGGACTCCATGATGCAATATATGGAGAACAGTTCTTCTTTCAATAAATTTTGAAGGTGTTAGCTGAGTGGGTTTTCTGGCGTTCGAGAAATGGAATACACCTGCTGGGCTACAGGGTACAACCTTTTATAATCTCTTTACACAATGGGTCACAATCCGAGTTTTTCCTCAGTCGGCAAGATTCATCAGAAGCTCAGTACCCTAGCAAGCTAATTTTAATTCCAAATTTTTTCTGTTGCAGGTAAGAATAGCGCTAAACACCAATTATGCTGACAACAGTTGTTTCGCAACATCACAGATGCCACCGGCTACCGCTTTACGGCAAGTAGACTCAACATATTGCACAGGATATTGATATTAGTGTTGGTTATTATGTTTTTGTGTCAGAGAGCGGAAACCGGATACAATCACATCAACTTCCAGACAAACTCAATTTCCGGTGCCACAACGCGCCTGACGCCTGACTAAGCAAACTAATGCTCTGTACATCAACGCTCACCATACGCAATATTACAGCCTCGATAGTTCAGTGTTATACTCCACGCGCATCTTGGATGATAGTAACTTCACACATTGTTTTAAAAAAAAACACAGGGTTCCCAAAATTATTTTTTGTTCAGAACCAGAAGTAGACTTGAGGAGTAGGGTCACAATGATCCAAAAGAGTTTAACAACGAATGCAGTGGCATTCCCTTTCTTGAACGCCAGCAAACCCACTCAACTAACACCTTCAAAATTTATTGTAAGAAGATAAGGCACGCCATGATGCAATATATGGAAAACAGTTCTTCTTACAAGAAATTTTGAAGGTGTTAGTTGAGTGGGTTTGCTGGCGTTCGAGAAAGGGAATACACCTGCTGGAGCCTATCCACCCTTCGATAAATCTGAATTTACTATCATCCAAGATGTGCGTGAAGTATAGTGGTGTAGCTATTATAGGGCTAGAGTGGTCTATGGAGGAACAGTTCGATCCTGACATTCTTCTCTGATATGTTCAGCACGGCTAGGGAAATGTATATCGAGGCTGTGGTGGTTCAGGACCCACCTAAAACTGTAGGTCCCCGTCTTGAACTGAACTGAACTAAACGTTTCTAGAATTATTACCTAAGTTTCAAAAAGTGCCGGAATCCGTGGCTATGTCGTTATTAAGGATTTTATCCCCCAGTTTATCCCCTGTAGTTAGGGAAGACAGTCTTTATCCTCTCACTACCTAAATACAGGAACCCTCGCTATAGGGAACTCTTATATACCTGGTGCCTTGACGATCGTTATAGCAAGACACTACTAATTAATTACTTTCAATTTAATGTATGTTTATTATTCAGTCACCTTCAGATGTCTCCGGGCCATTTAAACTATTTAAAGTAACAAACAACCGAGAAAAGTTTTCCGTTTGTTTGCCATAATGAATGACTTGAACTGAAGTTTCTAGTGACATGACGGACCTAAAAAACATACAATGCGTAAAAAATGTCACACAGTCACACACATGACATTGATGTCACTTTATGTTGTTTGTTGATGTGCTACATGTTGAATAAAGTCAACATGGACCTTTAATGTAAATAATTACGGGCGAGTGTTGACTCTCTCTACCTGACATTTTTGAAATAGAAAAACAAATGCCTTTAATTAGAAGTAAACATGGAGAGATAGTACCTGTATCTCGTATGTGTACGTGCCATGAAAACCATGAAATACATACACACATTCGGGTCATATATAATGGGATTTTAATACGGGCGTGTTTGTTTACATTTTTTTCTTCACATTTTATGAGAATACTATTCGATATTTAAATGTTCTGTTCTGGTTTTACGATCGGTTGATTTCGGAAAAAATTTTCGTTGCCAAAAATCAGCCTGTTAATTTCGGCCGTTAAAAAGGCATATTATATTTCAGAACATTTAAATATCCAATTGTTAAGGCTGAATTTCACCACTTTCCGATAGTGTTTTTTAACGAGAGGATTTAACGAACGGATTTAAGTTATCGTATGTTTAGCTTACGACAAATGCCTTGCGCTTGCACTTGTTTCTCTGCGATCGCACTTGTCGTAAGCTAAACATACGATAACGTAAATCCGTTCGTTAAATCCTCTCGTTATAGACACTATCGGAAAACGGTGAAATTCAGCCTTACTCATATACTTAGTGTGCGGAAGAATGCAAGCTATTGTATGTTCGGCCTTAAATGGGTTTTTCTTGGTATTAGGGTAAGGTTGTGCTGCAGGGAAATGGCCAGGTCCGCTTGTCGGTGCTGTTAAGGCTATGCAGACGGTTGAGGTTGCTTGCGATGCTGGCAGGCTGAACACTAGTTGTCGTGCTCGTTCCACAAGTCAGACGTTCGAGAGATGCCAGCAGTGAATGATCAACCTGCACTGCCTGTTCGAAATAAACACAGGACTCAGAAAATTCAGTTCCTGGGTTCGAATCAAGGTATACCGAATATTTTCTGTTGGTAGCATAGATGTCACGCACCAAATAGTCATTTTCCTTTGATTCCGACAATGTTTTTTATGACATTGTTGGTATTTCAATGTTCTGAAATAAAATATATGTTCTAACGTCAAGAATTATAACTGGCTTCTTTGTGATTTTACGATTGAGTGATTTTTGTCAATAAATTGTCAAAAGTAAAATCACAACATAGACAGTTTATTTCGGACGTTAAGGTTGTACCTAGTATATACATTCTCGACGAACTCCACCAAAACCACTCTGCGAAAGTAAATATTCGACAAAAATACAAAATACAACAATACCTCACGACAAAGAGTCTCGGTTTACATCCCCCTATAAACACTTTTCAGTTTTCACTCGCCCTGTAACTTCGAAGTAGGGCTTGAAGTACGTAGCATTGCGAACCAAGTACCCAGTTGTTGACCCTAGGGGTTAACCACTCGTCGGGAATCTCTTTGGGAATCATTGGAAATCTTTATGAAATCTCAGGGAACCTTGGAATTTTTTGGAGTGGTTACCCCTTCGGGGTTCATCTTTCTATGAATATCGTTGGGAATCTTTGGAAATCTTTATGGAATCTCACGGAATCTCAAGGAATCTCTGGAGTGGTTACCCGCTCGAGTCGACCTTAAACAGACATATTTTATTTCAGGGCATACCTCCTATACATCTCAAACAGTTTCCATTGTGTTGCGACCCTTAAGGACGGAGATATGACGTTTTGAAATTTCTATCTTCCACCTCCACGGAAAACTTTTTTCAAAAACAAATGTGGGTTTAAAAAAGAGTTTTCAGCACATACCAGCAATGGTTGAGTGAGTTCGCGCATGTATGTGCAAGTGCTGGCGACTGCTTGTCTGTCCCGCAGGTGCAGGTTGCTGACTATTTTGATTTTGAGGTGTTCAGGAAGACCAAGCAGGGTGGGGTTGTTTAACCCGAGATCCGATAGAATCGCGCAGCAGATGGGGTGGAAAAGCTGTTTCCGTACCTGCCAGTAGTGCTGCTCCAGCTCTGTCAGGTTCCCTCCCCTGCAAAATGTGGAAAAGCTGAGCCTGTCAGCAGTAGGAGAAGTACAGGGGTGGAGGGAACAAGCAATGGGGCAATCGGTACCTAAGGAAATCATTAGATGATGTAGTCTGATGGCTGACTTAGTTTCCGTATTACCGCATTTTAGATTGGGACCACAAAATCAAAAGTTATTGTTATTACACTCTAAAGTGGCCGGATTTTAGGTTTGTATATAGGAGGTGAAAATACCGAAAGTGACGTAAGCTTTGGCTACTTCTACTAAGCTCAGCATCTTCTGCTACCTATCTCACTGTAAGCAACTGTAGGGACCATCAACTAAAGATATCGATATTGAAAGTCTGACAAGGACACAGCTACTCTACTGTCTCAACTATGAAACCGGAAATCAAAATTTTCAACCCGCTATATCTACGAAGGGAGAAGACCTTCGGAACAAATTTAAGTTCCTACAACACCGCTTAGAAGTCCATTATTGCGGCTGATGTGCAGATTCTCCAAATTCGGTCCCATGCCTCATTCAAATCAAGTTTTGTGAAATGGTATTACGCTGTCCATATACTCTGACTCAATAGAGTGTCATGTCCTGTGGGGTACCTCTTGTACTCAGGAGGGTATGGTTTAATCATCGTATCGAATGTAGATATGCTAAGTAGGTATATTGGTTTTGTGAATATGTAAATACAGTAGGTACCTAAATATGCAGCTGTGAGCTAGCCCGCAGGGTAAACACTTGCAATGTAATATAGATGATTATGATTGGCTGTTTGTGTGATGGTGATGCTGTGCCCCAGGTGAATATCGTTATCATATTCATGATAGGGGATGATATTGCCCGCCACCTTCATCTAATTATAGCCGTTCAGTGGGGTGACCCGGGTGACACGGGTTCTTTTTCACTTTCCTGCTTGTCACATTTTGCAACTGAGAAAGTCCATCTTTCATGTTTTCATGTGGTTAACGTATGATTTTTAAGAGCGACCACGCAATCGGGTATCTGTTTTTTTTTCGACTTGAGGTTCTGAAATATAATATGGCTATTTTACCATAGAGTAATTTTGGACAATTTTTTAGTTGACAAAAATCACTCCATCGTCCAATCGCAACATAGGTAACTAGTTAATTTCTGACGTCGAAAACATTATATTTCAGAACATTTAATATGCAACAGTGTCAAAAAAATTGTTGAAAAAACGTATGGATGAGTGTACAGTAATTGAGCTTCTGTTTGATGAAAGTAGAGAGGGCACCGCAAATCTTCTTCAACTTTTCTCCTTGGAAATACGAGAAAATAGCTCCATCTCATCAAAATTAAGCAAAAGAAGAGTACCTTGCTGGCGGCAGTTCGCAAAACGTGAACCTACAGCAGCCTTTTTGAATACAAAAATACAGTGAGCATAAAAAGGGTGAGAGAGAGAAGAGAGAGAGGGAAAAAGGGTCATCCGTTGTTATGTCTTCACTCTCCGTCATTATTCCTTTGTAAGACAATTCCCCCGTATTGCTTACTGCCGGTTTTGAATTTTTTATTATTTTCCTTCTTTTCTTAAATTTTTTCTGCCTTGTATTGCATACAATGGACTTGGGCCAGACTAGCGCGAAGGTTGAGGAATTAGGCTATATTCTCGGGCCGGGAAAGGGTTGCGAAAGGTCGGACCCTGTATCCCTCTCTAGGCCAACAGCCTTCTGTGCCAGGTTCGATCCCGATGTTTTCAAAGTTTTTTTCTGATCGGCATTCACCTCTGTCAAGTGAAATGTATATCAAGGCTCTGGTGGTTCGGAACCCACCTAAAACTGTAGGGAAAGTGATATTTGGTAGTGCTGCCAGCTGAGCACGATGCATAATTCTTGAAATGGTCTAGTTGCTGGACTTGGCCCCCTCATATGTTTGCTGACTAACCCATTACGTCCTGCCTTCTAGGACTGCATATGTTAGTGATATCGAAGGAACGAATTTATGGCCACAATGGCCGCCAGTTGGTTACCACCACCTCCTTCGAAAGAGCTCGGGGTGGCTCGGGTTTTTGCCAGTCTTTCATTGGCTACACTGCCCACTGCAGCACGAAGGGGAACTTTGTCTCCCTTCAAAGTGGCCATGGTTCCTTCGACAGTACCTGTATAGTGGCTACGTACCTAAACTTGATGGCCATCGAAGCGATGCGGTAAAGGAAAGGTTTCAGAGTTTTCTTGGTGTGCAGATTTAGCAACCAGAAGTCAGCCAATGGGGCGCAGACTAGACGGACATCTGTTCCTTGCAGCTGGAGCCCCCACTCCCATGATGAATCGTCTCTACCTAAACATATAGAAAATCATATATTGGTACATCCGCACCATGCACTGTGTGTACCATATTGCACATACCTACTTCCTGGTAATTGAGTTCCGAGTATTGCTCTCGTGACAAGGAGTCCATGCAGTGTCTGCACTCCTGACAAGGAGTCCAGTATCTTGCCCTTCTGACAAGAAACCCGATATCTTGCACTCCTGACAAAAGTCCTGTGTCTTGCACTCCTGACTAGTGATGCACGATGCAAGAGCAAGAACAAGAAACGGCATTTCTTGTTCTTGTTCTCGCAAAGCGACTCTTGCTCTTGTTCTTGCAATAAAAATCCTATATATTGTTCTTGTTCTTGTTCTCGCAGTAGAAATCATTTCTTGCTCTTGGTGTTGTTGCGAGACTCTTGCAATTTCTTGCATATTCATGGAATTTTCTCCTGCAAAAATGTGGTTTTTTGCCTTCCGAGAGGCCATTTCAAGTGCAATCTATCGTCGCAGACTTTTTTGAACAAAATATAGACTGCAATCCATAAATGGAGCTTTGGAAAAAACTGCCTGTGTTTATGCAAGACTCTTGCAAGAACTCTTGCAAGAGTTCTTGTTCTGCAAGTCACTTCTATTTCTTGTTCTTGCAGCCAAAATAAACTCTTGTTCTTGCATGCAAGAAATGCAAGAACAAAAGCAAGACAAGAAATTTTCGTGCATCACTACTCCTGACAGGGAGTCCAGTATCTTGCCCTCCTGACAAGAAACCCGGTATCTTGCACTCCTGACAAAAAGTCCTGGGTCTTGCCCTCCCGACAAAAAGTCCAGTATCTTGCCCTCCTGACAAGAAACCCAGTATCTTGCACTCCTGACAAGAAACCCAGTATCTTGCACACCTGACAAAATGTCCAGTATCTTGCCCTCCTGACAAGAAACCCAGTATCTTGCACTCCTGACAAGGAGTCCAGTAGTGTCTTGCACTCCTGACAAGAAATCCGGTGTCTTGCACTCCCGCTGTCAAATAGTCCAGTGTCTTGCCCTCCAAGGAGTAACTCCAGGGTCCTACCCTATTAACAGAGTCCAGTATCTCGCTCTTGTAAGTTGGGTCGGAAACGTGACCGGCGTGGCAGGACCGAGTGTTGACATTTGCCAAACAAAGCGTCTGATTGGTCGCCCGCAGACTTTATGGCCTCGGGTCTGTGGAAACGTTGCTCGTAAGCGCAACATTGCAACGTGACTATTACCTATAGGACCACTGCCGCTGCTAGGGCTACAGTTATTTACATGCATTCTCCGTTTATAGCCACTCTCTAGTTCAGTGGTTCTCAAATTTTTTATTGAAAAAAATCACTCGATCGTAAACTCACATCGTAGCCTGATAATTTTCGAAGTTTGAAAGACATATTATATTTCAGGACATTTAAATATCCAACAGTGTCCTAAAAAAACATAAACAAACAGGATTGTTTGGTGACCCTTAATATGACGTTGCATCCAGTCCTAACGCACAATATCATGTAACAGAAGACCTGCAACATAGGTACAGTGTCCCGCTTACTGCATTTTGTGGTAAAAGTCTCAGGGTATTTAAATTTCTCAGGTTGTCACGCGTAAATCTCAAGCCAGTAGCTGGGGACCGCAGTATGTCAAAGCCCTCTGACTAATGACAGTTCTCAAACACTTGGGCTTTCACTGCTGAGCGTCTTTGTCGTCATCGGGAGACCCTATAGGTAGCTTTAAAGCTAGAAAACCTCTCTGATTAGTAGATTTTAGAGTGTAGGTACTACTCACCTTTCTGTTGGCTGCTGAAACGAAAACCTGTGTGTGTGGCTGCCTGGCAAAGTATGTTGCCCAGCCATACAAACTCATTTTCAAGAATCTTTTCGCTAAAATTTGGCACTGACGTATTCATTTTGTATCAAAAATATTTTTCTGTTACTTAGTACGTACAGAACAAGGCTAAACAGTTTGGAAGGTTTGACCAAAACAGGTAGTGAATTGGATTTTCAGTAAATTTTTAGTGTGCTCAGCTGGCAGCACTATCTAATACCAGCTCCCCACCCATTGTGTTAGTACACCATGGGACCTACAGTTTTAGGTGGGTTCCGAACCACCAAAGCCTCGATATACATTTCACTTGACATGCTGGACCAACCAGAGGATCAGAAAACAACCACCTATATACGCTATAGACTTGGCTACTGAGGCTGTACAAGTTTAATTTCCTTAACTGGAGGTTAGTTAATGTTCAGGTTAAGGATTAGCTACCCCGATTAAGCTAACTGACTTCTGACTTTAAAAGTAAATAATATATTTCAGAAGTAACATAACGTTATGTTCTCTTGACACAACCCTGAGTCATTGTGTAACATCCAGCAGTATTCTCTGAAGAGTGTCATTATGAAGCCTGAACAAACAGCAGTGTACCTTCAGTCGTTAAGGGAAGGTTTATTGACAGGTATACTCGAGTTAGCAGGGAGTCAGGACCCACCTTTATTGACAAGGGGAGGGGGTGGCAGCTATAGGGAGCCAGACGAACCTTTGTTGACAGGGGTATAGGACAACACAGGGGAGGGGGGGAGTGTCAACAAGACCCCCCCCCCCCACCTCCCAGTGGGGGGGAACTCGCCACGTGTCCCCATCGATCATCCCCTTGTTCGTATTGTTCTGAAAAACGTGAAGGGGTTTCAGAACAGAACAGAGCGACTCTCTCGCATTTCGTTAATTCGTTATTTCTGCACAGTTTGTTAAGAAACTATTCGATATTTAAATGTTTTGAAATACAATATAACTAGTGATGCACGATGCAAGAACAGGAACAAGAAACGGCATTTCTTGTTCTTGTTCTTGTTCTCGCAAAGCGACTCTTGCTCTTGTTCTTGCAGTAAAAATCCTATATTGTTCTTGTTCTCGCAGTAGAAATCACTTCTTGCTCTTGTTCTTGTTCTCGCTGCAAGACTCTTCCAATTTCTTGCATACACATGGAATTTTCTGCTGTTAAAATGTGGTTTTTTGCCTACCTAGCGGCGAGGATGCATCCCTGGACGCCTCGAAGTGGGGAGGGATGGACAGTTTTGAAGGGATGCCGTCCTGATCTTGGAATTCTAACTTGACCGAATTCCACGCATCCTTTTTTCATTAATTCGTTTTATCGACTATTTTTCCTGTGAATTTTTTTCAAAATGGAGTCAGATAGAATTGTTTTAGTAGATTTATTGAAAGATATCAAGAGACAGACGAAACACTGTCATTATCACAATAAAATCAAGATTTCTTCAATTTTTGGTAAATAAAAGACAAATCACTGCATGGGGTGCGGGGCTGGAAGTATCGTGTGTGGGCACCAGCCATCCCAAATCCCGCATCCCTGCCCGGAAGCCTGGACGCCGTCCAAAATGCATCGTGTGCGGTCACCTTTAGAAGGGCTCGGGTCCAGTGTGATACAGGGGGATGATTTGGCTCAACGCCCGGGCAAGATTCACGAGGAAAATTCTGGGCATGCTTGGATTAGATCCTGGCTTATATAAAGCCATAACATATGCTTGTCACCTACGTCACGGAAATAAATGGGAATATTCTCAGAAGGATTAGTTCTAGTGTTAAATGAATGGGAGGATTTTAACCGATAGATTGTCAGCCGACTATGAGAGAGTATGGCATACTGCACGGTAATTGCACCACGATTTCTATCTTTCGAAGGAATTCGTTCTTCAATGAAAGCTAAACATGGTGTCCTATATTCGCAGGCATCTGTTTTTCGTTCGAATAGGACACTATGTTTAGCCTTTAGAGCAGCCTTGGCCATTGACCAGTGTTGTTCCCATACTAGAGAGAATACCTACACCCGAACACAAGAATACCCGAACACACTAACAGGGAAACACAGGGCAGAGGCGGTAATAGGGTAGATGAAGTTGTTTCATGCGGAAATCTCGGGAGCCCTCTAGCTTTTGTAGTGAATGCTTTTATGGTTTCTGCTATGGTTTCCCTCTTTTGCTGATGCTTCCGCCTTTTGTTGTTTTCAAAAGGGAAATGACGTTATTTGCTCGAAAAGCAGAAATACGAGGCGCCAAATCCTCAACTTAATTAATTAGCTATGTTGGATCCTATAACGGTGGCTTTCACCACAGTTCCCTATCCGACAGATAAACCTACAATTTTAAACTAGCCGATAACTCTAATTTTTAAATTAATTGTGCCGAATCTTACCTAGGTTTAGTTATTCTGCAATTTTTTCACCAAAAGTATTTACTTGTAACTTAAACATGGTTGTCACATTGGCTCTATGAATTCCAGTCGGAATTTTATTTCCCTAGCAACGCATGTTTAACTTACAAGTAAACATTATCGGGTAAAAAAATCCAGAATAACTATAACCCAGCCTAAGTAATCACTTACTTTTTACTCTTTTCCGTGGCAACAATTGTCGCAATAGATAGTTGGTGCCACGTCTGACTAGTATAGTGCCACTTTGTTTACTTTGTAGTTAACTTTAAATCGCAATTGGCGGGATAATCGACCCTCTGGCTAACGGTGGACGAGGATAAAGGCTAGATAATGAAAATGACACATAGTTTGCTATTTATTGGGAGGGACAGCGCTAAAGCGAACTTTTAGAGGGCATTATAGTGGACTTTAGGAACTGATGAAACCCACCGTGAGGGGAGGAAAGTCATGGGGAAGTGACTCTTCTACTCTTCACCTCATTACCATGCTCTGCTCTCTCACATTTGTTAATATTCGGTTCAGAGATCTCGAGATAAATTAAGGGTCCGCTATACCTGACGGTGCATTTTTTGCCGCCCATAAGATTAACATTGCGAGCGGCGATTCATTTTCAAGGTTTACCCTTGGTTGGAAAGACACAAAATTTTGCCTGTACCTAGCCCTAACAATGTTCTAGGGAGTGTTCGAAGCAGATTTCCCATTTTTACTTTCTCGCTAGCCATATATGGCGAGAAAGTATTGTTTTCGTGCGAAATTTCGAAATTGAGATTTTGGGTTTCCCATGATCCTGGGGGTCCCCTGAGTCCAAAAAAGTGGTTTCTGGAAAAAGTCTGTCCGTCCGTCAGTCCGTCCGTCAGTCCGTCCGTCAGTCCGTCAGTCCGTCCGTCAGTCCGTGCAGTGCTCTAGCGCCTATACCGTTCATCTGATTTTGATGAAATTTGGTATGGACCTGTCTAAAATTACTGCCGAGACACATTTTCAAGGATTTTTTGATCGGTCAAAAATTGCGGCCGCTATTGTCAAAAAACCGCCAAAATAATTCAAAAATCGTGTTTTTGGTTAGTCGGACAAGCGCCGACGGTACACTTTTCAATCTATAACACTGAAAATTGGTAAGTGTGTTGACAAATAGATGCTTCGAGGTCATTTTCAACTAAAATTGAATTGGTTGAAAATTACGGCCGTTCTGGACCAAAGTTCGATCGTTTCGGCGCCATTCACATTTATTGACCGATTGTCATGAAATTTGGTAAATTTGTGTAGAACCATGTAACTTAAACATCTGTCGAACAGAATTATGTTATCTTCAAAATTACGGCCGTTATAGTCAAAAAAATGTCGAAAATGAGTTGAGAATGAGAAACCACGTTTTTGAATGGTCGGAACGCATTTGGGACTACAGTAATAGAATGACAGCCATGAAACTTGGTAGGAGTGATCTCAGATAGATGCTCGTGGGTCATTTTCAACCGATTTTCGATTGCTTAAAAATTACGCCCGCAAAAAAATCTCAAAAAAATAAAAAATAAAAAAAACACAATGGGCGAGAAAGTTAAGTGCGACTGTTGTCGGACCCTTTATTTTACTGGCTTTCGAGATACAGCACTTTTCTTGAGGTATGCGATGCTAGCATTTGCAAAACAGTTGCAATAAAAGAAACCAGTGAGAAATTGGGAAATCTGCTTCGAACACTCCCTAGAACATTGTTAGGGCTAGGTACAGGCAAAAGTTTGTGTCTTTCCAACCAAGGGTAAACCTTGAAAATGAATCGCCGCTCGCAATGTTAATGTTATGGGCGGCAAAAAATGCATCGTCAGGTATAGCGTCCTCTTAAGGGAAGTACGAATTACAGAGAACATTCGGAGAATTTGCCTTGTTCGTCGTTTCCTACAGACCTCTGGAGTCAGGCCTCTGGTGGGTTATAGATTTCCCTCCAATAATTTCTAACAATGCTTTTTAAGTATTTCAAAACCTTAGAAATCTTTTGAATATTATTTTTTTAAATAAATTTTTGGTTTTACCATTTGAAAATGGCTGTTTTCAGCATTTTCTTTGGGAGGTATATCTACTTGATATTTTGCCCATTAGAATCATATCGTACAAAAACACCTAAAATTGAAATTAGAATAACATTTTACTCTCTTCAAATTTTTATTAAAATTTTAAATCTAAAGTACTACTTATAATATAAACCTTAGTACTATAGGCAAACTGGCGATATGACACATTTGTATCCAGGAATTTCCTTTAAGACTGGAGCCTCCAGCTCCAGCCTGTAAGGTATGCAAGGTCAAGTACCTCAGTGCAAAGCGCCTACGCCCAGTAGGTACCTATCTATCTACCTATTATACATGGGCAGGCAGCCTGTGGGGACAAACGTACGTGATCGGATGGAACTTTTCAATTTTTGCCAAGGAATACCCAGACAAACCTTATTCTTTGGGTGGAGCCGATTCCATCAGTTGCTAATTTTGGAACTTTTGTAAATTATTCAAAGTCAAGACAGGGGGATGGTTTCCCTATACCTAGCACAGGGTGAAAGCAAGGTGTATAGGGGAAAAATTTTCAGGGGCCGGGATCTGAACCCGACAAAGCTTCAATAGACACTGTGCCACCTTATTTTGACCCTTTTCTAACAGAAAAGTCCGAAAAAACCTTGCTTTGGTCTTTTTAAATTTTTTGTGGTGTACTCTGCAGTCAGACAATGCATCCTGGAGGTGTATTCCCTTTTTCGAACGCCAGCAAACCCACCCAACTAACACCTTCAAAATTTATTGTAAGAAGAACTGTTCCCCGTATATTGCATCATGGTGTGCCTTATCTTCTTACAATAAATTTTGAAGGTGTTAGTTGGGTGGGTTTGCTGGCGTTCGAGAAAGGGAATACACCTCCAGGAGTGGAGGGGCTGGCATGGCAACTCAGGGATGGTGGGTACCCACCAACGAAACTTCCGGGGATATCATCCCCTCAGAACGGACGTCCTGGACGTACCGTGTGTGGCCAGCATTAGGAAAACAGTGTTATTGTGATGGCACTTATGATTAATCTCTCTAGTTTGGGCGAGCTTATGCACCCATTACTGTACAATAGTCCGACTGGCGAGTATCATCGCAATATCGACCCTGACCCGAGCAGCCTGTATTTTCCAACATCCTGGAGTTCCCCCGATCCCAAAAAACTCGTTACTCGGTAAATTGTAATAGAGAACCATAGAAACTAATGTCGGACTAATGGCAGAAGTTTGGGAAAATGCCTCGCTGCTGTGCAGTAAATTTTTGCGGTTAGAGACGTAAGAAGTACGGAACTGGATAACACTGGTAATTGCACGACCGTCAATGGCAGGGGCTCTCTAAAAGCTAAACATAGTATGCTATTCGATGGAAAAACAAAATAGGACACTATGTTTAGCTTTCACTGGAAAACGAATTGCTTCGAAAGGTAGAAATGGTGGTGCAATTACCGTACTAAATACAGTATCCCACTTATACAAGTGTGTAACTTCAAGTAAACTTTGTAAGATAATAAGATAAGGGCAAGGGGTCAAATCAGTGCAGACAATAATTGCCAAAGCAAAGGTACCTGCTGCTACTTCCCACTTAGGCACAAGATTATGTGTAGGTTCGAAATTTCAAATGGCCCAGCATGGCAGCATGTCCGCCAGTAAGCAGTCTATTGTAAGATAGGTCTTTGGGTGTTGGGCCGTTAGGTAGGAGGGGTGTGATATCTATGATATAAGTATGTATATAGATTTAACCCCGTAGTGTGCAATGGGGTGGATGAAGCTGTAGAAAGCTATTATCAGACTGGAGGGGTGAGGCTTATCTTTACATGATTCCTGATCCGTGAAAAGACCTTTCTGCTGAAATGTGTTCCAAACTTACTACCCAAACTTTTTCAATTATCAACTAAGTTGGAGCGCGGAACGTCCTTGGGGATATTTAGTTGTCTGGAGTCTGGGGACTGTTAGTTCAGTGTTAATGTAGCGCTAGTCCTTAGTGTTTCTCTGAAGGCAAATATTTGAAAGTGGACCGTTGTAACATCGGCATTCGCACCTCTGATATGTTCAGCACGTCAAGTGAAGTGTATATAAAGGCTGTGGTGGTTCGGAATCCGCTTAAAACTGTAGGTCCCCGTCGTGTACTAACACGGTGGGTACGGAGGTGGTATTTGGTAGTGCTGCCAGCTGAGTGCGATGGATAGTTCTAGAAATGGTCTAGTTGCTAGGCTGCTTGTCCCCCCTAGGCTATAGTTACCAGCATCATATCCATTGTTTAGTGTATAGGTATATCAGTTGGGAAATATAGGGATTTATACCCGTTGCCAACACAGGTACACATGTACACGTCTACACGTATAACAAAAGAAAGTGACACATTTGCATTTGAATAGAGCGCCAGCATTCCAATTTGGGGATGCCTATGATGGAGCATTAGTATGCAAACTTGGCTTCCACGTGTATTCTATATGTATTCCTGCCAAACTCCAGTTGACAGTCTTTTAAAGTAAATCAGTTAAACTGTCAGGCGTATCCAACAAAAGCTGCTAATGCCACGTCTCATAAGGAGACACGATGCTGTTTTATTGACGCTTCTTAAGCCGCTCCACATCCTCGTGAAACGCGTGGCAGCAGAATTATTTTTATTCCCATTTTTGGGGAAACAGTTGGATATTTAAATGTTCTGAAATATAATAGGTACTCGTATGTCTTTTTGACGTACCTAGAAATTTACTGGCTATACTTAGTTGTGTTTTTTACGGTCGAAAAAAATTTTATTGACAGAAATCACTCGATCGTAAAAGCACAATGACGTTAAAAAGAAATATTATGTTTCAGAGCATATGAATATGCCTACAACAGTTTCCTCAAATAATGGTCTGAAAAAAACTTTGATAGATACCTACCTATCTACGACCTATACCTACTCTCAAGTTATTTTGTTCACTTTGTCACAACTAAGTAGTTTCTAACGTTTAAAATGCATATTATATTTCAGAACAAATCAATGTACCTACAACAGTTTCTACAGATAAGCGAGTGTTCGAAGCAGATTTCCCATTTTTTTACTGGTTTTCGAGATACAGCACTTTTCTTGAGGTATGCGATGCTAGCATTTGCAAAACAGTTGCAATAAAAGAAACCAGTGAGAAATTGGGAAATCTGCTTCGAACACTCCCTAGAACATTGTTAGGGCTAGGTACAGGCAAAATTTTGTGTCTTTCCAACCAAGGGTACACCTTGAAAATGAATCGCCGCTCGCAATGTTAATCTTATGGGCGGCAAAAAATGCACCGTCAGGTATAGCGGACCCTTAAGACTGTTCGATAGGAGCACCTATTGTCGGTTTAGTTCAGTAAAAAGATATGATGATTGGTTGTGAGGCCCCTATGTAAAGCTGCACGACACAGTGACGGCCCACACACAATAGTGATGATGATGCCGGGTATAGCTAGCCGGACACCTCCATGGCCGCCGGACGAAGACAAGTCCGAGTGAATAGAAAAATAGTGAATGGAGAATGGTGAATAGTCTTCTCGGCAGATGGTCACGGTCTCGGCCTCTCTCCGTCAAGGTGAAAGAAGAATAGAGCTATATCGCATTGAGCCCCGCATACCTACAGGAAGCTTTCTACCTATATTTTAGACAGTCCTCTATCACACGTGGCAGTATACTAGGGTGCAAGGGATAAGGAAATGCCTCAGGTGACGACCCAGCAAGTGGCAGGGTGACCAAAGTGTACCGCAATGTAATAGGAATAACCGGTGGTGACGTCACCAGCCTACACAGGGGTGGAGTTGTTTTGGTCACCCTGCCACTTGCTGGGTCGTCGCCTGAGGCATTTCCTTATCCCTTGCACCCTAGTTATAGAATGATTTTTCATCCCATTTTTCGTGGAAACTGTTGGATGCGGATATTCTGAAATACAGTAGATACTTAGGCCTGTTCTTTTTAAGACTGAATACCTGTATACGTTCACTATTTGTTTACGTTTTTTTCTGCACACTTTTTGAGGAAACTATTGAATATTTTTCTGAAATATAACATGTCTTTTCAACGGCCGAAATTAACTAGCTGTGTTGTGATTTTACGATCGAGTGATTTTTGTCAACAAAAAATTTGTCCGAAAGTACATAACTGATCGGAAAATTACAACACAGCCAGTTAATTTCTGCCGATAAAAGACATTATTATATTTAAGAACACTTAAATATCCAACAGTGACCACACAAAAAAAGTGGTCGGAAAAAATATAAATATGTAAAAATCCCTTTCGGCAGCCCCGAAAGGCGTAGGTAGATTTCGAAGATTACTTCCATCCACTAAAAGCAGTCTAAAATCATTTAGAATGACGGTTAAGAAGATTTTCAGTTGACCCAAATGCATTATCTACAATAACAACGGAGGAATTGAGTTTTGAAATTTCACCCCCCCCCCCCCCCCCCTTAACAAGAAAATGAAAGTGATTTTACAAAAAACTTTTTCAGACAAAAGTTGTAGATATTATTAATAGAAACTCATAGCAAAAAGAATAAACTCAATATCTCACCAAATAAGTGAGTTATGACGTTTTGAAAATTCAACCCCCCACCCCCTGCCTAAACGGTGCGTCGGACGAAAAACTTTTTCAGACAAAAGTTGTAGGTAATATTGAGGCAAATGCATTACAAAACAAAAGAACTCGATTACTCCCCTAGGACACAAGTTATGAATTTTTTTGTGCGCAAAACCCTCTTTTTCCACCCTTACTCAACCATTAGGGGTGGGATCAAAAAACGTTACAAAGAAAAGTTGTAGGTAGTACTGTTAGACGACCCTCAGAGAAAACCACGTTTCATTAGTTGCAATATTAAGGGAGTTATGGCCAAAAAACCAGATTTCGAAAAAGTCCCCCCATTTTCCCCCCCTTCGTCCGATTTCCCCCATTAACGAACTCGACCGAGATTTTAGTCCCTTATATTTTATTAAATAGTCAAAACCAATTATTTTTAAAAAATACGGCTCCTAGCGTGTTCACAAGGAAATGAAAATGATATATATATATATATATATATATATATATATATAAACTTTTTAACTGACGGTGGTTTTGGGGTCCATGGGTCATAAAAAGAAGAACTGTGAAGAAATTTTTCAAAAGTGAGACTACTGGTACGACTACAATAGGTAGATTTTTCTTCGAAATCTACCTAATAATCTCTTTTAATGTGATTCTGACCATTTTGAGGAATAACTGGTGAAAATTCTCTGAAGATTGCCTGAGAACGGAGAAGTTCCGTGAGTGACAGTGAGAAGATAATTCGTTTTTTGTGAGAAAGGGAAGGGAAGTGTATAATGGAGGTCGTACTTCTCCTTAAAAATGCGCCACTTCCTTTCGCGAGATGTTTCTTTCTAGATCTTTTTCATTCAGGAGTTAGGCTCCATTGCATGTTCATTGCTTTTTTGAAACAGTTGTTCCGGTAATAACTTTTCTGGTAGTTAAGGGCCACCATACATTCGCTATTTTTTACGTTTGGACTTCAAACTTTGTGAGAAAACTATTGGGTATTTAAATATTCTGAAATATAAAATGTCTCACAAGGCTATGTTGTGATTTTACGATAGAGGGATTTTTGTCATAGTCACAAAAAACATAAAGGGTCCGACAATGGTCGCACTTGACTTTCTCGCAATTTTTATCGAAAATTTGATTTTTTTTACGTGAATAATTTTTTTTTTTTGACAGAATTTTAACTTTTTCTAAAAAGTATTTTGCCACACATTGGACGATACTTTTAGGCACCTGCATACCGAATTTCAAACATATAACGTAAACAAATAGCGAATGTATGTTTAGTTGTAAGATTACGGTTGAACTGAAAGCGATTGAGTTCCACTGGCTTACCTGTCGCACTAAAACCAGAAAGGTTCGTAACAGATTGCTTATTTATGGTAATTGGTGATGAGGCCACAGACGGTGTTCTCCCTCCCCTTCTCTAGGGGTGAAAAGTTTCCAACTTTCCAATTTTCGGTTAGTTTTAAAGTTGCGTTGAATTGAGGATAATTCGTGATGATGAGCAGCTATTGTGAAGGCATTCGCCTTTCCCTGTTCTTTATTTTTATTTTTTTTTTTCTGTTCAGGGCCACCATACATTTGGTATTTTTTAAATTTCTTGCCCGCATGTAATACATGGGCTGAGAAAGTTACCTATGTCATCTTGCAAAATTTCAATTTTGAGATTTTGGGTTTCCCGTGATCCTGGAGGTCCCCCGAGTTCAAAAAAGTTGTTTTTAAAAAATATCCGTCCGTTAGTGATACGGTAACGATTAATAACATGCTGGCAGTGCATTAATTAGTTAATGATTTTAATTAATTAATTTACATTTTAATTTTTTGTGTGTTCTGGTTCGCAAGATTTACCTTAAAAGAAATACGTCGATTAAAAAAAGGTTGGGTACCACTGGTTTACATAAAGGATGAAATAATAAGATTCATAATAGAACTGCGCGCGGCGAAAGCGCGCGAACCTTCCCCGGGCCGCGCAGCCGGGCGATCGATACTCCCCTCACCCCTCACTCCCCTCAGTCAGCCGCGCGCGCGCTCCGGGGGTGGACGTTCTTTGCAGTCAGTGCGTTTTCGTTGTGTGTGTGTGTGCTGCTCATGCTTTCTTTCCTTCCCGTTCATCAATAAGGTATTTTATACCATTATTTATATTTAGCGGTGTCGTTCTTTTAAATAGGAATATTTTTGGGATCACGTTGGTGTGTTTGGTCTAATTTTCTGACCAACCTTATTATTTTAATTTTTTTTATTTATTATTAATTATTATTTATTATTAATTATTATTATTATTAATTATTATTAATCATTAATTTATTAGCCTTTCGTGACTACCTTAGGTACTTATTACCTACCTATTCTTAGAATCCTGGGCTAGTAGGTTACCTTGCGAGGGGGGTTGACCAACATCCAAATTGCGAGAAAGTCAAGTGCGACTCTTGCCGGACCATTTATTACGTTTGGACTTCAAACTTCGTGAGAAAAATATTGGACATTTAAATATTCTGAAATATAATACGTCTTTTTAACGTCATTACTCATGAGGCTATGTTGTTATTTCACGATCAGTTAATTTTGGACAATTTTTTTGGTGACAAAAATTACTCGATCGTAGAATCACAACATAGCCTCATGAGTAGGTAATGACGTTAAAAAGACTTATATTTCAGAATATTTAAATATCCAATAGTTTTCTCACGAAGTTTGAAGTCGGAACGTAAAAAAATATCGAATGTATATTCAGCCATGAGGGTGACTTCGACCAGTCCCTTATTGGACAGATATAGTTACTATTTTTAACTTGCCGATAACGGTATAAGATTGTGAACTTTGTTGAGCACACTATAGTTGACTTAATTGGGACTGATAAAAACCACTCTAAAGGAAATTGTTAGAAATTTATTTGTTCGGTGAAAGAACAAAAGAAAATAGTTGAATATGTTTGACGATGAAGGAAGTCTTACTTGATCGTAAAATCGACGTATCAGCTATAGATTCTACGAGACGTCAAAAAGACTTCTAGAATAAGCACTTAGGTATTTCAGAATTCAGAACATATACAAGTGCCAGCCAACAAAAGAGGCTTTTAGAAAATTTCCATGTCTGAAGACGTGCAAGGAAAATATGAAGTTGTGTGAAAAAATATTTCCAATAAAAATAAACGTGCCTCTAGAATTGGCATGTGTCGAATCACACGTATGTTTACTTTACGATCGAGCGTTTTCATTCCCAGTTAAGTAAACCGTTCACCGGGAATGGGAATGGGGATGGCCATTCCGTTTCAAATTAGCTAAACCAGCAATGAACATGCATGTTGAGATCCCCCTCGGGATGGAGCGTCCCATTTACCTAATTACCTACCCTTGATGGCAAAGGGTTCGTTTGCGGGGGACCACTACCCCCTTCCCAGTTGATTACTTAATATGCAGTCGACTTTAAGGCTCTGCGTCTGCTGTTGATGCATTTCTGCCACCCAGGCAGGCAAGTGATGCACGAAAATTTCTTGTCTTGCTTTCGTTCTTGCATTTCTTGCATGTAAGAACAAGAACAAGACCTGATTTTGGCTGCAAGAACAAGAACTCGTCATGCATGCATAAACCCAGGCAGTTTTTTTCCAAAGCTTTATTCATGGATTGCAGTCCATATTTTGTACAAAAAACTCTGCTGACTAGGTATGCGACGATAGATTGCACTTGAAATGGGCGTTCGGTAGGCAATAAACCACATGACAACCGCAGAAAATTCCATGTGTATGCAAGAAATTGCAAGAGTCTCGCTGCAAGAACAAGAGCAAGGAATGATTTCTACTGCAAGAACAAGAGCAAGAGTCGCTTTGCAAGAACAAGAAATGCCGTTTCTTGTTCTTGTTCTTGCATCTCTAGCAGTGAAATACATGTACACCCACTTTCAGATTACATAATCATGAGTTTGCAGGCGCAGTGTAATGCGTGCACTTTCAAAATAATTACCTATACATACCTAATCATTATTTTTGTCAGATTCCTGGTAAACGTTGCAATGAAAATGATGTTTCAAACATTGTCAATTGTCAAATATCAGTACCTACCTAGGTACCTACTGTTCACTACAGCCGTAATAGGTATTTTGTATAATCATCATCATCTGCATGAAACAATGGTTTTTGCTGGAAATATGAGTAGGTACTAACTAAATTCAGTCTGACTTTAGGAGCTACAAAGTTTTAATTAGCAGAACTGAATACACAATATTGAATTATGAAAAATAAAGTTACTGTGACGCAACACCCGAAGGGAACTCGCCATTCAAAAAGCCCGGATTCAGAATGAGGCGGCAACTTTTTAAAAGTTCCGCGACTTTCTCTTTCCTGTTTCGTATTTTACCGCTTACTTTATCTTCTTTCTAACCCATCCGCTACATCTGTAACCATATTTTTAACCGCTTTTGTTGCTTTATTTTTTTCAGGGCAGTTCTACTTCCCTCAGCAACAGCAGCAGCAGCAGCAAGCCAGGTACCTGAACAACTATCAGCAGCAGCAGCCTTACCAGCAGTTGTTCCGGCCTACCCCGGAACCTGCTCCTCAGAGGGTCCCACAAAGGGTTGCTGACTTTCGCCGACCTGATGCCTTCGACCAGGACCTGAAAACGTCGGACCTGTCACAAGACTTCCAGCGGCTGCCGCAGTTCCAATACCAGAGGCCGTTTGGACAGTTCCCTCAGTTTTCCCAGGTTGGTTAGTTAGTAGAGGAGATTCTGTCTAGATTAGGTCACATATAATAACGAGTTTTCAATTTTTGTTATTGGTGCAACAGGTAAAAGTCAAATACCCATCTTTAGTCTTTATATTACTCAACGGCCATCTCTTTGTCTCTGCGTTCACGTCACAAGACAATAATGCAATTTTAAAATTTCCCTAGGTGTCGACGCCTGCGCCTCCAGAGCCGTTTAGTTTTCAAGACCAGCGGTTTGGGCATTTTCCTGCCCCGCAGGTGACCCAGCGACCTCAGATCTTCTATAGTCCCTTTAACGTCCCTCCTCCACCTGCTCCTGAACTGCAGAGGAATGTCGCGGCCGTTAGACCACCACAGTTCCAGCAGCAGACTCCAGCGCCAGTGCCGGTGCGTCAGATCCAGCTCTCGGCCCGCTTCCCGACCCCAGTCCAGGCTGATATCCCACCACATCTCCAGGTGGACCAAAGACTGGAAGGGCAGGTCCTTCCTGACAGGAAGCCTGTCCGCACTGGAGTGGAGCGCGGCCGAATAAGGACGACAACAGAGTCGGACACTGTGGATGCTGAACTACCCCCTCAGACATTCCGAGGAAACCGTTTGGGTGCGAACCCGACCAGAACACGGACCACTATTCGGAGGGAAAAGCCCCTCCCGACGCGAGAGCCTTTCACTGCATTCCAAAACCAGAATCTTAATCAAGTGCAAGGATCACGGAGACCGGTGGAAGCAGTCCAGAGTAGTAATGTGAACCCGTTCCTCTCGGGGAGACAACCTCAAGATCAGAACAGTAAGCAGGTGCAGCCAGTGAGGAGACCCAGCGACGTCAACCGTGTCAGGCGCCCTCCTCTTCAACAGAACTCACTGGGAAATCAGTTCCTTCCTGAGGTTACCTATGAGCGCACCGAGCACAAAGTGGTGACGACAAGCAGCGTTATCCGCACTGCACCGACCACCTCTGTTCCTAGATATACAAACTATGTTACACAAAAGCCTCCCCACAGGCTGAGAGTGCCATTTGAAGAGGAAGCATCGACCACCCAACGATCCACTCCAACGACAACCACTCCCAAACCAACTCCTGAGTTAAAACACGAAGAGTCCCATGGAGGAGTGTATCCCAACCGCTCAATAGAAGACGATGAAGAGGAAGAGGAGGTAAAATCTCAGGAAGCATCCGAAGAGGTAGAAAACACTAACATCTCGCGGGAAAGCAAGGAGACAGATGAACATACCAAGCAGGAACAAGAAGAAGGTGAGGAGGCTGGCACTCAGGAGGTAGCTGAGTCGTCTCTGGAGGAAGACACAAACACTCACCATCCGCAGCACCCAACTGATGCACCCGAGTCGCAGCTGCAGCAAGTGCAGGCGGCTTCCGCACCCGCTGAACCCACCGAGAGCTGGGTTATCGTCGCCTCCGTGCAGACGAGCCGTAGCGTGTCGGGCGCACGGTTCCTGCCGTCGGGCATCGTCAGTCAGAAGGTGTGGAACGAAACTCTTGACGGGGAGCCGGAGGATGTCAGTCCTTTGCAGGGTACTGAGGAGGATTCTACTCCTGCACCGTCTGCAGTGCCTCCTAATACCACGGCAACAGTCCTTCTCTCCTCCTCTACTGAGAGCATCATTGACAAATTGGACCGCGTGCAGTCTGAACTCTCCAGTGGCATCTTCTCTGGTGGCTTCAGAAACGCACAGCTCGAGGTACTAACAGTCATGCCGATGCCTGAGAAAGAGATTATTCCTGTAGAAGCGACCACTTCTCAGGTGAAGACGTCAGCGAGCACATCAACCTCCACAACCACTACTAGCACAACTACCCCCACTACCACTACAAGCAGCACCTCTACAACGCCATCTACAACTACAGAGGCTGAAGAGGATGAGAACGACGAGTCTCCCAGCTTTGTGAGGAGATTTTCACCCGCGGCTAAAAGAACCACCACTCCTAAATCCACCAAGAAATCCTCTCTACTTGATAATTTGCAGTTTGATGATTTGACTGGTTTACTACCAGCTGGTTTCAAACCAAGAAATAAGAAGCCAACGACCACGTCGCCGAAACCTGACGGACCCAGTGATGTGGAAGAGAAACCGGCACCTTCCAGAAAACAGTCAGGCTTCAAGCCCAAGAACAGAAAGAAACCTGAGCTGACTGGCCGCTCAACAGGCCCGAGTGGAGAACGGAACAAAATTATTTTCAAGGACGATATCACGGGTCTCCTGCCTCCAGGCTTCAAACCAACTGCCGAGGATAAATCAGAGGAAGCAACGTCTCCTAATCCGAGAAAGTCCCTCACCAGTTTGTTGTCAAAGATCAAGTTCGAGGAGCCGGCGAGTCTACTCCCTCCGGGTTACAAGCCCAGCCAAAACAGTTCGGAAACAACCGACAAACCCCAGTCCTTAAAGAAAACATCGAGTTTGTTAGCTAGTGTCAAGTTTGAAGAGCCCGCAGGACTCTTGCCCCCTGGGTACAAACCCAAAGATAGCGTTGAAACTAAAGAAGCAAAGCCGAAACCTCAAGGAGATTTGCTTTCGAAAATCCATTTTGACGAGCCGACGGGACTTCTACCTCCAGGATACAAACCGCCAACAGGGTCAGCGCCGGGGAAGAGTTTGGACTCCCTCCTCCCGCCCGGGTACAAGCCTCCCCCCGCTAAACCTATCGAGTCTTTACTGACGAAAGCGAAACCAGTCGACGTGATAGGACTCCTCCCCCCGGGTTTCAAGCTTAACGCATCCGCCTCTGCGAAGCCCACAGAGGCGCCCGTCGTCAGCTCTACCCCAGCTAAGATTGTGCTCTTTCCCAACGGCCGACCCGGGACCGGAACTAGAAAACCATTTGGCCGGCAGACGACCGAGAAGCCGATGTCTGAGAACCTGCCCGATGCGCCGAAAATTCAGAAAGGTTGGCCAGTCAGGTACGTACATAACTATTACGACCAGTCTACAGCCGTAGGTACCTTGGGAATTGAGCATTAAGTAGATTATTGTCAGCTTTGCTGAACATATTTTATCACAGATAAACATTGTTGCCATGCTTTGCTAGGGAAATAAACTTCCAACTGGAATTCGTGGAGCCCATGTTTAAGTTATAAGTAAACGCTTTTGGGGGAAAAAAATCCACGCAGCCTTACCTCCCGCCAGCATTTTCCACCTGGAGGAAAACCTATCTAAAAAACATGTAACACAGATATTTCACTTTTCAAATTCTTCAGATTTCGGATAGGTTTTTGGCTTGGGTTCAGCATTCCCCTTCGTGGAATTCCGCCAAAAATGCTGTTCGCCCGACTTGGTGATTTTTCTTGGGGGTTTTGTAAGGATTTGCTGTTTTATGGTTACCACGCTCCAGATATTTCCCCTTTTCCCATGGAAGGAAAACCGCAGCTCTGTTTTTGTTCGCTCGGCTAAAGGGTTCAAAGAAAACACAAATTAATTTACAGTGCAGTCATTTTCGGTGTACAAGCAGCTGTGCACAAATTAAGTAATTAGAGGGAAAATTCGAAACTTAGGGGATGCAGGATGTCTCCCCCGTGCTAGTGGGATTAGGAAACTGCTGGATTTTTATTTGGTCTGCTGGTCTATTACGGATCTGTTAACGCGAAGTTACCGACTTTGATAACGACGAAGTGGTGTAGTTTTACCTATGTTTTAGCATTAGGAGTCTAACGCCCGAGAAAACGACCAACGCCCATAATAGAGCTGCTGGAATATACCTAGGTAGGTAGGTAGGTAATATGTTTTTTTTACATCAGAATCTAGTTTGCCATGTTGTTATTTTACGATGGAGTAATTTTTGACAAATCACTCAATCGTATCATAAGCTGGTTTCTGACGTTGAAGAGAGGTATTATATTTCAGAACGAATTCAAAATATCCAACACAGGTACTTATATACTAGGTACGTGTACATAATGTCCTGCCCCATTTATAAATCGTTTGAAAATTATAAAACAAAATACCGAAGTTCAATCCAATTCCATTGAAAATCCACTAGGTAATTATTTCAAATGAAAAACCAATATTGCAGCAAAATTGTGGTTTTTTGAGTGTGGTGGTGTTGGACCAAATGATTGTATGTGTGGGTGAGGTGGTCGCAATCGAGCTTTATTCCCTTGCCGTGCTTTCATTTCGGGAATATTCCCCTTTGATGTTGAAATTTTGGATTTCCTCTTGAAGGTCCCTTCCTAATTGCTTTTTTTAAACAGAGGTAGTTTGTAATTATTTTGATTCTTTTGCGCCCCTTTCCCACAATTTCGACGGTTTCCCCCTTGTGCAAGGAGTGGGGGTTCCTTGAAACGTAATACCTCATCGCATAACTCATTCCACACCTCCAACTAAAATAATAATTTTTGCGCAGAGCGACAACAGCATTCACCGGGTGGCCAACCCCTCCCACCACGCCCATATCTATAGAGAAGCTGCTGGAGCAGGCACGCGTCGCAGCGTCTTCAACCACGACCTCGTCTAGTTCCACGACCACTACAACCACGACGACTACAACTACGACCACGACTCCGCGGCCGACCACGCCTGGCATGTGTAGCGACGAGTGTGAGCTGGCTGCCACTGTCAAGTTGGTAGGCGGGGTGAGGTGGGTGCCAGAGCTGCTGGACCGAAACACGGAGGAGTGGCAGACCCTGGCCAATGAAGTCCATACACAGGCAAGTTAAGAGTGTGCTATACCTTGTGACGTCACAGTTTAAGACTGTACGATACCCTGTTACGTCATGTGGGCGGGGTGAGGTACCAGAGCTGCATGACCAAAACACACGGAGGGTAGTAGACCCTGGCCAATGAGGTCCTCGCACAGGCAAGTTAAGAGTGTGCTATACCTTGTGACGTCATATATAAGTCTGTACTATAGACTGTCACGTCATAATGCAAGACTAAACACGTATTTTACTACGCCTGCAAAACCATGATTATGTAATTTGAAAGTCGGTGTACACGTATTTCACTTTTGGCAGCAAAAAAAGGGAAAATTCTTTTATCAATTAAAAATGTCCCAGAAACACTAGCCAGAGTGAACCAAAAATTGCTTACTTCATGGCAGGAAATAGCCAGACGCAATCTGGGAAAATTATCGTGTCAGCACACCAAACGGCTGACCAAAATTAGATCTAGAAAAGTGGACACAGTTGCCGGTGTTTCAAACAAAATAAACAGGATCGTAAAAGTTGTGGTTGGGTCTGATTCTGTGCGCTGCTGGTGTCACGGATGGAAGTTTTTAGAGGGCGAAGGAAGAAAAAGGTTATTTCTTTAATAAGTCCCCCCTCCCCCCTCCTTCTGGAAAAACTTGGAAAATGGGAAAACTTGCCCTCAAGAGATTTACACCAAAATGCTATTTTATATAACTCATATTATTATCATCTTCTTTTCGTTTTCTTTTTGCAGCTGGATGAAATATATAGAAAATCGGAATCGCTGAGTCAGTGGTACAAGAACGTCCGCATCGATTCGTTCAGGTAAGTTAAGTAGAGTTGTACCTACTTACCTAGATATCTACAGCTATACAACTCTTTGGCGCTATGGAGCCTTAAAGGCCCTAGGCCTAGAGCCCAATGGGATATAGGGACCTTTTGTGACCTATACAAGAGAGTCATTTGGTCGAGTCGAGTTTCCCACAGCCTGTGAAGGCCAGGTAACCTACCCATCAGGTCTGGGTAGGAAAAGGACCGGGAAAGATTCACCGGAAAAAGATCTTTCCAGCTCTGGATTAGAACTTTACGTTAAAAAGGTGCATTTAAACATCCAACAGTTTCCTCAAAAAACTAGAAGAAAAATCAATCTGCTGTCACGTGTTTTATTCTTCAGGTATAAGTGAACATTAGAGGTTGGTAGTGATTGTTTTGGTATAATATACTCGTACGTAGCTAGGCAGGTAGTGGGTAGTATAGGTAGGTATACCCATAAGATGGCCGTAGCCTTAGGGAGAGCAAGCGGCGGGCTGACCCAATTAGATGCGTGACTCAGCCTGATTACATAGGTACGTACCTACCTACTCCAGCTTTACCTTGGAGATACCTTCCTAGGCCTGAACCTATCTCAGTATAGTACGTAGCCAGGTAGATAGAAGAACCACTAGCCCCACATCAAGATGACATGACTGCTCACATGTATAGGTTTTTATTTCGAAAATAAATGCACTGAATGCGAAAAGGATCCATCTTTAAAATTTGGACGCTAAGCCGGCACAGTGGAATTCCGGAATAGGACTGGAATTCCTTCAGAACTGCCATTCCCCCCATCACTAACGAACTAAAGTTCTATGGCGCCACGGTCTCGTGACCTCTGTCCACGAGAGGGTGATTTCGTCACAGTCGAGCTTTCTCCAAGCCAGCCAAGTTCAGGTACTCATCAGGGCTTGGGGGTGGCAAAATTCACGGTAAAAAATTCTCGACCATTCGCGACTGGATCTTGGGTCCACTTGCTTCAGAGCTCAGAGCCGCGCCACTACACTAATCCAGCTCATTACAGAGAGGGACGAGCTGTATACATATAGCTGACATAGCGGCACGTTTTAAAACGCGTTAGCGAGGGGAAGCAATAAACCCAAGCAGAGGCTGCCGCAGACCCGCAGAGCCTTTTATGAGCGGCCTAGGGGAAATGGGGGTGGTAAGCAGCTGTAAGCAATAGTTATAGGGCTCATATAAACACGTTTATGAGCTTCCTACGCCTTGGTCACGCAGCTTGGCTGGGCCGCTGCTCACTGCAGGAGATCTAGATAGATAGTGTGTTATTTCGCAATGCGACATAAAGGGTTTTATACAGCGACTTATATTACAATGACAGTTTGGGTCAGCTACCGCTGAGGAGGCGATAACTGTTTATAGCAACGACATGTAGCATAGCAGAGATGTAAAAAGGACTCGAGTAGGTAGGTACCTATCTAGGTAGAAAACATTAAGGTAGATAATACTCTAGATAGGTAGGAGCAGTAGATACTAGCAGGGTGGCGACATATAAAAATGTAGGGCGCGTTAAATCACGGCGACTGTTTGGCACTTGTCAACACTTAAGCCTCTTAAGGGCGCCTTATGGGCTTACACTGCACTCACCGCTCTTGCCGCTCTCCGCACATCGCTTCGATAAGAGCTCTCCTTCTACTTCTACTCCACCGCAGCTTTTAACGGCTCGCTTCTGGGTCACGCCTACCTATTGACAGTCTTTTACTGCCTCGTTCTGGGTTTTATAACCCTATACAGTCCGCTATAAGACTATATCACTCCTTAGATGTAGGCGTGGGCCGGATTAGTGTAGTAAAAGGGCAAGAAGCTTGTCTGGCCCTAGACCTTGTGGAAAACTCAATCGTTGGATGTGTTAGTGACCACATCACCCTCTGTGTGCAGAGGTTAACCCTTTACCCCACTAGGGGTACAGTGGGCCCACCTGAAGTCGCCCCTGCTGGCAGCTTACGCTAGCTTAGAACGGCCTATCTCACCGATGTTTTCTGAAGCCAGCTGATCCAGCTTTGCGTATGTTACACTCAGCAATTTCTGTTTCAGCAAGGGGAGTGTGCTAGTGGACTACTTCGTGGAGCTGTCAGACACAGGACGTAGCGTCAGCACTCGGGAGATGAAGAAGCTGTTCCATGACACCCTCACCGAGGTCACCATCCCAGAGTCTTCGGAGAACACCACCAACGCCACCAGTGCTGAGATCATCAGCAACAAGCTCTTCAAGCTGGGCAGATACGTTGTAGACCCAAAATACACCGACTTTATTGGTAAGTAAGCGGATAGTTTGATGTCACAGTAGTTTTTAGAAATAGGTATCCCGTTATTTCATAGTCGGTGCAGGTTTTCAAGTTTTATTGTATGTTTCAGTGGTCCAGAAGCCAGTGTTCCCCACAGTTGGTTACGCGGATGAGGGCAACTTCTTGCCACAGTGGGCCATCGCAGTCATCGTCATCGGGCTCGCCTCCCTTCTCTTTGTTATCATCTTTGGCGTGACAGTGGTAAGCTTAAAGCCGTATTAGTCTATCCTGGGGTGTTATCGTTATCAACGCACTAGGTACTTAAGCACCGAATTATCACCATGTGGTTTGGGGAAGTTGATGTTCTGTCAAATGATTCCAAAGTCAGGAATTTCCCAAAGACTGAAAGTGAAACGTGACAGCTAGTCTTAATGATAACCTACAAAGTATTTTTTAACTGTCTTGTCTGTCTGTTCAGATGGTGAATCGGCATAAAAACAACAGGAAACGTAATCCAACGCCTCTCACTGAGGACATTATCAATGAAATGAACAAACACAATCTCGCCGGGCTCGATAACTACGGAGCCGAAGATCTGTATGGCATGGACGATGTGTGGAACGACAAGGGCTTCGAGAAGCCGCCGAAAAAGGTGAGTCACTAGCTCTTCACTCCCTCAACCGAGTCCCGCGTTGGGCCGTAGAATGGAGGGCAGAAGGGGTAATTTGGTTACAAGATCCTGCTGCTTAGGTCAGTACCTACCAGTACAACACTTTTATCTAATTGTTTCCAGAGATCGCAAGGGTCATTCGCAGAGAACAGCATGACCAACTTGTACGACAGCTGGCGCTCCGACTGGAATGGATACGAGCGGAACTACGGGGGATCGGGTTACGGGTATGGCGGAGGTGGAGGCAGCGCTTACGGCGGAGGTACGGTTGGGCGAATTCGCCAAAAAAAATATAAACAACCTCAACAACAACCTTAACCAATTAGTAGGTAGTTTTTATTAGTTGGTATTTCCTTCTTTCCCCGAAGAAAAGATTAATTTACGATTTTTTATTTTATCGATCTAACAATTGCCTATTATCCTAGGTGGCGGCCATTATGGTGGTAGCGCGTACAGCGGACGGCGGCGATCTGACTACGACACCAACTTCTGAGGGTGGGTCACCGACTCGGGTGACGAGTCGTGACTAGAACTGTCCTCCTCAGAAGAAGAGGACGAAGACGAAGAGTTTTATGACGAGATGTCGTCCTGTGATTAGTGTCACGCCCGTGTTGTATGACGAGATTTCGTGCTGGGACTATTGTCACGCCACTATTGTACGAGATGTCGTCCTGGGACTAGTGTCACGTCCGTTTTGCATGACGAGATGTCGTCCTGTGACTAGTGTCACGCCGCCCGTTACAACGCCCGTGGAACGAAGCACAATCGTCGCTTTGTTTTGATTCTTCAAGCGTTAGTTTGCACCTGGTGTTATCGCTAGAGTAACGGAGAAATAGTCCCAAGGGCGGCAGAAATGTTTTTAATAGCGTACTTCTGAGGAAACTGTTTGATGTTTTTGGTCTAAATGTAATATAGTAAATACCTATATGTCAGATTAAAAAATTACAACAGTTTCCAGAGAAGGAGATCGTACAGGTATAAACTGCTGAATCTCTCTTAACGCCAGACGCGAGAATAGCGCCTTGAGTCTTAAAATACAGCGACCAGTTTGTAAAGACTTTATAGTTCCGCCGGTTCCACGTCACGGGTGGTGATTCTAGTCCACTTAAAACTTCAGTTTAGTGATAAAAGTGACTTTGAGTTAGATGACTCAGGGTGGAATTCACCAGTCCAGTTTAGAGATAAGATAAATTGGATAAATATTCCAAACATTTGTTTAATTTACACAATTTATCTTATCGTTAAATTGGACTGGTAAAGCCGCCTTTAACCTGCAGATACTTAACTTACGACAGTGTTGCTATACCTATCTATAATGACTGATTTCTCCAAGACACGTTTAGGGTCCGCTATACTTGACGGTGCATTTTTTGCCGCCCATAAGATTAACATTACGAGCGGCGATTCATTTTCAAGGTTTACCCTTGGTTGGAAAGACACAAAGTTTTGCCTGTACCTAGCCCTAACAATGTTTTAGGGAGTGTTCGAAGCAGATTTCCCATTTTTTTTACCGGTTTTCGAGATACAGCACTTTTCTTGAGGTATGCGATGCTAGCATTTGCAAAACAGTTGCAATAAAAGAAACCAGTGAGAAATTGGGAAATCTGCTTCGAACACTCCCTAGAACATTGTTAGGGCTAGGTACAGGCAAAATTTTGTGTCTTTCCAACCAAGGGTAAACACTGAAAATGAATCGCCGCTCGCAATGTTAATCTTATGGGCGGCAAAAAATGCATCGTCAGGTATAGCGTCCTCTTAAACAAAGGCCTAGTTACACATTCCAATTTTAAATTAAATATATTATAAATAAAAGCTGTATCAAGAAAAGTATTAACATGGAATTCAAATAGGTACCTACATACTTATGAGGAGTTTTAGAGAAAGAGTGTGTGTACCTGGGCCTGTAGATAATCTACCTACCACACGTATTTATCTGCGCTCTCCTGAATTTCCCGTGTAAATACCTAATGTTAGATTTCTTCGCAAAATTTTTTAATACTTATTCAGGGGCTAGTCCCCCTTATGTAGGTGTCGCATATAAAAATCCTAGAAAGTAACCTCCACTTCATCGTAGCATCGGTACCTAATGTGCACAAATTAACTGCCAAATTAGAATTTCCGTTCGTTTTATTACATAACACAGCGTCTGTTGACATTTTACTATAGATACTTTATGCTGTACTTAGGTACAATGCTACTTGTTAACGTTTTTTTACTGTTGGATATTCCGCCAGTTTTCTTAGAAAAGAGTCAGTAAGAAACTTCAACAAAAGTATTGTGTCTGCAGCCATACAGAAGACGGAACATGCATTTGCTATTTGTTTACAATTTTTTCTACTATTTTTTGGGTACGCGGTTGGATATTTAAATGTTCTGAAATATAATAGGTATGTCGTTTAACTGGCTATGTTGTGATTTTACGTTCGAGTAATTTTGGACATGTTATATTTCAGAACATTTTAAATACTTATCAAACATTGCCCTCAAGAAATGGTCGGCGAAAACGAAAACAAATTGCAAATGTGTAGGTATTCCGTGGTAGAGGATTCCAACTTACAAACATTAATCAGCTCAATTAGTGTTAGGTTTTTGTATTGAAAAAAAAAAAAAAACTTCATAGCGATAGGAGACCCTTGTAAATAAACGCAGTTACGATTCCGCAACAGAGACCGCCACTTTTGACGTTACTCTCATAAGGTCAACACAGAATTACCCGAAACCTCAAACGTGGACGCGCCTTTTATTACTATAAAAAAATTATTTAAATTCTAGGCAAAATAACTATGCACAAAGTACTTAAAAAACTTTTATACTTGTTTCATTGTAAGCTCATGTGCGATTCTATGAATGTTATACCTTATATGGAGTAATATTTTAATGTTGATATTTTACTTAAGATATCTATATGTTCCATGTCCATAGCTACTATTCTGTCTCTTGATGTTATATTTTTCGCATCTAGTAGAACGTTTAATGTTACCTAGGTGTCAGTAATATTCCAGAAACTTCGTCTAACACCTCGAATATTGCTACAATGTTGCAGTTTTTTACGATTTCTAGCAATATTACGTTCGAATTTCACGAAAAGCTCGTCTCTAAACTTTTTAGTTGCGTGCAAATTGGATGAGAGATTGTATAATATTTTTTTAGCGGTTGTTTACTTTTTGAGACACTGCAAATGTTGCAGTAATATTTTTCGGTGTGTTGTAGTGGTGATTGAATCTTGACAGATACCGGTACGTGCGCCCACACGGCGCAGCATGGGATACCAGCAGGTGTATTCCCTTTCTCGAACGCCAGCAAACCCACTCAACTAACACCTTCAAAATTTATTGTAAGAAGAACTGTTCTCCATATATTGCATCATGGCGTGCCTTATCTTCTTACAAAAAATTTTGAAGGTGTTAGTTGGGTGGGTTTGCTGGCGTTCGAGAAAGGGAATACACCTACTGATTTCACTTCGAAATGGCCGCTAACACAGGAACACATACCAGTATCTATCAAGATATCGTCGGAGGAGTTACTGAAAAAGTGAAGGCACGAAGCCACTTGCATTATTACCTCTTATCTTACTCTAACATACCTAGGGATTCCATAATTTTCACAGTTCCAGCTGCACGTCTTTTACTTAAAAATTCGTTTGTGTCAAATATTTTTTAAATGTTAAACGTAGGCAGGTAACTTTCCGAGTATTCTTTGCAGTTGTGCAAAGAAAAAACGAAATATATTTGTGATGTACATTCCTACCTGTCTCCTTGTTTATGGACACCGTAATGGATTTCAAGACCCGAAGATGCCCACCCACTATGAGGTTTAAGGGTCCGCTATACCTGACGGTGCATTTTTTGCCACCCATAAGATTAACATTGCGAGCGGCGATTCATTTTCAAGGTTTACCCTTGGTTGGAAAGACACAAAATTTTGCCTGTACCTAGCCCTAACAAGGTTCTAGGGAGTGTTCGAAGCAGATTTCCCAATTTCTCACTGGTTTCTTTTATTGCAACTGTTTTTCAAATGCTAGCATCGCATACCTCAAGAAAAGTACTGTATCTCGAAAACCAATGAGAAATTGGGAAATCTGCTTCGAACACTCCCTAGAACATTGTTAGGGCTAGGTACAGGCAAAATTTTGTGTCTTTCCAACCAAGGGTAAACCTTGAAAATGAATCGCCGCCCGCAATGTTAATCTTATGGGCGGCAAAAAATGCATCGTCAGGTATAGCGTCCTCTTAATGGAGAAGTTATTGGGGCTCCGCGGGCCCAAACCTCACGGTACAGAAAGGGTAGGTCCTACGAGATCAAGCAACCAAAAATTCCGATTTACCGATCAGTCTTACAACAGTAACAACCTTCCAAAGTTCGATCATACCCGACACTCTGCAAGACATGAGGACGCAGGATCTAGTGCCCACTTGTCAAAATTTTTCCTGGGGAATCTTGCCTGATGGGTAGCTGCCTCCTTATTTGGCTGGACAAAAACTTTAGGCTTTAGGGTGATCACAGCTTGTCTCTCCCCATCAGGGGGACCAGGGGCTTGGGGAGCGTCACGCTACCGTCCTTCTGCTGCAGGGTCTCTATAAGCGCCATTACAGTTCGAGGAACAGCACAGGCTGTGCCATTTATAGTGTGTGCAAATCCTCCCTGCTCCCCCTGGCCTCCCTTTCTCCCCACACGAATTCCCAACCTTCTTGCCTGGTAGTCTGTGCAGTTGCTGCAGCTCGACAGTTCCCCAAAATTCCGCCTGTGCCAAAAAAAGATCACCATTATTTTCTAGATGAGTCAAGTTATCGTCAGTGAAAAATAAAACAACAGTCAGGAAGTAACAATACTGCACTACCTACAGAGGTCACGAATGGTAGGACGAAATAGAACACAATGTTTAGCTTTCATTGGAGGACGAATTCCAAATGGTCGTACAATAACCGTACTAAATACAGTATGCTATAGTTACCTGCCCGGGAACCAAGCCTCAATATCATGCTTGCGATAGGCCGGGGCCCCCAACTCGTGACGCGGCATGTCCAACGTCTGATAATCCAGCTCCAGGGCAGAGAACTGGTCCTGCTCCAGGGCCAGAAATTCTTCCAGAAGGGCATCTGACTCTGCAGGCAGGCATACACCGAACATTTCCACCTTTGTGAACTGATGCACTCTGAAATCATGCAGACGTCTCCATCAGGGCACCCAAACATGAATAAATAACTAGAGAAAAAAACAATGATTAAATAAGTACCTAATGTACATTTACGACATAAGTACGAAGTAAGTATTTCCTACCAACCTAGTAACACGAGACAACAATACCTAAAGGGAAATTTTTCAGCAGTCGGGATTCGAACCTAACTTCAACCGCTTACCAAACCTGGCAATAATCTAAATACCTGTATATCCCCTTCTCGTCAGCTACACTGGAGGTCTCAGCGCGGTAGCAGCGGCTCACGGCTGCCAGGCGTAGGGGTAGCTCACTGGGATTGAACTCACGCCCCGCAACCAGACCTGCCAGCGCCATCTCCGCTGTGCCAGACAAACAGCTCTCATCTACCTGATTACGGTCCACGAAGTAAACCTGCGAAAACCAAAAAGAGGTCAGGGATACATGGTCACGAGATCTACACAAGGGGGTTGATTACGCCCGGCATTCGAGTTCAAAATGCAATGTACCCAACAGGTCTATGTGGGGCTGATTTTACCAAGAAAAAAACTGGACAAGTCGGGACTAGATCCCCTACCCACCTGGGACCTCTCACCACGCACCGCCATCCCGCATCGTTCAATCACCCCTGCCGGCAAAATATCAGGCACGGAAACCAGCTGAAATTTATTTTCTATTAAATTTTGCACCACGTATCGGACCAAGGCGTGCTCCAACTCCGCAAGACCGTCTAGGAAATAATAACTCCTGGGGCCAGTCAGCGAGGTCAAGGCCTCTGTTCTTAGCAGCTTCAAATCTTTCACCAATTTTGAAAATTCTCTGGCGGGAGATGGAGGCTGGAGACGTCGCGCTTGCCGCAACACGAGCGGTTTGGATTTATACGACTCCACAACAGGATGGGAATCATTTGGCAGTAGCTTTATTTCAGCTACAAGATCATTGTACAGTTTTCCTTTCTTTCCTTCATTCCTCTCATTGTCAAACTGTTCTTTGAGTTGCACCACACGTCGAATATTTCCGACTCCTTTCCGCTCCCGAATATTTCTTTCAGCCGCTTCCAGATGTGCTGGGTCACGCAATTTTTCAAAATCTACTGAAAAGTCGTCTAAAGACGAAGAGGCACCTAGTGATTTACACTGAAGTCTACAAATCCGCACGGAATTAATTTTCAATAAAGTCCTTGTAAAATTTTTAAACAGCATGTTGTTTGTGTACAGTGAAAGCAGAAGAAAATAAATGCACCATGTGTAACAACCTTTAAAAAAAAAACGCGCGGGAAATTCGAACCTAGCCTTTTTCCTTCTACTAGCTGTGGTACTAGGTAATGAAAATGAGTTAGCTAAGTGGCTAATATAATCTCTTACTTTGATATAAAGTTTTTACGTTATAAAATAATTTATTTTAGATGAAAAAAAATGTCCAGTGGTTCCATGGCACCCAGTCAATTTGTGGTATTTTCTGATCTATTCCCCTGATGAGCTATCCTCTCGTTTTCGCTTAGCTCCCACAGTAACAGAAGCAGTAGAAGTAGTCGCAGAAGGAGCGTCAGGTACAGTAGCTGCAGCTGTAGGCTCTTTTTGAGTTTTTTGGTTGGGGTCCCAAAGTCCGCTTCTTACAAACCGTCCAGCAGCACCCTACAACGGCAGGCAGGTAACATATAACGTATCATCTTTACTGGGCCAATTCTATAATAGGTATATCTGTATACAAGTTTCCCGTAACTACTTATAGCTATACAGTTAACTATAGTTAAATATAATAAAAGAGTTAATTAGGAGAAGTTAGCTACTAACCTTATCTAACCTCGGCATGACATGCTTCCTCTCGTACAGTTTCCGTGACTTGGTCATATATTCTTTGACCCGCTTAATTTCATTCTTGAGATCAGTTTGGTTTGGGTCTTTTCCTTGAGTTCTCATGTAAAACCAGTACAGAGAGTTTATCGTAAACGCAAGGAACAGGTCATATCTAAAACAATACCTCGAGTTTTCTATCTAAAGTTATCGGGTAAGTCACTTAACGAAACGTTTTACATAGTGCGTGCAAAACCGAACGACTGCGCTAAATGTTGCATACGTTGGCCCGGGCGGTGTCTCCCTCAAGTCTCTACACCCAAACACGCTGGAAAGAACCAAAATAAAAAATGTTAGCAACCCAAACTAACCTCACTTGGTCATCCGGGGAAAGATTTTCATAGATGTCATTCGCTAAAATTTCATCAATAATACTTTTTATACTGTTTAAACTTGATTCAAAATTTCCGATCCTTGTTTTAAACTCTTCATCGGCAGATAATTCCCCAAAATCTGATGATATAATATCTTTTGCCATTTTATAGTTACTGTTGATGTTTACTAAAATTCAAGGACGACGCCATTGCTCCGAGTTTAGCCAACGTGAGACTTTCAGAAATTAGAAGAAATTAAAAAAATTAAAAAATCGTAAAAAGTATTCTTAAAAAATACTATACTGTAATTTTTATTTATAAAAACTATTTTATTATTTAGATTTTGTCAAATATAGCTGGTTAACCTTCAAATAAATTCTAAAATTTAAATTTGGCGCCAGAACTTTTTGCTTCTTTTATGTTGGCGACAATGACTCATCAATGTAAACTTGTAAACAAACAAATATTTTTTCATTTTCCTATTTTTGCCGTTTAAAACACACAATTTTTATTTAATTAATATATTTATAGGTGAGACAGCGTTTTCCAGTTTTATATAGTTGCATCAATGTTTCTAATTACTTATTAAACTCAATTGGGTAGACACTGCTACGATACAGAAACGTAGAGACTACCTCGGAAGGTAACGAAATGTGCACCTGTTTGGTTTTAGAATGGGTAGCAAGAAAAAAGCACCCCAGGTGAGCGAGGACGAGCTGTTGGAGCAGTGCATCCTCGAAAACGCTCAGTGCTACCTCTCAACCTGCACCAAATCCATCAAACTCATCCGGCTCAAGTGTCATTTGTGCGGGAAGGAGTTCTGCCCATCGCACATACAGCCCGAGGTACACGGGTGTGGAGGGGCGGCTAGGAAAGAAGCTGCCGACCCACCTAAACGACTCCCCAACCCAGAGAAGGTCAAACAGCTTGAGAACAAAATGTCCAAAAAGCTGCAGCAAATGAAGAATGATCGGAAGAAAAAAGGCAAATAAACTAGGCTGTTATTGTTATTTCTGGTAGGCTAATTTGAATACCTATGTGGGGTCTATGTTACGTCCATATGCGTTAGGTATACTGTTTCGATAGATATGTTGTTCACGGACTTTTCTCAGTAGTTTTGTTACGTCTTTCGCAAAGCTCTATACGGCAACTGGTAAATTTTAAATTTTTGAATTGGTAGTGAGAGGAACTGAAAAAGCCCTCCCCTACCCCAGTGTCATACTTGTAACTTTCATTAGGCTTTCTGGACAGAAAAAGAACCTCGCAATACTACTGTACTCATCCATACTAACTCTAGTCAGGTTACGTAGAAGATAGTTCAAGTGATCCCTGAGATTTAAAACAGTCCCTACTTACATTAGAAAAAAAAAATTCTTCACTGAGCTTTTGAAAAATCGACATTTAGCAGTTACTCCTTTAATATACCTAGAAAATTTTTGCCTGACAAGTTTATGATCACACCCTTTACTGCTGCAGTGGAGGTTGGAAAAGAACAGTTTTTTTTTATCGTCAAACCTAGTCATCCTCAGACTCTCCGTTTTTAGACCCAGTTCAACTAATCATTGATTTAAAAAAAAAAAAAAAATCTTCATTTTCTTTCACTGATTTTGGACTGTACCCATGATGAGTAGCGCGTAGGTTAGGTAGCAGGAAAAAGAAAAAGAAAAACGCATACACAACTTGTAAATTAACAATAATATACTAACTCTAGAACGTAAAGTGGAACAATGTGGACCAATGGGTGGGAGGCATGCCATAAACATCTGCTCATATTATTAACATAAGATTGTATAAAAAATAAAAGAGTATTATGATTGTGACGTAACGAGCACAGGTGTTGTTGCTCCCTCGCCCTGTGCCTGTGTTAAATTAAGCTCGCTTAGCTAGCCGACTAGAGCATTTGCCGCTTGAAGCTAGGCTGGCCATCATGTGACCAGTGCCATTACGACTTTACCCTAAACAGACAAAAACAACAATCAAATTAACAAATGCAGCTGCTCTTGTTACAACAATGCGTCCTACCATGTTATGTTAACCTACAGTTTACTTTATGCAGTGCTAATGGACAAAAACAAACTCTGTTTGTTGACGTTTTTTAATACCCATTTTGTGAGGAAACTGTTGGACATTTAACTGCTCTGAACTATAATTTATCTTTTTGTCGGAAACTAGTTTAACGTATTGTATTTTACGATCGAGTGGTTCGAGACTCAGGGTGCGTCCCACCATGCCCAGTTAAGAGAAAACTGGAGATTTTCTTCTGCTTCTACTACATATGTTAAATTTCCGAGAATCGGCGTTTTTCTCTTTATGGTGGGGCGCACCCTAATATCACTCAGAAAAGTTCTCTCAGTTTATTTAAAAAATTAAGGCACTCAAACAAACATACTCGTACCTGCTAACTTAGGATGATACCGTCAAAAAACAGATGCTGGATTGATGCCTTAAGTGCCTTTAAAAACGTGAACTGTGGGTTCAGTGTTCAGTCTGAAGCACTTATTTGAAACGCCACATTAACTTAACGTAATCTTACAGAACACCTGCTAAAGGTGCTTAATGCACAAACAATAAGCTATGCAGCTCGGTAGATAAGGACCTATACAAGCTGACAGTTAATGTTTAAATCAAAGTAAATAAGCAGAATAGCGAAAAAGTGAAAAGTGATGTATTCCTTGTAAACTTAGCCAATAGGCTGCTACTTCTGACACCATACAAAAAAATGCTTCAGGTACAAATGGCAAGTAACGTGTGGAATGTGGGTCACTGCATGTAGGTACGCGTCCTAAATGATACTGGCAAGCACAGTACAACTAAACATAGTATACCCAAGCCGCGGCCCAGATTCGTCTGCTTTCGCGCATGACGTCAGCAACCACACGCGGCCGAGGCTGGCTATATGCTGAGCTTACGGGTCTGGTTGGGGATGCCGAGTTTTTTTTTTACCTTTTTCTGTGCCTTTTTCCATTCGGTTCTTGTACTAATGCCTTCGTGCATGTTCAACGTGAAACAGGAATTTGCGGGCTAGGGGGCTGAGGTGCCAAAAATGTCCCAAAACTCCAAGAATATTGGAAAAATGGCAAAAAGGCTTTTTTACGGGGTGAAATGAAAGTGATTTTAGAAAAAAGTTTTTCAGACAAAAGTTGTAGAAAATATTAATAAAAACTCAAAGCAAAAAGAAATAAAGGGTCCGACAATGGTCGCACTTGACTTTCTCGCAATTTTTACTACAGCGGTATCGAAAATTTTGATTTTTTTTTACGTAATTTATTTTTTTGGACCAAAATTTTAACTTTTTCGTTCGACGCGCAAAGTATGTGTTTTCTATTTTCCATGTCACGGCCTTAATTTTCAAATAATTGAAAATCTATTGAAAATGACCTTGAAGCATCTATCTGAGACCACTTTCACCAATTTTCAAGGAAATCTGTCGATTAGGGTTGTTGCAAATTCGTCTGAACCAATCAAAAACGTGATTTCCATTTTTGGAAAATTTTCCTACGATAATGCCAATATTGGCCACAATTATTATGTTGGATAAATTTCGTTCGGTAAAACATCAAACTAGGTTAAAGTACACCTCCCTACCAATTTTTATTGAAATCGATCGAATAGTGCTACCGGAGTGACGACCAACGCGTTTGGGCCAAAACTGGGCCAAGTTATTGGCCCACCTCCAAATGATTGTAAAAGACCTAAAAGCAACTATTCAAAAACACTTTCGCAAATTTTCAAGGTTCCAACTTGATATACGTAGCTTCCCGCCCTTCTTAACTGTCAAAAAACACGATTTTTTGCCTTTTTTTGACCATAGCAGGCGCAATTTTTGAGTTATCAAAATTTATCAAAAAACGGGTCCAGATATTTACATTAGGTACCTACATACCGAATTTGAGCAAAATCGGACGAACGGTGTGACGTCCAGTTGAGCGACAGAGTGACGTACGTCGGACGGACATTTTTTAAAAACCACTTTTTTGGACTCGGGGGACCTCCAGGATCATGGGAAACCCAAAATCTCAAAATCGAAATTTTGGACGAAGACATAACTTTCTCAGCCCATGTATTACATACGGACGAGAAAGTAAAAACTTGATAGCTTACCAAATAAGTGAGTTATGGCGTTTTAACTATTTATCATCCCACCCCCTGCCTGAACGGTACGTCGGCCGAAAAACATTTTTATACAAAAGTTGTAGGTGATATTAAATCACATTCATAGCAAAAAGAAATAACTTAATCTCATTCCTACTAACGACGTTATGAATTTTTTGTTCACTAACCTCGGGTTTTTCAACCCCCTAAGGGTGCGATCAAAAAACGTTTTAGACAAAAGTTGTAGGAAACACTGTTAGACAACTCAGGAAAGAATAATAATTTCACTATTTTCAATATTAAGGGGGTAATTGTCACATTTGTAGTGTTTACAAAAACCCTCCCCATTTCTACCCCCTTTGTCCAATTTCCCCATTTTACGAACTTAACCTAGACTATGAGTTATCTTCTTGCTATGAATGCAGTAACAGCTTCAAATTGTAATTATAAATGCTTTAAAAAAAATTAGTAAAAACACGTTTTTAACACACGAACCCTATGGCAGGAAGCTCAATGTGTGGTTGATGACGTCACGGCGTGGGTACGGCCGCCATGACACATGCGCATGGGTATACTATGTTTAGTTGTACTGTGCTGGCAAGTGCACGGCCATCAATAGCCGTGGCTGTTCTGAAAGCTAAACATAGTGTGCCATTCGAACGGGAAAAAATTGACTGCAAATAGCACACTATGTTTAGCTTATACTGGAGAACGAATATTATCGAAAAATGTGTGAAGACGCTCTCGGTAAATGTCACATCGGAATAGTCACAACAACTGTACATAATATTTGCACCTATGTTTCCGTTAGGAAACGATTTTTCTACTTGATGATGTGACATCTGGAGGTGTATTCCCTTTCTCGAACGCCAGCAAACCCACCCAACTAACACCTTCAAAATTTATTGTAAGAAAAACTGTTCCCCGTATATTGCATCATGGCGTGCCTTATCTTCTTACAATAAATTTTGAAGGTGTTAGTTGGGTGGGTTTGCTGGCGTTCGAGAAAGGGAAGACACCTCCTGGCCATAGTGGGGTAGCGCCAGAATACGAATAACTGATACAAACTAATAGCCTAATAGTAAGCAAGTAGTAAGTTAAAACAAGTGATACTCATCTTAGTGTGGCGGTATTAGTGCACTCTTAAACAGACCAACCCCTAGCAGTCAAACTACTCTCTCATGTTTAGCTTATAAGTGGCACAAAATGACGCCATCTTGCTTTTCATACGACCTTAAAGTTTCAGTATAAAGACAATAAACGCGGACTCTTATTGATTTTTCAGTCAGTTTAGAACGAGTTTTATTACTTGTTGAAAACTTTGAAAACCAGAGGTCTCTAAGGGTTTCACCACTTCTCTAAAGTACACTATAGTGTCTCCTATCGAGCAGATTTAACGAACAGATTTACCTTATCGTCTGTTTAGCTTATGACAAGTGCAATCGCACTATAGTACCTACACTATACTTCAAGAAGTGGTGAAATCCACCATTATGCCTTTAACTGAAATTCTAGGCGCTATGTCGTCGTGTTATTGAGGAGTTTAAACTCTACAGTCAACTGTCTACAGCTTTGATGCCGGATTGAGAACATCTGACAATCCCCTGCAAAATAAACACAAATCATAAATCAAGTACATTCCACTTAACCAATAGAACCATTGGCTGAGACTGCTGGAGTTGTCGATGGCTTGGATTAAGCAATAGGTTGGTGTGTTTCAAAAAATTAGTAACAGCAAAAACAATTTCATTAACGAAGCTACAACACTGGAGAGAGCAACAACCGTCACTCGTCAAAATTAGGGACTAAATAACAAATTTCGTTTAAAGATATTAAAAAATGAGCGTTTGTAACATTAATAAAAGAAAGAGAAGAGGGTCAGGTTCATGCAGGAGTGTCAAACGCACGTAACAAGGTGACTACCCTGTAAGTTAAACATGGGTGCTACATGTCAACAAAATTCTAATTGAAACTCACAGAGCCGATGTGACACTCATGTTGAACTTACGTAAACAATAATTCTGGTGAGAAAGTTTCGAAAACCCCCCACTACTAAATACAAATCGAACTGTAATTTCCAGGTCAAATGACGTAAATGGCCTTCGTTAGATATCTCTGCCAGTGAGAAATTACGAAAAACTGCCGATAAAAAAAATGAAGGCTCTTCTAGAGTCTAATAATTATTTACATTTTTGGCCCAATCGTTTTGGCTTTTTGGTCAACAAAAACACAGACAGATAACTAGAGCGAAGCACAGGAAAATCACAAAAAACTAATCAACCACAATAAAGCTGTATGGATACTAATATGCGATAAGCGAAGCATATGGAAACGGAAACGTTTTAAACTGTCCACAGACTGAGCATCCTGGAATGGCGGGGCTGGAATGGCAACTCAGGGATGGTGGGTACCACAAAAAACTGCCATCCCTCACCACTAACCATACGCCCAGGGATGGCAACTCGCCAGGACGGCCTGGCCACTTTTAGGGATTTTTTAAAAAAAGTATTCTTTCTTTTTTGCCAATTCATTCATTCAGACAAAGTCCGAAATGGTCTTTCAACAGGTTTTGCGGGGGGCACCCTCACAAAATTTTCGATCAGCCAATTTTAGGCAACGACCTATATTACAAAATAGGCAATTTGTGTTTCCAACTGCCTGCCTACTGCACGAGTGCGGAGGAGACATATACAAGTATGGCAATGTATCACAGATTTATAAGAAATATTTCTTCATCCAAAAAGGAAATCATCCACAGGAAAATAAAGACAAGAGACTAGAAGAATGAAGTAACCGGACAAGTACCAACAAAGTTTTTAACAAGAAAAAAGTCACTCAGTTGATCATAGGGTTTGATCAAAATTACAAAAAAAAAAAATCAATAAAAAAAGGTAAAAACTACGCTAAAAAACTAGCGTTTTTTTTTATCACACTGGACTGGCCATGTACATCAACTGGAGTAGTACCAGTGTGCCCGAAATCGAAACGCCCTAAGACGCTCCTCCACTTGCGACAAATTTCAAATCACAAGGACATATTATATGTTTAGTTGAGGGAGGGTTTTTTTCTACGTCTATGCAGAATACAGCACATAGCTGTAAAAGATGTCCTTACATGATGCGACATGTGACAATAGTGGGAAAGCGCCGTTAATAATAGGTAAGTCAAAATGGCCGCTCTGTGATACAAATGCCCAAAACAAAAGTAAACTACTTCTAGCTCATACCATGCTGTGTACCATGCAAAGGAAATTCAGGCAATGTTTTTTGTTTCCTTTTCTAGTGACATGTCTCTGAAAAAACTGTTGGATGTTTTTTTGTTGCATTTTTTTATTAATAAAAACAAGATATGCAACTGTTTTCTCAGAAAAAATGCCATTAAGAAACCAAAAACATTGTATCTACAGTGTTAAGACAGTTTCTACACTTGCTATTATTTTTAAAAGTTTTTTGATGACTGGGTATTTAAAGGTTCTGAATTATAATACCTTTTTAACGTCCCAAATTAAATGGCTATTGCCATTTACGATCGAGTAAAAAATTGTAAAAACACAACATTGCCAGTTAATTTCGAACTTCAAAAAGACGGAGGTACTATATTTCAGAGTACCCTCAAAAAGTTGTCAGAAAAATAGCAAATGTATATTCCGTCTTAAAACGTTTTTGTTTTAACTGAACTGGGATACTGGGGACAGACGGGAGAACGTGAGATGACTCACATGTGCTCGGGGTGTTCTCGAATACAGTCGATGAGCTGCGCAGGCTGCAACTCCTTAATGCAGATCTTGTGCACAGCTGTGAACAGGGGGTACTTGTTCTCCAGGTTCTGAAACATTAGTGAAACATTCTGAAACACTGTCGAAACGTTCAGAAACTTTATCGAAATATTCTGAAACATGGCGAACTAGGGGTACTTGCTCTTCGGGTTCTGTCTCATTATCACAACATGGTGGCCCCTACTTCAGAAACAATATAAGAGTGTAAATCCTTCCTATTTTCTTTACCACAATTTTCTGGTAACCATTAAAATATTAAACTTATAATATAATACAGCCATTCTCAAACTGTGCACCGCGGTGCACAGATGCACCGTGGAGGAGTTTCGTGTACACCGCGCCTACATGAAAGACAAAACATACCTTGGTATATTTTTTTTTATATGCAAAAATTTGCAGGAAATATGGATGTTTTATGGAGATTATTAAAATTTTCTCCTCGCTCGCTTCGCTCGCTCGGCCACTACGTTCTTCTTTCTCGTTTCCAAGACTGGTTTTCCCAAGAGAAGCAATTTCTGTTAAGCAAGGTGTAACGACCAGCCTCCCCCTGCCTTTATTTACCTAGGTACATTGTAAAAGCTACATTCGGCGCTATAATAAGTGCACCGCGAAATTTTTTCTAAAAATTTGGTGCACCGATCGTGAAAAAGCTTGAAGACCCCTGATATAATATATAAACTTAATCTTACTGGTTACCTTATTTTTAAGCATATAGTTGACCTCGTCAGCAGTGAAAGGTCCCTGCAGCTTCTGCCCGTTCAGCATTTCATCCTCCAGTTCTTTGATCGACTGTAACAGCAAGAAAAACGTTGCAGGCAACTTACTGAAAAGGACATTTAAAAACAAATCTATTCACCGTACCCAAAATTCATATTAGCATGGAAAAACTGAGGCAATGCTGTTTGTTGACATTCAGAAAAAAACGTAAACAAACAGTGGATGACTGAATTACACAGTTTCAGTGCCGTTTACAAGGAGAGAAGTTCGTCATCTAGGTGCATACCTTGCCCGTTTTGACGAATGCTTCGGAGACCTTACGGTTACGGCCACCGTAGCACGTGGTGATGAGGTCAGCGACGCCACAGCTTTCGAAGAAGGTCGCCTGCTTTGACCCCGGGTAGAACGTCGAGGCGAAGGAAATCATTTCCATCAGGCCCAGCCTGATCACTGCTGACTTGGTGTTGTCCCCCAGGCCCAGCCCATCTACAAACCCTGCTCCACACGCCACGATGTTCTGAAACACACAGCCATCATCACAGCCTCCGTGGGGCTGCAGTCTTAAGGATGTCGTGCATCTGGCCGCACAGCATGGGGTATGATAGAGTGCTTGAGCGGGGGCCCTATTGCACTGCGTTCCCCACCCTATGGCATACTGTAAATAGATAACACTGGTAATGGCCGTGGCTGCTCTAAAAGCTAAACATTATGTGCTATTCGAACTAAAAACAAATGACTGCGAATAAGACACTATGGTTAGCTTTCACTGAAGAACGAATTCCTTCGAAAGATAGATGTGCAATAACCGTACTAAGTACAGTATGCCATAGGGAGAGCCAGGCAATATTCACATGAAAAACTTTCGACAAAGGAAGACTAGAACCTGCGTTCTAATTACCTTGAGTGCACCGCAGACCTCGACAGTCTCCGTATCATCGACGACGACGACCCTGAAGTACTCTGTCTGGATGAGGTCCCTGAGGACAGGTCCCAGCACCTTGTCCCTGCACCCGATGGTGGTCTCGCAGAACTTCTCCTCGGCCACCTCTCCGGCCAGGTTAGCCCCCATGAGCACGTGGCACGGAATCTTCAGGTGCCTGGTGATGATGTGCGAGATCAGGTCAATGCCGCCCCCCTCAGCACGATCGAATCCCTGAAAAACAGATTTTTAATGGCGAAAGATACTGGGACTTCTTAGGAATAAACCAGCTCAAACTTATGTATTGTACCATCTCCAGTCATCGAAGATGTGATGTTCATATTGCTGGTCACTCTCGAAGCCAATCCCCCTGCAGTTTTTCCACAGCATGGCCATCATCACTCCCTGGGAGAATTTATTCAACTCAATCCCTGGTGTGTTCCATAGCCACGGAGACCAATGGACTCCGAATCAGTTGAACTCAAGAGGAAAAATCTCAGCCCGCCAGATTTCCAAACCCTGTCACTAGCCCGGCATTTAACTACTAGGCCATGGTGCTTCCCAAGCTAATAATGCAGCAGCAGTAGACACTAATAAGACCTTTATAGTCACTATAAGTATCACTTCGCTGCAACCATCCTAAGCTGTTATAGTCCACAGTACAAAGTACGATCGCCAGTTGTTTACGGCAATATTCTTTATCAATGTCCTGTTGAAAAGTATTGTCAACACAGAAGCCTGCTCGTTTCGCATCAGTAATTGCGCTACCTTCCTCTATCAGTCCGCTATCTCTAGATTAACTTCAGGGGGTTATTAAACGCAGGACAGCTGATTATGTAGTAGCTAGTCTAGAGATGGTTGTCGGGGACTGGTTCGATCCCAACCCACTCAAAGTTTTTCTGATCGGCCTTCACCTCTGATGTATTCAGAGTCTCAAGTGAAATGTATATCGAGGCTGTGGCAGTTCGGAACCAACCGAAAACTGTAGGTCCCCATCGAGTGTTAATACGATGGAAGGGGTAATGCTGGGCTTGTCCCCTCCACCTTCCTACAACTACAACCAGCTGGTTTGTAGCTGAAGGGTAATTAAATGAAATTAGCTCATTATCGTCAATTAGAGGACGTTTTTATTAGACGAGCGTAAGTAGGTAGGTACACACATTTATCATGTGCATTTGCCACTCAATGGAACGTGCTTGATACAACAATAGAAGAGAACTGATTATACCCTATTTAGAGCGAGTTCCTCTTGCCCAAATTAGGTATATACCAATTCGAGGAGTCTGCACGTTGAAACTCAGCCGGGTCGAGAATTTTTTCTCAGATTTTCCATCACTTACCTTGGGTAGTAACTAATAGAACAGTGCGGTCATGGATGTTTTGAGCCCACCGTAAACTGTACGTTCCGAACAAAGTCCGGCACCCTTGATCAATACAGGCTGAACCCATAGCAGAGATAACTAATTCCTCTCGGGAGTGCTCCCCATGGCTATACAACACACACCAGGGATTGAGCTGAATAAATTCTCCCAGGGAGTGATGATGGCCATGGTGTGGAGAAACTGCAGAGGGATTGGTTTGTTCGGGAGTGATCAACCACGTGATAATCACCACACGGATTTTGGTGCCTAAGGACGGTGCAATACGTCTTATAGCGAGCAGTACTATGGGCCAAAACGTCATTACCTTGATGAGGGAGAGCCCTACAGCCGTGGGTTTTATTTTGCCGACCATGGCGGCCGCAAGGCCTGGGATGAACTGATGTGGCACCACGAAGATGAGAATGTCCGCTTCCTTGGCTGCTTCCACGACGTCGGGCACGGCCAGCACGTTGGGCGGCAGCTTGTGCCCTGGCAGGTACTTGACGTTCTCGTGCGTCGTGTTGATGATCTCCGTCAGCTTCTGCCCGTTGACCATCTCCTCGAACACGTACATCGTGACGACATCATCGAAGCTGTCCAGCCGTCCGCAGTTGTAACCCACGATCTTCGCGATTGCTGAACCCCTGCACACAATACATCACTGGTGACCACCAACTTAGAAGTGGCTAGTCCAGTGGTAGAGCACTGGACTATGATCAAGAGGGTTCAGGATCTAGTCTCAATTTGTCGAGATTTAACCGGTAAATCTTGTCTGGGTCTAGAGCCCTGATGGGAACCTGGCCTTCACCGGCTGGGGGGAAACTTGACTGTGGGTCACGAAAGGTGGCACCCTGCATCCCCCTAGGCCCTGACCCATCGAGGCATCTAGCATCACGGAGTTTTTTAGCAACAAAAATGACTGATGTTTTTATGAAATTCCTAACTGTTAAAGAGCCAGCCAGAGTGTGAGGCGGCCTTTAGAGACAACCAGAGAGTTTTGTTCTCTGTATAACTGAGGCTGCGATCAAATAGTCTGGCCCGCGTCCAGGGATTGATCTTTGCAAGCGTCCGAGGGCCACGCCTCGCACTTGACATTAACAACGGTCAACCTTTGCAGATCAGGCACTAGGATTTACACTTCTCAGGCAGATTTAGATTAGCGGGAGACCGAGCTATGAAGAAAGAGGACCAAGGATCTAATCCCCACTTGTCAACATTTTTTTTTGTCTTCACTGAAAGGGGGAAAATTTGACTGCCGAGCGTGACGACATCACCCCCTTGTGTACAGTAGTGTACACCTGCATCCTACTAGGTAGGTACTAGGCTACGGTAACCAGGTCGCGTAATAATAGGACTTTGAGCAGGTATTGACAAGGTAGGTAGGTAGGGAACATCTAGTCAACTTCGGGAGTGCGAAGTGCCTGATTAAATTTCAAGGTTGGGAACTTTCCTTGGTCAGGCCAGTACCGTCGAACGTCACTGGTAAGTGGCCATACTGATTTGTTATTTTGTAAATAATAGTAACCAGTAACAAGCACGAGGTATTCATCGTATTGTTGGCCCAATAAAATGAAGAAGGACTATCGCGAATCGCTCTACTCGAATGATCATGAACAGTCTATTTATAAACGGTCAGCACAGCCGCCAATAAAAATCGACATACCGTTGCGATCGTTAAGTTAACCTAGGTTAAGGGCAAGATTCACTTCAAGGTTTACTAATCGGGAAAGCACCAATAAAGGTTCCAAACTACTTACCTACCTTGTAAATAGGTACAAAAATGGAAAATTTAAGGGGGGAAAAATCTCGACCCGCGCCTGAGTTGGAACTCTTAAACTCCTGTTACCAGTCCGACAACTAACCACTATACAGTCTGGAGGTTAGTGTGGACAGAAACTAACTGACACCCTTCATTAACTTCAAGGGAGGTTCACACAATGTTTAGCTTATCATCATCATAAGGTTAAACTAACTGCCATCTAACTAGTTAACAGAAAAGAAGCACGTTGGTGTTGCTGGTAACTGGGCGATCCGAAATACATGCCACTAATTGGAAATTTTTCAAAAATTCTTTAGGAAATGTGAGAGAAAAGAGGGAGGTGGAGGTATGGTTAGGTTATGAAACTGACCAGTTGCCGGAGCCGACGATGCAGACCTTCCTCTTGGTGGCCATGGTGCGGTGTGGCGGTATCACCTCGGCGTTATCACCTAACTATCGCCTGGCCCGGCGCACACTCCCACAGCTGTTGATTACACAAGCCTCCTTCTTCTTCTACACTTAAAATTTTGCTCGCTTTAAAAAATAAATACGGTAAAAGTGTATTTAAAAGTTGTGTTGTGTGATTTTTTTTCGTAAGATATAAATTAAAAATTTTAAAATAGAATAACACAACAAAATTGAGAATACATTTTTGTGGGAATGTCGTCTGCTTAACGTCTTCTGCTTCTTTATCTTGTTTACTTGTTTTGGCATAATGGAGTTACGAAACTGATTTGGTATGTAAAGTACTGATGTAAAATCCACTCCGCGGCCTGCGGCTCTTATCAGGGAACAGCAACATATTCCTGTCCTGTACCCCGACCGTTGAAAACAATTGTGATAAAGAGCGGCCGACGGGCCTGCGGTGAGAGAGGCTTTCACATGAATAACGTATCTGCGGTCAAATAGAATGAGCCCTATTTTGGAAAATGACGACCCTACAGCTGCTGCTAGTAAAGTGAGTTGTTTTTTATCTAGAAGTTTTTGACCTGGTTAATCTTATCCTGCTGAGAGCCTGCCCAGCTTTGTTAGGTAACTACCTACCTGGCTTTCAAACTATTAGGATAGGTACTCCACTGTCGGGAGTGATTGTAATCAAACCACCCCCTGTGTGAAGAGGTCCCTTAAACCCCGAACCCCGCTAGGCTCTGGCCCTTCTGGGACTGTAGCGCCAGGGAGTTATATTTAGGTGAAGGATTGGGTGAGTAGGAGTAGTTGTCCTTGACATTGTGAGTGATAACCTTTGGACTGTGTCAGGAGCTGTCTGGCGTGGAGCGGGTGGTCACCTCCCTATCTGCAGGCGGAATCGCCGGCGCCGTCGCGAAGTCCACCATCGCTCCCCTCGACAGGTGCAAAATATCATTCCAGGTACCTACAGGTACTCTGTACCTACATATAAAACATCCCAAGTAGTAGAGCAACATACCCTTGCTGTATGACATGATTGCTGCAGCGAGTCTTTCAGTAGTGCTGCAAAGCAAGAAAGAAGACCATGGCTCTAGTTCCGACTTTCGAAGACTTTCCGAGTGAATTTAGTCACCCTCCTCATATTATTTGTTGGACATTTCAGATCGGTAACCAGCCCTACAGCACGCGAGCGGCGATACTGTATTTGAGGAACGTGTATGAAACACAGGGACTGCTGGCGCTGTGGCGAGGTAACAGCGCTACCATGGCAAGGATCCTGCCCTATGCTGCCATACAGTTCTCCTCGCATGAGCAGTATAAGCACATGCTGGGCGTCAGCAACGTAAAGCCCGGCCAGAGTGTGTAAGCACTTTTGTACATACAGTCAGTTTCTTACACAGAAAATTTTTAGGTGTTCGACAAAAATGTGTTCACTTGAAAATGATTAATTTTTGTGCAACCTGATAAGATATTATCATATTTGTAGGAGTGCAGGTACCTACACACTTTTTTCTATATTTTTTTTTTCTAATCCATTTTATCCAACATATGAACTGGGCCAAAAGAGTGGGTTATGTTGCAGAGAGAACTTGGAAATTCGCCGTTTCCTGGCCGGGTCGTTGGCAGGCGTGACGTCACAATCGCTGACCTACCCCCTAGGTACGTACCTACAATTCATCACAATATTATTCAACGTTGGATGGGTTCAGTAAATTGATTCGCTTGTTTTACTATACGTAGGTATAGTGAGTCTTTGACCCAAAATTTTCCTGATGAAATAAAAGCTCGCTTTTGTTTTTTGTTGACGGGGTGGTCTCACAATGACGTCATATTTTCAGATTTGGTTCGAGCAAGAATGGCTGTGACGCACGATGAAGCATTCAGCACTTTGAAGCAAGTATGGGGTAACCGTATGCATATCCTCAGATACTTACATAAACATCTAGGTAATCTAGGTATCGTGTCTAGGTAATCTTGCCACATTTTTATGTGCAACTCGATCCATCATGCCTTTAAACTGAAAAATTATTATAGTCAGTATATAGTTTGGGTTTGGTTTTCCCTGCAGGTATTCCAAAGCACGTACCGCAGTGAAGGAGTGAAGGGCTTCTACAGGGGATATTTCCCCACTATTCTGGGAGTCATTCCCTACGCTGGAGCCAGCTTCTTCACGTACGAAACCTTGAAGCACTACTACGCAGGTACTTATATGGGACACGGACACGCCTTTCGTAACAACTGTACACAATGGATGATTTGGTAACGCTCTGCACCCTAGAAAGTGAAGGTCAATAACCCGTCAGGGCTGGGTAGGCCGAGGACTGGAAAAAATCTCGGCAAGTAGGTCTCTTCCATCATAGAGCTTCATATTTTTTTATAACCTAGGTCTGGATATATTTTGTTTCAGAATTGAGACCTGGGCAGAAGCCTGGAACTCTGGAGCGTCTGGCGTTTGGAGCTGCGTCAGGCAAGTCTTTTTGTTTATTAATGTCTATAGACGTAATACTGTTTTTTGAAGTTTTTTATGACCTTTGTACACAACGGGGTGAGAATCACGCATGACAGTCAAGTTTTCCCCTAACCTTTGAAGGCCCCGGGCAAGACTCACATACTTAAGTCAAGACTATAACGTGCTCTCGTTTCATAGCTCGGTGCCCTGTCACCGTCGCGGATGATAAAGAATAACTGTTTTTTTCCCTCAGGAATCTGCGGGCAAACCTTCTCTTACCCCCTCGACATCGTTCGTAGAAGGATGCAGACATCGGTCATTACCGGACGCGAGTACCGAAACATCACACAGTCCCTACTGCGCATCCTGAGGTAATGACGATAAGTTTTAACGGTAAAAAATGTGGGAGCACTTCTGAAATATAATAGGTGCCTCTTAGTGACCCGACGAATTGAGGGGTCTCAATTGTGTCCTGGGAGGGCTGGGTTCAAATCCCGGCGTAAGCAAAAATTTTCTGCAATGACTCTAATCTGGCTTCGGCCAACTCCTTCTCGGCTTAGGCCAAACTTCTGTAGTGTCATCCCCAACCGGACAGTTTTAAAATAATGTGGATTATGTTACAGGGAGGAAGGTTTCTTTAGAGGCTACTTCAAGGGACTGAGCATGAACTGGATTAAGGGTCCCATCGCGACAGGCATCAGCTTCGCTACGTACGACACCGTCAAGGACCTAATCACGGACTCCATCCTCCGCACAAGGTGACGTCACTGTGTGCCCCACCATCTCTATAGGCGACTGCCAAAGTGACATCGAAATAATTCGTGCCATGTTGGCTTTATCCCACAGTACCTACTTAGTTAGGCTTTGTGTACATTGTCTGTTTGGGTTTCTTAGATTGTAGGATGTTTATTTGCTCTGCAGGCGTCTCCAAAAAACACTCGATTGTTAATTTATTCGACTAGACATATTTATATTCCAGAACAGATAGATGTCTTTTTTTAAGAAACGTTATCAGACAGTATTGTCACTTCAGCCTTAAACGTGAACAGACTATATTGGGATTCAGCTTAAAACAGTATGCCTTATGCGACTAATGAGCACTGAATAGTGTACCTACTGTATACAGGTACTGTAGGTGCTTGCCGCTGTTTCGTGCAATTTGCTACGCATATACCTGTGATTGTTGTGAGGTTTTAGGTACCTAGGTACTTAGGTGTTGTTAGATTATTTGTATAGGTATTTAGGTATCCTCGAGATACGGAAGCCATGCTTTTTCTGTTCCTGCCACGACCAAAAAAAAAAGTAGAAGCCGCTTCAACTGGAGAATACTGTCTTTTCTCAGATGTACATTATTTCCCATAAAATTATTTTGAAATTTGAAACCTCATATGGAATACTTAACAATACCTATATTTAAAAAATGTGGCTTCCCTATCCGATGGAAATTTGTTAAGTAGCCAATTATTGTTTTGTACTTATACGGATCATTTATTTCAGATTTTACTTATTATCTGTTATCGAAAATTATTGACTGCTCTTGTTTTAACAGTTTTAACGACGTTATTTACTTAAATATCTACCCTATGGAAGAAACAGGTAATTGGTAAGCAATAATTCATTTCGTTTTGTTATTGCTGTACAACAGTCCATTTCATATATATATTTAATACTATCCTGTGTAATGGGTAGAAAAATAACTTGGTATAGGTAGATAAGGATATTATTGACTTAGATAAACTTGTCAGTTGCCATCCACGAAAATTTTGTGAACAATTGTTGCAAAATCAGCCTGAATTAAAGTCTTCCAGTGTTTAAAATGCGTTTTATATTAATACCCACGTCCCCACGTTGTAAAATATAAATTAAATTCGTTTCTGGGAAAACTTTTAAATGGCGACGACATTTCGCGGGTTTTTGATGTGTTCTGTAGCCACGTCAAAAAGATTGATGCCACGTTAAAAATGTAAACAAACAACATATAATTTTCTTTCGCAGTTTTTATAAAATAAAACAATGTTTCCCTGGCGATTATTGCTAAAAAGGCACACCAATGTGCAGAGGTTTACCTGTGGATGTAGATTGTTTCATTTGCAGCCAAAATTTGTATCAAAACAGTTTTGTAACCTAACCTGGACCAGGCGGTTTAGTTCTAACATTCCCCTGGAAATCAGAGGCTCCGAAAACAGGTTCGCATTGAACATAGTAAGCACTGCTGACTCTGGAATTAGCAACTTAATTTGCTCACCCATAGTCAAACAGTTAGATGAAGGCCCGAACGAATATTCAAAGCAGTTGGTGGAAAATCTCAAGTCGGAAGTGAAGAACTGCTTGGACAGCGAGCTAGTCGGGCTTCTCACCGTCATGGACAAGTACAAAGATACTGTAGAATATGATGCGATTTGGAAGATAGTCGATGGTGAAGGAGCGTTGCGGGTGCCCAAATCGGAGCCCGGAGTTATGCTACCCGGGGCTCTCAAAATATTTCAGATGGGTCTGCACTTCAAGTCAAACTGGGTGTGGTCCTGTTTAAAAAGATTCTGCCGCCGGATGGACAAACTGTCTAAACACGAGGTTGGTATAAAGACATGTTTCACTAACATAGGTATGTTACGGCTGAGTTATGAAGCAAGAGCACCCACGATCTAATACCGAATTCCCGAGATTTTTCCTGGTAAACCTTGCTCGGCGCTAGGGCTACATAGGGGAAAAGTCGACTGTCTAGAGTACCTCTGACTAAATCAGAGGTGACCCTTCAGGGTTTATCGTGGCTGAGCTTTCTGGTTTGTTTGCGCAGGTGCTGCAGCTGATGTTTCTGGGCAACATCTGCCGGAAGTTCCCGCCCCAATACACCGTATTTGACCTGCAGTTCCACTTGGTCCCGCATTTCGATAACCTGACGCTCGATGAGATGGCTGTCGTGGCCATAGCCTTCTTCAAGACTCAGAACAAATTAAACAACAAAGTGATCATGTCGAAAATCCTACGCAAGCTGCTAGAGGAATCAGAAACCTGCAGTGGCATGACTCTAGCCTTGCTATGTAAGGTAAGTTCCAAAAGTGACGAAAAGGAAAAAATCTTAGGATTACGAACAAGGAGGTTATAGGTTATACATATATTTTTAGAAAGTCCACTAATTTAAAAAATATGGAACTGTTTCCGCGAGTAAGTGTCATTTCCACCCTTAGATCATCCGTTACTCCATGCCACTAACCCTGGCGGATGAGCTGTACGTTCTGCAGACACGACTTACGGAGGTAGTGCCGCACATAGAGCTCCGGAGTCTCACGCACGTGGCACTAGCCGGCACCAACGTTCTCTTGTGCCATGAACCTCTTATTCGAGCCACCATAGAGCGCTTGAGGAGCTGCCTGCCTGATGTCCGCCTCAAAGACTTGGAGCGGTAAAGGAAAATTACTAACGCTGCGTCCCACCATTCTCAGTTAGGAGAAAACCGTTCTAAGTAATATAACGTGGTAAACATGGGATAAAATCACCGACTATCCTATGGCATGGTGGGACACATAACTCATATTATTCTTCATACAATTTTTCCAAGGATTGATAGATTGTCGGAATATACATTTTAATTTCATTCGTTCCGAAATTACTCGACAAAAATGATTGTGTTGATTTCAGTATTCTGCTAGTGATGAGTCTCTTCAACCTCCGGGATGATGATTTCGTTGATCGGGTAATCAAAGAGGCTGGTCAACGTGAGGAGGAGATCGTCAAGTACCCCAAAGCGTTTGTCTGCCTCGTCAACTACCTCACTATCCTCCAGCGCTTCCACTTCGACTTTATTGACCGCGTCCTGTCCAAAACCTTCATCAAAGATACCTACGGTAACCTTTCATTGTATTATTCAGGTACTTCAAGGTTTGGGCCGGAGAGGTGCGGAGCCAACACCTGTCGGGTAAACCTTGAAATCCAATGCGGTGTAGACCTAGAGGCTCGTCTCAGCGCCCACTTATTTTGGGTGGTGGATAATGGAGCCTGGTGGTTCGGAGCACCAACTTAAACTGTAGCTTGAACACATACCTGAGATAAGTAGTTCCTTTCGGGAATGTTCCCCATGGATTGAGCTGAAAAATTCTCCCTGAGAGTGATCATGGCCATGATGAGGAGTGAGCAGCTGTATGATCATCACACGAATGGCTGTAGGCAGTTCAGTGGCGGAAACGGTACGGCTTCATAAGCTCAACATACATAAACGAACTTGGCAAATGCTTGGTGTTGATTAGTGTTTGCAGGCATGAGCTTCAGGATGATTGGTGGAGAATTCGTCTATACTTTGTGTTGATTGGTGTTTGCAGGCATTAACTTCAGGACGATTGGTGGAGAACTCGCCTATATAGACAAGAGTGTGGAGGTGGAATGTCCTGATTACAGAGGCAATCGGTTAGAAACCATCATGCTCAAATCCTCTGCCAAGGTTGGTTTTATTCTTTAAGTGTGGCTATCACTAGCCCAGTTTTCTATGTCGCCGATCATTCGATAAGGGTAAATGTCGCTAATTTCTATGTCGCCGAGCGATCTATTCTAATATACGAGGGGGTTCGGGTACCACTTCATAGACAGATAATCCAAGAGTTCGTATACCTCACAGCCTATCTAGTATCTACAACGTTCAGGTATAGATAATCTGTTGTATTTAGATGCGAGTTCCTTAGTTTTCTGAGGTCTTTAGCTTACGTTTTGTTTGTGTGAGCAGGTGATGACCTTCAGAGGGCAGGCAAATCAAACCGGCACGCAGCAGTTTTCGTTTCACCTAGAGGACGTGCTGCGCAGGCTATACGGGGAGAACAACGTCACGTACTCCTCAGTCTTACCCCACTATCACTTCCCTGACTTCGTCATCGGCTTTAGGGAAAGGTAACAAAATACTCTGACTATTCAGAACTATTCGATGACGTTGATTTTGTTATAGAGCCATGTTTGTCTGGTGTCTGGTGTTATCGTAAGGAGACAAGATCGTAAGTTTAGCTAATACTGGAGAACGAATATTATCGAACGATAAAAAATGGAGGTGCGATTACCGGTTGCAATCGAGTTTCGATATGTTGCACTAACCAGGTAACCCGCGTGTAGCACCACGTATAATACACCCTTTACATCTTGTTTTTCAGTGACCTTCGCCCTACAGCGCCGCCACAGGGCTGGTCCACGCATCGTTGGGGTGAAGTGAAAACGCCTCCTAACCAAAACAAGGGGATCATTTGGCTGGTGGTGATAGTAGGGGGATGGAACACCCTTATACGTAACACGGGGGAGCCCTTGGGCTCCATGGCCGCCAAAATTCGGCAGCTAACCATGATTGGCTATCATCCAGTCCGGGTGAGTACCTTCTTCTCGAGGAGCGTCCTCGCTAAGACCACATCACTTGGCCACCTTGTTTACCGCGATTTAGGAGCCAACCCAGAACGTACAAAATTCCAAATTTTTCCTAAAAAAATGGTCGGAAAAAACAAACACGATTGTGTGTTCACCCTTAAGACTGAAAATACATTTACTATTTATGTACGTTTTAATGAGCCTCCGCGGCATTCATCTCTCAGGACTCCGAGGTATAGAAAGGATAGTGTGTGGGCTAACGGCAAGTTTTCCTGTTTAGACGTCTTACGTCCATTGGCGGGAAAGCACGGACAAAGAGAAGTATGTGCGCAGCGTGATTGATCCTGCACTCCAAGACATCGTCTCGAAAAAGAAAATCCACGTAGCTGTCGAGTGAACTGGTTTCTATTGGAACTGAAAATAAGGCCCTGCTACACCTTATATGCTTGTCTGCTGACACGACAGATTTCTCAGGTAGCCTCCTGCCGTTGGCTTGAATACCAAACTATTGACATGACTCATAGGTTTTTTTTTTATTGATACCATGTGTAGTGAATCCAGAATATAAGCGTGTAATTGGTTCGTATTCAGAAACGTAAATAAAAGTACGAAAATAAATAAGCGGAAAATATTGCTTACGTCGAAATTCGAACTCAGACCTCTTAGGACACAAGCTCGGCCACCGAGAGGCACTTCTGAATTTTTTTTATTTGAGAGGAATCTGCTAAATTTCCGATATCAGTGGAAAGGTATCGGCGCTAGGGTTTTCAGAGAAACCATATCAGTTGTTTCATAAACATAAACGGACAGGACTGTGTGTACAGTGTTAACGTACCTACCCACTTCCAACTTGCATCACAAAGCTATCCGATCAGAATATTTCTTAACTATATCTCTGTAGAACTGGAATATTTGTTTAGTAGCAGCCTGACATCTGGTGACGATTTGCTGAAATTGGTCCTGCGTGTAGGTTCCTCTAATGTCCGAGGCGATGATCTTACCAGTGCCCTCCATTGTCAGCGTGAATACCGCCTTACTGTCCTGAAACATGAGAGAGCAAAGCAGCGTGAATACCGCTTTACTGTCCTGAAACATGAGAGAGCAAAGCAGCGTGAATACCGCTTTACTGTCCTGAAACATGAGAGAGCAAAGCAGCGTAAATACCGCCTTACTGTCCTGAAACATGAGAGAGCAAAGCAGCGTGAATACCGCCTTACTGTCCTGAAACATGAGAGAGCAAAGCAGCGTGAATACCGCCTTACTGTCCTGAAACATGAGAGAGCAAAGCAGCGTGAATACCGCCTTACTGTCCTGAAACATGAGAGAGCAAAGCAGCGTGAATACCGCCTTACTGTCCTGAAACATGAGAGAGCAAAGCAGCGTGAATACCGCCTTACTGTCCTGAAACATGAGAGAGCAAAGCAGCGTGAATACCGCCTTACTGTCCTGAAACATGAGAGAGCAAAGCAGCGTGAATACCGCCTTACTGTCCTGAAACATGAGAGAGCAAAGCAGCGTGAAACCGCTTTACTGTCCTGAAACATGAGAGAGCAAAGCAGCGTGAATACCGCTTTACTGTCCTGAAACATGAGAGAGCAAAGCAGCGTGAATACCGCTTTACTGTCCTGAAACATGAGAGAGCAAAGCAGCGTGAATACCGCTTTACTGTCCTGAAACATGAGAGAGCAAAGCAGCGTGAATACCGCTTTACTGTCCTGAAACATGAGAGAGCAAAGCAGTGTGAATACCGCTTTACTGTCCTGAAACATGAGAGAACAATGCGGTGTGAATACCGCTTTACTGTTTTATTTTTATGAGGTTAGAATCTACCATCACCCTACTGAAGACTTACTTTTAGTTGTGTGAGGTTGGGATCCAGCACAATGTGATCCTGGTGGTCAATACTGCAACATACCGCGGCGAACAGAAACTTCATCGGCAGACCAGAGTTGATAAGTGCCGCGCACATCCCGTTAATACAGCAGCTCAGCAACTGTTCAAAAGTACAAAGTGGAAGTTAGCGTTGCGACCCCTAAAGACCAAATTCAAACAACACTGGCCATGACTAGCTTTTCGACTGACCGACAGAATCAAAAAGACAAAAAAAAAAGGTGTCATATGATGGTAATGTGTAGGTACTTGCGGTCATGCTTACCCCGCCTGCATCGTGCATTTCTTGCACTATGACATCTATCGCTGTCCTGGGGAACTGAGCTTTCAGTATGGCGTTGGAGCATATCCGTGTCAGCGTCGCTTCCGTCACTTTGTCTTGAATACCTGAATTAGAAATAATTGTGACAATGCCATGTGCCAAGGAAACTGTTGGATATTTCCTACTCATTTTACGTTAGAAACTAGTCTTTATATGTACTTTCCAATTGGAATTACTTCAAGATAAGTAGGTAAGTACTTATTTCTTACCCGTTTGTCCCAGTCTAGGCCTATAGCTGACATCCACGACGGCTTCATCAATGGATAGCTTACGGAGGGTGGTAGCGCAGGGTCCATTCACAGCGGCGATCACACACGTCTGTCCTACAGAATCAAAGACACGATTAGTAAATTGGAAGAGCTATGAAGCAATAAGGCGACCACTGGATCACGTACCGATTTCTTGAGATCTGTCCTGGTTTATCTCTCCAGGTTTTAACCTGCTCGGGATTTTTGTCTGATTCTCACCATATTCCATATTACCCCTTTGTATGCAGGGGTTACGACAAGTGGTACCCTACATCCCACTAGGTCGGAGTTTTCTTTTCCAAATTAAGATTTCATTTAAAACATTTACCTAATGTAAAAATGGCAGATCCATCAGAGCGAGTAAGCGAGCCCATATCGCAATTGATTTTCCTAAGTTCTCCAGCAGATTCTTCCATTTCCTTCACTGAAAACTGTCAAAAAACCACCAAAAACTTTTCCAGCGTGCGGTGAATGTATACAAACGTGTCAATAGACAAAATCCAAAATGGCGTCCGCCTCCTTCCACGTCTTGAAATGTAAACGTAAACAAATCTAAAACGAGAAAGCAAGTAGATTTTCGAAAATGACAGCGAGTTTAGAGGGATTACTGGAGAATAAATCCCATAGTTTTGTGAATACAGTCCGGAGCTTGTAAGTTTCGTAGGCAGATATGTGTTGTGGCTCCTGGTGAGGTCATTTTATATGTTGACATGGTGATTTTTGATTTCATAGGCAAAGGCGGACTTCTCACGTGCTAGCAGTACAGACGGTCACCTTTCTGAAGACTCTGATTGCGGAAACCAGCAATGAACAAGCCGAGTAAGTACTTGTCCCATACATTTTCCCATACCTACGTACCTACTTGTATTAATAGGTATAGTAGGTATGGTGCTTCAATACTTAACCGAATTACCTATGTATGGTTGTCTGTAGAGGAAAACTGATGCCTTGGCCACTTCGGTAACATATGTCAATTAGAAAGACATTAACTGGGTCGGGACTGATCCGGTGTTACCCGACTGACAGAGTCCCTTTAAAGACCACTCGGCTATCAATGCTATTACCAGATGACGTAATCAGGAGACCAATCGAAAGATGTGTTTACTGTTGTGAGGTGAACTGTGGTTGGTCAAGTCAGGAACAGATTTTCCCACTTCGGCGTAGGTAGGTAGGTATTTAACTCCGATTTGTATATTTTCAGCAAACTGTTGTCTCTGGTGGCGGGAGTGGGCAAGAGAATAATCCAAATGTTGCCTCACCAATCAACCGTCGAAAATATGGTCCATAGAATTCTCAAAATTATAAGGGATGAATATGTCGCTGGGCAGAAGGTAAGCATAATTATTACAGCTTGGGGTCATTTGGTCAGAAGTCGAGTTTTCCTCAGTCGGTGAAGGCCAGGTACCATCAGGGCTTTGTCTAATACCTACCTAATCTAACTCAATAGGACAAAATCGAAGAAGTAGACATTCAAGAGTCTCTGCACAAGATGATGACGTCAGAGAGCGGGCAGGAGGATTATAGAAAGGCAGTGCCAGAGCTGAAGGCGGCCATCTTAGAACATATCGAGGAGTTTGAGATGGAGCTGGACACTTCTGCAGGGAACATTGCCGCGCAAGCTGGGGAACATATTCACTCCAATGAGATTATTATGACTATAGGACGATCTGCTAGTGTGGAAGCCTTCCTCAGGCAGGCTGCGCGGACACGCAACTTTGAGCTGATTGTCGCAGAGTGCGCCCCGTCCTGTCAGGTACCTGTCTATCCGTCGATTTTCGATTGATCTATTGTGAGTTTCCTGAACAACTATGAGACACCACATGTTTACTATTAATTACCACCATGTGGCTGGCTCCTTTCCAAGCTGCGACACTTCAAAATGGCCACTTAGTGGTGGTGTGTGTGTACCAATATCGTACAATTCCGTAATCCAGACATCACTATTCTTGGACACCGCTATATTTGCTGTGATTCTGGTGCCACGTTCTTTGATAAACTCTTTTGTCTGTCACTCAGGGGCGTGAGCTGGCTATGAGTCTGGGGGAGAGCAAGATTCAGACAACTCTCATCTCGGACGCCGCCATCTTTGCCATGATGTCTCGGGTCAACAAAGTGATCATAGGCACACACACAGTCATGGCTAACGGAGGACTGAGGGCAGTGTGCGGGTCACACACTCTTGCACTAGCTGCCAAACACTTCTCCGTTCCGGTGAGTGAGATTTTATATCATACACTGGACAACCAGGATTTTTTTTTGCTGACGCCAAGATTCGAACCCGGACCTCTCAAGACACAAAGCAGACCCCTTGACTGCTCGCCCACTGAGAGGCAAAATGGATATTTGTGTTATGCTTATGTTGTAGGTATTTGTACTGGCACCCATGTACAAGCTCAGCCGGCACTACCTCTCTCTATCTGATCACCATGCCTTCAACGTGTTCGAGAGCCCGGAAGGAGTGCTTCACTATTCTGACGGCCCCCTGGCGGCCAAAGTGCAAACCTTCAACCCTGCCTTCGACTACGTCCCCCCCGAGCTCGTCACCCTCTTCATCTCGAATGTGTAAGTACTTCATGTCTCATCGACTTCAAAACAATTCCGAGATGACTACGAATTTGAACTGAAATTGAAATGACAACATAGCCTGTTAATTTCGGCCAATAAAGTACATTATACTTCAGAACATTTAAATACCCACCAGTGCCTTAAAAAAATGGCCGGGAAAAACAAATAGAAAATGTTTATTCCGTCTCAACAAAACCCACTATAACGGCTTGGAATATTGTTTCAGAGGGGGCCATTCTCCATCGTACGTATATCGTCTCATAAGCGAGCTGTATCACCCAGACGACAGTGAGTTGTGAATAAAGTACAGTGTATAATATAATATCAATCCGACAGCACAAGTAATGTGAGGCAAAGTATCAATTCATTCATCAAATGAAAATATCACTTTGAGAATAAAAACGTGCAAACACTTAGATTCAGAAAATGTTTACAATCACAAGTGTAGATCCGTATATAGGAAATGTTTAAATCTAATGTTTAGTGTGCAGTATCTCGATTGACAGACTGATAAGTGCGCCACCACTGGAGGCCATTGGCTGCTCTAAAACGATAAAATTTGTGGTAGAAATGCAAGTAGATGTCAATCGAGATATCATAGTGTACATGAACAGTTTAGAGGTGTCTGGCAATTTTTTAGTTATGATGAAAAAAAAAAGTGTAGGTACATAGGTACTTAGTTAAAAAAAAGCGCAATAGTTCCCTTGAAAACGTTGACACAATGTTCTTTGTTTTTTAATGCCCATTTTCTGAAGAAACTGTTGGAAATTTATTGGTTCTGTAATATAATACTTTTTAACGCCAGAAACTAAGTGGTGAATTCACGATGGAGTGATTTTTGAGAACAAAAATACATCAGACCAATAAATACCCAGCAGCCAACAGTTTCCTCTGAAAATGGGCGTCGACGCAGTGGTGTTTGTTTACGTTTTTTCTGCACATTTTATGGGGATACTATTGGATAATTAATTGTTCTGAAATATAATATGGTTTTATGATCTAGCGATTCCGATCGTTAAATCAGAACACAGCCTGTTAATTTCGGCCGTTAAAAGGACATATTACATTTCAGAATATTTAAATATCCAACAGTTTTCTCATAAAGTGTGCAAAAAAACAAAAGTGTAAACAAACATGATTTTGTGGTAGTCAACAAACATCACTATATCCATACTACTACATACCTACAGCGTTTAGGAATGAAAACAAAGTGCAGTGAATTGTGTCGTAGTGCGCTCCTCAAGCTCCTGATCAAGCGGAGAGCGCGCCGAGTTGGAACCCACGATGGCCGCGAGGTTTTGGATGTTACAGCTGGAGCTACCGAGGTTTTGGATACTACTGAGGTAGAGAGGTTTTGGATATTACAGCAAGAGCAAAAGCTACAAGAAAACTGGAGGAAAAGCTCTAGGTTGATGCCTGCATTGTAGGACCTACCAGGCTCCGAAATACCTACACGCCTGCACACAATGCTGTCTCTTGACGTTATTTAAGGGTCCGCTATACCTGACGGTGCATTTTTTGCCGCCCATAAGATTAACATTGCGAGCAGCGATTCATTTTCAAGGTTTACCCTTGGTTGGAAAGACAAAATTTTGCCTGTACCTAACCCTAACAATGTTCTAGGGAGTGTTTGAAGCAGATTTCCCATTTTTTTTTTACTGGTTTTCGAGGTACAGCACTTTTCTTGAGGTATGCGATGCTAGCATTTGCAAAACAGTTGCAATAAAAGAAACCAGTGAGAAATTGGGAAATCTGCTTCGAACACTCCCTAGAACATTGTTAGGGCTAGGTACAGGCAAAATTTTGTGTCTTTCCAACCAAGGGTAAACCTTGAAAATGAATCGCCGCTCGCAATGTTGACCTTATGGGCGGCAAAAAATGCATCGTCAGGTATAGCGTCCTCTTAAAGACACTTTGTTAAAAAACTGTTGGCTCTTAAGAGCGACCACACAATGGTATTTGTTTAGGAAACTATTGGATATTTAAATGTTCTGAAATATAATATGTCCTTTTAACGTCATAAATTATGAGGCTATGTTGTGATTTTACGATCGAGTGATTTTTGTCAACAAAAAAATTGTCCAAAATGAACCGATCCTGAAATCACAACATAGCCCCTCATAATTTATGACGTTAAAAAGACATTATATTTCAGAACATTTGAATATCCAACAGTTTCCTCATAAAGCATGCATAAAAAATGCCAGAGTTGTAATATTACGAGTAAGTAATTGTTGACAAATTATATTTAAAAAAACTCGATCGTAAAACTAGTTTCTGACGTTAAAATAACTTCCTACTATATTTCAGAACAAACTTAAAAGTGCCAATGTCAACAAGCTGCACTGTGTGTATAGCGTTAACAGCTACGTATTGGATGCAGTCGTCAACCTAGCGTAGGAAATAGAAGAAGTGTTGCCACTCTCTATAACGAACGATCGCTTGGACGTTATAGAGAGAGCTAGACTATTGTTATGTAGAGCAACGCTAGTTAGGACTCAGGTTAGTTACGGAAGAAGAAGACATAGATTTCCCACTACAGTGGAAATGCTCACAACCAAAGTATCGGTTAGTATCTGTGCCACTAGGTACATGAAGTGGAACAAATTCTGCGATCATTTTTTTTGGTTGGCTGAACTTCCAACAAATCATCATCATCATAAAAACTTGGTAGTAGACGGTGGAAGGCCACCACATTTTTTGACCACAGAGTTTTGTTCACTTCACTTCATCGTACCTATTCTGGAAGGGGTTATTCTATACTCAGAAAATTAATGCAACATCGATTGAAAGACTGGAAGAAGTGGCTGAAGGAAAAGATGCTCAGATGCGACTAAACACAAATCGTGCATTCACCTAATAATATCACGACAGATCCGGTACGTGCATCGCCATATTGTCGCAATTATCGATCGATAATATCGAAAGTTTAACACCGCACCACCATTCACTTGTTTTACTTTAAGATGGCCGCAGTCGAAATATGGTGTGTTTTACACATTCATTTTTTTCTTGCAATTGTTTCCCAAATCGCCTCTTGCCATTGGCTGGCATATAGGAATAGTTTTTTATGTTTACCTACTTCCATTTTCATCAGTCTGATGATGGAAGAGTCCCTGGAGGTGTATCCCCTTTCTCGAACGCCAGCAAACCCACCCAACTAACACCTTCAAAATTTATTGTAAGAAGATAAGGCACGCCATGATGCAATACACGGGGAACAGTTCTTCTTACAATAAATTTTGAAGGTGTTAGTTAGGTGGGTTTGCTGGCGTTCGAGAAAGGGAATACACCTCCTGGGTGCCTATTCAGATCACCACACACAGGTGACCTCTCATTGGCTAAGTGAATGCCCACCCGTTCTAACACAGGCTTCTCCATTGAAGGCTGTCGTCTCAATGCAGTATGTTGATAATTTTAACGACTTCTGAGGGAACTGTTGGAAAATTATTTGTTCTGATATATAATAGTGTAAGTATATCCTCTTCAACGTTTACGTTAAAAAGAAATTATACTTCAAAATCATAACAAATATCCTAGTTCATTAGAAAGTCATTGTGTCTGCACACTGAGCTTGTACGAAAAAACACTTAGAAATTGTTTAAAATTTGAAAATGTGTACACGAGTCCGCTTAGATGTAAGTAGTAAACAGCAAACACGATGCAACATTTAAAAATATAATTAAAATCTAGGCACATTTAAAAGTAGATGTAAGAGATAGAGACAATAATTATTGAACTTGTCAAGAAATCACAATGAGCTTAAAAAACCTCCATATCCTCCACCTAGAAATTGTAAAGGTATTGTTTTGTAAATAAGAATGACTAAGGCTGGATTTCACCACTTTAACGTGAAGACTATCGTGTACACGATAGCGCTATCGTATCGGTAAAAAATGTTAACGGCTTTCACCATGCACCGTTACCGTTTCGTTAGCTTTCGAGTGGATTTTCCGTGCGTTGGCGAAAACGATAATTTTCACACCTGTGACTCATTTGGTGTAGTCTAATGTAGTCTAATCAACATTTTAACTTCTTTCTCCGAAAAAATAGGGGTTTTTTCACGTTTATTTCTACTTTTAGATTGAAATTGTTGAAATAAATTTGACGTAAACAAAGCAGGCGAATTCTATTGACACAACAAAACCTAACGAGAGGATGTCTGCTTTTTCGAATCGATAGCTATTCGAACGTTAAACGGCACTATCGTGAGGTGGTGAAATTCAGCCTAAGGGTGCGTCCCACCATAACCAGTTAAAATTTAACTGGAGATTTACCATGTTAAATTTAACTTAAAAGTTAAATTTAATATGGTAAACATAGGACAAAATCTCCAGTTTAATTTTAACTGGGCATGGTGGGACGCACCCTAATTATTCAAAGCCTATGTTTAGCTTGTGGGAATCCTCCAAACCTTGAACTAACACTTATCATAAGCTAAACATATGACAATGTTTATAAATTTTACTGATCGTTAAACTGGAGCGGTAAAAACCACCCTAAGTTATACTTTTGCAACTTACCATTAGAGGAAAAGAGAAAAGAGTATAGAAATAGTAAAAATATTTCTTGTTACAAAGCACCGAAATATTGAAGAATAAGCAAAAAGTTGTATATAAGAAGTTAATGAGCAGTCGAGAGGGTAACCACTCCAGAGATTTCCTGAGATTCCACAAAGATTTTCTGAGATTCTAAACTAGATTTCTGGTGAGATTAACCTCGAGGGGTTAACCACTCCAGAAATTTCGAAGATTTGAAATTCCATATGTTTTCCAAAGATTTTCTGAGATTCCCAAAAAGATTCCTGGAGTGTTTAACCCCTCGTTAGCAGTAGTCGTAGTAGCAAATAGTAGTAAGTAGTGAGCAATAGTAGTATGAAGTAGTTAAGCATCACAAGAGTAAAATTGAAGCACCTGTTAGTTTTAATAGGAAAAAAGTTTTGTGCTTTGTAAAAATAGTAAATTAGCCCATTGAATGACGTCAGTGAAGGGTAAAAAACGTGGCACCAGAATAGTTTTTAATGACAAATTTCTGAGGAAACTAAGGGATATTTTGTTGTTGTGACCTACAATGTAATTTATGTTAATGCTTGTCGTATACCTGAAGAGTCACTCTAGATTAGTTTCTATTTTTTTTTTATTTTGTGCGTGTGACGTCATTCAGAGACCCATAAATAAACTGAGCAGAGATTCTTAGTTAAGCACCAGAGACCCAAAAAGGAACTAAGCACAAATAACATCACGTAAATCACAATAGTGGCCAATCAAATTATCTCTTTCCGTAAACAAAAGATATGAGCCAATAAAAACTGTAAGACTGAAGATTGTTGACTTTTTTGATAACACTTTTATGAAGTACCTAACTGTTGAATATTTACTAACATTTGCAAACTAGTTACAGACGCTAAAAAATCATATTACATCTAAGAACAAATAAATATCAATGCCACCAAGACACGTCAACAAATGGAAATGCACTAAATAGTCAATGTTGAACGCAAGGCTTTCATTGGCTCCCGGCTCCGGTATGAGTGCTTTGATTGGTCATTACGAGAATCAGTGAAAAAAGAGTGGAAGACGAAGAAAAACAGTGGAATGTAGTCAAATGATGAAATATTTCCACACCAAGATTATTAAAAACATTCAATCGCTATATCACAAAATTAGCTAAAAAGTCGATTATCAAATCGCATGAAGCGAAAAACACGTTTGATTGAAAAGTAAACAATCCCAACCGGTTTGCACCATTACGGGTAAACCTGGGATTACAGCTCAAGTGTGTGGGCGCTTTGCAGTCTACATTGCAATGGATTTTAAGGGTCCGCTATACCTGACGGTGCATTTTTTGCCGCCCATAAGATTAACACTCATTCATTCATTTTCAAGGTTTACCCTTGGTTGGAAAGACACAAAATTTTGCCTGTACCTAGCCCTAACAATGTTCTAGGGAGTGTTCGAAGCAAATTTCCAATTTTTTTACTGGTTTTCGTGATACAGCACTTTTCTTGAGGTATGCGATGCTAGCATTTGCAAAACAGTTGCAATAAAAGAAACCAGTGAGAAATTGGGAAATCTGCTTCGAACACTCCCTAGAACATTGTTAGGGCTAGGTACAGGCAAAAGTTTGTGTCTTTCCAACCAAGGGTAAACCTTGAAAATGAATCGCCGCTCACAATGTTGATCTTATGGGCGGCAAAAAATGCACCGTCAGGTATAGCGTCCTCTTAATACCCTGTAGTGCCCACCCACTATGAGTTTTACCGGAGAGGTGTTGGCATTCGCCTCTCTGGTCCTCAATAAGGAACCGAAAATGTTGTGTGTTACGTCCCCAACTCAAACAGGACAGCCATGAAGCGTCATCACTGGAACTGTTACTTTTGCTACAGTATATGACTAGTACAACGTATACTACGTATAAACAAGTGCTACCAAATTTTGGCAAGTCTGTCTGACTGAACCCGTCACTGGCCATAGGGGTGGGCTGTTGATACAATGCAGTTTGTTGACACTTCTCTGACTAATCTGTTGATAGGTATTTATTTTTTCTGAATATAAGTACTTAATATGCCCTAGTTTCTGAAGTTAAAAAAAGACATGTTATATTTCAGAAGAAATAGACAGCTTCATCAGAAAAAAAAACTTCAACAAACCGCGCGGTATCGACAGCCTTAACAGCATTAAAATATTGAAACGGCCACAAGGTAATCTCTTCTCAATCACTGTCAGCTAATTTTGGTGTTTAAAGTAGTCATATTGTAAAACGCTTCATCACTGTGTGGTGTAAATCATGCAATCAACACCATAAGCTCATTTTACATAAGTCAACGGCCAACTTGAAACTATAAAAAAGATGATAAAATATATTATCAATATAAAAAGAGTAGATATTGCGTTATTACTGACGGTTCTCGGTTAACTTGAGTTAGATTTAAATGAATACCGGTACGTGCACCACCATCTTATCGCTATTATCGATCGATTATATCGAAATTTTATGGGTTTCCATGGTAACAGCTGTTGTCTATAAACAATAGCCAGCACCTGTCACTTGAGCCAATTCAAGATGGCCGTTGTGCAAGTACCAGTATCATTTAGAACCCTTAGTTACATTTATCATGAACATGAACAGCTTTATAAGCTTTAGATCTTGAAACAATGTAACATATAAAAGAAGATTTAAAAAACCCCTTGACTCATGTGCGCACGCACTACAGAGACAAGCAAAGCTGGGGGGTAAATTACGGGACACTGAGAATTATCTCCGGGTCAGGAGGAAGGAGAATGACATCAGGCTTGGGTGGCCCAGGCACGATGCGATTCACCTTCATGTAGGACAGGAATTGTCTGGGGATCTCGGCCAAAACCTCACGCGCCAGCAGGGTTCTAGCCACGGTACGGTCTGCCCTGCCAGTTAAGAACTTGTTGAGCGGTACAAATTGGACGATGTCCCGTGCGGCTCGTTTGCCGTTCGCCTCCAGCGGGACTGTGTCTGCATCCAGCACCTCCATAGCTCCGAAGTCCGCGTTACCCACCCCGACTATGATGATTGACATCGGCAGCACTGATGAGGACACTATCGCCTGGAAAAAAAATGGTCCGGCAGAGGTCGCATTTCACTTTCACGCATTTAATGGTGTTGGTGTTGGTAGGGATTTCTATTTTTTTTGGCTCATTTCTCAACTTTTTGAAGTTCCGACCGTTTTGTACCATCACTATGATTACGCATCAGCTGGAGCAATTCACGCGTCAGGATTTTATCGTCAGTAATCTTCGAGGTAAGTACTTATTAAGGCGCTTCATACAATCGTGAAATACGTGGCAGCAGAATGATTTTTCTTTCCAGTTTTTGAGGAAACAGCTGGATATTTAGTGACAAAATTCAATTGTAAAATCACATCGTAGCCAATTAATTTCTGACGTAAACAGGGCATATTATAGTTCCAAACATTTAAGAGGACGCTATACCTGATGGTGCATTTTTTGCCGCCCATAAGATTAACATTGCGAGCGGCGATTCATTTTCAAGGTTTACCCTTGGTTGGAAAGACACAAAATTTTGCCTGTACCTAGCCCTAACAATGTTCTAGGGAGTGTTCGAAGCAGATTTCCCGATTTCTCAAAGGTTTCTTTTATTGCAACTGTTTTGCAAATGCTAGCATCGCATACCTCAAGAAAAGTGCTGTATCTCGAAAACCAGTAAAAAAATGGGAAATCTGCTTCGAACACTCCCTAGAACATTGTTAGGGATAGGTACAGGCAAAATTTTGTGTCTTTCCAACCAAGGGTAAACCTTGAAAATGAATCGCTGCTCGCAATGTTAATCTTATGGGCGGCAAAAAATGCACCGTCAGGTATAGCGGACCCTTAAATATCCAACAGTGTCCTCAAAAGATGGTCGAAAAAACGTAAACAAATATCAAATGTGTATTCCGTCTTAAGTTATTTTGAGATTCGAAACAAACTATTCAATCCCTAAAACTTCTGGTTTGGAATAATAAGCTGACGCACCTGTATCGTTTGGGGCATGTCAGTGATGATGCCATCAGTAAGAATGAGCAATATGAAATAGTTGGACCCATCACGGTACATCGTCGCGAATTTTGCGACGTGACTGATGACGGGAGCGAAGTTTGTGGGTCCGTACAGTTGCACCTGTCTTATGCAACTGCGGTATGCCTGCAGAACACCTGCAAATTGAAACATAAAATACAAATTTGTTTATTTTTTTCTGACCATATTTTAAGGTCACTTCTCGATATTTAAATGTTCTAAAATATAATAATAATAATGTCATTTTTTTTTTTTTTTTAACGCGCGACGTCCAGAGAACATATGCTCCGATGAGTCGGTATATTAGATGTTTTTGGCCGAAGCCGAAGATGTAGTGGCCGAAGCCGAATATGAGTGGGCCGAAGCCAGTTTAGTAGTGGGCCGAAGCCAATACATCCATGTCGGGAGCGGAAAATTTTTCCGTTCCGCCGGGATTCGAACCCGGACCTCTCAGGACACAAAGCGGACCCCTTGACCACTCGGCCACTGAGAGGCACAATGTCTGTTTTTATTATATATTTTTTGTCCGAAATTAACTGGCCATGTTGTGATTTTACGATCGGGTAGGTAATTTTGAACAAGTAGTTTTTTATTGAAAAAATTCACTTGATCTTAAAATCACAATCTAGCCAGTTGATTTTGTACATTGAAAAGATACTTCAGAACATTTAAATACCCAACAGTTTCCTCAAAAAATGGTCGAAAAAAAGTAACCGAAATTTGAGCGGGGAAACTAGACTAACTCTTAGAGGGGCGTTACGTACCGTTGATGCCGTTGCAGTAGGGGTTGGAGGGGTCCATATTAACGAAGAACTCGTGAGAGACGCGGCCATCAGGGGGAAGCCGCGCCCCGAACCCCAGCACGGGGAACTGCTTGTCAGAGTCATAGTCCTGGATAATGCCACCCACCGAGATGATGGCCTGCTCGTAAAGGTTAGGCTCGTTGCTGATATAGTGCAGCGACTGCGGCGTCAGCGGGTCGCCGTTAGACCCTACAACACAACCACAAGTTAAGACCTATTCGCTAAGTCAGGCTGGGAGCGTACCGATTAGTCATAATTTCTTGAAGATTTTCAGTTGACGCCGATCCGGATTTGGGTTCCATATCCTACCATACGCTAAAAATGCCAATCCAACTCTGAGCAGACATTTCCCTGATGAAGAAGAAGTTTTGATCAGCCCTAGATTTGCAAGAAATTATGAGTAATCGGTACGCTCCTAGCCTGACTTGGACTATATTTGTTCACGCTACAGCCCTAGGAGGGCCAGGGCCTACTTGCCTCTGTACACAAGGGGGTAATTCGTTTACAATCACACCCGACAGTTAAGTCAACGAAGTCAGTCAGCATTATACCTAAAGTCGTAATATAACTTATCGTTTACCGGTGAAATCGATGGCTATGGAGCAATTGAGCTGGCAGCCACCCTTGACGTAGTCGATGAAGGAGTAATTCCGGATAATCTCGAAGTAGTCAAGCTTGACGCGGCCTGAGGAGGTATACTTGGGTTTCTTCTGCTTCTCGGGGTTGATGATGGAGAAGGTGGTGCTCTCTCCAGGGCCTTTGCTCAACTCGTTGACGGTCACGTAGAATTCGCCAATCAGATTACTGCTGTGGTTCATACTCGAGTGCCAGCACGCTACCTTAAATGGGAAAAAACGTGGCACCAGAATGGGTCCTAGTATATTTCCGAGACAACTGCTGGGATATTTTTGTTGAGAAACAATCAAGTGATTTTCGTCAAAAATCATTTATTTTTTCTTCTTCTTGGCAACACCAATACCTCCTCAGGCTTTGGGGAACTAAGGAAAGGTTGTGGTAGGGGTTACTAAAAGGCGTCAACGAACAGCACTGTACGTCCAGTCTTAAATGCCTTTCAATTTCCTCCGACAAATGTTAACAAATCACACTAAGGGTGCGTCCCACCATACTCGGTTAACGGTTAATCTCCAGTTAAATTCGGTTTTTATCGTGCAATAATTGAAATTTAATTGGAGATTAACCGTTAACCGAGTATGATCACCCTTAATCTACATCCGTTGAGTTTTACCTTAATATTACGATCCATGTCACCGCTGCAGAAAGAGGCGGACGGAATGACGAATCTTTTCCACTTAGGGTTTGTGTTCCACCGTACAACCTCCGTCTTATGTACGAGCGAGTATGCGCCCAGCTCGGTGGATTTGTAGAAGGCGAGGAAAGGGTCGGAGCGCCCGAACCAGCCTTTCTTATCCAGCTCATGACCGCTAAACTGTAGAACCAGGTCATCCTGCACACAAATCCAACCACTAGATAAGAATATTAGACAGTAACAACTGCTAATAGCGCAGGGGTAATAGCGGCCTTCGTAAGTGAAGTATACGCGAAAAAACACTGCTACGAAAGGGCACTATGCTTAGCTTTCAGACCAGCCTAGGAGCCTCCAATGGCTGGCAAACACCCCATATATTGAGCAAGCTAAACACGAATGGCAAATCAGATTGCCACCAATACTGTACCAGCACGCCTCAGCCTGATTTTATGTAGTGCATGGGTTACACTGAGCCAGCGCATCAGCACCGAGTGCAGGCTAAATAGAAAGCACAGTTACCTTGACCGAAGACACCTCGTCAGCTACGATGAGGAGATAACCGCGATGTGTCGTGTCGCCAGGCTTCCCCCGTAGAGGGATCTTTGACGTACCAGCGGCAACCACCTGCAACAGAACAATAAACGCCACTATTCATAATACTATAGTGTCTCCTACCGAACAGATTTATTTTATCGTATGTTTAGATTATGACAAGTGCAATCATACTATGGTATACTTTAAGAAGTGGTGAAATCCATCCTTAAAATCGCCAATTAACAGAACTGTATCTTCAGCCCTAATTAGTAACCTGGACCTGACCTGTCCCAATGTGCACTGCGCCTCCCCCAAGAAGTCATGGTCCTCTAGGCGCGGAGAAGGTCCATCGATGTCGAACACGACAAACTTAAGATTCTGCTGCTCCTCGAAGCGGTATGGGATTTTTACTTTGCGGACAAAGTCTGGCTCGTGGCAATTCTCGATGCATTCTGTCCTGTGGAATTCTACCCATCGCTTCTCTGCGAACGGCTGGATGAATGTTACGCACAGCGGGTCTGACTTAGACAAGATATCCTGCCGAATCAATTCTCTGAAGGAAAAATAACATAGACGGGCTGGTGTTCTGTTGGTGGGGGTACGCAGGCAGTAGTTAAGTTGCGTTTTAGCATGCTAGGTTAACTGTAGGATAGAATGAGCTAGCTCTATCTCACTAAGATGAGGTTTAACTGCGGGATAGGTGAGCTCTAATGCTCAACGGCAGGTTAATGTGAGCTCTACCGTTTACCTGCAGGATAAGGTGAGCTCTATGTCGGCTGTTGGCTGTCCAGCTGTCCCCGGTGTAAAATTCGTGTTCATGCTCTAATGAAAGATTTTACTGAAACACAAGAATACAAGTTTATGATAATGACAGTCTCATCTACAAGTGATCTGTACCAATAATCCTGATGCTTATTAATCTGATTACCACTACAATGCCACAAATGCCAGTCTCACTAGTCAAACTGTCTAGATTGTTGTATTTTGGGGAATACAGAGAACCTATTCCCACAAGTTCGATTCCAATCCTGTCAAAGTTTTTGGTAGTACTGCACGTTGAAAATGACGGATAATTCTTGAAATTGTCAAGTTGCTGGGGTTTATCACTACTCCTGTCTTACTACTTTCAACTCGTGATAAGTACTTATCTGTTATCTGATTACAACTACAATGCCCCTATATATAGTTATCAAAATACACTTTACCATTCAGTCGGTAGACATGGTAGGAACCTACCTGTCACTGATCAACACTCTGTTAGGCAGATCCCTTTTTGACAACAAATCGTTATGGAATTACATTAAAAACGCTAAAGACTGTACAGCCTATAAGTGAGCTCAGTTTTACAGAATATACAGGTAGTAACCAAATTTCGCAATGTTATAGAATGTTTACGTCGTTTTCGTTTCACCTGTTGAAAAAAATCGATTTTTGATTTGCCGCCATATTGGAAGTTGAATGATAAATCGAGTACGTTCGAGTTACCAAGTTTGTTTGTTGATGGTGTTTTTGATGGATGCCGCCCTGAATAATCAGCGGCAAAATAATTTCTTGTCGTTGCATTTTCCATTAAATTTTGATGAAATGGGGGACAGTGTCTGTGGTTCTTTCGTATCCCACAAAGTCAGCAAAATTAGATGGAAACCTGAAGTAATGGACGACTCTGAATACTTCATAACTGGCAGTTCAGATGAAGAGGTAGGGTTATGTTTCCGTACAAAGTACTTATCTACATTTACATTAGGTTTGTTGTATCATGAATGTACACTGTATGTTTTTCAGTGCAGAACACTTAAGGCGATATAGCCCTAGTAGCTTGAGCCCATTATACCAATTTAAAAAAAAAAAAAAACCCCCAAGTTTTTAGTTGTAGTCTGGCTCTTGGCCCTTATAGGGCTGGAACGCTATTAAGTTTTCTACTTACCTACAATTTTCAGTCCAACTTCCTGACTCTTTGGTTCTACCCTCTGATTGACACGGATTACGAAGATTTACCCGTGAAGAAAGCGACGCTGGCGCATGAGGGGGACGTGACGGGGCTGGAATTCCTGGACAGTGGTACAGCTGTCTGCGCCTCCAGTCTGGGAGCAGTGCAGCTTCTCACCTGCACTCAGGACGCACTCAGTGTGCACCGTGACTGGGGCAAACTGCACGAGGTCTGCACGGACGTGACCTGCTTTGATGAGGACATCGCGTCCGTGGGGGAGGAGGGAGCCATCAGTTTGCTCACTCTTAGTCAGACCCAACCTGTGCGGACACTAGGTAATCATTACCCTCACAGGGTCAGGTATAGATCGCTCCAGAAGAAATCAACCCCTTTCTGGAGTATTGCCACACAATGGCTATGAGCACTCCATGAATGAATTTACTTTCACTTCAAGCCTGAGAGGATCTACTGTTGAAGGTTGACCCCATTCATTACCGGTTATTTGTGTTTTTAGACTCGGCAGACAGCAGCCCGATTATGTGCGTGTCATTCCTAAAGCATAACGAGCTGGTGACGGGCAATTTCCGTGGGCAGCTCAAGCTGTGGGACCTCCGGTCTCCAGATGACGTACCCCTGTCCTCCTTCGCAGGGTCAGGGGAGGGGGGTGCTGGAGGCTGCGTCACCTGCGTCACCAGTCACCCCACGCAGAGGCACCTCATGCTGGCAGGGGGGCAGGACGGAGCTGTCACGGTGTGGGACCTCCGGAGGAGCACCTTCCCTGTTAATGTCCTTAATGCTCATACTGCTACAGGTACCAGTACCTACTTATTTAAAATTTCTTAACATACACAAGGAGATGATTGGGTGATTTGGTCAGAACACACGTTGGTAGCTAGGAATCCGCGAAAAGTAAATTTTGATCAAAAGACCTCATGTGTTCGAATTTTTAATGTTTTCCTATCAGTGGCAGAAACGTAACCTATAAACCTGCTACCTCAATCTCCGAACCTGACTGGAACAGACTATACAGGCATGTCAAGGATTTTATCAACGATTATGTTGTTGGCCAATTCCCGCGCCGCAACCTTACCTACCTAGCTACGAATTTTAAGTCAGTTGTCTAATAACGTTTGTTAATCCACAGTTTCCGAAATAAAGTTCCATCCTGAGCGGCCTGAGCATTTGTTGACATGTTCGTGGTCAGGGGACGTCTGGCAGTGGAACACAAGTACACACCGTCACCGCAACATGAGAGGTCAGTACTGCAATATGACGTGACGTTGGTACTGTAACAGGGCGCCGGATTAGCGGAGGACCCAGGATCTAGTCCCGACTTGTAGAAATTTTTTTTATGGTGAATCTTGTCCGGGGCCTACCAAATAACCCCCTTGTTAATAGTAGTCGTGCTAGGTATCCCTGTACCCTACTAGCCCCTGACACTTGTAAGGTTGTATCCCCACGGAGTGTTGTTTCTGACGTGTCGTGTGTATACAGATGATGGTGAGGAAGTGCCGTGGCTGAGCAGTGACGCTACTAAGCACAGGTTAGAGATCTCGTCTCTCATGCCTCCCGCGTCCAAACCGGTCAACTCGCTAGACGTGAATCGCACGAGACTGATATGTGGATCCGACAACGAGGCGGTCTATCTGGTCAAGAATCTGCAGCTCTGATCGCACCATCACCGTCAAATTAACAGTAACGGACCAAATACGCACTCATTATTTTGAGTTAAAGATGTTGTAAACAAGCAGCGCCCCATTCCTTTTATAAGGGTGAGTTAGACGGTCAGTTATCTGAGGGGTTGGTAAGCTGAACAGAAGACTAACTCTCAGTTAGACCTACTTGAGGATTGTCGAAATCCTAAGTCGTAAGCTTTTTTTTTTTTTTTGGAGAAACAAGGAACAAATGTACCCTCTTATTTAACTTAAAATATAATAACCGATGACTATACTACACATTTGACTACTTTTTCTGATTTTCAAACATTTCAAGAAGAATTTCCGAGGCGGTTTTGGGGACGTGGAGAGGCTCTGCGAGCTGGGGGGAGGGGAAAGTCTCTAGGTTGAGGTAGGGAGGCTTGTTGGTGAGGGGGGTCCAGGGCCCCTGGATAGAGGGGCACTCTGTGTGCCAGAACTTTCGTAGCCTCAGCTCGGGACGTCCGCTGTGCGACTTGTACAGTCCGATCCACTGAATCACCTCATCCTTGGTCAGGTTACTCAGAGGCAGCCACTTCTCTTCCCCATTTACTGAAAAAAGATGAAAAAAACATCAAGTGTGGGGTCGCTGAGAGGAGAATCTTGGCAGATCTACGTCGCGATGGATTTTAACAACCGAAAGTGCCTATGAGGTTTACCAGTGAAGTGTTGGTTACGTTTATAAGGGCCTCGCGGTATTCGCCTCTCCGGCCCAGACCTCACAGTATAACGAGGATAATATGTGGGCTATATGGCTGTGTGTTGTTTCTCTCAAGAAACTGTAGGTACAGATTTCCGTAGGCTCAAACTTCTCAACCAGGCTTGAAAATGGGGGTGGGACTATACTCAAGGTAGATCCCTCTTAATCTGGGTTTGGTACTTACAATATTCAGCTTTCAAGATTGGCGACCTGTGTCTTCTTGGCTTGACATAGACTACTATTCCCGGGTTCGCTGTAGCAAAATTGACCAGCTCCGTTTCAATAAAGTCCCGCACGCCTCGGCTGCTCCCATGACTTTTGCAGAACTTCAGTGTAAGTCTCTGCAATTGACAGACGTATCTCCCAATTCCATTCGCAAGCGGAGCTCGAGGAAATCCTGATCTTAAAAATAAGTGCGAATTGGACATGGTGACCAAGTTTGGTTATGTTTAAATACAAGCAGACGACAATTTTGTTTTGTCGTGTTGGCAGTACTGAATTTTCCACCGCCTTGACGTCAAAAGTAAACAAATAGCTGACCAAAAAATGTTTTCCAAAGTGTTATTGTCTTGAATTCTCAAAAAAGCTGAACTATGTGGAAAGCTCGGCGGCAGCAGTTAGCTTGTAGTGAGTACCTGTGCAGGACATGTCAGTGGAGCTGTGCTCCCTACCGCTGGACGTGCTGCTCCTCATCCTGCGGCGGCTGGACCTTCCCGCCCTCGCCGCCCTGTCCGCCACTTGCCGCCGCCTCTATAGCGTTATTAACGACGAATACTTGAGCACCAAGAGCTGCTCTCTGCTCGTCACTAACCAGTACTCTCTGCAGGTCCAGAAAAGGTAAGGTAACCTCGATATACTGCTGAACATATCAATGTTGAGTGCCGATCTGCCATCTAGACCATTGGGCTAACGAGGCATCACTGACCTTGGTTTTACGTTCCAGATCACTGCAGCTGTTGTCGTCGATCAACAAGTATTGTACCAACTATCGGTGGAGAAAGAAGTGCTACGATGAGAGGATCTTTCTGCACTCGAGGGAAAAGTGAGTGGTTAACACAGGGTAGTCAAACACTAAAAGGTTTTCCACACTGTCCTTTCTATACCTCAAGGTCTGGGCCAACCTGGCGAAATTCATGGAGCCCCGTTAACTAAACAAAACCTAACACTTTCGGGTCTTGACCTTCGAAGGTTCGCCTCTCAGTAACCATACACTTGAGGGTTTACCGCGGCACAAGCCTCTGACTGTTAAATGGCAATGTTTACAGGTTTCGGCCGTGGCTGTCTCTGCAGGAGAGGGGTCTGTTCATAGGGCAGGGTAGAGAGGTCCACCTATACACACGTACTGTGAGCGGCATCACTCCACGCCCTGTCACCACGTACCGAGGCCACTCTGAAGACATCAGCCGATTTGTCGTCCGTGACGATGTCATGGTTACCAGTGGGAAGTAAGTTTCTAGAGCGCTTTCGATTTAAGTTCAGCTAGTGCTAGACTACTCCTACACTTTTGAAGAAGTTTTCGGCCCCATTAACGCTAGCTATGTCCACAATTGTTACTTTCACACTTTGACGTACGTCTAATCAGTGACTGTTCGGCAGTGAGGGGCGGCTGGTGTGCTGGGACTTGAGCACTGGGCGTGAGCGGTTCAGCGCGTGCGAGCGTGTATGTTGGAATGAGAGCGTGTACGTGGCGTGGGCAGGGAGGATACTGGCGGCCGGATACAACATGGCGGGGCGTGTCCGGTTCCTGTCTGTGGAGGAGAACGGTTTCCGGTTCCTCAGCCAGGTCAGCACGCAGGAACGTGTCTGGTCTGTCGCGCTCAATGGTGACGGCTCGTGCTGCGCTATCGGGTCTGCGGGCTATCGCTGCTGTCCTCTTAACATCTACGATCTCCAAACGTAAGTGGAACTTTTATTTATTGTATTTACGTATCTAACCCTCTTTACCATGTCTTTGGGCAAGATTAGGACGGTCACAAGAGGATCTAGGCTCACATATCTCTGACCTTCACTGCCTGGTGGAAACTTGACTGTCACGCCTGATAGTGACCAAATCATCCCCTTGTGTACAGAGGCCACGAAAGGAGAGAACCTGTATCCCACCAGGCCCTGGCGTCGTAGGCTATAGCGGCGCGGAGTTATTTCGTCCGGTAACGCTCTGACGTCTAACTTAGTTTCGGTTTTCAGGGGGAAATTGACGCTGTCGATCCCTAAGCAGTACAAAGTTGGTGCAGGGGTGTTCGACACGGTGTGGGAGTCACCGCAAGTTCTCATTAGTGGCAGCTTCGATACGTACGTGCGTATGTGGGACCTGCGTAGTGGCGCGTGCGTCGGTGCGTGGAGTGACCCTTACGATGCCGCCATATACAGTCTGGCGACTGATCAGCACTGCACCATACTGGCGGGCACTGCTATGCATGGCCGTGTCACGCTGTGGGACAAGCGGCAGCGACGCTGCGTACAGGTAATCCATACACGATTCATATATATCAGCCTTGGTCCATATACTGTCCATACACTGCCCGAATTAGATTCCACGCTAGTGGCTCATTTTAAGGTTCAGGGCAATGAATGCCATGAAAATTTTAAAACAACTTCCGAAAATCCTAATTACGTCCCTGGTTACTTTAAATTTCCTCACTGGTACCATTAGGACAATGCAACCTAACGTCATGTAACGTCATGTGACGTCATGTAACGTCATGTAACCTAACCCATCCCAACTACGTATCTCAACGTTGCAGATGTACTACATGTCACAGTCGACAGATTGTGGACCCGTCTACAGTCTTGACTTCGATCCTTCCTACATGTTCGTGGCACTAGAGTCATCCCTCCATGTGCTCAACTTCTCACAGCCGAAACGTTCGTGGCACTAGACGTCCGTTGACACGGTACCGTACTTCGGAAGTAGTTTTTATTTTATAGAACATTTTTTTTCTCTACGTTTCACGTAGGTAGTGATATCCTCAAGAGCTTTATTTTTTCAAGCCCACTTTGAAACATTTTTTATTCTGTGGAGACTGTTCTGAATTATCAGAACTTGACTAGGATCTAACAGTAAAGTATTTTATGTGTAGATTTCGAATAAACCTATTCAAAACCACCTTCAGTTTAAAAGTATATTACAGACATAGTAACTGATACATGTTCTGTATATTTATCTATCTGACAATCTTGTTCTTACTACGAATGCCGTCATTTTGCACAAATTATTTTCTGAATCAGCAATAAAATATAAATGAAAATTAGACGATGAGGTTGAAATGGTAAAGTTTCCTGTAATTGTCAGTCGTACCAAATTTCATATTTGGGCTAAACGCTTTGCAAGTAATGCGGATACCGATTTTCAGCAACCTCCGAGATAGTAACTTACTTAAAAATGAAGGTTTTGTCTGAAATGTTTTCCAGTGATTTATTTCCTGTTATGGTCAGTCGAACCAAAATCAAAATTCATATGTTTTTTTTATGGCAAAACCTTTATTTACCTTTATCGGGCGTTTTATTTCCCCACTGTGTCGTTTCTGTGATGTCTAGTTAATATATTTTAGCGTAAGGACCGATATCATAATTTTAGTTGGGTATGTGTTAGATGTGTTAAAGGGTTTCTTGTTTGATTAAATGTGAATTCTACTCAGAATTATCACCAGTTTCAATGAAAACCTTTCAACTACGGAACTGGATAACACTAGGCCAATGGCCTTGGCTGCTCTAAAAGCTAAACATAGTGTGCTATTCGAACGCAAAACAAATGCCTGCGAATGTAAGATACTATGTTCAGCTTTCACTGGAGAAGGAATTCCTTCGAAAGATAGAAATGGTGGTGCAAATGACCGTACTTTTCAACGTACGATAGATTCCTGCCTGACAAGCTAAAGTCTTTATCTTTAAATTTATTCTGTCAACTGTCGTTGCTTGAATGGTCTAGGTGTCAGATCAATGGTGGACGAATAGGTTTTCAGGCATTTTCCAGAATGCATGTTCTTCTATACTTGAGGATCCACAGGATCATGGTACCCGTACAATTGTATAACATCGAACGTCGAGCGAAAACAATACACTACGTATAAATTATGGCCAGTGAGGAAAAAAAAAATGGTTGGCAGCGCGTGCCTGTTTCATAAATAAGTAAACGAAATGTCAGAAATGTTTGATTGACCACATAAGAAAATAAAAGAAGGAAAAACCTTGCATTTGGTTGGGACAAAAGGTCGAAAAGTGTTGGAAACAATGGCAGAGCTTTAGCTGTTGCTTTGACTGAAAACATGCTGACTTCTGACTGCTGCTGCTGTTTCAGTGCTTTGTTACCCTGTCTGAAAACAAAAACTCACCATTCTCACCGATAGCGTCACTGTCTTCAGTTCCAAAACCCTCTATGTGTCGTAAACTTACGAGGCACTACAGGAGCTCCGAAGCAAGAGGACAGAGGACTTGTGAATATTTTTCTTGGGGAAAAGTTGACTGTCGGGGGTGATTCTGACCATAAAGGTGGCCGTAAAAGGTGGGACCCTGCATTCCACTACCTATAGGCAGTATAGGTACCTAAGCCTTGGCCCTTCTAGAGTTGTGTTGCAGTTGTTACATTCGTTTTTACTTGCCACAATACTTTACCCCCCCCCCCCCCCCCCCCCCCCGCCCCTGGGTTGTATTAATGATAGTTTCAAAATAAAATATTCATCATATCAAGGGCAGGTCCTGATTTAACTTGATACAGCTCTATGAATTGATTGCAGCGATCAAAATTATTGAATAGTGATTCATCAAAATTTGGGCGAGGAGATATCGTTTTTTGAGTTTCGGGGGGCGAATGACTGGAGGAAAATGTTCAGGGAGGAATCGGGGAAGAGTTTAGTGTTGGTGCAACATGAGCCTGTCATTGGTTGTGGTGAGCTTCGTTACTGCTCTTTCGATGGCTTCTGGGGCAAATTTTACGACTGTAATGCAACCAGGTATGGGTGCCAAAAAACAAGAAACATTAGTCACTTAGACATGCCCTGCTCGATCACTTCAATAAAATACATCCCTATTTGTTGTTGAGGGGGTTGAAAGCTCTATCGTTCGTGTCGATGCCGAAATAAAAATTGAAGATGACGTGTAGGACCAATGAAAATGGAGAAATATCTTCTATTCTCAATTTCAGTTTTGGATCATTTCTGGATTGAAGGAACGGTCTTAAGAAAAGTTGTAGGAGGACTCTCCTAATGACTTATTTATCACAGATGTTTTATGATGAATAACTGGCTACCTAGGTATATGGAAAAATCATGGATCAGATTTTCAGTTTTTTGCTTTCATAGTAAGAGAGGAATAGGAGATACTGGTTTACAAGAGATACAAAGCAACAGCACCCAGGATGTAGCCCCGAAAGTTTTCCTGATGTCCGCTGAGGGGGTAATCACTCCAGAGATTCCTTGAGATTCCATAAAGATTTCCAAAGATTCCCAACGATATTCATAGAAAGATGAACACAGAAGGGGTAACCACTCCAAAAAAATTCCAAGATTCCCTGAGATTTCATAAAAATTTGCAATGATTCCCAACGAGTGGTTAACCCCTCGGTGTCCGTATATGTCGCCCGGCCTTGGAAATTCGGGTCATGAAAAGTGGGACCTTTGTATCCCTCACTCCCCCAGTGCCATGGAGTTTATTTGATTTTTCATGCACAGGGGTAGATGTAGCGGTGGAACTCGCAGGGGCGTTCAACACGGCGTGCTTGCGGGTGGTTCACGCCACCAACCTGACGTTCGCTCAGGGCTACGAGACGCACCTGTTCGTGCGCGGGTTGATGCGAGGCTCACTGTCTGCCCGTTTCCAGACCGTCACTCCCCTCCCATTTTCGCAGTTTCGTCACAGTGCCACCTGCTATAAACCGCTTGAGATATTCGTCACCACCAACGAGACCAAGGCTGAGTTCACGCAGGTCATTATGTTCTCTAAATACCATACTATCTACTGTCTCCGACACACTCGCTCTAGTGCCACGTCTCCATAGGGTTCCTCTTCAACTGACAATGCATTTCTCAAAATTTTCTGAAACTCAGTTTGCCAGACGTAGCTGAGACATGGCTTTAGTATCGATTTAAAACTACCTTAAGTACGTAAACCCTTGTTTTTTGGCAGCTATGCAAAAGGTTTCGGAGAATCTCAAGCTCTCTCTGGATGGTGTTTATGATCAACGGGGAGTCGGAGGAGGAGTTCTTCAGGGCTATCCCCATCCCGTTCGACATCCAACTGCTCGCCATCACCGAGCTGGTGGACAATGTAGACGCCAAGGGGGTGTCGCGGAGGCTGATCCGCGAGGTGTATCGCAACACACCCTCCAGTCCCGTCAGGACCACCCTGATCGGCTCGTGGAGCTCTGCGGAAGGGTTGAACATCCCTCTTACTTCCATCTACCGCCGGCGACTGAAGCTTGACGGCTTGGTCCTTCGAACAGGCTCCATTGAGGTCAGTTCTCGAAAAGCGGGAAGAAATATGAATACTGGGTCCAAGAGGTTGCTGTGAGGTTTTCTGTTTCAGAACTGGCCCATTACGTCCTTTAAGGAAGTCAAGCCTGGAACGTACAAGCTGGACGGATTTTTCGCCCTCGTTTGGAGTGAGCTGGAGACACTGCTGGACTTCCGCTCTATACATTACAGGTAAAAGAAGGGTCCTATTTAATGAAAAATGTATGAAAAAAGAATCAAAAAACGACAAAAAGATGCGTGTCCTCAGCAGCTTGCCGTAGTCCATGTAGGTATGGGCACGCATATTCTCTCTCACCTAAAGTGAGGATGTGGGGTTGATATGTTGTGTTGTCGATAGATCGGTGGACAACAGCACAGGGATACGGGAGGAGAGCGGGAAGTGGAACGGGCTGGTAGGGATGCTGCTGCGGGATGAGATTGACTTCATAGTATCGGAGCTGAACATCAACACGGAGCGCACAGAGGTCATGGACTTCACTCACCCTCTGCTCAAAACCAGGTCAGCATCAGAGCATGTAGGCGCTCATATTTTCGTTACTTCTATTCTAAACAGGAAACAGAGCTCGCTCCTACCGATACCTCTGGCAGTTGGGTACGAAGATGAAGTATTTAATGTTTCAGCTATCAGGTGTACTTCCAGCCGCCCGGGTATAATCTGGCATGGACCGCAGTACTGCAGCCGTTTCACTACCAGCTGTGGTTGGCGCTGCTGTTGTGGGTAGCACTGGGGACCGCCGTTCTATCCGCGTGCTACAGGGGGGTGCGCGACTACCACCCGCCCTGCGACCTCTCCCTCCAGCCCTCGCGCACCTTCTTCTTCATGCTCCAGTCCATGTGCCAACAAGGTAAACAATTCATCAGCCCCGCACATCAGAGCTTGCCGCTTCTTACCACTACCTAGTGACCCTCTTACATGTTTTGACGCAGGATACTCTCAAGTGCCTGAGTCCTACGCTTGCCGCCTGGTGTTCCTGCTGGCCTATCTGCTGTCGGCCATCATCATCCCCTCCTACTCAGCGTCCCTCATCTCCTCTCTCACAGCGCAGACCCCCAATCGGCCGTTTGACTCGCTGGAGGACATGCTGAAGTTCCAACACTACAAACTGCTTCTAGTCAGGAACTCTGCCGAATACTCTCATTTCGCTGTAAGTAGCGCTTCGGAAATCAGCAAAAAGTGACCCACAGCCAAATAATTATTGTCGAAGGAATGAATAAAATTGGCCACCGGGTGGGTACGAGTGTTGCGACCACTACCACCTTCGGAAGAGCTCTCATCAAAGAAGTTCCTTTGACAATAACCGAACGGTAGTGGGCGACTTATGTAGAACCGATGCTGTATTCCCAGAGTAACCGTCCATTACTGTTTTCTTGCAGCAGTCGCAGGACTCGCTGTACACGAGAGTGTTCTCAGAGCTGGTGTGGTCGGGTACGAATTCTACCAACGCGACATACCATGATTCGCCTCTGGTATGTGACCGGAAACAACCCCTGGCCATCTTCGGGGTGGAGTCTACAATGGAGATCCGTATAAGCAACATCGCGAGAAGCATCCCTGACTGCCATATCATTAAGTTCAGCCAGCCGCTGTCTGTTGTGTATCAGGGGATGGGCCTGCGCAAGTCGCACCCCCTTGCAGGCCTCATCAACTTCCAGTACGTTACTATAGCCTGTGCAGTAGGTGCTTACTGCGGACGTGACAATGACTGATGGAAAACATCAAGTCTTTTATAACATTGACACCATGCATGCAATGCTTCAGCAAATCTCTGACTGTACCATGCAATGTTCGAGTACGGTGCCAACTGTCTTCGAATGTTTCAGCCCAGTGCCGACTGTACCATGGAATGTTTCAGCCCAGTGCCGACTGTACTGGGGAATGTTTCAGTGCAGTGCCGACTATACCAGGGATTGTTTCAGTGCAGTGCCGACTGTACCATGGAATGTTTCAGCCCAGTGCCGACTGTACTGGGGAATGTTTCAGTGCAGTGCCGACTATACCAGGGATTGTTTCAGTGCAGTGCCGACTGTACTGGGGAATGTTTCAGTGCAGTGCCGACTATACCAGGGAATGTTTCAGTGCAGTGCCGACTGTACCATGGAATGTTTCAGCCCAGTGCCAACTGTACTGGGGAATGTCTCAGTGCAGTGCCGACTATACTATGGAATGTTTCAGTGCAGTGCCGACTGTACCATGGAATGTTTCAGCCCAGTGCCGACTGTACCATGGAATGTTTCAGTGTGACGCCGACTGTATCGTGGAATGTTTCAGAGCAGTGCCGACTGTACGAAGTAATGTTTTAGCGCATAGCCGACTGTATTCTAGAATTTTTCAGAGCAGTGCCGACTGTAAGAAGTAATGTTTTAGCAAATCGCCGACTGTATTCTAGAATTTTTCAGCTCAGCGCCAATTGTATCATGGAATGTTTCAGCATCGGGCGAATGTTCGCCGTGGGGATAATAGGGAGGCTGCAGCGCACCGTATGGCCTCCAACAACACACAGGCAGGAGGCAGACTTCACGCAGGTGTCCGCCAGCGAGGTATTCCAGATCTTTTTCTGCCTCGCTGCAGGCATCGTCATCGCAACGGCTGTGCTGCTGCTGGAGATACTAGTCGATTCACGGAGGCGACTGCTGGAGGCCCGCCAGCAGCGGCAGCACCCCAGATGGGGCTGGTACACTTAAAAGCGACCACAGTGTTTGTTTATGTTTTTTCAGCACTTTTTCTGAGAAAACTATTGGATATTTATATTTTCTGAAATGTCTTTTTAAGGTCACAATTTAACTGGCTATGCTGTGGTTTTACGATCACAGTACAGTTAATTTGTGACCTTAAAAAGACATTATTACATTCCAGACCATATAAATATCCAGTAGTTTCCTCATAAAGTGTGCAGAAAAAACGTATATAGGCAAACAAGTAGCGAATGTATGTTCGTCTACTTGTCGCAACCGAATATAAAACAGCAGTGTTACAATACATGTTCGGCAACTTTAGCGTGGTCTTCTAGATTTATCTACAGATATTTGGTTTTTTCGCTGCAAATAGCACACTATGTTTAACTTCTAGAGCAGCCAATGGTCCTTGCAACCACCGTATATATCGAGAAACGTTAGTCTTAGGTACAACAGCTTTATTGGGGATCTTTTCATCACGCGTGATCACGAAGTTATCACGGAAATATTGGGAAAATAGCACTGGCAATGTCTATCACGCATTTATCACGGAAATAACTGAAGAATCACCACAGAGTTCGTTCCACCTGAAACACAGTAGAACTACTATAGGAACTACATTACAGTTATTTCAGACGAAAAAATCAACGTTAACTTAAAATCACAAATTCAGTTTATTTGGATAGTACGAACGAGTACCCAGGAACCAATCTAACATAAAACATAACTAAATATTAACAATTAAATACAAAAATAACAATACTACTCAAACAACCAGCTTTGTTGTGACTATGTGATACAAGCTTTGATGTCATAATATATTTTTATGTCTACCAAAACAATTGTTCGTTGCTCGTAAGGTAAACATGGCGAAAAAGACAGACTTTTCGAATGACTTCGCCGCCATATCACCAGCACATCGTGATAAATGCGTACAAAAAATACGCTTGAGGGCTATTTCCCTTCTCTTATCACCTTACTTAACACCAAGATAACACCGTGAATTATCAACATACAATGTTATTTTTCGCACCCCTTAATGTTACCTTAATTGCTACCCTGGTGATAAAACATTGGGAATAGACCCCCGGTCATTAAGCGGTTGGAGCGACGGTTTTTTTTCTTCAAAAAATCACTGCAATACAACCGAAGATGACCTGTAGATTTTCAATTATTTGCAAAAAGTAAAGGAAGAATTGCACTAAACCTCCATTTGAATGGAAAAACAAAAGGTATCAACCTTAATTTTTGTAAATATTTAACTACCACCTTTATATTCATTAAATCGCTGTCATAGTTAAGGCAGTTGTAGACACAATGCTGTTGTTGACGTTTCCTAATGAACCTGGTTCGTCTTCAAGGCTGCGCCTCACCATTTTCTTGGAAATTTAACATGGTAAACTTAGGAGAAATTTGCCGATTTTTCCTGAGTATGGTGGGACGAAACCTATGAAATTTAATCCTGCTTGTAGAGTATTCTATCTTATTCTTCTGTTAACCCAGAAATTCCATCTATGCGTAGTTACTTGGGAGCGATGAAACACTCGAAAACATGTTTTTTTTTACGCCCATTTCTATTAAGAAAGCTGTTACCGATGTTTTTTTATATATTATGTTATTATAAGTATTTATATGCTCTGAGACAGTAGACTTTTTAACGTCAGAGCCCAGTCGCCAGTCCAAAATCGCAATATAGCCAACTAACTTTTGACGTTAAAAAGACATTATATTTCAGAACATTATCATCAGAATATGAGCACTTCAGCCTATTATTCTGCGACTTGTAATTTTTGTGGATTCCTCGCTCCTAACTGACAGCGCAGCGGCAATAAGTTGGAAAGTGTCGAGTGTTGTCTTTGACTTAAGAGGACGCTATACCTGACGGTGCATTTTTTGCCGCCCATAAGATTAACATTGCGAGCGGCGATTCATTTTCAAGGTTTACCCTTGGTTGGAAAGACACAAAATTTTGCCTGTACCTAGCCCTAACAATGTTCTAGGGAGTGTTCGAAGCAGATTTCCCATTTTTTTACTGGTTTTCGAGATACAGCACTTTTCTTGAGGTATGCGATGCTAGCATTTGCAAAACAGCTGCAATAAAAGAAACCAGTGAGAAATTGGGAAATCTGCTTCGAACACTCCCTAGAACATTGTTAGGGCTAGGTACAGGCAAAATTTTGTGTCTTTCCAACCAAGGGTAAACCTTGAAAATGAATCGCCGCTCGCAATGTTAATCTTATGGGCGGCAAAAAATGCATCGTCAGGTATAGCGTCCTCTTAACAGTTTGTGCTACGTTCTCAGTAACACTGGTGCGTGCAAGGCCATTGTCGCTCAAGTGAAATACCTACTGCCGCATCTCACACATCTTGTAAACAAACCCACGTGCGTTCAGTGTTGCTCTTTCGTTCGAGTAATAAAATGTTACATTTCCACAAAAATACATGATTTCGACATGTAAAAGTAGACAGGAAATGCCAAAGGAAAAGGAAAAACCTACAAATTAGATGAAATCAACAAGCTGCTGCTTTGTTTACAAACACTGCCCCTTGTAACGACTGGCGAACGAATATTATCGATCGATAAAAATGGCGGTGCAAATACCGGTGTCAATCGAGATCATAGTTTGTGCATGAATGGGTGATTGAATGGGGTGACAGTTTGTGCAACAATAGTGTCATACAAATAAACTATGCTATTTTTAACTGTTACTTTTGCCAGCCCTCGTAAAAGGAACATTTAGGCTCCAGCATATTTCATGTCTATTATCTAAGCTACATAATAATATTATCATGATATGATGATCACTTATGGGGTTTTTAGATATTTCAGAACTTTTGCACCAGGAGTATTTACCTGTAAGTTAAGCATGGGTGCCATATCGGCTCTGTGAGTTCCAGCTGGAATTTTGCAACATGTGCCACCCATGTTTAACTTACAGCTAAACACTTTTGGGTGAAAAAGTTCCGAAATAACTAAATGTACCATTACAGATACTCTTTGTTTATGTTTCTTCATAACAAATTTCTGGGGAAACTGTTGGATTTTCATATGATCTGAAACATAATATGACTTCTTTAAGTTGAAAAGGGAATAACTAACCATTCTGGTCCCACGTTTTTTTACCCTTAAGGAACATAAACAAACGGCACTGAATAGCCACTTTGAAGCATGAAGCCTACGTTTCCGCGTGATTCGCAAAACCGAACAATCGGCGTCGTCTCCGCATTTGTACATGTTTGTAGCTAAGTCAGTTTTAGCTCTGTCAGTAAGAGTTTAGGAACAGCCCCTATGGAACGGCATAGGGCAGGCCGGAATGTTCAGCTGACCTGACTGATGTTCAGATGGTCTGACTGATGCTCAGCTGATCTGACTGATGTTCAGATGGTTTGACTGATGCTCAGCTGATCTGACTGTTGAACTCTAGGAGACATCCCACGGCACCGAAATAGCCCTGAAAGAAACAGCGAAACATTTATCAAGCAGTTCTGAAGGGATCTCGATACTCGAATTCGTTTATGCTATGTTTATGCTGAGAAATATCGAGTACTGGGATGCATGTATACCCACTTTCACATTACATAATCATGGTTTTGCAGGCGCACTGAATTATGTTTTTCCGTGTCATTAGAATGAAATTGTACCGTTGCTCGTTTGTTTCGTCATCATCGTAACATGGAGAGAGGAAAAATCCCGGGATGGTGGATCTGCAAGTATCGGCCATCCCTGAGTTGACATTCTAACTCGCCATTCCCAGAAGCATTGTGTTTGGTAACTTTGAATGGTTTCGCTTACCTCATGCTCTAGGAACAAGGCCTTGAGAGTGCCGTCTGACCAGTAGTCCATGGCGTACGCGAGCAGTTTCATTGCGATCGGATTCACCCGCAGGAAATTTCCAACAAAAACCACCTGAGACAAACAGTAACTTCAAGTAAATTTCAGGAGATATTAAGATAAGGTCAGGGGGCTGCAGCTGGTTTAGTCCAGACATAATTCCCAAACCAAAGGGACCGGCTGCTGCTTCTTTTTGACTCCAGGAAATACTTCCCAATTCGGTTATAGACTGCCTAAGTATTTGAAGTTGGTTCGAAATTTCAAAGGGGCGATCATGGTGATCAACATGGCCACTGGTAAACAGTCTATCGTAATATAAGTCGTTGATTAAGTAGTACGTACCCTCTCCAAGTGCTCATTAAGCGCACACATTCTGGCTATAGATCCTATGTTGTTGGTGATGGTGACGAGAGTCGCTCTCGCCAAGTCTTCTCGCGATATCTGCCTCCTCTTCTCCTGAGAATTCATCTGGCCAAAACTGAACGCACCAAGGAAACTTCAATCAGATCGTACAAAACCATCATGTAGGTAAACAACAAGATTAACACAGTGGCTGAGCGGCTACGGCGCAGGCCGAAGAACCCAGGTTCAAATCTGGATCGGTGACAATTTTTCGCCTAATATTAACATAAGTACCTTGGCTTATCTTGACATAAATAAACTAAAGAACCACGTCCACTGCACCGCGGAAAGATATCCAGTGAGTGGAACAGGTGACATCCCAGCGCATACTCAGTTTCTCACTTTTCCGCGGCGAGGTCGAGGCTCAAGAGGTAGCCGGAACGTCACGTGACCAAAAGCAATCGTATCAACAGCTACGCGCCCTCAAGGTTTAAAAGATGGCCTATGGAGAGCAATAGGTACCAGGAGTAGTAGCAGTACCTGCTGGCAACCAAGTCCCCCGGCAGCCCGAACCTGCCGTAGTCCCCGCCGTAGATATCCTTGACCAGCTTGTCCACGTGCGTGTTGTCCCCCAGGCTGGCCAGCTCGATGGCCTCCTCAAAGCTGCTGCAGCCAGTGAGGAGGCAGCACAGACCGAGGAAGGTCCCGCCTCCCAGGCTCGTGCCGGAAACTCGCTTGTACTCGTCAGGCCCGTACACAGCCAGCATGCTCACGCCTGAACCGATGTTCACCAGCTGGAGACAATACCAGACATTAAGAAGGGAGTACCCTCTGTGCCGTCGAGTTTAAGAAAAAAAGGCGAAACTATATAGGTTATATATTCACGTCTTCGCAGGGGCACAGATAAATGTATACTCCCCTAAATGGGGTGGGGTACGTACTTACTAGGAACGGGTAGGGGCGGCTAAAGTCGAACTTGGTCTTCTCACAGCGGTCAGGGTAGGCAGGATGTGACCAGAAGTAACACTCGTTGGGGTTAGTCTGCTCTATGTACAGCATGCCTCTGATCAGCGAGTCCAGCTCGTCGAACTTGGCAAGTTCCATGTTTACTTCCTGCAATGCAATTCACTTGTGATACACTCCCCGATTTGTGTTCTTAGAGGTCTGGGTTCGAATCCCACGGTACGTAAAAATTTTCAGATTGCGTCATGGATGTATTCACTTTTGCCCAAAAAAGAACCCCCAAATCAAGGAATGGAGCTATATCTAACTTCTAACATCTTACGATAGTAAAAAGATCAATAATCCAAATTATGAATGAATTCCAAAGAAATCGGGAAAACAAAAGTTCCAAATCAACCCGAAAATGAAAAGTTCCGCTCTGATAAGAATAGAAGATAAACATTGATAGCAGAAGGCATATTAACTATCGATCGGATAGGTATTTGTGTAGAACCCTTACTCATTTTTTATAGCCGCACAACTTTGCTTTCTGGTTTCCGATAGAGAACAAAAGAAAGTTAGCTATAGAACTGACTACAGTAGGAATACTACTTTAGCTAAATTTTCCTTGTAATTGGTGACTCAAATTCATATTCATCATGCACGAAAGTGATACCCTGTACCTTAAGGAAAGCCTCCTTGATCTCGATAGAAAGGTGATACCTTACGGAAGGCCTCCTCGAACTTGTATGCGCCTCCGCCAGTGGCGCTGACTGTCGTGACCAGGTTGGCCATTCCTTTGGACTTGGCGAGGGCCAAGAAGTTCCCCATTTCCGAAGTGGGGAATCGGATAAAGTGCAGCGTCCCGCGCCGCCCTCGAATACGCACGTTCTCCATCTGAAGGTGTGTGTCCCGGTGCCCTGCCACAAGTACATACAGACACATTACTCTAGACTTTCTAGACTCTTAGAGACAAAAGTCTCGATAGTCGAGTGGTCTCCATGGTCGACTTTAGATGAACACAGTCGGGTCACTCCTGTTCGATCTCTACCCTACCAAAAACTTTTTTCGATTTGCATTAAGGCCACAACACATTCTCGACGAACTCCACCAAAACCACTGTGCGAAAGTAAATACTCGACAAAACTAATGTTTACGTATTAGCACTGCCGGAGACTGGTAATTGCAATATCGCCATTGGTTGTGTCTACTCTAAAAGCTAAACATAGTGTGCTATTCGAACGTGAAACGAAAGAGTGAAAGTAGGACACTATGTTTAGCTTTTACAGGAGAAAAAGTAGAGAAATGGTGTTGCAATTACCCACTTCCGTAAGTGAAATAAAAATTTGTCAACAGTTTTATGGCGTGGTGAAATAGTACAACCATATATCAAGCACATTTACTAAATGTGACGATAAAGCTTTAGCCCGAAAGTTAAAAAAAAAATATTCCGCGTGAGGGAGCGTGGCGGTTTCGCGATCTGTCAAAAACACACGTGGACATGCAAAAATAAAACGTAGCCTCACGACAAAGAGTCTCAGGTTTATATCCCCCAATAAACACCTTTGACTCGCCCTGTAACTTCGGGGAAGGACTTGTAGCATTGCGAAACAAGTACGTGTATTTCCCCTTTATTAATCTCTGATATGTCAAGTGGTGGCTTGGAACCCATACCAAAAACTGTAGGATCCTGCACTGTGTACTTAAACGATGGGTGGTGATTGCTGACAGCTGAGCACGATGGATAGTTCCTGAACTGGCCCAGAGGCTTCTCTACTCCCCCCCCCCCCCCTTATATTTCTTCTACCTAACTACTATATAGGCCTTGAGAGATCTCCGAGTAAGCAAGCTTCCTTCAGCCAGCACAAGTGGTATTAGACTGTTCAAACGAAACATACCCGTCTTTCCATAGGCAGAGTTCTTGGTAAGATATCGGCGAATGTTTTTGAGGGACTCAACCTCCGAGTCCGCTTCGTCCGGCGTGATGTCCTTCGGCTCGAAGTAAACCAGTTTAGCGAGCGTCCCCCCGATGTCCATCCCGAACCACGGCATCGCTATAAGACAAAGCACAACAAATTTTGTAGCAACACGATGAGCTGGAGCATTACATCTAAAATCCTGCTAGGTCAACCGCCGAAAAAACTTTCCCATCCTATGGATTTTGGAGCCCTCGGAGAAATATTTAGACGAGATAACTTGCCCGAGGAAGTCTCCCCAAGTATTTTGAGCACCCACATGACATATTTTGCGAATCATCCAAAACTCAGCCCAGGGTGGTATTGGAAATGCTTTGAGACTTTTTTCGACGACATAACTCGCTTGCGGAAGACCCCCCGAGTATTTTGAATACCCACATGGCATATTTCTTGACCATCAAAAAACTTACCCCGTGGGGGGTCGTTATCTTCCAAATTTGAATATTCCCATATATGTCGCTAACGGGGTATTTTTACCTATAATATCCACTATTACCCTTGAGAAGTAGAAACATGTCCACGGTAAATTGTAAGAGTGGCCTAAATCGAACTTTACCTATCTGACAAGGCTCATCAAGCGGTGACCCTGAAGTGCTCGCAATCAGCCAGCCGAGGTATTACGTACCTACTTACCAATATCATATGTATCTACATATTTGGTTTGCATACGATCCATTACCATCTTTATGCATATTGCATGAGTGGTCACATTTCAGTTTGATGGGTAGCAGCTCGAGCGGGCAATGTGCAATAGTCCAAGACGGTAAGGTAATTAATAGGGCACTTGAGATAGTATAAAGGCAGGTTCAGATAGGTTACAGCGAGGCCCTGGCTATTGTCCGTCCCCGTATAAACCTTTATCGCTCTCAATCGGAATCCCTGAGTACAATAACAATACTACATAAAGCTAAGTAGACTAAAGCTGGGGGGAAGATCTGCAACGCTGATTGCCGCGACTCAAATCTCTCTCCAAATTGTCGGGCCTAGGCGCTACAACCTCTGATTTGGTCAAACAGGAAAGCCAAGGTTCCCATCAACCCTGCGTAGGCCCAGGACCAGTAGAAAAAATCTCGGCAAGTCCGGATTAGACCCTGAGTCCTCTTGCTTCTACGCTAATCAGGCCCATGATCAGAACCAACACAACAGTCTCTCTATAACGGCCACCAAGCGACCATGTAAATTGTTCGCTATAGAGGGTTAGCAAGGGAACTGTATAACGTTCGCTCGCTATAATATAGGGAGGGTTTATTTACAAAGAGTAATGTTATAGAGAGAGGAAGCTGTATTTATTTGCCACCACCCGCAGACGATGAATTTGTTGAAATAAATTGAAATCGCTACGGATTGTTTGGTTGGTATAAAGAAGAAACTCAAGGAGATGTGTGCAATTTTGATAATATTTAGGTACTTAGGTATTCGCAAGGCATGATGCTAACTAATAACAATGTTGTATTGTTCAGGGTGATACTAAAATTATCAACATTTGATGATAAACAGTTTTTATTTTTATTCATTTTCTTCAGCACGAAATAATGGCCACAATGGCTACCGGTTGGTTACCACCACCACCTTCGGAAGAGATTGGGGTGGCTCGGGTTTTTGCCATTGGCTACAATGCACTGTCCACTGCAGCACGAAGGGGAACTGCTACGGAAAGGGAACTTCTCTCGGAATGCCTCCCTTCAAAGTAGCCATTAATTAGTTCCTTCGACAACTTTGCCAGTCCCCCGGGATTTCGGAACTCTGCCCCCCCAGGTATGAACAATACTGGGAAGTAAAGGAAAGAGATGGCATTGGTGATAGGAGTATATGCATTAGATACCATGGTGGTAGGGAGGCGGGTTAGCGTGTAATTGAATGCAGGTACGCAGTTACATACCTTTAATTGAGGAAATCATTGCACACAACTCTTCAACTGTTTCTTCCTCAACAAACCAGACAGTTGGTAAGTAGATGCGTACGGATGTAAGCACGTACCTGTTGCAAACAAGGTGACCAAGGGTGGCGAGCCAGAACGAGATGTATCTCGGTGGGAATAGCATGCTCTAAAGACAGTTCAGAACCAATAAAATAAAATAGAAAATGCACATAAAAAACGTCGACAGGTAACCGAACATACATTCGCTATTTGTTTACGTTTTTTCTGCACACTTAAGGTGGAATACACGTATTTGGTTCGCAATGCTACGTACTTCAAGCCCTACTCCGAAGTTACAGGGCGAGTGAAAAGTGTTTATAGGGGGATGTAAACCTGAGACTCTTTGTCGTGAGGTAGTGTTGTATTTTTGCATGAAATGGAGTACCTACCTAATAAGCCCACAGGAGCGGTTTTAAACAGTCAACTACCAGTCCACATGTTTTTTTGTCAGATCGCGAAAACACAACACTACCTCACGCGAAATATTTTTTTTAACGTTTCGGACTAAAACAGTATGATTTTATCGTCACATTTAGTAGAAAAGCTTGATAAATGTTTGTAATATTTACCGCCGCCATGTTACATGTTGACAATTTTTATTTCACTTACGGAAGTGGGTAATTTCAACACCATTTCTCTACTTTTTCTCCTGTAAAAGCTAAACATAGTGTCCTACTTTCACTCGTTTCTTTTCGCGTTTGAATAGCACACTATGTTTAGCTTGACACAACCAATACGATATTGCAATTACCAGTCTCCGGCTGCACTAATATGTAAACATTAGTTTTGTCGAATATTTACTTTCGCACATTGGTTTTGGTGGAGTTCGTCGAGAATGTATGGTGGCCCTTAATGAGGGAACTATTGGATATTTAAATGTTCTGAAATATATAGGTAATATTCGTCTCTTTAACGGCAGAAACTAACAGGCTCTGTGGGGATTTTACGACCGGTTAATTTCGGACAAACTTTTTGTTGACAAAAATCACAGTAGGTTTACTTAATTTCGGCTGTTAAAAAGACATATTATATTTCAGAACATATTTCGTTCTTATGATAATTTTTTTAATATTGTTCGGGTTCGGTATCTTCCACACTTTGGAGTAGTTTGGAGACTTTCCAATACCGTTAACGAACTACCTGGGACTTCTTCATGGGTATTCATCCCAGAGGAGAGCTATTCATGGTACTCATGTTGTTGTTTACGTGACAAGGTCAAGGGTAGTGGACAACACAAGACCCACCTGTACCTGCAGCCTTATTCCAAACACACGTCATACCTACAACGTCACGGCTGCTAAATTTGGGCTGAGCACCGAGCTAAGAAACAAAGGGACCCAAGATCTATTCCCGAGTTCTCCAGATTTTTCCTACATGGTGAATCTTCCCCGACCCTGAACCTAACCAGCTAAACCCTGGCCTTTGCAGAGCTGAAACTTTTAATATGATGGCTTAACTTACTGATGGGTGGCATAAGAATCGGCATCTTCGGCTACCATGGGGAACACGACAACACGTTCTCGATAAGTGTTAGTCTGACATAAACACGTTCACAACTAGTGTCAGCAATCTCACACAAACACGTTCACAAGTGTCAGAAGTCTGACACAAACACGTTGACAACTAGTGTCAATTTGACACAGACACACGTAGACAACAAGTGTCAGATCGTTATAAGGAAAAGACGAAGCTGTGTAGACAGCTGCATAGAACCGACTGGCAGTACGGCAAAATGGTTTGGATGTACACAACCGCGCTACAGTCACTACACAGTACAGTGGCCAAGGCCGTCCCGCTATCTGACCAAGAGTGGGACAGAGATATCTCTACACTCTACAGACTACAGGAGTTTAGAAGTGCAGCCTATCGTGAGAGAGTGAGATACGATCAGCCAGCTATCTCATGCTAGACACAGAGATACAGCACCTATCCTGTGTTAGATATCGTTTACGAGTTGTCAGGTGAGAGAGAGTGTGAGATAACGTGTGAGAGTGAGATACACCTAGCTACGTATCTTATCTCAGATATCGAGTGAAAGTGAGATACAACTAGCTATCTGTCTCACTCTAAAAGACACGTTGTGAGACTGTGAGAGTGCGGTACATATTACCCATCTATCTATCGATCAATCGGTATCTTAACGCGTGAGAGTGAGATACGCATAGCTGTACCTATCTTGTGTTAGATATCGATTAGCAACGAGATACGACTAGTTATGTCCGTTTTATGCTAGACATCATGTGAGAGTGTACATACTGAACTACGAATTGGCTGTTTATGTTGGTATACCTGATTTGCCGGCGCGCATGTGCGGTACTTGGGCAGGCCTGTCTGCCAGTCCGTTCATGGAATGTCCATTGGACGCGGCTCCGTCACTCGCAGACGGAGACATCGGGGAGACCCTTTCATGCTCCAACAGCGGAGTATTTGAAGAAGAAGGCTGCTGCAATGGCGGAGTGCTTGAAAAAGAAGGCTGCTGCAATAGCGGAGTGCTTGAAGAGGAAGGCTCCAGCAGTCGTGGAGTATGGGCGCCATCTTTGTCCACCAGCAGTGGCGGCGTGTTAGTAGTGGAAGGCTTCAGCAGTGGCGGAGTGTTCGAAGAAGAAGGGAGCAGTGACGGAGTGTGAGTGCCATTTTTGTCCAGCAACAGTGGCGGAGTGTTTGAAGAGGAAATCTCCAGCAGTGGCGGAGTGTGGGCGCCATCTTTACTCGCCCGGAGTGGCGGAGTGCGGCTGCCATCTTTGTCCGCCATTAGGTCGGTTGAGGTCTCCTTACAGTCCAGAGGGGCCATAGCCAGTTGTACAATCGTCCTCTGAAACAAATCGTCCATGAATTATCCATCAAATGCCAAGTACCTACATGAGCCATCATCCCTGTTGCTAGAAAAGATGGATCGACAGACGAAGTCGTGTGAAACGCCGGAAGGAAGCATCGATAAGTCTAAGAACAAGAACAACGTAAGTCTCCAGGTTAGATCTGCCTACCACCTAGCATCTCTGCGCCACCTAAGACTTCGTTTGAGACGAGGAGAACTCCTGTGAAACATCAACATCCAGTCTACAAATAATTTACCTCACTAATTAACATACCATGAACAACAACAATAGCTGTGACGCACTGGGAAACAGAGGGCAAAGGTTGGATACTTAGATCCAGGTATAGGTGCTAAGCTCAGGTGCAGGGTAGGTGCTAAGGAGTAAAGACCTCACGTTAACTTACGGGGAAACCCACTCACAACACTGGTGTGCACCTGAAGATGTTTACAAGAGAAATAGCTAAAGGGGAATTATCTAACACAGGTTGGGAAACAAGTCCCTACCTATAGACCTGGCGTAACCTAAGCCTACGTCACAACACTGTGATATTGGTCACAGGCTACAAGATCAACATGGAGAAATTGTGACACGATTTGTGGGATAGGAACCATTATTATGAGGTCTGGGAAGTTTCCTTTGGAACTGGAAATAACCGCGGCTGATGTTTCCACTCCTCCTTAGTAAAAATGAATCGGCAGTACAGGCTCACTAAAATGACTTCTGGTTTCTTCGTAGTTTTTGAATTAATTAAAACGATTTTATAGAAAGAAGTGTTCCGTTTTGATCTCACGTTGGGTGCCAACATCTGTAGAAAGGATCGTCGGACCCACCCGAAATAATTCAATAGCCAGTTTTGAAACTACAATAGGCGGCTAGAGGTAAACTAGTTAATAGTCGCCAGTGCGACGTCACATACTTCGCTTCCTGTAGACGTCACCCTACTTCCTTCACTATCCACACGCTACAAACTCTAGTTACGATCAATTCGACGACCTCAGTTATATAGTTATAGTTAAATGGAGATCAGTACAGTGCTTCCCTTAACTAACTGTTACAAAAGTCATCGAGGTAGTCCACTGTTTTTTCGTTCCTCTTACGTTTATATAAGAAACAACGAACAACTGCGAAAATTCGGTGATTTCTTCAGTTGATTCAGAGGACCCACCCTCACAGCTCACTATACAGGGAATATTTAGGGCAACTAGAAAATTCCAATTGGAGCAAATAATAGTCAATGACCCCATTATGAACTATCTGACCCGTGGCCAGCTCCGATCTCTCATTGATGAGTACAACTCATCACTAGTCACACGACTAGGGTGGTGAGACTTTATGTCATTTTCCTGGTTTTACTCAAAAAATGAGGCACTCTTTACACTTGTCTATCAAGCAAGTTAGTGTAAGGTGTTGCTACAGAGAGAGCGTACCTTTTACATCGTTATAGAGAGGTGAAAATAGCACTGTGAAGATAGGGTTTGTCAAGGGACCATAACGTTCGTTCGTCATAGACAGAGAACTGTACTTACAAATGAAGGACCTCCTCGCGCGATCAACCAAAGCGGACAACTGCGAAATATTCGGGAGCCTCGACACTACTTCAATACGACATCGACAACCCGCTCAAGTGGACAGTGCTCACGATACAATCAAGAAGACAAGACCTGCCTCGATTTCTAATGAGGGAACTAGGTCGATTTAGATAGAATATTGCCAGATGTATCTGAAGGGGTGTAGTTGGTTGCATTTAGAGCAACACTCCGGTTCGGTCTCGATCCTAGCAAAGTTTTTCTGATCGGCATTCACCTTTCCTATACATTCAGCATTCAGAAGTGTTAAATCGTGGCTGTGGCCGCGCAGGACCCACCTAAAACTGTAGGTCTCGGTCGTTACGCTGATTATAAACCTACGCACTTCCAATCTCTCATGGGCTTTAAAAAATTTGGTACTTACCTGGGTAGCTAAGTAGGTACTCTTTCCTTCACAGTGGCACATGCCTAGAATAGGTACTTAGGTACTCAGGTAAGCGTACACCTGCCCTCATTTCGTACTTACCTAAGTAGTTAGGTAAGTAGGCATTCTTTCTAGGTACTGCAGCTTCTCCTTCACCATGGCACATGCTTAGAATAGGTACCCTATATGGGTACTCAGGTAAGTACACACCTGTCCTCATTTCGATCAGAATCGGCCCGATCATCCATTTTTCATACCCATTACACACTGCTAAGTGTACACGTAATTTCACTTAACGTAACGTTAACGGTAACCGGGATCATGAGAAATTTACCCTAAAAAATTTTGAAAATGACGAATGACAACAGTTTTTCAAAACATTGCCATTTCTAGAAGGCGGTGACTTTGGAAAAAAGTAAAATCAGATTTTATATATTTTTAATAACAATTTAGTAATTTTGATATAAATAAACAATTTATTATATTTTAATTTTTGCTTTTGTTTGTCAGTAACTGAAATATTTTGAGATATGTTTACGTGAATTTTTGGAGTGCCAGGAGTGCCAACTTAAAATAAAAATGACGACGACCTCTTTTTCCCTGAGCGAGTGCAACACATGTGTAGCTGTGTAGTGTGGGCTGCCGTGTTTGATTAATCTCCAGATAGTGTAAATTTCTTGTTAAGTGACTCTGGTATAACCATGCGGGAGGTTAGGTGGCGCGTTTAAATCCCTGAGCTCTTCACCGTTAGCCGTCACCTGCCCCGGCCTGCCCCGAGTCCACTCGCTCGCTATCAGCCATATTGCCACGATTTACTCATCTTTTTATAGTAGTGTGATTTTTACACATAAAAAATGTCTTCCTCGAACTATACAACTGAAGAAAGTTCGTCTGACCGCAATGTGGAGATCTGGAAAATCAAAAAGCTCATCAAGAGCTTGGAGATGGCGAGAGGGTGAGTTGTGAAGTGTGCAATGCACCATTTCCAGTAACATTTCCCTTAGAATGGACCCGTGTACCGTTCACAGTAATATATCTCTCGGAATACGCCATTCCTAGTAGAATATCCCTTGAAATGCACCAGTGCGCCATTCCCAGTAACATATCCCTTGGAATGCACCCAGAATGCACCAGTGCACCATTTTCAGTAACATCTATCCTGGAATGCACCATTCCCAGTAACATTTCCCTTGGAATGCACCAGTGCGCCATTCCCGGTAAAATTTCCCTTGGAATGCACCAGTGCACCATTTTTAGTATTATCTCCGAAGTAATATTATAGTTCCTTGCTTGATAGCTCCCAACTACCCTAGCTCCCTGCATCATTGTTCCGAACTCCCTGTTCCACAGCTCCGTTCTCCATAACTCCCTCCCTGCTACTTGCTCGACTGACTTAAAATTTCTGTTTAGGAACGGAACAAGCATGATTTCACTGATCATTCCGCCGAAAGATCAGATATCGCGTGTGAGCAAAATGCTTGCGGATGAATTCGGGACAGCGTCCAACATCAAATCCCGTGTCAACCGCCTCTCCGTCCTTGGAGCGATCACATCTGTCCAGCACAGACTCAAACTATACACCAAAGGTAAACCCTCCTCCCTCTATATACCAAAACCTTCCAAAGACTCACCAGGAAAAATCTCGACGAGTCGGGACTAGAACCTGGCTCCTCTTACTTCCCTTCCACAAAGCTAATCCGGCTGACATATTTGTTTACTTTCAGTTCCACCAAATGGACTTGTTATCTACTGCGGGACGATCGTGACCGAAGAAGGAAAAGAGAAAAAAGTAAACATAGACTTCGAGCCTTTCAAGCCTATCAACACGTCACTCTACCTCTGTGACAACAAATTTCACACGGAGGCTCTCACCGCCCTCCTTGCCGATGACAACAAGTTCGGCTTCATCGTCATGGACGGCAACGGTGCCCTTTTTGGCACTCTTCAGGTACATGAGCAAACGATGCCAAAAAATAGGGCAGCAGAAAAGTTTATGCTGTCGACTTTCCAAAGAAACTAAACTTAAGGGTAACCACACAGTCATGTTTTTTTTTCGCCCATTTTTGTTGAGTATTTAAATGTTCTGATATATAGTGTGTGTTTTCACATCAGAAATGAACCGGTCATGTTGAGATTTTACGATTAAGTGATTACCCAATTGTAAAATCATAACTTAGCCATGTAATTTTGGACGTTAAAAAGACATGTATTACGTTTCCGTTATTAATCTCCAACAGTGTCGGAAAGACGTAAACAAATAGCAAATTCCGTCTGAAGCCTCATTTAGTCTGCTGTGACTTTGTGGTTGAGTAATTTTTCGCAAATTTTTAGGGATCGCTCGATCGAAAAATCATAGCCTAAATGTGCATACTTAGTACTTACCTATCTGACATTAAAAAAAGTTTCAGAATAAATGAATATCCAACAGCTTCCTCAGCAAACATGTCGGTACGATAGCTTTAAAAAGTGTAAAGAGATAGTCACTCTAAACTTAAATTTTTTTCACAATCCTCTGAGGTAAACCTTTATGTCTCATGCCTACAGGGTAACACCCGAGAAGTCCTGCACAAGTTCACAGTGGACCTGCCTAAGAAGCACGGGAGAGGAGGGCAGTCTGCGCTGCGTTTTGCGCGATTGCGGATGGAAAAGAGGCACAACTACGTGCGTAAAGTGGCTGAGGTCGCTACGCAGCTCTTTATTTCCAACGACAAGCCGAATATTGCGGGGCTCATATTGGCTGGAAGTGCAGACTTCAAAACGGAGCTCTGCCAGTCTGACCTCTTTGACCCCGTGAGTAATGACAGTTACCTTATCGGGCACGGTCATTGGCTCCTCTATAAGCTAAACATAGTGTGCTGTACACACGGGTAAACCCATGGCTACAAATACCACACTATGTTTAGCTTTTACTGGAGGGCGAATAGTATCGAACGATAAAAATGGAGGCGCAATTACCGGTATCTATCAAGATATCATTTAACCTTACCTAAATGTAATTGCTGATAATTTCGTAATAATAGTTAGTCATAAAAACCTTTGGCGCAATAGCACTAGGAGGGCCAGGACCTAGTGACATACAGGGTGCCACCTATCGTGCCCGTACATAGGGGGGTAGTTTGGTAAGAATCACGCTGAGATTTACCAGGAAAAATCTTGTCAAGTACGGAATAGATCCCAGTGCTCAGTGCCCAGTGCCCAATGTAGTTGTTGATATACAAAATGAGCTAGAGTTTTATCGAAAATTATTACCAAGCAACAAGTAGAAATCTCTGTGATGGTGTCCTTGCCGCGAGTGGAGGAACTCCTTTACAATCAAAGTTTTTTGTTTGTTTCAGAGATTACAAAGTAAAATAATTAAGTTGGTTGACGTGTCTTATGGCGGGGAGAATGGATTCAATCAGGCCATCGAGCTCGCAGCTGAGTCCTTGCAGAATGTCAAGTTCATTCAGGAGAAAAAACTTATTGGTAAGCAGCAGAAGAATGTAGCCATACAGATTTGCATCTACTTCTTAAGAGCGACCACACAATCGTGTTTTGTTTACGTTTTTTTCTGCACACTTTATGAGGAAACGATTGGGTGTTTAAATGTTCTGAAATTAATTTGTCTTCTTAACGTCATAAATTACGAGGCTATGTTGTGATTTCACGATCGGTTCATTTTGGACAATTTGTTTGTTCACAAAAACCACTCGATCATAAAGTCACAACATAGCCTCTTACTTTCAGCCGTTAAAAAGACCTATTATATTTCAGAACATATAATTTCCTCATAAACTGCGCATAAAAAAACGAAAACAAACACGATTGTGTGGTCACCCTTAAATACCCAAAAGTGCCCTCAAATAGTGTATAAAAAAACGCAAATGTATATTCCGTCTTAATTCACATAAATTTTATTTTTACAATTCCTCAGTATCAGTAACCAGTTGTGCTAAAGTTTGTATTTCCTTTAGGGCGGTACTTTGATGAAATCAGCCAGGACACGGGTAAATATTGCTTCGGCGTGGAGGACACGCTGCGAGCCCTCGAGCTCGGAGCTGTAGAGACTCTCATTTGCTGGGAGAACCTCGACATCCAGCGCTACGTCCTCAAGAATCATGCTAGCAACGAAGATAAGATTCTGCACCTCACGCCTGAGCAGGAGAAGGACAAGTCACACTTCACCGACAAGGAGGTATGGAACCCACTAGGTCAGGGCCAGAGAAAAAAATTTGAGAAAATCGGAACGAGATCCTTGGTGCTATTGCTTGAGATCTGCATACGCGCAACGTATTACCCACAAACCAAGATACGGAAAATCTAAGAGGAATAAAATCTCGTCCCCTTGGAGTTCGAACTGGGGAATCTCCTGTCACTAGTCAGAAATTCAACCAGTAGACCATGATGCTCTTGTATTGCAGAGTGGGGTAGAGCTGGAGCTGGTGGAGTGTCAGCCTCTACTGGAGTGGCTCGCCAACAACTACAAGAACTTCGGTGCGACGCTGGAAATTATCACTGACAAATCGCAGGAGGGGTCGCAGTTTGTGCGCGGCTTCGGAGGCATTGGAGGTCAGTTCCATTCTCACCCATCTCTCCACTAGTTATTTTAATTTTGGACTCCACTAGACTCTGAGTCACTAGTCACTACAGGAAAAGTTATGTCATCATCTGGCTAAGATGCTATGATACATTTGGATATCGATGCGAGTTATCGATGTGAGATCTCGACTGTTCAGTGTTTATTATTAATTTTTTTTTTATTTAAAATTTTTGTTGACCAAGTCCTACTCAATAAAATAACGCAAGGATTCTAGAAAAAACAGAATATTGAGTAAATTATCTAAAACTAACAAAATTAAGGTGCTTATAGACTGGATGAATTTGGGTATCGAAGCGAGATATCGTTGCGAGGTATCGTTGCGAGGTATCGAAGCGAGATATCGTTGCGAGGTATCGATAGGCTGGATATAACGCGTGGGTTTGTGTTTGCTTTGTTTCGCTGCTCGGCCGGACCCTCAGGCATTCTCCGGTACAAGGTGGACTTCCAGTCCCTGCAGGCTGATGAGCCCCTGGAGGATGTTGATCTCGACGACTATTAGATGACGTCACTATGACGTCACCAGGTCAAGGTTTGCCCGCTTGTGTTTCCGCATGGCTGTTATTTCTCCACCCCCACATCTCAACTATTTTATTATATTAGATATATGTCAGATAGCACGAATCAGGTAGGCAGTGGTATGTTTTTCATTGAAAGGTTATTTTTTTTTCTGTCGGTTTTTCTACAAACGCTTTCGATTGCCTGCTCTCAAAATTGGTGTAGATGTTTTTTTTTGCACTGCATCGGTTCAGTGGACGTGCTTGATGGAGTGGAGGTTAAATCGAAAGCGCTGTCATACTTTGCACGAACTTTTGTTTATAGTCCCCATGAATTAGTCATGCTGTCGACTCGGTTAAGAGAAAGTGTCGAATCAAACTTCGGACGTACGAAAATCCTATGTTTACTTTAGGAAGCTGTAATGGATTTGCCTACATTATATCCGACAATTTTTTGAGGGCACTGTTGGCTATTTAAATGTCCTGAAATATAATATGTATTTTTAACGTCAGAAATTAACTGGCTATATGTTGTGATTTTACGATCAAGCGATTGAAGGAAAAAAAAATTAGTCCAAAATTACTCGATCGTAATATCACAACATTGCCAGTTAATTTTGGACGTTAAAAAACATATATTTCAGAACAATTCAAAAAATTGACCGAAAAAAACGTTAGCAAACACGATTGTGTCGTCGATTTGTGATTCGACACTTGCAAAAAAAAAAAAAAAAAAAAAATTATGCCACCGCTGGACTTGGAACCTGCTACGTCCGGATTGCAGCTTCATCAAGACAGTGTCGACCTTCATCGAAAATATCCGTTGAATGAATTTTTACAAAGAGTTTCGATAGTTGCATTTGGTGTTTCTTTGTTTATGATGCGAGTGATGGTCATGGGCCTTAAACCTGCGTTTAGCTTATATCTCCACGTCAGCATGTGTCGCAGGAGATCGAGATCTGTTTAAAGGAACTGTTGTGCGTCAGATTTTTCGTTCCCTAGGAAACTGCTGGATATTATTTTATGGAATAAATATCTTTTGAACATGAATTGGGGGAGGTAGTGCTTATTTAAGCCTCGTACCAAAACAGAACACTTTTATGACAAGAAGTGACAAGAAACTAACCTACGGAATGAAGTCAGAACCGCTTGATTGATAGGCAGTTGTTTCAGGAATAAAAAGTTAATTCAGCGTCATTGAGATTGAATATACATTTACTTAGGTTTTTTCTCTACACTTTATGAGAAGGCTATTGGATATTTATTTGTTCTAAAATATAATATGTATTTTTAAGATCATGAAATACCTGGCTATGTTGTGACCAAATCAATATCGTAAAATCACCACATAGTCAGTTAATTTCTGCCGTTAAAAAGACAGTTTCCTTAAAAAATGGCCTGAAAAAACGTAAACAATTAACAGATGTGTATTATATCTTAATGAACTTGTACTCATTTATTGTTCTTAAAAGAACTTGTACCTATCAACGCAGTTTTGAATTTAATAATTACATAAACAAACTGATTTGCTGTTTCTATTACGTATGGCTAATGTACTGGTTTGTTTGTTTGCTCAGGTTTGCTGCGGTACAAGGTCGACTTTCAAAGCATGCAGCTCGACGAATTGGAAATGGGCGAGGAGTACGACATCGATGACTACTGAACTATTCAGCCTATCATCTGCCGCCCTCACCGGGGACCGACCAATCAGCTGCTGCCTTCAATGGATTACGGCCCAATCAGTTGCCGCCCTCACCGGGAACCGACCAATCAGCTACTGCCTTCAATGGGTTTCGGCCAATCAGCTGCCGCTTTGAGAGGAAACGACCAATCATTTGGACCGTGTGCAAAGAAATAGTCTCGTTTTGGTGGGAATTTTTTTTCTTTTCCAGCAAATGGAACTAAGGCTAGCTTTAGTTATGATGATTGAATGGATTTAATATATTGTAGCGTCAAGTAAACTTTTTACTAATATTTTTAAATGTAAGCAAAATCGAGCAGGGAGTTTTCTTCTTTTAGTGGTGACGTCATTACTGGCCACTACTCTATCTACACTGAGCTTTGCCAAAACCAAATTTTTAATTATATATACATAAGCTAAACACACGAATGGCACCACAAGGGTTTTTAAAGACACCCTTTCAAGGAAACTTTTGGATAGTGAAATATGCGTACTATATTTCAGAACAAAAAATATCCTCGGAAAGAATGTCGTTAAGAAATGTAAACAAAATGCAATGAATCATTACAAATCCTTAAGGACATGACTCGTAAGGAATCAAAAGAAGGCGACAATGATTTTTAATTGTGCCGAAATCCGACCTACATTTAAGGCGGTTCGAAACTCACCAAAGGAAGCCACTTTTTTGCTGTTTCTTCAAACGTGAAAATGCCGTCTTTTCTCAGTGGTTTATCGTGTCTTATAAATTACTTCAAAACCTCTGATTTAGAGGATGGTTTGTCCCATAGGGTAAAGATGTGCGTCATACGTTTATAAATATAACTAACCGCTAATCTGCGATTCATACATTTTTTGAACATTGTTTTTGGACACTGTTGGATATTTCAGTGGTCTAAAATATAATGTCTTGCGTCCGGAATTTAGCTATGTTGTGATTTTACGACCGAGTAATTTGGACAAGTTTTTTATTGACAGAAATCACTAAATTGTAAAATCCCAACATGGCTGGTTAATTTCTGGCATTAAAAAGACATGTTTCAGAACATCTAAATAACCGGCGGAGTCCTAAAAAACGGTCGAAAAAAACGTAAAGAAATGGCAAATTCGTCTGTTAAAAGCCACCCTTAAAAATAACCCAATGATACAGAGTGGGAGGGACGGTAAAACAGCGGCTTCCGTTACGGCCACTTTCGAGCCCTCTTTAGGTTATGTGAAGTATATGGGGGGGGGGGGGGCATTTGAAAGAGGACGCACATGTTTTTCTCTCGATTTGAAGCTGTAAGGGTTGGACTATGGGGGGGGGGGGGGGGGTGAAAATGTTAACAGAGAGGGGAAGACACACGCCTCACATTCCCGTCACTCGATTGTTTCCCGATCTGTTACAAACTCGAACACAATATAAACTCAATTTTGGATTAATACTGTTCATTATTTCCCTCATGTTGTAGGAGGTTTTTACCGGTACCTGCCATAAACCTTAAATCAAGTATGTGGGCGCTGAGAGGCGAACGTTTGTAGGTCTACACCGCATTGAATTTCAACAGCTGAAAGTTCCCACACACTGTGAGGTTTACTGGAGAGGTGGCATTCACATCCTCAAGTAATTTTTGACAATTTTTTTTAGTGACAAAAATCACTCGATCGTAAATTTAGAACATAGTCCAGTTCATTTCGGACGTTAAAAAGACATAATATTATATTTCATGGCATTCGTAGGTACCTAAATCTTCAACAGTTTACTCAAAAAATGGTCAGAAAAAATGTAAACAAATAACAAATGTATACTGTATAATGTATAATGGACTGAATATTTTTTACGTTTCTTCTCCAATCTTTTTGAGGAAAACAATGTCTAATTTTTTACGATTGAGTGATTTTTTTCAACAAAAAATTTGCCCAAAATTAACCAATCGTAAAATCAGAACATAGCCAGTTAATTAGTGACCTTTAAAATACATATTATATTTCAGATCATCCTATAAATATCCAATAATTTCTTCATAAAGAAGTGAGCAGAAAAAACGTAAACAAATAACAAATTTTATATTCATTCTTAAGGAACGCCCTAGGTTCTGCAATTTTACAATGCAAGGGCTTTGAGCCTCTCATCCAAGCTGTCATTCACACTATCCGGCACTGTCGGCATGTGGTCGAGGATTCTGTTTAAAGACGCGCCTGTGCCCGACGTATCGCCAGGTGGTGCCTCGTCCTCCTCCGCCAGCAGCGCAGCGAGCTCCGCGTCTAAGTCTATGTCCCCACCTTCGTCGAGTGGACGGGCCAGGGCTTCCTCCACGTCCTTGGTCACGTCCAACACGTCCTGTAGCTCGTCCATGGTGTTGTCAGCTACGCCCTCTGTAAGGCCGCTGCTCGCGAGGCTCACCTTAACATAGGGATGGGCAATTTTATTCGATAAAATAGATACAAAATCGATTTTTTTAAAATCGATATCCTCCGTTTTAAATGCTACAGGTTTTTTGGGTTAAACAAATCGAAAACAGAAGTAGTGAAAGCAAAATTGAAAAAAAACTTACAAGCAAAATTCAACTTAAATCAACGTTAGGGGGATGTTCTTTCTTCTCTTTGGCAATCAACTCCAATAGATATATCAATACTTTTACTCCGATTCCTCCAGATCGACTTAATTCAACATCGATACAATTTTGTCCTACCTTGAGAGCAGCCACGCCCACTTTGTACGACTCAAGCACCAGCGAGTCAGACTCAGCCTGTCGAAGCTTGTCCAGAAGGCTCTGAATGTTTTCTAAACAGTTCGCTCGTTTTTCGATGTATTTTTCAATTTCTTTTTTACGTCGCAACCATGTTTTGGCCTGTAAAAAAAAATATTACAGTCATGAAATAAACCAAAGCCATAGTGATGGTCACCAGGAAAAATTTCGACACTAGATCTTGGCTCCTCTCGCTTCATAGCTCAGTTCCGTCCGTCCCGCACCAAGTCTTCCAAACCCTGACACCTTTTACTCACCATGAGCTTCCTGTCGGTTGTGAGACAGGTTCGGACCTGGGCGAGAGCTTTTGCCCTGTCCTGCTCCAGCGTTTCTAAGTTGTCGGCCAGCAGGCGCTGATTCTTTTCCAGCTGGAAAACGCCCACGTCAGCTTCGGTGATAATGACTCGCTCCTTTTCCTCTTTCTTGAACTTAATAACAAGGTCGGGAGCAATGTACGTGGCAGCAGCCTTCCCCGCCTCAATCAGTGGCTTCACAACCGTGACCACGTCTTCTTCTGTCACGTCAGCAATTCTGCACACCTCTTTGAGTGCAATTAGCTTCCCTCGATGCTGGGCTGTTAGTTTCCCGTATAATTCATCACTCCTTTTCTAGAAACGAAGATAAATTTACCGATTTTTCTTGAACAGAGTTGGTGAAGGGCGAATAGTTTTTTTGTCGGTAACTTCGTACATTTTTACCAAGACATGCAAAGGTACTGGTTTTCCTACCAAGCACCCAAGGGGGGATTTTCATCTACCGGAATTTGAGCCCGCGTTCTACAGGTCTACCCAAGCCTGAGCCACAAAAGGTCGGACCCTGTATTTCACTAGGACCTAGCGCTGTAGCACCATAAAGTTAGTTACTTCAACGACTTATACAAATAATTACCTTAGCGACGTCCAGATGAACATAACTAACAGTCTCTGGATCGACTTTGGCAGCAAACGGAGATTTGATTTTATTGACGGTCCACTCAAGGGGACTTCTTACTAACGACTTGACCAGCCAGCTCACTACTGAACCCTCAAAATTACAGATATCCTTGTAGTCCGACGCTAAAACTATTACCCGAGTCCTGAAATCAATAATCGCATCTTTAAAAAAATTCGCAACCCCATTATGGCAAATTGCAACATCACCCACACTACTTATCTCCAAGAGCTTTAGTATTCCGTATAGTGACAAAGTGCACCTACCTTTTCATTTCCTCAATCACAGTTTCAAGGCATACAGGAGCCTTTCCGTTGCGTGTGAAGGCAGCTCTGAGGGAGGCTAGTGAAAAGGTTGTGGCCCTGGTGTGCAACAGGTAGCTCTGTATCAACCTCATCCAAAAGTTGAACTTCGAGTTCCACGCCACTGGGTCTAGCGATTTGGAGCGGAACGGCCCAAGCAAAACGTTCATACGGGTCTCGTCTTCCCATTCCAACGGATATTTAAATATTCCGTCTTCCTTCTTTATACAGTCATCCCTACAACATGAACCACAATCATCATCACATACTTAGTACAAAACAGCTAGCTACCACGTCAAGATGAGTGCTACAGCTAAATTCTCTGACTCACATGAGAAATAAGTTGTCGGAGGTATCAAAATAATAAAATGAAACTAAAAATTAACAGAAATATCTATAAAACAGAACAAAAAGACATTAAAGATTGAAAATTTTTGTTCGAGGGATTCTTTGTTGACAAATAAACCTGAATCTGTCTGCTAAATTTCGTGGCATTAGAATATTTTCTATGCGAAATGTTGGTAGAACTGTTGTTTACATTTTGATTTTCAAATTTGTCTGGTCTTTATTTTTTTGACGGGTAGAAGGAGAGCTAATGCCTAGCAAGAAAATTAACCCTTCTCTGCTTTTGAATTGGAAATATCCCTCTCTTGTAGTGTTTGCTGGGTAAGAAAAGTATAAAGTCATAAAATGGTACGTAGGAGGTACGCACACTCACCTCTACCCAAAGACCTCTACCCGTTTATTCGTTCAGGGTTCAGGTGTTCATACCTTGTACCTTGCCGCAGATCTTTTAGTTTGGCAAACTATCGTGATAGAAAACCAAAATTTGTTAGTTCCTTGGTGTACGTAGGTATCTACCTTGTACATTGGCATACCTGCTTGTACTTGAACGTGTTGTAGAGGGCTGGTTGCTTGGGACCAAATTCGCCGAGTGAAAAGGAAAATCGAGCTGAGCACGTGCCCGAAAGTTTGGACCCGGCCAGCTCTGGCTCCAGAGTTCATTTACATCAGTGATGCCAAAGCGGAAGGTAAGTGATAACTATTTGTTTACCGTTCTTATAGGTATCGTGGTAGGTGTGTTTCTGAGAAATGAATGAACTGTGGGCCGGCACATAGGTAAACATCCAAGGGGGGGGGGGGGGCAGCTAGATCAGGAAAACTTTGATAGGAGCGGGATTCGGCTGTCATTGTTCCTCAAAAGGGTAAAGGTATACTCATCGCACTTCTCGGTGCACCAAGCGGCAGAGTGAGCCGCCGCTATAGGGGAATCATTGTGGAAAATGAAAAATTCGAACCCCATCCGCCAGTCAACGAGCCAAGAAATCTGTTATTGCCTCATTGGGAACAAGTAAGAAGTACATTCTGAAGTAGTCGCAGTGTCGTGCGACAATCGGAAGCAAGTATCGGCAGAAGTGCGATGAGTACACCTTATCCCTCAAAAGATAGTTATCAATTCATCAAGACCTCTAGACATTTAGACCCGTAGTAGTAATAACTTAATTGACACTGATGTGTATTCTAGATTTGCTTCAAAAGTTTGAGATTGGCGGGCTGACGAATGAGCTGTACAAGATGATCCAGCTGTGGCTATGGGTCACGGGCAAGCTGAAGGGGAGCCAGCTGTACGAGGATCTGTTCTCTTTCCACCAGAACCTGGCGTGGAGGTTCCTTCGTCTTGCTCAGGATGATCACTACTTCTACCGACAAAGGGCAGTGCATACGCTCGCCCGCATGCCCAGCCTCTCAGGTAACTACTTATACTTGCCCAGCCTGTCGGGAAAACACACGGCTTCCAGTAGAATCACATCGAGAAATTTATCTCTGAACTATAAGATACAATTTAGTAATTTTTTTGATATTCAGATTTCATATCGGTAGGAAAAGGGTCAAACAGACCAAGTGACACAAAGAGCATTGAACAGATATTTATAATCCTGACGTACCAAATGTCTTCCCTGGTTATTTAGACGCGACGTGCACAGAGATCGCACAAGCGTGTGACATGCGCACCGCAGTGGGGATATCACGCACTGAGGGAGGTAACCTACGTCTTTTGCTGGATCCTCCTGGCTGGAGGCGGCCACTGGACCGTGTGGAGCTGTTAAGGCGTCTCCACACGTTCCTGCTCCAGCTTGACAAGGACTGCCCGCACCCCTGCCTGCAGTACGTCATCGCTGACGCATTTGCAGAGACCGTGAGTTTTTTTCTCAGTGACAGAAATACCCTGCCGCTGCAGTAATCCAACCAACACCCAGTACCGACAGTCTTGATATTGTTTTTTAGGATCACAAAGGATTCGACGATGACGTTGGTTTCAACAAATCGCGCCCGGAAGTCATTCCGAAATGTGTTGAAGCAATTCTTCATCACTCGTGGCTAGGCTCCAACGCTCGCAGTAAGTTTTCAATTTTATTTCTAAAAGAAATGCGTAAAACCATTCAACTACACTGCTTAGTCAGCTAGTTTCAGACGGATCAGTAGCTAACCACTGACCAAGCTCTGGTCTTGATTTGTCGAGATTCGAGATTAACAGGCCCTGATGAGCTTCACCGTCTGTGGGAAAACTGGGGGAGTGGTTCAGACCAAATCGCCTGAGAAAAGGATAGAGATTTTTTTCCCTGGCCCTTGTAGAGATGTAGCAACATTTTTTCATTTTCTTTAGGCATTGTTACTCACGGTGGACTGGGGCTGCTGGTGGACTTGTATCGTGTGGTGGAGGCTGATGAGGAGAAGCTGTCCTGCCTCATCATGATCTCCCGCATTCTCTCTAACATATCCATGCTGCCAGATGTTCACAGCCTGCTCCATATATCAGGTGACAGTTAAACTATGTAACTAGTTTAGAAGGGGTATAGGTATAGTATGTTTCTTTTTCTGAAAGTTTTCTTGAGAAGATGTCTGCATGTCTGTAGGGTAGTTAAACTGAAGGCTGTTGAGACAATTCTTAGGAAACTGCTGATAAAGGAATATTCAAAATTTTGGTCAGAAACATGGCACTGAGGAAAAAAACGTTTCAGGATGCGTAAAGGTGCTCGCACAGATGCTGCGGCACGGTGACGTACGTGTAAGCGTCCCAGCAGGCCGAGCTCTGCTCAACTGCGATACGGACGCCTCCCCATCCCCTCAGGAGAAGCAGGTCCGTCTGCTGCGTAACGTGTACGTCCTGCACCCTCTATACCGATCTCTTCGCGTCACGCCGCCTGCTGCAGACGTAGTCTTCGTCCACGGTCTACTGGGTGGCGTGTTCGTTACGTGGCGACAGCGGGACAAGCCTGACCCGTCTCGTGTCACTTCAGGTACATTTGCTGATATTAAGGCTGTAAAACGATGCTGAGAAACTGTTTTATGTTTGTAAATCGGGTATAATATGTAATTTTAACGTCCGAAATTAACTGGCTGTGTTGTGATTTTACGATCGAGTGATTTATGTCCCTGAAAAAAAAATTATCCAAAATTACGTGATCGTAATAAGACGTATCATATTTCAGAACATTTAAATATACAACAATTCCCCCCCCCCCCCCCCCCCCAAAAAAAATGGTCGGGAGAAATCATCAACAAACAGCGAATAAATATGTATATTCTAGTTTAAATATGGATGATTTTATAAAAAGGCTGTACCAAAATTTCTTGTCTTTATGTCTTTGCGGTTGTAGTGGAAGAAGGAAACCAGGAAGATTTACCGGATCTGCCGGTTGACTCTTCCATGGATACATCGCAACTCACTTCTGAGCTGAGGTATGTTCATCTATGTTCTTTTTCACCTCAGATGTACATCTTTTCACTCATTTGAGGTATGTAGATGTATCTTCTTAGTTCTCACTCTCCTCCAAGAGTTTTGATCGCTTTGTTGTATATAAAAATCGAGTTGTTGAGTAAACATTGTAGATCAGGTTAATGAAGTAATTAGTTGTTTTTCAGGCCTGTAGGTGGTCGAGATTGTGAAAAACAGAGGACGCAGTGCTGGCCTCGTGATTGGCTACCACGAGACTGCCCGGACGTGAGGGTTTTGGGTGTTAACTACGACACCAACATCTCTCAGTGGGCACCCATGTGCCCCATCGCTCCCAACAGGTACACTATACACTGCATGGTGTTACATTGTTGTTAAGACAGGCCCTGACTAATTAGAGGCTGTACCTGATGGCAGATTTCTGGCTAAATAGTGTTGTTGTCACCTGGCGTCAGATTAGTGTTATCGTAAGGTGTAGAGGTTGGTTTACCTCTTCCCATAATCCAAACATAAGCTTGAAATAATGATACGATTTATTTTATTGTTAAGGCGGACATCCACCCTTAGTAATGTTGTTGTTTGCTCGCAGACTGACCCTGACTGATCGGAGCCTGCACCTGACCGAAGCTCTGAAAGCTGCTGGGGTGGGGCAGGGCGGTCGCCCGGTTATCTGGGTGGCGCACTCTATGGGGGGCCTCATCGTCAAGAGCCTCCTCGTCAAATGTAAGATCAAACACTATTAATTTCGACATTTCATATTTCAGAATATTTAAAAATCCAATAGTTTTCTCGTAAAATGTGCAGAAAAAACGTAACCAAACACGACTGTGTAGACGCTCTTAATGTTGAGTGGTTGTTGGGCAGGTGCGCAAAGCCAGGATGAGGGTGAGCTGGCCCTCCTGAGGAGCACGCGGGGGGTAGTTTTCTTCAGCACCCCTCACAGAGGGTCTCGCCTCGCCTCCATGAATCCTACCAGCCGCATCCTCGTGTGGCCCACCATAGAAGTGCAGGAGCTCCGACAAAGTAAGTTACATCGCCCACTTAAAATACTCTTCACCCTTAGAAGGGCTACAGCCTTGTGGGATACAGTGTATCACCTTTCTTGACCTCTTTACACAAGTGGCGATTTGGCGAGTGTGGGACTCGCTCAAGGCTTCGGTAGCGCAGGTATGGCATCCTAAACTAGGCGCGCATCCCTGCGCCACCCAAACCTTGGGGATACCCACTAACCTCCCCATCGCCTCGGAACGGCGGGTGCAATACTTCAAGGCGATGGGAGACCGTAGGAACCAGGCTGAGTGGCCCTACCTCGAAAAGGTATTTAGTCAACACAAAGACCAATCATGCAATAAAAAGGCAAGCGAGCGTTTGTAAACTGGAGCCGTGTGGTAGGGGGGGTGCAGCTATCGGCCCGGGAGGGCCGCTTCTGAAGTCTTCTGGGAGAGGACACAGTTAGTCAAGTGTTTCTCTAGCCTATGAAGGACCAGGGCCGGACAAGAGTCACTAGAAAAAATCTCGAAAATTCGAGACTACAACAGCCGGTTACCATGGACACTATACAGTAGGACACTTCGATATTATCGATCGATAATTGCACGTACCGGTATCAGTCGAGATATCATAGTCGGGAGTAGATTGAGGTACGGAACTGGACAACTGGTAATTGCACGACCGCCAGTGGCCGTGACTGCTCCAAAAGCTAAACATAGTGTGCTATTGGAACTAAGAAACTAAATACTGCGAGTAGGACACTATGTTTAACTTGTACTGGAGAACGAATACTATCCAGCGATAGAAATGGAGGTGCAATTACCGTTCTAAATACAGGATGCCATAGCGCCCTCTATTCTTCATAGTTCATAGCACTAATGCATACGTATTTTGTGTTGTAGACTCAGCTGAGCTGCTGTCCCTTCACGATCAGTTCCTTTCGCTCTGCGCCTCTCACCCAATACGCGTCATCTCATTCGCTGAGCGCCGGCCAACCTTCGTCCGCGCCCTCAACCTCGAGCTCAGGTTCGTCGAGGACGAGTCGTCATGGACGGAAGTGGGCGAATTTTTCGGCGTACCGCTCGACCATCTATCTGTCTGCAAGCCAGCTGTCAGGTTAGCCGTGTAGATCAATGTATATTGTTTTTAGTGACTATTTGATGAGCCATAAGATGCATTTATAACATCAGAAACTGGTTTACATTGCTAGTTTCTCGCTACTGCTGGCGGTTATCACTCTCTGTTTAGTTTACGCTGAATTTCACCACCTCACGATAGTGCCTCCTAACGATCGAATAGCTATATATTCGGTAAAGCAACCGAAAAAATTATCCCTTTGGGTCCGATTACACCTTACAATAAATATATGATCCTATTTTTATATGATCCTATTTTTTTAGCATCATAAAAATTTTAGAAAAACTGTAATACACTTTACAATAAAAATAGGATCATGTTTAGCAGTGACGCCAACTTGACATGGTAAAAAAATAGAATTTTGAAGATTTTTAGGGTCCTTTTTTGAACCGTTTTAGGTTAAATAATTTCTGCTATATTCTTTCAATTCATCGTTATAAGAAATTCGGACTCCTCCACATTTTCTATTAAAATACGGGTCATTTCCATTCCACTTACCTCAGCCGCCATTTTTAACGGACTAACCCAACAACAACAAACACATCGCAGCCTAGAGGAAGGTAGTCGCAGCAGTTATGATACAATTTGTACCGGCCGATACAAATTGTATCATAATTGACTCAATTCACTTTACACCTTACAATTTTTCTTGATCATATTTTTTTATGATCCTATTTGGATTGGAAATTGTAAGGTGTAATCGGGGGCTTAGTCTTAGAGGAAATGGTATCAAAATTGGAGGCTCATAGAAATATATTATTCCCTTCGACAAACTAGAAGAGAATTATAGGTAACAGTAAATTGCAAAACGCAGCACAACTGCACAACATATTAGGGAGCTCAGGAGGTGGCGCTACTGGCGGTGAAAAGAGGAACTATCATCCCGCTATCTTTTAAATTTCACAGTTATCTTTCTCAAGTACCCCTCTCTTTTTGACCCTGTTGTTAATTTTCAGGGAATCATTCCTGTACCAGAAGGTTCTCCACTTGATTGAAGAAACCATCTCCAAGACCAAACGAGAAAACCGGAAAAGGTAACAACTAGATACCTATGCCTAGGTAGACTTTTTATCAAGTTAGACCAAGTTTATTTAGGTTCATGACTCATATTTCAACAAACAGTATTTTTTTATTACAAGGACTTTAACATTGGCATATGCCTCAGTTAAGTGTCAGTGCCATAAGCGAAGCATAGCACTAACCTCTAGTTATTTTTATATGTTCCCTTTACGACTTCTTATTGATACTGCAACGTGCACGACCGTAAAAGCTAAACACAGTATGCGATTGGAAAGCGGAACAAATGACTCCGAATATGGAACTATGTTTAGCTTTTACTGGAGGTGCAATCTCCGGTCTCAGTCGGGTATCGATGTACCTATTCCCTAGCTGTGAATAAGAACACACTAGCACGAATTGAAAATAGTTTTATTTAAATTGGTTACCTAACTATTAGGTATAATAAGGATGGGAACAATAACCCGCTTGTCGTTTGGTAGGTACGTACCTACCCACCTATCTTCAACAAACAATATGGCCGGCATTCGTCATTAGTTTTTGGCACATTCAAAATTCGTCAAATTGGGGATGAAAGTTGTTAAATTGTCAATTTTACCGACATTGTCCTACGGAAACTGTTGGATTCTTTTGTTCTGAAAAACAGTTACAGATATGAGTAAGTACTTCTGATTTTAAAAGGAACTGAATATTTGTTCTTTAAAATTGTAACGTGTGGTATCTGTTTCTGATGTTTGAAACACATTGTATTTCAGAATAAAAATATCCAACAGTATTTCACAATTGTGAATAGTCACTCTTTAGCAAGAGGCAAATCTATAAGGGATTAACTGATAGTATAGTCTACCTCACTTTTGGATGAGTAACGAAACCCATTGTTCTAAAATAAAAAGTTTCCCAAATTATTTTTTTATTCAGACCAAGAAGCAGACTTAGGAAGAAGGAGTCACTGTGATGTAAAAGAGTTCAGCAACGATAATTCTCATTTGTGTAGTCTATATCCACCCTTTGATATCACTGATATTACTCTCATCCAACAATGAGATGGACTATAGGTACATAGGTACAAATATAAGTAAATTCTTGCAGAGAAGCAAGTATACTAAGTCACAGCGACTGGGTACAAGTAGGTACCTACTTTTACCTACATAGGTAATTGATACCTGTTCACCTGCAATAGGTAATTTGGTACCTAAACAAGTAAAAATTGTAAAGTTTTAAAAGACACATCTAGTCAAGAGTAAACGACGGAACTGTATGATACCGGTACATGTACCACCATTAGCCAACTTGAAGTGACGCAGCTGTGGTTACCATGGAAACCGTAATGTTAGCTTTCGATATATATCGATCTAATAGTTGCGATTATTACCGGTATCACACAGAATCGATAGTCAAGAGTAAACAAGGCTTTCTACAGCAGTCGCAAGTCACAACCTCAGTCAATCTTGGGCATGAGTTCACGGTAACGATTACATAAATTAACCAGTGGGTACATACATAAAGACTCATCACTTTATCTCATCGTTAAACTAACTGTAACTGAAGTATCTCCTTAAGAAAGGGAATCCAATTTCTCTGAATAATCTCTCTTAACAATAAGTGGTAATATCAATGCGTGGTGAGTTCGAAAACAAAGTTTCAAATATGTTACAATTTGTTCTTCGTCATCGCTTTAATTAAATTAATATTGGCACATAGTTTGACGCGAATTAAGGATTGCCACACTAGCCCGTTTAACCTTTTTTTTTGTTCTGAAATATAATATGATATTTTAGCATCAAACCTTGTTCTCATCTGTAAACAATACTGATCATTTAGTTGTTAAAATGACATTATATTTCAGAACAAAAAACACCGAATATTTTTCTTGGAGAGATGTAGGTACTGAAGAAAAATAAAAGTGAATAGTATGGAGACCCTTAAGCTCGTGTCATAGGGTGGGGGTGGGGGGCGGGATTATTGCTTGATATAGTGCATTAATCAACATTCGAACATAATATTATGCTTACACCTATGTTTATCTTAGGGAGCTCTCAGTCCACACTATGCGGTATTTCCCTAAAATAAAACATAGACCTAATGTTCGGTGGATGTTTGCCCATAATGAGGTAAACGTAGCTCGATCGCATAGTTGCCTCGTTTGAAATATCCATGTTCAAGAGGGGAGAGGAGACAGCGTTATACCACCCGGTTGATCAGATTCGCAAGTTCTTTGTAAAGGAAGCAGTTTCTGGAACATTTACAAACCAGACTGAAACATTCACAAACGAGACTGAAACATTCACAAACCAACTGTCAAATTGACAAACCAGAAAAAAAATTTATATAAGATCTTCATTCTGGTACCTAGTTGAAAATATTTATGATATTCGTATGTCGTGATACTTTTTATTTCCAGGTATAGTAGGTAAAATCTCCACTTACCGATTTAAAGGCTTGCAAATTTCTCTGTGGTCCAGGTTGACACCTTGGAAAGCTCCAAACCCTAAATCTGAAAACAGAAATACTTTCGATTATAGTCTGACCTAAAGCTGAAATTTAATCGGTTAAGGTGCAATAGTTCTGTTATCGTTATCTCTGACTCATGTTCTATATGTGTTAAGTAATTGGATTTTGATCGGAGGTAGTTGTTTAATTGTGTGATTAATGTAATCTCGCTTATCACTCACCGGCGGAGTCTACAGACACGACGCGGACGTTCGTGACGAACATGAAGGTGAGAATGGTCTCCACAAAGCTGAAGATATCTGCCGATAAATGTTTCTCCTCGTACAACTTCATGAACTCCTTATGCAGGGACAATACTTCTTGGCAATCTGTGGAAAATCAAGTGCGTTAAGGAGGGTAGGCAAGATACACCAGGAAAAATTTCAACAATTTGAGACTAGAACCTGAGTCCTCTTGCTTTATAGATCTCCATAGTGGGAGGCAACTTATCCAAAATTAATAGTGAGGTGCAGATGGGTGGGGTTGTACCTTTTTTGACTTCGGTAAGCTCAATGGACTGTCTGAGCAGAGGCAGATTGAGGTGAGCTAGGGAAGACCCCCTATGTGGAACACTGTAGAACATGATGCCGCGGGTCTCTGTCAGAAATCGCCTTAGCCGCTCGTCTTCCGCGTCCCGCGCTGAAATCACACAACAGAAAATGTAAAACACAATCTCAGACACATTTTTTCATTCATAGAATTTTCGTTTGTTTCGGATGCAGGCCAACATGACGAAATGCAACACTGGCATTTCCTCTTGAGGGATGTAGGAGTAGATAAACCTGTTCAGCTCGTAAGGTCAGCCATCTTGTGGCTCTAGTTTTTGTCTAGCTTCTCTGATGTGTATGTCAAAAACAATAGACTCCTCATTGCACGGAGCCACACTGCAGCAGTGAGGGTTTCACTTACCGTCGACAAGCATTTGTTTGACAAAGAGGCCTCCTTTGGAGTGTCCCACCCACACGATAGGGTTCTGACCCACCCCCAGTGACATGAGGCTGTCCGCCATCTCCCGGCTCCTTTCCTTCAGGGACGTCCTGAAAACGCACACGTGCATGCATCACTGACATGAGACTCAAATTAGCACATGGTCAATGGTGATGAGACCTCGGACCAAGCGGGGTCTCTACAATGGCTCATACATATTCAGTAGACAGGTGTATCACCCACCGAAACAAGCACCCACTGTGTCGCTTGTGGATCTATACTGTGTACGCTTGTCAGAGTATCACTTCTTGTGAGCTTATTTTTTTCCGATGGTATAATATACCTTTAATTCAAAGCAATATTTGAAACTCTCCTCATTTTTTACGGATAAAGCCGAGTTCAGTTCATCCATCAACAAATCAAAATATCGCAGGTAGACAGTTCAAGTGGAACCCCACGTTGGGCGCCAACAGGAGTTGTTACTCCAATTGGCGCCCAACGTGGGGCACCTATAAGGTTCGATGCAATTACTAATTACTTCACTTTCGTTCGCTATTATAGTTGCAGTATCGATTTTGATCGTGGCTTCGAAAAAATAATAAGGTACCTCATTCTTTTGGTGATCCAGACAGGCCTCCAAAGGAATGGATCAGTGGTATAGTTGAGGGCAATGATCCTGACTCCAGGGCAGTCCCGTGGTAACCAGTCCTTTGGCCAGCAGGGCGAGTACGGTTCCTCGCCCTCCACGCCACTACTCTCCCGCCGCGTGTCGTCTATACTGTTGATAATGTCCGTGATGTTTTCTAGTACCACGTCGTGGTCTGCGTCCCCGTGTTCTAGCACTACTTTACTGTTGGCGTTTTGTTCTGGTTCTTCGTTACTGTTGATGAATATGGCGCTGTCTTCAGAGGCACGTGGTAGAAGTACCGATGTCGGCTGAGACGTTACGGGGTCATTGTTGTTCACGCAGGGGGCGTCGGCGTGCGGAGGAGGCACGACGTGCGGTAGTGACTCGTTATTAACCTGAAATGTGAAATAAAGTACGTGTATATATAAATATTAAAGCTGCGACAGCGGGCAATGTTTTCGAAGTATCAACATTCTTACGGAATCTGAGGCTGAAAACAAACCACAGACGCCGCGAAGACGACGCAAACTACGCACATGAGTAGTGAATTGCATCTTAAAACTCACTGACTGCAGCCACAAAGAACCTTAGCGTACCTGTTTCCTGTACTGCCACATGCCCTGCTTCCACGTGTGTACAATGGACCCGTGTAGACCGTGGATGAAAATGACATCTGAACGAATCTTGGCCGGCGATGGGTCATACAGAACCTCTACGTGCACGGACGGCTCGGGCTCAGGATGCACCGGTGACGGTGATGGCGCGACAGGGCGAAGAGGAAACCACCGGATGGCTGGAAGACTGGGAAGCCGGAATGTCTGCAGAAGGGGATCGAACTTGCTGGTGGGGTAGGAAACGTAACCTGCGGAAAAGAGTGAACGTCTAGAGGCACGACCAACAGATATTCCACCCGCTGGGACCGCCACCGTCACTACTACCCCTATCACACAGATGTAGGGCAGTTTATTTTCAGAAGTTTCACGTGTAAAACTTTTGCGTTTCTCTAGATGTGACTACTGCCCTGCCGGTGAAGTGTCCAAATACGCTTGCTTGTTGTCCTTGGGTCACTAGTTGCGGTCATTCTCTCTCAATTGGCGTCAATCACGGCTGGTCAAGAGTGCAGTGCATCTTGTTTGACCTGGTCCAACTCAACTTACTCCGCCATCTACTGTTTCTACTTTTTCGAGAGTTCACGCATCTTCTCATTTTAGTTGAAGGTCTAAGCCTAACCGCGTCCAGCTTATGCTAACCGCTGAACTTCAAAACCTCCAACTATAAGGAATATTTAACGAGGAACCAGACGTACCTGAAAGGGCGGATATGAAGAGAAGAAGACTGGAAGGCATGAAGGATCGTTCTCTGACAGTGCTCACCACCGCGTGCTGCTTTCTCAGCCAGCCCTCGTACGCAGCGACGATGAACGAAGCCAGCAGCTTGGCCACCAGGGCCACCGACGTGATAGCGCTCTGCAGACGCCTATGGCACAGTAAATTGTGGATTTAAAAAATTAGGGGCCACCAGATGTGGGTTAATCGGGCTGGTAGGTATACCATACCCCTTGACGTTACCAGACCTTGATATTTCAAATAAAGGAGTATCTGCAATAAAGCGTACTATTGGCCTTAACAGGGAATAAAGCTCTGTACTTTTCTTACCTAAATACCTCTGTTATTACCCGCGTAGGAAGTATTGTTTGGATTGTGGTCTGTCATCAAGGCTAAGCTGAATGTAACAGAGAGCTATCTACAGAAATGGAGTGACGTAACCTTACAAACAGGTATATCTACGTCCGTGGAGTTTGGTTTCGGAGCATGGGAGCTTGGCGTTCGCCAATAATACTACCTATTCAAATAATTACTTTAAGAGAAGTATATAACCTTTTGTCGGCCTATGACCTTCAAATGTTGGTTAGCTTCTCAGCTGACAATTAGGCCGTCGGTTCTCTTTCATTTTCAACCGATTTGCTGTCAAATGCGAATTCTATAAGGACATAGATGGCTGTATGTAGCACGTCTATCGATTACAGAGCCCTGTGCAGTGCAATGAATGGAGCGACTAAGGGTCAGGGCCACTCGGCATTCACAGCCCGCAAGCCCGCCTCCCGCTTTAGATATTCGTGGGCCAAATAAAGGACCCCTTCCATCTAGCCGCACCGAGGCGTAGGTAGGTAGGTAGGGTAGGTAGGTAGGATAGAGCTGTTCCGAGCTTACGCCATGCTGCACCGCGTTCCCTATCCTACTCCAGGCTCTTAAGGGTCCGCTATACCTGACGATGCATTTTTTGCCGCCCATAAGATTAACATTTCGAGCGGCGATTCATTTTCAAGGTTTACCCTTGGTTGGAAAGACACAAAATTTTGCCTGTACCTAGCCCTAACAATGTTCTAGGGAGTGTTCGAAGCAGATTTCCCAATTTCTCGCTGGTTTCTTTTATTGCAACTGTTTTGCAAATGCTAGCATCGCATACCTCAAGAAAAGTGCTGTATCTCGAAAACCAGTAACAAAATGGGAAATCTGCTTCGAACACTCCCTAGAACATTGTTAGGACTAGGTACAGGCAAAATTTTGTGTCTTTCCAACCAAGGGTGAACCTTGAAAACAAATTGCCGCTCGCAATGTTAATCTTATGGGCGGCAAAAAATGTACCGTCAGGTATAGCGGACCCTTAATTTCACCAATGTAAGTTAGAACCTAGGGGTCACTTGTATGGAATAAAGGTATAATCAGGTGGTTATGGTGGCAGTCGTTTGTCAGGGCTCGGACCACTTCTGAGCCAATCAATGGCTAGTCAAGTGATACTTGCCGGTGTCTTGCCTCCACGTAACCCTATGGCTATCAGTGGCCTTTCGGTATAGATCAACACCGAGAACAAATCGCAACATACCTGGGACATTTTAAAGTTGGAACGATCAGAGAAATCCTAAAGCACCTGCAGGTGTATTCCCTTTCTCGAACGCCAGAAAACCCACTGAACTAACACCTTCAAAAATTATTGTAAGAAGATAAGGCACACCATGATGCAATATATGGAGAACAGTTCTTCTTAAAATAATTTTTAAAGGTGTTAGTTGAGTGGGTTTTCTGGCTTTCGAGAAAGGGAATACACCTGCTGCACCTGAGGAGCTATATACCCTTAATGTGAAGAGCAGAAGGTATAAATAAGTTACTTACTCTATGGAAACGCGTCTTATTATTTTCTCTTCCATGGCTGGCATCATTGTAGACGATGTGGTTTCCTGAAAACAAATAAAAGGTTTTGAAGTGCAAGGTGCTCAGTAATCAAGCGGATTGCAGTGTGCCACCACCCTCTCGTCGCTCCAATCTCCTCCAACAAAGTAAAAATTGCCCTTGCAGCCCCTGTGCTTACCCGACCCTAGTGTCTTCCTCAGCCGTGGAAAAACTTTAATACAAGTGGCGTGGTTCTGATTTGCCGATTCCCATGTATCTACTGATCCCACTCAGTTCGGACTCTCGTTCATAATAAATGGTCTGACAGTGGTCGCAGCTGACTTTCTCGCATTAATGCCATCACAGTGAATATTGATATACTGCCATTTTGTTCTGTGTAAGGTGTGAGCATCAGTGATAAGGTTCAATCCTCATTGCTGAGAAATTTTTTCCATCGCTATATTTTGTCAATAACTTCTGTTACGTTTTCTTCGAAATTCCTCGCAACTGAACCTGGGCAGTAATTTTAGACAAGTTCATTCCAAAGTTCATCCAAATTGGGTGTACGGGGGAGCGCAGGGAATGAATGACTGACCTACTGACCACGGATCACGGGAAACCTAAAATCTCTATTTCAAAATTTTGGAAACAATAATTTCTCGCTATATTGGCTAGCGAGAAAGTAAAAACGAACTGTTGGAGCGTGTGCGGAGGAAGCTGCGAGTGTGACACGCAGTGCGCTAGTGATGGTTACGTCGCTGTGGTCCACTGACCTCTATCCCCTTATTCTCATGAGAGCTTCTTACACTCTCGTCTTTCTTCCTTTTCAGGTGGGTTGGGGAGCCTCGAGGCTCCCGTGAACCCACGCAGGAAGGCGTGAATCTTTTTACTTTCCCTTTCCCCAAAAGAGTGATCTCCTTGTGAAGCTTCGGTTATGGCAGGCAGCGGGCACACGGACGTACTGGTTAGGTAGCAGTGATACGCACCGTGGTCCACTGACCTCTATCTTCTTATCCTCTTAATCCCCATGAGCTTCTCACACTCTCCCTTTTCCACTCCAAACAGACAGCTGCAAATCGCATCGTCACTGAGTCTCTTCTCATTGTTCGGCCTAGTTCAAACAGACTTGATTGAGCATGGTGCTGTCAGGTATAGGTATGTACCTAGATGCCGAAGCAGTAGAAACTCCGTGGCCTAGTCGGAAACAGAGTCCAATCATTCGCGACGTCTCTACAAAAGGGGATGATTTGACCATTTAAGGTCAGGTATCTATCAGAGCTGGGCAATTTCACAGGAAAAATTTCGAGAAGTCGAGACTAGAACTTGGGCTGGGAGTGAGTAGTGAAGAATCCTGGACCTTGAAAAGGGCAGAGCAGTGGTTTGACACAAAGCCAAATTAAACTGGCTGAACCAGTCGGTGTGTCTCGGACCAGCTTGAAATGGTAATCGGCACACTCCATTGCCTAGTTGTGCTTAAGGCCATTTTACACGATATACATAAGGTGGGTTGAACTCTTTAGTTAAAGAACTGAACAAAAGTTACCAAGATAAGGTAAACCAGTGGGTCTATTCCGGATCTTTGGTCGTTAATTACGCGTTAAGCTCCTAACGCTAAAACTAAGTACACCACTTTGTCGTTATCTCGTTAACATTGCGTTAACGCAGCATGTATATTTATTCTATCGTTCAACTGAACTGGTTTTACCTATCCCGGTTTCATATATCGCGTAATAAATGCTTAACGCTCCGTACACTACCATGCAGTATGTTATGGTGGTTGCACGGGTCACCGTATGCTGGTCTTTCCGCCTACAGTCATCAGACCCAGTCGTAATGGGTGACATAAATACTGATACAATGACACAGCAGCCTTAACTTCCTGACAACAATACAACTACACTCAGCAATTGACAATGACCCCGTCCTCGTCCATGCCGCGCCTTAAAAAAGTGAGATACTGTGAGTATAATTATGATCTCACCCGGACCAGGGATTTTCTCCCCGACAGCATCTATCTCACTTTTCCGAGGTGCGGTGCGGTTAGGTGGTCGTGGACCTTCACAGCAGCATAATGATGTTCTATGACAAACTAGGGAAATGAAGCGTTTACCTAACACTTGGATAAACAGACACCGCAACTGCTGTAGGTACCTATAAACAACTTTACTGACATGATCTACAATTCATCATCATCATCATCATCATCATCATTCATCACCTCGTGGCTACCTTAACCTTAGCGTGGCACGTGTGCGAGGCCACGTGACCTTCGCCAGATAGGCGTTACGATGGGATGGGTGATAGGCCACTGGCTGCAACAACCGGCGATCCCGACGCACGAAAACTCTTCTACTGATAACGTACTAGAGCACGCAGACACGCACTGCGGGAAGGCCAAAGATCAGCTGGGTCAAAACCGATACTGTCCCAGGTGTCTCCAGGAAGTCTACGCCGATGACTTTTTTCGGCAATTTCGCGCCCGGCTCTTGCCCCCCCCCCCCCCCCCCTCATTACACAATACCAATATTTTGGGTTTGTATGGGTCGTTAACCTTGTTTGGATCGGACCTTATGCGATTGGGTTAGGTAATATTAAGTATAGGCCTCTCGCTAGCCTAGCATCCCAAAAGCAATCTTAACCTACTCCTGCGTATGGAGGCTTAGGTAGGTAGGTACCTATACCTAATAAAGGCGCCCTTATCTCGACAAATGGTATTAGTCTGTGCATCGACTTTTGTCCTTTGCACCCAAACTGTGATAGGTAGTCTCATATACCTACGTGCCAAGATATTTCTATCAGAAACAAGAGGAACAAACTGGTCTCGGTGGCTCATATAGGGAGAGGCTAAGGCTAGGTAAGGTACATGCCCATATACTTAGGATTGGTACTTAAACGTAACTATCGTCAAGGTGTATGAAATTTTGACTTCAGAGTGGCAGAGCTACTACCGACCTAGCCTCGTTAGCCGAGTGGTCGAGAAGTCGACTTTAGAGGAACAGCCGGGTCACGTCGGTTCGATCCCGATCCTACCAAAAACTTTTTCTGATCGACATTCACATCTGCTGCTGATACGATCTCGATGTCAAATGTGCAGGTATACTACTAGCACGATGGGTATAGGGAGTTGTTATTTGGTAGTACTGCCAGCCAGGCCCGTATCCAAAAAGCTGTGGTCATGGGGGGGGGGGGTTCGCCTATATTTTTTTGCTTCCCGTTGGCATTAAGTACCATGCATGTTAATTTTCCGCTCAAGGGAAGAGGGGGTTTAACCCCCTAACCCCCCCCCCCCCCCCCGTGCATACGGCTATGCTGTCAACTGAGCACGATGGAAAATTCTTGAAATGGTCTAGTTGCTGGGCTCATCCCCCCACCCCTTTACTATAACTACCTACCTTACCTTTCTGTATAAATATGAGGTAGATCTTCCTTTATTATATGTATAAGTAGGTACCTACCTGACGCAGGTCATTGGTGAAGCTACACCATTAGGGATGAATTCCTATGATTTCCTACCACTCAACTTATTCTCGACGGATTGTCATCTATAGTCCATCTACAGTACAGATTTTGGGGTACTCACCATACTGATACTGGTATGGCATGCAGCCCGTGAGGCCGTTCGCAGCGGCGGCCAGCGCGCACTGCCCGAGCTACACTGACGAGCCAGACAAATCGAAACTGAAGCTCGGCAGAGCTCGGCACTCGGCAGTATCGGCGTCGGCTCCCTAGCAGAGGCCCCCATGGTCCCCACGCCGTGAGGCGCATGCGCTGCGCACTAAACAGAGGGCGACACTGCTCAGCTCACACTGCTGCCGGGACACACTTGAGCAATTCTGACACACAAAAAGTTTACAAACACATTAGTGTGGTTGGAGGATTTATCTACTGGGAGCTCTGCTGAAGATAAGCCGGACCAGCCACCTGTAATTATTTTAGGTTCTGAACCTCCAACCACCACAGCCTCGACATTTTATTTTGAGATCCTTGACATATCAGTGGCGAATACTGATCAGAATCGGAACTGAACCAACATTCACCTTCCTAGATCACTTGGCCATCGGAGTTGTTTACATACTCGGAACTACCTACACAAAATGGGCAAAATTTCATAAGTATTTGCAGTATGCAAAAAAAAAAATATTTCCTAGATAAATATTAGCTAAATTAAACGACCCCCTCAACCAATAATCAGTTTTATCACATTCACTGAAAAATAAACCAAGAAAACAGAAAAACACTAAAGAAAAAATAAACAAACTTGAAAAATGGCGCGCTTCCAGAGTTTTCTAGATGGCGTCAAAATTTCGTGGCAGCAGAACACAACAACAACAAAATAGATTTCTCCTGAAAAGACGCACAGTGATTATTGAGTTTTAAATTCATAAGTATCTCGATAAATGCTAAATGATTGGTTTGTGTGATTTCTGTCGCTTGTCATCCATGTAAGTTTCTATCTCATTTTCATATTGGTAAAATGGATTCTCTGAAATTAGGGAGGAGAAGGTAAGTAGGTAGGTGGCGAAGCGAGCAAGAGCAAACATCAAATGGCAGTGATCGTGCCCTCGTTTTCTCTAACTTTTCTCTATATTTCCATGGACTTTAAAGTCTTATATCATATGACGTATATAGCATATTCCGCATGACAAAGAAGCTGTAAGTTGCGACTCCTTAACCTTATGATCCTACGGTTATAATGCCGTTTGTTACGTTGATAACAAGTTTATGAGGAAACTGGTGGCTATTCGTTGGTTTGCTAAATTTGCTCAGTTGTAAGCTAGAGTTAAGCTTAGTAGTTGCCTAGTTTAAGAATTCCGGTTTGCAGACATGTTTCTTTATGGCTCAGACGTCCATTCTCCGATATTCTGTTTCCCAAAATGTGTCGTGTGTTGTTATTATTCTGGTGTTTAGCCCCCGCCCTCTCTGGAGCCTAGGAAAGCCACCATGGGGGGATAAATAAATAATTAGATATGTGGGGGAAATCAGCTAACCTGGAGACAGGGTCGTCTCGAACCTCCATATTGATCCCAAATCTGCGCAAGATTGGCCCAGGAGTTCGGGCTGGCCGAGAGACCACGGGTTTTTTTAATTCGGTTCCTATGACAGATGTTGATGCGGAAGTCTACTGCATCCTTAAGAATAAACTTTAATCTGCTTTTTGCAGATACATTGATCTTTGTTCATTAACCGGGAGTGGGAAACTAGAAATACCGACCACATCTGCGGGATAACGTCATGTTCCAGCCACCCACTTTGCAGTGGACTCTACAGGGTCTCCATCCACCTTCTTCGCTCATTACTCACACCGAAATGAAGCACGCAGTGAAGCGCAAGATGGCAGTGAGCGCGGACACCACGCTGGTGCCCCCGCCGCCAGAGAAACATTTCGTCACTGAGGAGGAAATGACTGCTGAAATGAGAAGGCTATATATCGTAGAGCCCCAGTTTGTTCATACCCAGCCCCCAATTGTTCAGCCACAGCCCCCAGTTATGGAGCCCCAGCCCCAGTTTGTGCAACAACAGCCCCAGTTCCCTGCAGGCTCTCCCTACTTCCAAGACAGGGGCCAGGAAACCACGCTATCGCCCTTTACATTCAACTCTGCCGGACAGTTTAATGGATTCGGTTTTCCGTGTGTAAATGAATGTGTTCAGCAAAGTGATTCTGTCGAGTTGAAAGACGTAGAAGTAGAAGATAGTATGGAGGAGACCGCAGCACTGCCCAAACTATTCGTCAGCGAAGAAGTGCTGAAGATAAAACCGACGCCTGCGCTGCCGCCATCACTACTTAGTTCCTCACCTCGCCACCAACTGGCGCTCGTGCCATGGGTACCACCTATCTGGCCACCTAAACCTGACGAGGAGGAAAAGAAATCTCAAAAAGAGGACGAGATGGACATGTGCTAGCCTGTGTTCTTATTCTTACTAATCGTTCTACTGTCAATTGTACGTTCGTATTTCGTTTTTTAAAATATTTAGGTCTCTTAATTTTGTATTATACTATGTCGCGCATCGTAACGCTTGCTTTATTATCTTCCTAACGTTTTAGCAGGGGGAAGTTGCCACTGTGCTGAAATTTATTGATCATAAGGAAAAGTAGTGGAAAACTGTCGCCTCAAATTTGACGAAATTGTCCAGCTCTGATGTACAGTAGTCTGTTTGCAGCGACTGTCAAGGGACCATGAAAATGGCCTCGCTATAGAGAGGGTGACATTGTGGAGATAGGGTTTGTCAAGGGACCCTATAGCATTCGCTCCTTATAAAGAGAAGGTTCTCGAATTTTGTTCCGTGGAACTCCAAGGGTTATTTGAAATTTGGTAGATACGTGTACACCCACTTTCAAATTACATAATCATTATTTTTGCAGGCGTAGTGAAATGACTAATCAGATGCTAGAAGTTTTTAGCGTGGTACGTCTAACCATGCATTAGCTAAGTGCTAACTGCCAACATTATACGTGTACTTGTTCGAGAGTGGGTGTACTCGTTTATCTAGGAACCTTTAAAAGGACGCTATACCTGACGATTTTTTGCCGCCCATAAGATTAACATTGCGAGCGGCGATTCATTTTCAATGTTTACCCTTGGTTGGAAAGACACAAAATTTTGCCTGTACCTAGCCCTAACAATGTTCTAGGGAATGTTCGAAGCAGATTTCCCATTTTTTTTTTACTGGTTTTCGAGAGGTATACGATGCTAGCATTTGCAAAACAGTTGCAATAAAAGAAACCAGTGAGAAATTGGGAAATCTGCGTCCTCTTAATGCAGCTGGTAGAACTTGCGGCAGTGAAAATGAAAAGAAATACCTTGAGGTTAAGCTAAGTACGTACTGACAGACTGACCTCGCCTCTCTGGACCTCTTCAAGTAAAATCTGTAGCCATTAGGATTAGAACCTCAGATCTGCTGACTCACCCACCACACACTTTCCTTCTCATCACCTATTCTTAACTAGGGCTACGACCTGACCCCAAAAGGAGGCCGTCCATATAGCTGCGCCACCGTTTTCAGTAGCATGGGGTATAGGATATAGAGCTCGGCTGGTTGGGGAGGTGTGGCGCCTCTCTATCCTGATAATCAATTGATTGGAACACTATCTTATCTATAATGCCATCCCGCTAGATTGCTAAGTAGGTGTCTATTGGCTGAGATAACATTATCTGTTACTTACACACCCGTAACCGGAACATAACTTCTCAGTGCCGTTTCCTTGGGATCTAATTAATACTTAGATAATACATTTTTTTCCTACGCCTATGATATAGGTATCTAGGGACAAGTTAAGACATAAGAAACTGGTATCCGTTTTTTAGTACTCACTGAAAAAAAATCAAGAGATATTTACATTTACCTAACAATTTTGTAATCAGGTTTTCTGAATGCAACCCAATAAATTGAATAGTAATGAGTATACCTGTCTCGCTACAACTATGGAGCTAGATTAACAGGTACTATCGACACCATATTCACCGCCTTCAATATATGGCGCAGTTTCACAAAGTCGACGCAACGTCGACCTCAACCGCCTTCTATATTCTTGTTTCTTGCTTGTAAACACAAACACTGGCACGACTTCAACAAGGCATTGCCCTGCTTAGTTCTAAATAAATACACTTCGCAATGAACTACTTTTGAAACACAACAGCACATCCTAACTCATTTCGAAAACCAGCCAAAAAAGGCAAAAGGAAAATGGAAAACCTTGAAAGCACTCACTTGTTTACTTTTCAATTTCAATAAACATAAACAATTTTCAATTTCAGGACGCCAACCTATTTTTTCTGTTACGGCGGTTGCGACAATAATGTTGTGGCGACAATATGGTGTTGCAATTTCCATATAAATACAGTGCTTAGCTACAACGTATAGGTAGGTATACATATTAGGTACCTACATCTATCGTTGAGGTAAAGAGCATAGATTATTAGGGTGCGTCCCACCACGCCCAGTAAAAGTTCGGGTAAAAAATTAGCTAAACTCTGGTTAAAAGCAGAGCTCAAAACAAAAGAATAACCGCGTCCAACCATATCCTCAGTTAAGAGAAAACCGGCAATTTTTCCCCATGCACACCATGTTAAATTCCCGAGGAAATCGACGGTTTTCTTCCTCCCGAAAAGAAAAGTTGGTTCATTTGACCATCCTGCCGTTAGCGCAAGAGGTAACAGTCCGTATTATAGGACCTATACGTGGCACACCTAGGTACCTTACCTACGTATAATAATTGTTAAGCACGAGATACTTAGGTACAATAGGTACTTACTGAATTGTAGTTTCATAAAATAAACAGGAATATGGAGGTCGGAGGACAGTAACGCTCCAAAAGTGGTCGATGCATCAGTACAGTGGAAACCTACCTCGTACCTATACCTATACTTACTCGTCAGGCAGGCATATTACTGACTTTTCTACCTGTCTACTTGTCTGGCAGGCTAAAAGGGCGAGAAGAGTGACCAGAGGCGGATGTGCATGGACCCCGACAGTTTGTTAAAGTTTTTCATAATATGTAGGTAATGTTAACTAAGAAAATACAGGGGCGGGTAGTTTAAGTAACTTTCATTCAACAGTAACAGAGGGCTCACCCTGGGTTTCAAGTAGTGATAGGTACGGTACCTACATTAGGGGGAGCCCCGGCTTTGAATTTTAGGTCTGGTTTGCGTCCCGGGCAAGTACCTATTTACGATGACCTACCTATACCTATCTACGGCACTGCTTGCGATGAAACAGAGTAGGGAGGGACGTAACATAACATCGTCTTGCACTTCATAGACGAAACATGGGAACAGCAGTCATCTGAGCATAGCGCAGTGGTTGCCGGCGGTTCCGGGCGGGAGTCAGTTTTGAGTTACGTTGTTGTGTAATACTTTTCCTCATTGACTCTTGAGTCGTTGTAGCGTTACTTGACACTTGATCAGCGTCAACTTCACTGGAGCTGCCCTTGGTAACGTCATGGCCAAAGTTCCCAACGTAAGCCTCAGCAATGGGCTCTCCATGCCAGCCTTCGGCCTCGGCACTTGGCAGGTCAGTATAATTCCACTTTTGGGTATAGAGAACTAATAGTTCGTAAACAGCTTTGATAGCCGATCTCTGATCATATGTGCCACATATGATGAGTCATGCAATGGAGTCGAGTCGAGGTTTCAACAGAAACTGAGGGGGTGGCGGGTATACCAACAAAAATCTTCCATCCCTCCGATTTTGCATGGTGGCCACATGCGATGTGCTTTGGACAGCCGTTCTGGCGTGTTAATATCCCCGGCGTGTCGTTATAGTAGGCAGAGATGGCAGTTTTTTTGTGGGTGTCCTACGCCATTCCTGAGTTGCCATTGCAAGCCCCCCATTCCGGGAAGTATCGTGTGTCGTCAGCTTTAGGATGATGGGGGGGCTGAGACGAGAACCTCTATACACCTTATTGGAATTTCAAGACCCGGAAGTGCCCCCTGGTCCGAGGTCCGAGGCTGGTGGCTAATATATGTTGCTATTGATACAGGCTAAGCCAGGGGAGGTGGAGGCTGCTGTGAAGCTTGCTATAGACCTCGGTTACCGCCACATCGACTGCGCCATGGTCTACCTTAATGAAGCCGAGGTGGGGACTGCGATCCGTGAGAAGATACAGGACGGCACCGTCAAGCGCGAAGAGCTGTTTATCGTCAGCAAGGTAACTATATAAACCTATAGAGACTTGGGGCGTGTTGCGGTTAGTGGGTCATCGCCGTGGGGTATTTTGACCCGTTTTTGCAGCTTTACAACACATTCCATACTTATTTAAGGGCCTGCTACTTATACTTCGCTGTATAGTAGCTACGGAATGCATTCCATGAAATCATAATTCTATATAGGTACTTTGCTGTTGCAGTTATGGAACACATTCCACCACAGAGACTCAGTCGTGCCAGCTTGTCGAAAGACGCTTCAGAACTTCGGCTTGGACTACATTGACCTATACCTCATTCACTGGCCCTTTGCGTTCAAGGTAAGCTTTCCGACATATCAGTAAACAAGTAGGGGAACTCTTCGTCTATCTCTGCGTTATCTTGCCTTGTGTCTGAATTAACACTACCCCGATATCTTTCAGGAAAGCGGAAATGACTTTTTCCCGCGGGACGAGGAGGGGAAAGTTTTATTTGCGGACGATGACTTCGTGGACACTTGGAAGGGGATGGAGGAGTGCGTCACTCTCGGCCTCACCAAATCCATAGGGGTGTCCAACTTTAACGTTCAACAGCTAGAGAGGCTCTTGTCTTCTGCCACGATAAAACCCGTCACTAACCAGGTAAACTCGGTGCTAGGTGTTACAGTTGTCTGTAGAGAGGCTCTTGTCTCCTGCCACGATAAATCCTGTTACTGACTAGGTATAAACCTGTGTTAGCAAGTTGATCCCTTACTTGTCCAGTTTTTCTCTGGTGGTCTATAGACCTATAGGCCTAGGTCTGTAGCGGCACTATGGATGCCCCATGACAATCTTTATGCGAAATTAAAGTTTGGATAGTAAGGTATTTTCTCCCTTCGCAGGTGGAGTGTCATCCTTACTTGAACCAGAAGGAGCTGACCACGTGGTGCCGCTCGCGGGGCATCGTGATCACGGCGTACAGCCCGCTGGGCTCCCCCACACGGCCCTGGGCTCAGCCTGGAGAGCCCGCCTTGCTGGAGGATCCCCGCCTACTTGATATCGCAAAGCGCGTCGGTAAAACACCCGGACAAGTCATTCTCAATTATCTGGTAAGTCGTTAGGAGGTAGTAGGTACACTGATGATTGATCTGATATAGAGCCCATTACGGTACCATTCAGAATACATAAATCTCCGGCAGTTTTTTGTTTTGTCTAAAATGTACCTAGTACATACCTATCTGTTCCTGCAGGTCAGCCTCGGTGTGGTCCCCATCCCGAAGTCCACGAACGCGCAGCGGCTGAAGGACAACATTAGCGTGTTCGACTTCAAGCTGAGTGGAGAGGAGACGGCAGTGCTCGACTCTCTTCACTGCGGTGGCCGATTCTGCAACTTTAACGAGTAAGTTGGATACCTATCGAAAAACAGTCTCTCAAGATGGTTGTGTTTTCGAGGAACGCTTGCTCAGAGCGGTTTGATCCCGGGGCTGTCAAATTTTTTCTGATGGTAGGTATTTACCTCTGATAGGTATGTCAGCATGTCAAGCAATATGTAGGTATATATGCTCGTATATCGCATCCCAACTGTAGGCCACTTGCCGTGCACTTCATCCAATGCATGGGTGAGTGGTGAGTAGCTAATAATATAAAGTGTAGGTACCTACCTAATGTTCCTTTCTTTTTTTCAGTGCCCGTCAGCATAAAGATCATCCATTTGTTAACAACTGAAGATTTCATCTCGACATCGTCTATAGCTACCCTTCCTCTTCTGTCCACCTATACCCCCTACCTACCTCCTCTCCTACTAAGTTTTTTGACGGGTCGCATCGAAAAATTATTATACGCTTGTGATTTATGCATGTGTACTTGTACCTACTTCTTAGTTTTATCTTTGGTAAGGTGAGTTCGGGTAACTGGGCCATTGATTTACAGAATTCATTCCTGCTCAAGAATTAGTCCCGGAGATATTCACATATATATGTTGATGTCCCAGTTGGCCCAGTTACCCAGGATTTTGGGGTAACTGGACCACCCCCCCCCCCCCCCCCCTGTTCTCCACAAGGATTACTGGATAAGGTCTACTCATCGCACTTCTGCCGATACTTGCTTCCGATTGTCGCACGACACTGCGACTACTTCGGAATGTACTTCTTACTTGTTCCCAATGAGGCAATAACAGATTTCTTGGCTCATCGTTGACTGGCGGATGGGGTTCGATTTTTCATTTTCCACAATGATTCCCCTATAGCGGCGGCTCACTCTGCCGCTTGGTGCACCTGGTCGCACTGACTGGAGGATATTTTTTATACATGGAACAGCCGCCCGAAGGGCGGCTGCTGCTTACACCCCTGTGATTCACCTCTATAGCGGCGGCTCACTCTGCCGTTTGGTGCACCGGGAAGTGCGATGAGTAGACCTTTACCGGATTACTATAGGTAGGGTTGCGATGGGTAACTGGACCTCTTCCTTGAACTCTTACCTTCCACTATGTAAATATATTATTTTAGTCAATAATATTACCAGTGATGATACCTCTGTTGTAAGGCTGCTTTGTGCTGATTTGTTACCAACATAACATGAGTGTAACTCTTCTCGCGCGTTTATTTAAAAATCTGGAAGGGGATGGCCCAGTTACCCCTTTGGCCCAGTTACCCGAACTGACCTTATACATATATAGCCACATTTATAGAGAACCGGAGAAGGTGTTTTGGATCAACTGGAGCTGAGTAGATACAAGGAGTCTTCTCCTTATACGCTAGATACTTAGGTATAAAAAATTAAAATTAATAATCAATAATAGTTGTAGGAATAGCCTTTATCAATGATACAATACAATGGTTTAATTAAGTTTGAAAGGGAAAAAATAATTTTTGTAAACGATGACATCTATTTTCAAAAAATGGCGGGTAAAAATGTCGTGGTAATAGAAAAGGCTTGTAAATAAAGTCCCGAAGCCGCCGAAGCCGGTCGGTTTGATTTCTCAAGCGTATTCTTGTTAAGATTCTGATTTTTATGTGAAAATGTTATATTATGGAGCATTATTTGCTTTCGGGTTGTTAAGTGGAGCTGTTTCCCTCAAACTCTGGAGAAGGTTTCGATCAAGAAGTGAAGATGAATACTATTTTCTGAGAGAAGACAACACGAAATGCCAAGTGTGCTTTAATGAAAAGAAGGCTCACTTGTGCAACCTCCCAACATGTTCCTACGCTGTTTTCATGTACGTCTATTTCTTATACACTTAGTTGCCTGAGCCTGAATCTGTGGGTCTATTCCGGATGTTGGGTCGTTAATTATGCGCTAAGCTCCTAACGCTAAAACATTGCTAAAACTACAGCACTTCGTCGTTATCTCGTCGCTAATTTTGCGTGAACAGATCTAACGCCAGAACAGCACATTCAAAAATCACACTCACCCATGCTCGAATGTGATTATGACTAAGTTATTACTTTCCTAGGTGCAGAGAAACCTTTAGCCCCCCTAGGGTTATACCCGTGGGCGTAAAATAGATTTTTCGAATTTACCTAATCAATTCTCGACAGTTTCCGTTTGCTTATATTTTTTACTTTTTGGCTTTAGTAAGTGTTGACAAATTTTTGTGACAACTTCGAAATTAGTCTGTGTTTTTGTTGCATGTGACTGATGATAATGTTATAAGTATACGCTTGTTTATTGTTTACAGGAAAGTAATAACCATGATCAACAATGCTAAAGACTCCCTAGACGTTTGCAATCCCTGCATTGAGATAGAAAAGTTCGGCGCTGCGATCCTGGCTTCCTACAAGCGTGATGTGACCGTGAGGGTGATCACAGGGGAGTTGACGCACCCCCCGAGGATCACCCTCGCCATCATGGCAGAGGGAGTACGGGTGAAGGGGCTTAACCCCCACAACCTGATGATGCACAACAAGTTCATCGTGATTGACCAGAGGATACTGCTGCGTGGGTCTCTTAACTGGACCCGGCAGTCTCTCCAGGGCAACTACGAGAATTTTCAGGTTTGTAAAGAATATATATTCGCTATTTTTTTACGTTGGGACTTCAAACTTTGTGAGAAAACTATTGGATATTTAAATATTCTGAAATATAATATGTCTTTTTAACGTCATTACTCATGAGGCTATGTTGTGATTTTACGATCGAGTGGATTTTGTATTTTATTTACTGATATTGATTTATTGAATGCCCATTGGTACTTCAGGTGCTGCGGAATCAGAAGCAGGTGGCGTGGTATCAACAATATTTTGATAACATGTGGGATGACGAGCACCCTGGGCATGCTACGCCAGAGCTGTTGGAACGTTTACGAAGATACACCAACATATTATTCCAGCGAGAAACTTCTTAGATAAACTACCACCATTTTCAGTGTTGTAAGTGTGTTATCTAGTCTAAGAGTGGGTTTCACCAGTTGCTAAAGTCTACTTTAGTGCCCTTTAAAGTTCACTGTAATGCTATCCTCCAGAAAAGAACGTTACGTTAGTAGTGTAACGTTAGCTAGTGGACTTTTAACGGGAAGATAAAATTTTCGGCTATTATATCGGGAAGATAAATTTACTGTCTTTATCTGCACGTTAAGGAAGTGGTGAATGCCGCCCTTGGGTGCTGATAAGTATCAGTACGTAATAAAAAGTCTCATCTTTGAAGAAACTGGTCAATTTTTTTTACTGAGTTAATTTTTTTGTTCTGGATTATAATGTGTCTTTTAAGCATTAGTATCGGGTTGTTAAATGCCTATCTTATAAACTCGCTTGTGGAGGTAAGAAGACTGATATTTTGTAACAGATAGTCATTTCAAAAGGTTGCAGTTAGGAACTTTTTTTTAAGTAAACTACCACCATTTTCTGTTTTGTAAGTGTCTAAGAGTGGGTTTCACCAGTTCCTAAAGACTACTATATTGTATTTCTTAGTTAAAAAAAAAAAAAAAAAAAAAAAAAAAATCTTTTGAGTGAATGTATTAAAACTAAGTCCCAAACCTTCGCCTGGATCTGCCTTTGGCTAGCTTGCCAGCCTGAAGACGGCACTGCGGGATGAATAAGCGATTATCATGTGGAGCACGAGCTGTGAAGCGTGAGGCAGTTAGGCAGTTGATTGGTTCCCCCGCACCGGCACGCACACACCAATAACATGGCTGCTCCGCTCATCCCGCTCAACAACGGACTCAGTATCCCAGCCTTCGGGCTCGGCACTTGGCAGGTCAGTATCCTATCCCTCTGTGTCACTAGGTTCCCTTCATACAACCTCGGAAAATAGCCGGCAATGTGGATGTGTCAGCTTTTGACCTTGACTTTGAGTGACACCTCTGGCGGGGCGCCAGTGAAGGGCGTCTACGCAAACATATTTGTTCAAATTTTTTCTGTACATATTGTGAGGGAAATATTGGATATTAAAATTGTCTGAAATATAATATGTCTTTTTAACGGCAGAAGTCAACTGGTTAATTTCTGGCATGTTTTTGTTGAGAAAAATCAGCCTGTTAAAAAGACTTATATTTCAGAACAGTTCCAGTAGTTTCCTCTTAAAGTGTATCTAGAACTTGTGACTATTGATTCGGAGACCGAAAAAATTAGGCCCATTTGTGGCAAGGTCACATTGACTGTTGTTGACATGTTTGTAATGTTCTCAGGCAGCTCCTGGTGAGGTGGGCAGGGCTGTTAAGCTCGCTATTGACGCTGGCTACCGGCACATTGACTGTGCTCTGCTGTATCAGAACGAGCGGGAGATCGGAGATGCGATTCGCGCCAAAATCGCTGAAGGTGTCGTCAAAAGGGAGGACTTGTTCATCACAAGCAAGGTTCTATACACTATTACCATCACCTGTGCCTGTTCCTTGTTTCGCTTATCGGCTCACTCTTATATCACTTAATTTTCCAGTGTGGCATCAATCCTACCAGAGCTAACCTTGTACCTTTTGCAGCTATGGAACACTTACCATCGACCTGACTTGGTCATCAAAGGGTGCAAGAAGACCCTGAAGAACTTTGGATTGGATTATATTGACCTGTATTTGATCCACTGGCCTATGGGCTTCAAGGTAAGTCCTGCGTCCTGCTTATTATCATTATCACTACCACAATCTCATTAATTGCAATTAAGCAAGCCAGTACCATTTTTGTACCTGATAACTTTTTTTTTGTAGCCTACTGATCGAGCCGATGAAGAAAGCAAGGAGCATGGAACTATGGAGGGAATTTGGGTGAGTTCAAACCTACACTAATGGTGACTTAGTGATTTCGGAACTTTTTCACCCAATAGGTAAACATGGGTGCCACATGCTGCTAGGGCCTCAGAATGTTCAACTAACTAACTGGTATTTTTCTCATACTAACTTTTATGATAGTTAAATTATTTTTGAGAATTGACAAATGTTTGTTTTTGTCTGCTGACACGACCGTTTCCCAAGTAGCCTTTACCATTGGCTGACAAATGCAAAACACTATAGACATTCGTATTCTATTCTATTCTAATAACTTTTTAGTTTGCCTGAAATCCGTCGATAATCGATTGTAATTTTTCGAATGTCGCCGTGGGTTTGCAGTCTGACCCTGAGTTCCGACCTGTGGATAAGGATGGAAAACTGATATACAGCGATGACGACTACGTGGATACGTGGCAGGAGATGGAGAAGTGCGTGGCAGCAGGCCTTACCCGCTCCATTGGCGTCTCCAACTTTAATGTGGAGCAGATGAAGCGTTTGCTAGCTGCTGCCACTATCAAACCCGTCACTAACCAAATTGAGGTACCTATCTCATAGTCGTGAGTAGGGAGGTACGTGGCAGGAGTTGTAGAAGTGCGTGGCAGCAGACTTTGTGGAGATTGTGGTGACTTTTTTACTTGTTGCTCAGGTCCACCCCTACTTGACACAGAGAGGTATCCTGGATTTCTGCAAGAAGGCGGGCATTACGGTGACTGCCTACTGCCCCCTGGGCTCTGCCAGGAGTGACCTGGGCTATGTTAAAGTTCTGGACAACCCGAAAGTCCTGGAAATTGCTGAGAAAATCAAGAAGACTCCTGCGCAAGTTGTCCTCCGCTACTTGGTAAGTAAGGGAGCCTCGGTTTTCTCAAAAATCGATTGAAAAAAAAATATTCAGGTCAACAGTGGTGTCGTAATTTGACGACGCATGGACGGTAGGAAAGGGATCACCGTTTAAGGCTGAATTTCACCACTTTCTTATAGTATCCGATAGTATCTTTTAACGAGAGGATTTAACGAACGGATTTACGTTATCGTATGTTTAGCTTACGACAAGTGCGATCGCAGAGAAACAAGTGCAAGCGCAAGGCATTTGTCGTAAGCTAAACATACGATAACGTAAATCCGTTCGTTAAATCCTCTCGTTAAAAGACACTATCGGAAAGTGGTGAAATTCAGCCTTAACCCTGTACGAGTTGCATAAGTTGACATGTTTTTCAAGTAAATAGACTCAGTCCGTAGGCGTGGCGATAAGAAAAGTTAAAGGGTAAACAGATATGATAAGAAAAAGAAACTGATAAGAGAACATTGCACCTCCTCACCGGCTTTCACGTGGGATAGTTGCATTTAAGGATGCTTTCGTCAGAATTACGCCCCACCTATATAGCTTCAAACAGGCACAATAGAAAGATGATTGATTTCTTAAGCCGGTATATAGGTAGGTACAATGGTGTTTGTTTTGTATAATGAGGAAATTTCTATGCTTCTGAAATATAATGTGTCTTTTAAAATCGGAAAATGGTTATGATAACATTTTTACTGTTAAAAGCACTCAGTCAGTTGTCTAATTTACTATTTGTAGGTGCATTTGGGGGTGATTCCCATTCCGAAATCGACAAACCCAGAGAGACTGCGGCAGAACATCTCCGTGTTTGACTTCGAGCTGCCTGCAGAGACAGTGGCTGAGCTTGCTGCTTTGGATTCCAACAAGAGGATCTGTGTCATACCTGGGTACGTTCCTACGGATACTGTCATGTACCTAGTATGTGGCCTGGTAAGCTGTCACTACACCGCTAGCTCAGTCTTTCCCACGCCAGGTGCCACCACACTTGTACCAGCAGGTGTATTATTCCCTTTCTTGAACGCCAGAAAACCCACTCAACTAACACCTTCGAAAATTACTGTAAGAAGATAAGGCACGCTATGATGCAATATACGGAGAACAGTTCTTCTTACAATAAATGTTGAAGGTGTTAGTTGAATGGGTTTTGTGGCGTTTGAGAAAGGGATTACACCTGCTGCTTTCCATCGGCCACCCCATTGGGGATGTTGATGTTGGTTACACTGTACATGCAATACAATAGAGTACAAGTGCAGTGGCACCAGCAGGTGTATTCCCTTTCTTCAACGCCAGAAAACCCACCCAACTAACACCTTCAAAAATTGTAGTAAGAAGAAATGTTTTTCCATATATTGCATCATGGCGTGCCTTATCTTCTTACAGTAATTTTTGAATGTGTTAGTTGGGTGGGTTTTCTGGCGTTCGAGAAAGGGAATACACCGGGTTTTCTGGCGTTCGAGAAAGGGAATACACCTGCTGGTGGGGGAGGCTGAGCGGCCTATTTACTGACTGCTTGTCAGTCGAGATAGTATACATAGGTACCTATAGCAGAGGAGATACGTCATGTTTGGGCACTGAGCTGAATGTAGTAAGGAAATACGTCATACGTACCATAGTACTTACCTACAGGAGAGTACGAAATACGCGTGCAACCACTTTCAAACTACAAAATCATTGTTTTTATACACTTTATACTTTCTGTTATTTATTTGTTTCAGAAGTTAGATTTTTAGATTTTATGTTTTCCCATGGTCCTGCTAATATTCCAACTGTTTGTGATTGTAGGTCAGAGCAGCACAAGTTTGCGCCCTTCTAACTTTGTTCCGTCACCTGTCTACATACCTTATGAACAAGATCACCCGTCTACCTGCCTGCCTGCATAGCTGCTATCTGGACGCCTTGCTGTCAGGTTGGTGTCAGGCTGTCTTTGCTGTTGTATACGGGCATTCAGCGATTTTACTATGAAAGGTGAAAAATCAATACACCTACCTAATTTTTTAAAAATTTAATTTATTTATATGTCAGAAAATACCTACTTACTTACCTGCCCACTCGTAGAGAAGCACGAATGTTTTGATGCAGTTTTATTTCTTCTGTACTCCTCGACGTACTTCAGAAATCTTGTGGTAGGGTGGTGTGCAAGGCTAGACTCAAGGCTAGGGGAGAAGGTGGGAATCCCTCAAAATTGAGCAGTTCCTACATGATATTGAGGCAGAAAAAAAAATTGAATTAAATTCAAAATAATGGCGCCAAATTATTTTAGGCATTTCTAAGTTTTAAATACCTACCTATAAATGTCTTGCAAAAAGTCCGGAACTTCGGCCTGCATCCGCCATCGGCTGATTTCATAGCATAGAGGCGGCACTTCCGGATGAATTAGTGATCACTTTGGAGCACGAGCAGTGAAGCTTGGTGCATTGATGCAGTCTGTTCTTTCCCCTGTACCGGCACACAACATGGTAGCAGCTCCACTCATACGGCTCAACAACGGACGCAGTATGCCAGCCCTTGGGCTCGGCACATGGCAGGTCAGTATCCTATCCCTATTGTCCTTCTTACTGAAATAAAAACATAGAATATCCGTAGCCAATCCTTTAGCATCATAAAGTAAGCGAAAATTCATTAAGAGGACGCTATACCTGACGATGCATTTTTTGCCGCCCATAAGATTAACATTGCGATTGGCGATTCATTTTCAAGGTTTACCCTTGGTTGGAAAGACACAAAATTTTGTCTGTACCTAGCCCTAACAATGTTCTAGGGAGTGTTCGAAGCAGATTTCCCTTTTTTTACTGGTTTTCGAGATACAGCACTTTTCTTGAGGTATGCGATGCTAGCATTTGCAAAACAGTTGCAATAAAAGAAACCATTGAGAAATTGGGAAATCTGCTTCGAACACTCCCTAGAACATTGTTAGGGCTAGGTACAGGCAAAATTTTGTGTCTTTATTCCAACCAAGGGTAAACCTTGAAAATGAATCGCCGCTCGCAATGTTAATCTTATGGGAGGCAAAAAATGCATCGTCAGGTATAGCGTCCTCTTAAGAGAAAAAAAAATCTGGAAAAATATTTCCCAAAATTACTGTTGTTGACTAGTTTGTAATGTTCTCAGGCAGCTGCTGGTGAGGTTGGCAGGGCTGTTAAGCTCGCTATTGACGCTGGCTACCGGCACATTGACTGTGCTCTGCTGTATCAGAACGAGCGGGAGATCGGAGATGCAATTCGCGCCAAAATCGCTGAAGGTGTCGTCAAAAGGGAGGACTTGTTCATCACAAGCAAGGTTCTATACACTATTACCATCACCTGTGCCTGTTCCTTGTTTCGCTTATCGGCTCACTCTTATATTACTTAATTTTCCAGCGTGGCATCAATCCTACCAGAGCTAACCTTGTACCTTTTGCAGCTATGGAACACTTACCATCGACCTGACTTGGTCATGAAAGGGTGCAAGAAAACCCTGAGAAACTTTGGATTGGATTATATTGATCTGTACTTGATCCACTGGCCTATGGGCTTCAAGGTAAATCCTGCACATTATCGTTATCACAATATATTTCATTAATGATACTGATAAATACTTATAAATAATGATAAATGATACCGGTACGTGCACGACCGTCAGTATCCGTGGCTCCACTAAAAGCTAAACATTTGCGGCTGTGATTAGTACACTACGTTTAGCTTTTACTGGAGAACGAATACTATAGGAATGGCGTTGGAATGATTGTTCTCGATCGAGTGTCGATACGTTGAAGGAAGCGTGCCGGTACCATTTTTTGTACCTGATAAGTTTTTTGTTTTTTCAGCCTACTGATCGAGCTGAAGAAGAAAGCAAGGAGGATGGAACTATGGAGGGAATATTTGTGAGTTCAAATTTTAACTTAAACGTTCATATTTTTCTGATTTCTGACGGTTTTTTCTGATAGTTAAAATTATTCCGTTTCCTTAGTAGCCTTTGCCATTGGCTGACACCGGTATATAAGTTCTTATAGACGTAAATAATAACGTTTTCATGGACATCTATTCGAGTGACATTTATTGACTTCAAAATATGATTAGGTTATGATAAGGTTAACCCTTAGCTGCCGCATACATATAATTTGACATGAAATACGTCGGTAATCGATATAAATATGAATTATTGAATGGCGCTGTGGGTTTACAGTCTGACCCTGAGTTTCTGCCTGTGGATAACGATGGGAAACTAATCTACAGCGATGACGACTACGTGGACACGTGGCGGGAGATGGAAAAGTGCTTGGCAGCAGGCCTTACCCGCTCCATTGGCGTCTCCAATTTTAATGTGGAGCAGATGAAGCGGTTGCTAGCTACTGCCGCTATCAAACCCGTCACTAACCAAATCGAGGTACCTATCTTAGGGAGGTACGTGGCAGGAGATGTAGAAGTGCGTGGCAGCAGACTTTGTGGAGATTGTGGTGACTTTTTTACTGTTGTTTAGGTCCACCCCTACTTAACACAGAGAGGTATCCTGGATTTTTGCAAGCAGGCGGGCATTACGGTGACTGCCTACTGCCCCCTGGGCTCTGCCAGGATCGACCTGGACTATACTAAAGTTTTGGACAACCCGAAAGTTCTGGAAATTGCTGAAGAAATCAAGAAGACTCCTGCGCAAGTCGTCCTCCGTTACTTGGTAATATGGCACACATATTTATTATGATTATTGCACCACCAGTTGTAGGAATTCGAAGGAATTCGTTCTTCAATGACGGCTAAAAATAGTGTCCTGTTCGCAGTTAATTTTATGTTTAACTTTGCACTGCATGTTTGCAGGTGCAGTTGGGGGTGATTCCTGTTCCGAAATCGACAAACCCCGAGAGACTGCGGCAGAACATCTTAGTTTTCGACTTCGAGCTGTCTGCCGAGGCAATGGCTGAAATTGCTACTTTGGATTCCGACGACAAGAGACTCGGTGTCATACCAGGGTGCGTACCTACCTATAACAGAGACAAGAGACTCGGTGTCATACCAGGGTGCGTACCTACCTATAACAGAGACAAGAGACTCGGTGTCATACCAGGGTGCGTACCTACCTATAACAGAGACAAGAGACTCGGTGTCATACCAGGGTGCGTACCTACCTATAACAGAGACAAGAGACTCGGTGTCATACCAGGGTGCGTACCTACCTATAACAGAGACAAGAGACTCGGTGTCATACCAGGGTGCGTACCTACCTATAACAGAGACAAGAGACTCGGTGTCATACCAGGGTGCGTACCTACCTATAACAGAGACAAGAGACTCGGTGTCATACCAGGGTGCGTACCTACCTATAACAGAGACAAGAGACTCGGTGTCATACCAGGGTGCGTACCTACCTATAACAGAGAACCTTTATTGTTATCTCTATCATCTACAGTAGAGTACTAAATGGGTGTACATCCAGTTTCAATTACGTAATTATCATTTTGCAGGCGCAGTGAAATACGTGTAAATCCATTCTCAAACTACATAATCATGGTATTTGTCATTGCACTCATATAAGTCGCGAAGAATTTATTTTTCAAAATGGGGTTTCGCTTGCCCAAAAACTTGAGCCGCTGCCGCTACTTTCACTTTGTACTTTCTGTTATTGTAATCATTACAGAAGTGTCTTCCTATTTTCTTGCTAATATTACACTTGTTTGTGTTTGTAGGTCGGAACAGCACAAGTTTGCCCCCTTCTAACCATCATCATCAACCTTGGATGCATCAGCAGTCATCTACCTGCCCGCCTGCATAGCTGCTGTCTGGAAGCATAGCTGTCAGGTATGTGTAGCTGTAGTGCATCTCTCTATTTTTCGTCCAATCACATTGCTTGCTGCGGCATCATTGCTTGTGGGTAGTATATGGATCTGAATCAATCCGTCTGCATCACTCTCTTTTTCGTCCAATCACATTGCTTGCTGCGGCATCATTGCTTGTGGGTAGTATATGGATCTGAATCCATCCGTCTGCATCACTCTCTTTTTCGTCCAATCACATTGCTTGCTGCGGCATCATTGCTTGTGGGTAGTATATGGATCTGAATCCATCCGTCTGCATCACTCTATTTTTCGTCCAATCACATTGCTTGCTGCGGCATCATTGCTTGTGGGTAGTATATGGATCTGAATCCATTCGTCTGCATCACTCCCTTTTTCGTCCAATCACATTGCTTGCTGCGGCATCATTGTGTGTGGGTAGTATATGGATCTGAATCAATCCGTCTGCATCACTCCCTTTTTCGTCCAATCACATTGCTTGCTGTGGCATCATACACTCTTAGGTAGTAATATGGATCTAAATCCATTCGCATCTAATGCTTTTTCGAATTAGTTGATTACTATATCCTACGTGTTTTGTAGGAAAATTATTGGCATATCAAAACATAGTTTTTGTTTTGAAAAGGTTCAAATCTTGAAGTGGCAGGAATTTTTTTTTAGTAAAATAACTTCTGTTGCCTAAAATTATATTTTTTTATTCTTCGAAAATGATTTTAGACATGTAAAACAGATTGTCTTTCTCACCGTGGAGAGAAACTAAAAATAAAAAAATTGATTTTGACTGGAATTATTAAGTTATTTTCTGCGTTTGTTCCTATCTGTCTAGCTATACGTCACTGATGTGATGTCACTGATCTGGTTCCTGGTCCGACTTAGGAATGAAGCCCAGGTCACCTTGACTGTAGCTCTCAATGGTGGGGCTAAGGCTCAGCCTGGAAACAAATATTATCATATTTTTAGCACTAAGGCTGAATTTCACCACTTTCCGATAGTGTCTATAACGAGAGGATCTAACGAACGGATTTACGTTTTCGTATGTTTAGCTTGCGACAAGTGCGTTCGCAGAGAAACAAGTGCAAGCTCAAGGCATTTGCCGTAAGCTAAACATACGATAACGTAAATCCGTTCGTTAAATCCTCTCGTTAAAAGACACTATCGGAAAGTGGTGAAATTCAGCCTTAGGCTGTATACTCTCCCTAAACTAGATATTCTAGCCTTAAAAACACATATTATATTTCGGAACAAATAAATTTCCATCAGTTTCCTCAGACTTTAAGACAGTATTGACGCAGACTTGACTTTGAGTAGCAATTTTTTTACTCTTACTCTAAACTTCGTATCGTCTTTGATGACTGACCACCTTTAAGATCAAGCCTTGAAACTTACGAGTAGCGGTCTTTCTCCTTGATGGTAGCTCTGTTCAGGAGCTCGAGGAGGTTAAGGAGGAGGTGATCCCTCCTGTAGGACACGAGGGCGGCATCCTGCTCCTCCTGCGCCTCCTGCTTGATGTTGAGCGCCTCCTGCACGGCGGTGACCGCCTTGTGAAGCGTCCCGTACAAGCGCCGCCCGTTGACTTTGAGCGCCGCTATGTCTGCGTATAGCTTGGCCGAGTTCGCCTGCCCGTCCGCCAGTCTCTTGTTCACTGCTATCAACTGTTTGGGTGAGAATATCAGTGTTAAAAGATCGAAGGGACATTGGGATTTTGTCGATTTTGGGATAGTACGCAACGTACCTCAACGTGTGCCTGATCTAGCTGCTCCTCCATTTCCTGGCTGTGGTTGAGCATTGTCTCTCTCTCCCTCTTGATCGCTTCCATCTCCTCCAGTTTATCCCCCAATGTCTGTTTTTCTGTTTTTAGTTTGTCAATCTCCTGCAAATAGTAAATCAGCCGCTCAACTTTCCCTGGATGTACCTTATTTCAATACTTAGGTAAGGGTGAATTTATTTACACTGCGAAACAGTTGCTGACTCATTTTGGGAGGCCTTGAGAGTGAGTTCCTGCAGTGGCATTCCCTTTCTCGAACGCCAGCAAACCCACCCAACTAACACCTTCAAAATTTATTGTAAGAAGATAAGGCACGCCATGATTCAATATACGGAGAACAGTTCTTCTTACAATAAATTTTGAAGGTGTTAGTTGGGTGGGTTTGCTGGCGTTCGAGAAAGGGAATACACCTGCAGGTATACCTGTTTCTGGGTTAAGGTTTTGGATAGAGCCAGGTCCCTCTCCTCCTCTCTAAGCTTGAGCTCGAGCTGTGCGATGTGCGCCTTCTCCTTCATCTCTTCATAAGCCGCCAGCATCTTTTTCTGCACTTCTTGCACGATGTCCATCTGCCGATAAATAAACCCTCATTAGGTGCCGACTAGAGAAAGTAAATCGGTTTTAACATTGCGAGAAATGTTTTTCTTTAGTATATATATTTCCCCAAAGTTTGGTAGGAAACATTTTGAGAAATGCCCTAAAATTTGCTGTAGGGGCGTTCGGTACTCAAAACAACCATGTTCTTTTGACTTGACTAAGAAGAGAGAATATACTTGGCGGATTTGCGTAGGTACCTACCTCGTTGTTGAGAGCAATATTTTCTTGTATGATTCTGTGTGTGGTGGCTGCAATGCGGACGTCTGTCGCCTCTTCAAACTGCCGCGACAATTCTACCAGACGAGTTTCCATTTCCTTCTTCAGTCTGCAAAATAAAGACGTACCTGGTTCATCAGTAGGTGTATTCCCTTTCTCGAACGCCAGCAAACCCACCCAACTAACACCTTCAAGGCACGCCATGATGCAATATACGGAGAACAGTTCTTCTTACAATAAATTATGAAGGTGTTAGTTGGGTGGGTTTGCTGGCGTTCGAGAAAGGGAATACACCTCCTGGTAGTGGTTGGATGTCGGCGAAATTTTCTGGGAGAATTCCCGCAGGAACTAGTTAAACATATGGGAAATACTTACTTGTCTTTCTCGACGACGACTTTGCGCTCAGCCTCGTCGATAGTTTGGTGGCGGTTGCGCTCCAGTTCGGCCATTGCTTCCTCCTGGTTAGCGAATTTGGCCATGAGTTCCTCCCTTTGGGTCCGGAACTCTTCCAGTGAGTTCAGCTTTCCCACTAAAAACAATGTAATGAAAATCGCTCTTTGTAAAACAATACGCGCAGATGTGGCACACCGTTTAATTTAGAAAGGGCCATAAATTAATATTCATTTGGCTGTGTTCAATTGAAGGAGCGAATGCGGCTTGCATTGGGAAATTCATCTGATTCGTAGTAATTGACGGGCCGGAGACGTGGATGATTTGATAAGAAGGGTGCCGGTGTACGGACTTACTTAACAACTTGATTTCCGAAGTTAGTTCCTCGTGCATATTCTTGAATTCTTGCTGCATTTGAGTGATTTTCTCCTTGTACATCGCTACACCTGATTCCATAGCCTGCAAATTCAAGGAAACGGTCCTATACGAAAAGCTTCCCATACCTGTAACTGGTCATATATAGGTCACAATGAAAACCCTGTTTTCTGGGAGGTTCTAGAGTTTGCCCCCGGGGTTTTAGGGTTTGTATGATTAATTTTTTTTTGGCTGGCTAATCGAAAATATACTTCTGAGTAGGTACATCGTGGGAGACCTGTTGGGGTAGCTTTGTTGGTCTACATCTAGAGATACCTCTCTTCTATACCTGTCTCAGGCCGTGGAGCCTCTCCTGCAGCTCCGTCATCTCGTCAGTCTTGGTGAGGAGACACTTCTTGAGGTAAGCGATGATGTCCGCCCGATCCTCGTCCAGAGTCCGTAACTCCTCCTCCAAGCTGGCATTCGATGTTTCCAACTCAGACGTTCGGTTTCGTAACCTAACAGTATATGCTTAGTTGAGTGACGTATGTCCCACGACATTAAGCTGGCCATGCTACCATGCGTCTTGGAATGGAAACTGAAGGATGGACGGTATACCCATTCCTCCCTACTAACAATTCGTCCGGGGGCCACCATTAGCCCATCAAGTGGCAGTTCCACGCTTCTCGACACTGTAATTTTTTAAATTTTGGCGTAATCGTTGACTTATTTATCGTGAAAGTCTCAAATCGAACTTACGTAGTTATCTGAGAACTTTTCTATCTAGTCTCCTGTCACTCTTTCCTTTGTGCCTTGAGCCTGCATTCAGCATAATTACCTGGTGAGTTTTCGATTGAGATCGACGAGCTGTATCTCGTAATACTCGCGGTCCACCTCGGTGAGAACATCCTTCTCCTCCAGCTCCTTCTTCTTCCCCTTCCCTCCGCCCCCTTTCTTCCCGCCCATTGAAAGACGATTCGAACTGCAGAGCTATTTAGCGACAGCGCTGTGTAAAACCTAAGCTATGTCGAGCTGTAGAGCTATATTGCAGTGTAATCTGATGAGCTGTTGCTAAGGAGAACGGAGTAGTTGCCAGGTTCAGCTGCAGAGCTGCCGAAGTTTAGAGCTGTTGCTAGGGGGGGCGGAGTAGTTGCCAGCGGCAACTCAATTGCGTGATCGATTCGTCAATAGGAGACACCATTGAATTGGTGGATTGCCGGATTGCTCACCCGTCAGGAAACGCCACTTTTGTTTGCCCGTCTGGCGGAAAAGGACTGTCGGCGTTTTTTCTCCCATTCTATAGATTTTATTTTGTCAGATGGATTGGAATTTTCATGGGAGTTTTGCACTTTCTACCTACTGGCTATACCTGACCATTTGAGACTTTACCGTACCTGCTTTGATCAGGCCTTTAGTAAGTCGTATTAGGTTCCTGATTGTCGCCACTTCTTCCTAGGTGTGATGGTACCAAATAATTTTGAATCCTGTAGCTACATTGTGTCTGCTATATTTTAGTGAAACCCCTTTGGCCTAAGCAAAAAACAAAATACGGTTAAATGTAGGTAATGGTTTCAGTGTATTTAGTCCCGTGAAATACACTTTTCGGTGTTCATATTACCACTTTCGCAATTTGCATGATAGACACACTTCTAATCACATATAGGGGGTACCGTTGGGGAGGGGAGAGGGGGTTAGTTCAGGTTGTCGCCGCTCTTCTGGTGAAGAAGGGATGACCCTGCAGAGGACGAGGAGGGAGGGAACATCATGGACAGCTTCGGCAGCGCGTCCTGCAGCGTACCGATGAACGCTGCTGCGATGCTGGGTGAGCTGGGCGGCAGAAACCCGTGCGCGTTGTACAGCGCCGAGAAGTAGACCGGGTCCAGCAGCGGCAGCACGGGATGCCCGTCCGGGAGCTCCTTCGTCTGGGAGTCCATGTAGGGTGGTGGGTGGGAGAAGGTGGGCGGGCCCAGTGGTGGGTGTGGGGGATGCGATTCCTCCTTGGCCAGCTCGGCGGGCTTGGTGGATGACCGGCCACTGCCGCTGCTGCTGCTGCCCGCGTCAAGCGTGCGCCGCATCTGCTGCAACATCTTTTGCTGCTGCTGAACACTCCTCCGCTGCTGTTGCTGCAGCTTTGCGATCTGGAGCTGCTCCGTGGTGCTCGGTCTTTTGGGCGAGTTGACGAGTTTGATCTCAAGGTTGGAGCGAGGGAAGGGGTCGGGAAGATAGGGATGATTGTTTCGGGGGTAGTTTTGATATGTGACATCGCTGAGCTTAGTGACATTGTCTTCCTCCTTGGCCTTGCAGCTCAGGTCCAACACGCTGCTGCTGTCAAAATTGTCGGAAGGAGGGGAAGGTTTGATGATGTCTTTGGGATTGCCGTAGATGCAGCGATCGTCTCGCCCGAAGCCTCTACCGTCTGCCCCATTGCTCTGCTTGAGCCTTTTCTCGACGGGGCCCTGGAGCGCCTCACTTAGTGGCGACGCTTTGCGTTTGGGGGCATGAAGCTCACCGAAATCGTGGTTTGGTCTGGCATAGGCGTCGGGACGATCGTCTGCCGGGCCAGGGGGCATAAGTGCCATGTCTGCCGGGGGGCAGGGAGATATGTACTTGGAGAACTGAACACAGTCTCGGAACTTAATAACTACACGTAGAGTCCACTGACGGGCCCTGTCATTGTCACGCCCACTGGGCACCTTTGAGAGTTGGCGGGTGACATAGAAGTGCAGGACGCAGTTCCGTTTAGTGGGCCATGCTCCGTCCATGATAATGCGTCACATGTCACTGAAACACAATTTTCTAAGTAGTCAAACAATTCACTAAATCAGTTTATTCTGGTTTACTGAATTCATGGTGTCAATATAGATACTGCGAAAAGATGAAAAAACAGTGAAAAGCAGTGCCTCAGTGTAAAAATGTTAACTTGTGAGATTACCTAAGTAAAAATTAATGTACCCACCTAAAAGGCACATACCTACATTCCCAAAACAAAACAAGTAAACAAAGCAGCCTAAATAGGCAAGTGGGATGGCCGTGAGAGCAGCTCGGTGCACCTGGCAGCCTAGCTGTGGCTCTGCATGGCTCCAGGGCCGCCCTATTTAGTGTATTGATTGCCGTCTACGGCACACAATATTGCTTACAGCTTGATACATCTCATGGTGCCTTATGGTCCCTAAACAACAGCGTAACAGAGCCACCACCCACCTGGTAGGGCGCTGGCCGACAGGCCTGGGCGGCAGCGGGTCACGGGTTCCAAGTGGACGTCGCGAGGCCGGGTTAAGTGTTATTGACTGTGATAGAAATGCGAAATGTTTTGTAATGTTGACATGGTGTATTCGTGCGGAGTCTCGCGTCTCTCTCTACCCGCGCCTGCGCCGCCCTCTCCCAGTGCTCCGATAAACAAAACGCGGAGCCACGCAGTCAGCACTCGCCATAAGCTAAACATACCCGTACCCCCGATAAATAACACCCCTTTATGAACAACTTCAGCACTGGCCTCACAATAAAAACACCATCAATCGTTAATTTTATTTCTTTACTATTTTTTAGTGTTGTTTTGTATTTTTTTTTATAACCCAGGAGGTATTTGGTGACCTAGAGCTGCAGATAGTAGCTCAGTACCATTCCTGACTGCAGTCTTAGCCAAGATCCGAACAGATCTCAGCAGCCATAGCATTATTAATTACAGATCTTCAGGTATCTGCCTCTAAGCAGCGTCCACTACCTAATTCTTCAGCTGGTTGATAAGTTCTCGAGATGGTCAGGTTGACCTTAAGGCGATGTTTCATCCTTCACATTCTTTTTCGGTTCACCTAGGTATTCTTACTTTCCCATGTAGATAAGATGTAAATACTTACATTATTGCATAGGAAACTACCGTGATCTTGAAAACAAATTTATCGCTGCTTGAAAACAAAACTGTTGCAGCTGCAAAAAGCTTTTATTCCACAAGAAAGTGTTTCAGACCATTTTTTGAGGAAACTATCGGAGATTTATGTTCTGTGATATACTTAGGGTGCGTCCCACCATGCCCAGTTAAAATTAAACTGGAGATTTTGTCCTATGTAAATCTCCAGTTTAATTTTAACTGGGCATGGTGGGACGCACCCTTAATACGTCTTTTTAACATCCGAAATTAACTAGCTAAGGGCGGTGCGTCCCACCATGCCCAGTTAAAATTAAACTGGAGATTTTGTCCTATGTTTACCATGTTAAATTTAACTTTTGAGTTAAATTTAACATGGTAAATCTCCAGTTTAATTTTAACTGGGCATGGTGGGACGCACCCTAAGTATATCGTGATTTGAATATCTAAAGGCTCAGCTTCAACTGACTTCGCGTTTCTGCCCACATTCTGCACACATTGCGAATGGGGATTTATATTTTGAATGTTTCCCTTGGTTGAAATTGTTGAAATAATATGGCTCCTGCCAAGTAGAATAGTACCTACAGGGACTATTGTGAAGTGAGAATATAAATATAGGTATACTGTGAGGCTTGCGTGAGCACAGTAAGGTGTAAAGTGTAAGGTATATCGCCTCTCCATCAGCGCGTGTTGATTTCCAACAGAGCAACAGTGTCCATTACCGATCATTAGTGGTCATTTCATTTGTTTACCAGCGAAATTAGCATTTACAACCTGAGTAGTTAATTATTATCCACTTGCACTGTAAAATATAGCCTTGTGGGTATATACATGTTCCCCAATCAACGCTTAAAGAGTTAATACATGATCGTGAAACACGTGGCAGCAGAATGATTAAACTTCCATTTTTCTTCGAAAACTGTTGGGATATTTACTTATGTTCTGAATAATTCTGGACAAATTTTTTGTAGACAGAAATCACTCGAGCGTATGATATATTGTACCTATTTCTGAACATTTAAATAGGTCAGCAATACCTAGTGTCCTCAGAAAATGGTCGAAAAAAAGAATTGTTGCTGCAAAGCCTCTATAGGTAGGTACCTACATAGTTTAAACAATTTCTTGTTTGTTTGACAAAGAAATGCTGTGTCTATCCGCAAGAAGCGTTCTAGATAAGATATGTAGATCGTGTTATGGAGCCCTTGTTTCAGATACAGGTTGTGTTATGGAGTCGGTCCTTGTTCTAGATTCAAGTCGTGTAATGGAGCCCTTGTTCTAGATACAGGCTGTGTTATGGAGCGCTTGTTTCAGATACAGGTTGTTCTGGATACAGGTCCCTTAATTGTTCTAGATAATCTAGATACAGGTCGTGTAATGGAGCCCTTGTTCTATAGATACAGCTTGTGTTATGGAGCCCTTGTTCTCGATATACAGCTCGTGTTATGGAGCCCTTGTTTTAGATACAGGTGTACCTACCTGTTCTTATAGAGCCCATGTTCTATAGATACAAGTGTAGCTCGTATTATAGAGCCCATATGTTCTATAGATACATAGATACATAGCCATTGTTCGACATACAGGTTTAGGTCGTATTACGGAGCCCTTAGTTGTTCTATCTAGATACAGGTGTATCGTAGCTCGGGTTATGGGGAGCCCTGTTTAAGATAGGGACTAGAGTAGCTCGCGTTATGGCTGACCATTTTGCGGATCCATAGACGGGCTGAATATATGGAAATGGGGATATAGGAAGGATAGGGAGTGGGGAGTTGGGGGTATTCAGTATTGATTGGATTGTCAGCAGATTCTGCGTCGAGCGCTGAATTCCGCCCTCCGCAAACTCTTCACTTTATAACCATATCGGCCCTATGGATACCTCCACCTAAAACTGGAACCTACAAACGTATCTATCTACCTCTACCTATACATTCCCTATAGATACCTACATGGTTAGCGCCTTTCAGTGACCGAGCGGTCAAGGGACTTTTGTCCTGGGAGGTCTGGGTTCTAGTACCGGCGTGAGCATATTTTCCGCTTACGACAATGATATGGAGGTCCTAAACTAACTTCGGCCAACTTCAGCCAACCGTTGGGATGCTCTGCTTTCAGCTGATGGCTTATTTCTGCCACCCATAAGAGTAACATTAATTATTTTTATTTTTTTCTTCGGTTGGAGAGACTCTAAATTTCGCTACCTACGCTCATGTAGCCTTGGTAGGCACCAAATATCCTTGGAAACTATCGACGTAGATATCCCAAGTTTTCAGTGACTTTTTCAATTTCAGCGTTTAGCCAACTCAATTTTTAAGAGTGAAAATTGGGAGATCTCGAAAACTACTGGTAAATTGGTGAGTCATGAGTTTGTACATTACTGACAATACGTCCAGGCAAGTTCTGGTCATTAACTCAAACTGAACCTGTGTGCTGACGAGCATAGGCGCAGAAAGGGGGGGGGGGGGGCTGGGGGACCGTTTAGAAATCGTTTAGCCAACCCCAGGATTTTTCTGACCTACACATAACGTCACATAAACCCATGCATGAGGAAAAGGCCTCGGGGGGCTGAGCCCCCCCTCCCCTCCCCCCTGGTTTTTGGTCCTGCTACGCCCATGCTGACGAGGCGTCCTGGACGGTCGTTCTGGCGAGTTGGCCCCAGACGTATCTTTACGCGGGAGGGATGAAAATTTGGGGGGGGGGGGGGGGGGTAGGTAGGTACCCGCCATCCCTGAGTGGCCAGGACCATGCAAGACATGCAATCTTTTGAAATGTTCTCGCTCTAGCCCGCCATTTTGTTGATGTAAGTAAGGTTGGAACAGCAGACGACAGTGGTGGCGCAGTGTGACGTCACAAGGTGGTGAGGCCGGGCTCGATAGCAGCAGCAGCAGGCCAGTGCAGTGCCAGTCGCTCACTCCCTCACTGTCCTACAGACGTCCAACCAAGGCACAAGGTATGAGCCCCGAACCCCACCCCTCTGTACCTACCTACCTACCACACCCTCTAGGTATAGGAATATTCGCCTCTCAACAAAAAAAGTTTAAAAATATTCGTAAGTTGGTTCCTTAAAACCCCTCCCTTCTGTCGGAATTTTCGTCCCCGCGCAAACGCACTGGGGAAAAACCCCCCTATGAAGCCGGATATTTTTCCTTTTCCCCTAAGTTAATCTCATGATTGGTCTGGCCTTAAACTTAACTGTCGTAGGGGGTTGAGTAGGAACGGAGGGTTGAAAATTTAATAAGATTGTGCTGGTTGATAGAGTGTGACCTGAGCTGAAAGGGCCGCTGATTGGGGATCGATTTTCTTGAACGTCTGCTGTCTGCTGGTGTCTTATTATACCTACGTCTCCTGGTTTTCTTTTGCAGGGTCCTAGTCCACCGTCATCATGGGGGACAAGGTATGTACCTCTGATTTAACCCTGTACGTCTGTACCTACTTATTTACACACTTCTTTCAGCATTTTGCGGAAATTTTCTTAATTTTTTTTGACTTGGTTGGTTGGTAAGAAGGTGTGGCACTTGAAGTTTGCCAGTGAAAAGGTGAAGAGTCCTTGCTTATACAACCAAGGCTTTCACCCTCTAGGCTGATTAGGTAACTCTTTACAACGTCAAGGAGGAACTTTTTATTATTTTTAATTACCTACTTATTATTTTTTTTATGTGTCGTAAGAAGAAAATTTTTCCATACGCCGGGATTCGAACACAGACCTCTCAGGACCTAAGCTCATATTATTTTGAACTTTTTGGCTGTAGTTTCGCTGAAATTTAATATTTTACGGTGGCTCATCTCTCTATAGGTATAATAGGTACCTACCCTCCTACTGGGTCCTGGAAATTTGTTTTCTGCACGCCTGTAGGTACCTACGCTCCTTCTTTTTTTGGCTAACTATAAGAGTCTGAAATCCTGCAAACCAATTTGTACGTTTTTGACATTTTTTGTTCAACCCACCCCTTCTTGACCCACTTATACTGAATTTTTGTTACTTGCAGCATAGGTTGTCCTTGTGATGTTCTTGTTCTTATCGATTTTTGGTTTTTGTCTCCGACAGCGACCGAAGAAGGAGAAGGGCAACCTTGATGACTTGAAGCAGGAGTTGGACATCGACCATCACAAGATTCCCCTGCAGGAGCTCATGACAAGATTTGGCAGCAATGCTGAAACGGTAAGTTGTCACTAGTCACAAGAGTATATCTGGTTGATTGGTCCAGGGTGAGACTAGTGCTGTGTTGATTGGTTGATTGGTTCAGGGTGAGGCTAGTGCTGTGTGTTGATTGGTTGATTGGTTCGGGGTGAGGCTAGTGCTGTGTGTTGATTGGTTCAGGGTGAGGCTAATCCTGTGTGTTTATTGGTCCAGGGGCTGACTCACGCTAAGGCGAAGGAGTATCTGGAGCGGGACGGGCCTAACGCGCTGACACCCCCCAAACAGACCCCCGAATGGATCAAGTTCTGCAAGCAGTTGTTCGGGGGGTTCGCCCTCCTGCTGTGGATCGGCTCCATCCTCTGTTTCATCGCTTACGGTATTTTGGCCACCACTGTTGAAGACCCCGCTGACGACAATGTAAGTCAAGACCATATTTCATTCATATTTTGGCCTGCCCTACTTCAGTGTTAAAAGACTTTACTTTGCTGGAATGCCGTGTAAACTACTCGTATATACGTAGGTAGGTACGTATCAGCTCTAGAATGAAAAATTAAAAAGTCATCCTAGTTAGTACCTAGAGGTGTGGGGGGACAATCCAGCAACTGGACTATTTCAAGAAATATTCGTGAGCTGGCAGCACTACCACCTCCCCAGATAAGTACATGGTGGCGACCTACAGTTTTTTGTAGATTCAAAACCAACTCAGCCTCGATACACATTTCACTAGATATGCTGAATAAATCAGAAAAACTTTGATAATATCGAGATAGAACTCGTGTGACCCGGCTCTGTTTTCCTCTATAGACGAGCACCAAAAGCTAAACATAGTGTGCTATTCGAACGCGAAACAAAAGACTGCGAATATGACACTATGTTTAGCTTTCACTGGAGGACGAACACTATCGAACGAAATGGTGGTGCGGTCTCGATCTAGTATCGATCGTTAAGGGTCCGCTATAGGTACCTGACGGTGCATCTTTTGCCGCCCATAAGATTAACATTGCGAGCGGCGATTCATTTTCAAAGTTTACCCTTGGTTGGAAAGACACAGAGTTTTGCCTGTACCTAGCCCTAACAATGTTCTAGGGAGTGTTCGAAGCAGATTTCCCATTTTTTTTACTGGTTTTCGAGATACATCACTTTTCTTGAGGTATGCGATGCTAGCATCTGCAAAACAGTTGCAATAAAAGAAACCAGTGAGAAATTGGGAAATCTGCTTCGAACACTCCCTAGAACATTGTTAGGGCTAGGTACAGGCAAAGTTTTGTGTCTTTCCAACCAAGGGTAAACCTTGAAAATGAATCGCCGCTCGCAATGTTAATCTTATGGGCGGCAAAAAATGCATCGTCAGGTATAGCGTCCTCTTAAGGCTGCGCTTCACCCATTAGATTACCATGTTATCTTCTGAATTTTTTTTAATTTTTTCGGGCCGACGGATTGCCTTGAAATTTTGTATAGAAGTAGCTCCAGTAAATGTCTAGGGAACGTTCGTAGCAGAATTTCGAATTTGTTCTCGGATTATTAGAAATTAATTTTTTAGTAAATTAAAAATCGTGAAACACGGTTTTTTCAAACGGATAGGGAGCGTATTTGACTGGGAATAAAAATTTCGAATTATTACAGTTGTTATGTAGAAGGTGTAACTTAGTTCGTGACCGAAGCAGTTTTTTGAATTTCTCCTTAGGTTGGCAAATAATAAATGATAAATATGTGTGAAAAACACATTTTGAAAAAAAGTCATGGTGAACAAGCAAACGCGCGGTCACCGCTCAGTATCGTTTGAGCTCTTGCGGGGAGAGGTTCTCACGTCCCTCGGCCGTACTAGCTCCGACCGGAACATCACGACCTGTCTTCTTATGTCTGACATGTCGATTGGTTGATATGAGCTGCTTTTGTGTAACATCCTGTCATCTGAGAATCGTAGGTGTCGTAGGACAGGACTCGTAGGTAGGTATAGATTGGGTGACTTATGATGACATCTACTGTATTGGGGGATGGGTTGCAATTTGCAATTAGGTAGGTACCTACCTACTTATCTAAATTTTGTAATACAGGAGAGACCCTTATTCTGTGACTGCCGTGTCGTGGGTAGGTATATAGGTAGGCTGTATACTTACCTACCTATCTGCCACATTCTGTGGGCATAGGTTTATCTAAAAAAATGATTTTTGGATTTTATGTTATGTTGGACACCTATTGCATAAAATGTGGATCGCACATCAGTCAAATCACTAGGAGGTACGTAGGTAGGTACCTACCTAATATTGGTTTATTACACGTACCTACCTTCCTATGGTGTGGGTAGGACCTATTCCGCAATTTTCTGTTTACCCATAGGTTAGGTTAGACTGGTGGGGGGGGGGGGGGGGGGCAAGCCCAGCAACTAGACCATTACAAGAATTATCCATTTTGCTCAGCTGGCAGCAATACCGGTAAAGGTCTACTCATCGCACTTCCGTGCACCAAGCGGCAGAGTGAGCCGCCGCTAGAGGTGAATCACAGGGCTGTTCCATATATATAAAAAAAATATCCTCCAGTCAGTGCGACCCGTAACCAGGTGCACCAAGCGGCAGAGTGAGCCGCCGCTAGAGGTGAATCATTCTGGAAAATAAAAAATTCGAACCCCATCCGCCAGTCAACGAACATTGGGAACAAGTAAGAAGTACACTCCGAAGTAGTCGCAGTGTCACGGCCTCGATAGCCGAGTGGTCTAAATGGTCGACTTTTGAGGAGCAGAGACAGCCTGGTCACACCGGTTCGATCCCAATCCTACCAAAAAGTTGTTCTGATATGTTCAGCATGTCAAGTGAAATTTATATCGAGGCTGTGGTGGTTCGGAACCCACCTAAAACTGTAGGTCCCCATCGTTTACTCGATGGCTGGGGAGCTGGTATTTGGTAGTGCTGCCAGCTGAGCACAATGGACAGTTCTTGAAAACGGTCTAGTTGCTGGGCTTGTCCCCCCCAACCCTCTGCTAACTAAGTCGCAGTGTCGTGTGACAATCCGAAGCAAGTATCGGCGGAAGTGCGATGAGTAGGTACACCTTATCCGCAATACCGAATACCAGCTCCCCAGCCATCGTGCAGTACACAATGGGGACCTACAGTTTTAGGTGGGTTCCGAACCACTACAGCCTCAATATAAATTTCACTTGAAATGTTGAACATTTCAGTTGTGAAACCGGTGTGATTGTTCAGTGTTCCTCTATAGAAAACCATTTCGACCACTCGGCTATCGAGGCTGTTCTGTTTACCCATAGATATGACTGCGCTGAATGAAGAGTAGTTATTGTGGTGGTGTGGGGTGCATTTTTCTAGGTATATGTTTTGTTTACCTCCTGGAGGGATGTAGGCACCTACCTACCTACCTAGACCGATCTTTTCCTATTTGGCGTAGGACCTATTAGGCACCTAACAGTTTGTTCTGTATAGTGTGACTTATTAGGTAACAGAAAGCCTCGACAGCCGAGTATATTGTAGGTATAAAAATTTACACATTATCTATACATTCCTGTATGGCAGTCAAGTCAGACATTGTACAGCATTTCCCTATTACTCCAATACAAATTTCTGACATGTAGGTTTTGCCTACTATACCTGCCTCCACCTGTACCCACACCTGGTACATATTTTGGGTCTATGAATAATGTTGTTTGGAAATGTATTGTATTTTCTCGTAATTTGTATTGTATCACGTATAGTATTGCATTTGAAATAAATCTGAAAAAATAGAATTGCCTAGGTAGGCACCATACCTACTTACGAACAAAGATTTCAGACTTTCCCTGCAGGATACTTACTAAACTGCCACTGGACGTCCTCTGAACCAAAAATAAACGGTCATTCGGTCATAATTTCACAACAACACATAAGCGAAACACAGAGGGCCTTCACTGATTCACCGGGCCCTCCCAGATGTTGATATAATTTCCTATCC